>OV702280.1:251956078-252556078 GCA_916181665.1 Avena sativa | reverse complement strand
GGAAGGTCTATGCCAATGGATTGACTGTTGGGGAATTGCCCGAGGATTTGTGCAAGCAATTCAAGGAGCTTAGACTGGAGGTAGTGCCTGCGGGATATTTGGCAGCAATGGAAGTCCAACCAACGCTACAGGACATGATCAAGAAGGCTCAAGTAGGAGACAAGGAGATAGAGGAGATAAAGGAAAAGATGAAGGAGGATCGAGCAAAAGAATTCCGCGAGGATGAGCAAGGAACCTTGTGGTATGGAGATCGTTTGTGTGTACACAACAACCCGGAGATAAGGAAGCTAATTCTGCAGGAAGCTCATGACTCGCCGTATTCCATACATCCGAGCAATACAAAGATGTATATGGATCTAAAGGACAAATTTTGGTGGAGCAACATGAAGGGAGACATCGCCGAGCATATTGCCTTATGTGATGTATGCAGCCGAGTGAAGGCGGAACACCAGAAACCAGTAGGATTACTACATCCATTACCCGTGCCATATTGGAAGTGGGATAGAGTGGGAATGGATTTTATCACAGGGTTGCCCAGGACCAGGTCGGGATACGACTCTATTTGGGTAGTCGTTGACCATTTGACCAAGGTAGCCCACTTTATACCGGTGAAGACAACCTACATGAGTGCAAGGTTAGACAAGATTTATATGGACATGATTGTGTGTCTACATGGAGTTCCCAAGAGCATTGTATCAGATAGAGGCACCCAATTTACATCGCACTTTTGGCGCCAGCTGCACGAGTCATTGGGAACTAGGTTGGAGTTTGGCACAGCATTCCACTCACAGACAGATGGACAGAGAGAGAGGGTGAATCAGATTTTGGAGGATATGTTGAGAGCTTGCGCTTTGGCTCATGGATCTAGTTGGGATGAGAATTTGCCGTATGTCGAGTTTTCCTACAACAACAGTTACCAAACCAGCGTCAAGACGTCGCCGTTTGATGTGCTATATGGGAAAAGATGCTGGACACCATTGCTATGGGATGGAGTAGGAGAGCGTCAGCTATTTGGACCTGATTTGATCAAGGATGCTGAGGAGAAGGTCACTTTGATTAGGGACAGGCTGAAGGTAGCACAATCGAGACAGAAGAGCTACACTGACGCCAAGCGCAAGGAAGTGGTGTATGAGATCGGTGATAGAGCGTACCTCAGAGTGTTGCCACTGCGTGGGATTAAGAGATTTGGAATCAAGGGTAAGCTGGCACCTCGGTTTATAGGACCATACCGGGTCTTAGCACGCAAGGGAGAGGTTGCATATCAGTTGGAGTTGCCAGAGGCTTTGTCCGCCGTCCACAATGTGTTCCACGTGTCCCAGCTGAAGAAGTGCCATCCGGAGATGGTGGATACACCGTTGAGAGACACCGTGCCACTGGAGGAGGTTCAGCTGGAGAGTGACTTAACATATGAGGAGAAGCTAGTCAAGATACTGGAGACAGCGGAGAGGTTTACCCATACCAAGACGATCAGGTTTTGCAAAGTGCAATGGAGCCACCACACCGAAGAGGAAGCCACTTGGGAGCGTGAGGATGACCTCCGAGAGGACCACCCACACCTATTTGCCAGCCACGCCGAATCTCGGGGACGAGATTCATCTTAAGGGGGTTAGTCTTGTCACATCCCAAATTTTAGATTTGGTACTGCATAGCATACATGTCATTGCATCATGAACATCATTGCAAAAGAAATCAGTTTGAAAAGCTTTTGGCAAAACCCCTCACTTGCATTTGCATTTTGTCACCTACACTAGAGTGCTCGGATTCTACCTTGCACTTGCTAAAACCCTGAGTCTAGTATTTTGGTTAGCACAGATGCGTAGAGGGTTCCGTCACGAACCCGTAGCAATTTGAATCACCTCATTTGGAGCTACGGTTCAAAAGTTATGCCCAACTAAAAATTTGATTAAAAACTAGACAGTTATGTTATATTCAGACTTTAGATTCAGATAATAAAATGCCCAGGAAAAAGGAAAAAGAAATAAAAAAAAGAGAGAAGAGAGCAGCAGCGGCACAGGCGGCCGGCCCGCCAGCCCAGCAGCCCACCCAGGGCCTGCCAGCGCAGCCACGCGAGCGGCAGCTAACGCATCGCGCGCGCTGCTCGCAAAACGCCGCCGCTCAGCCAACCCGCCTTGCCCAGCGCCGCTGACGAGCGGATCCCACCCGTCAACCCCCGCGTGCCACTGCCACGTGGGCCCCACATGTCAGCTTCATCCCCAAAACGAGTTCTTCCTAGACTCAAACAACCAGCGGGATTTCGCGAGGAAATCGGACCGAATCCGAATGTCCCCCGAGTATTTGGTGCCCCCATATTAATCCCAAATCCCCCCTCTTTGAAAGCCCCCAAACGCCATCACCCAGGACGCCTTCGTCTTTGCGAATCTGCTCGACGAAGTACCCCTCGCACGCCGATGACCCTCCTAGCTTCCCCTCTCTCGACTTCGTCTCCCTGACCCCTCCTCCACGTGCCACCCCCACCCTCCTCCACGCGCCACCCCTGCCCTCCGATCGTGGACGAACGGTCCAGATGGACCGTGGACCAGCAGGTTGACCGCTGATTGGTCAGCGCTGCGCCACGTCAGCGTAGACCAGTCAACAGACGGTTGACTGTTTATTTAACTCGATTTAATTTGGCAGAAAATAGATAAAATTTGTAAAATCAATAGAAATTAATCTACTGGGCCAAAAATTGCAAATAGGATATGGATGGATTCAGTTTTTCATGTAGAATATTTCTGTACAATTGTTTCATACTTTTGCAGCAAGATTTTGCCGTGATTAATAAAATAGTTTAATGTCCTTTTAGAGTAATAAATTCATAGTAAAATTTCTACAACTCCAAAAATTGCAAATGAGATGTCCCTCGAATCAGTAGAACAAGAGGAATCTTTTAGTGAATTAAAAAGGTAGACTTATAGTATTGGAATTTGCAGAATCTATAAAAAGGCTTACTGGATTTTTTAGTTACTCAGGAAATTCTATAAATCCTTTTTGAGTGATTCCAGTTGGTACTGGTTCTATTTTAGGTTGCCTACACAGTAGCTATTTTTCCAAGATTTTACAAGCTGTTTAATAACAATGGCTTAATAATTGGGTTATAGCTCAATTGTTGGTCATTTAAAATTGCATGCTTTATTTCCAAATGCCTCTAAAATATTTTCCCTGCATGCATACAGTAGGTATACTGAACAAGATTGTAGGATGCTACTGGAGCTTTGTTCAACTTGTCATGCATGCATCTTGCATTGTTATGTTTGCATATGATGGTGTTTGGTTTGTTTATGTGATTGTAATTGTATCGTGTAGATTGTGACGAGTGCAACACTTGCTCGTGTGAGGATTGTTCGTTCGACCGCTACAGCCAAGGCAATTAGATGCTACTTTGTTCATGATGTTGTCCTACTATTTCAATGCATTGTCGTGTATTTTGTAGATGCATGTGTAGGAAAGTACTATCGCTATGCTATGTCCTATTATGTGGTAGGGATTCCTGTAGATGAGCCACCGTTGGTAGATGTGCTTAGCCATGCTATGATGAACGAGGGCTGGGTTACATCACTGAAAGTTATTTCTAAATGTGTTGGTTTGCGAAAACTAAAAACAACTTAATCAATGAATCTCCTGGGTGTGATGTGATTTATAAATTTTGGTGGTATCATTGCGGAAAGGCACCTAGGTATCAAGAGAAAATGATTGGCTTCTTTATTTTGTAGCTTACGTGTACAACCATGTGCCAATAATGAAATGGGCGGTTGGTTGGACTCAGTAGGTTGTGGTAACTCGAACCCACGTATCCAGAGATGTAGAATTTTGGTAGGTTGGACCGGTGCGTGTCAGGTTTGGGGAGCTAATTCCTGCATGGTCCCTTCTTGTACTTCTCCCTATCATCACCCAATACGAGAGTGGTGGTACGAGATGGGCTGGACAAGTCACATGGGTAAAGTGTACTAACCCCTGCAGGGTGTATAAACTAATCGATTAGTTGTGTCCCCGGTTATGGACATCTGAGTTGCTTGATATTGAGTTCATGATATGTTTCTCGCTCATTCTAATTTCCTAATTGCTTTAATATTGATGGGTTAACTTAATTGGGATCTTTTCAAAGAAAATCAAAACTGTTTATGAAAGTAGGGCAAATATATTTGTAAATGCAAGCTAGCTATAGCTCCACTTGCCAAATAAGCATGTAGATGCTAGTTTTATTGTCTCCTTTCATAGCTCTACTTGCCATACATTCCATGTATTGACCCTTCGGGGCTGCTACGTTCCATGTTGCAGGATATTCAGATTCTGAGTGATCAATTTAGGCCACGGTACTCCACTCGGAACTTGTTCACTTGTGGGCAATTTGAAGAATGGATGAGTTATTTCATTTATGTTGCTACTTAAATAAGCTGAGCTAGACTAGAGCTAAGCCCTTATTGTAATAATGTTACTCTGGATCTTCGTTATTTATGATACACGGATATTTTGCTATGTTATTCATCTTTATTCTATTGTGGGCCAATGAACCGATCCAGGTATTGGCATGTTACATAGAAGCTACGGTCTTTTCAGAACCATAGTGTTACAGACGATCTTATATCCTCCTTAGTATCCCTCATTCCCTTTCCAAAAGGAAGGTTTACATTGGCATCACGAGACCCCGGAGTTGGGCAAAGTAAATTAGAATGATCCAGTCGGCCACAGGAGAAGCACAACTAAGGGATCTTCTCATATTGTATCTAATACATGTTCGTGCACTTCCTCCTAGCCGAATCAATCAAAATCCATCTTCTCAATGGCTTAGCAATCTCAACATTCACCCTTGCCCCGAGAAAGCCCCCAACATGAGCAACCTGTACCTCATTGACATTCTTGTCAATCTGACGTGCAATAGGCAACCACCATTTTCTCTCTCTTAGATTGAACGGGAGATTGATGATCCGTGCCCAGAGCTGGAGCCGATCAAAACTCAATTATGAGGGCTGCATACAATCCTCAAATTTTTATAGAACCGTGGAATTTTTACGGACATTCCATGGCGATCCTTCCCACACATGACCCCGATCACGCTGAGTAGAAAATTCCACCACAAACATATTTCTGCCCACCAATCGGAATTCTAGACCTCTAGGATTACCCTATGCCAGGCGAAGAGCAGTAGAAATCATATGTATATGAAAAGCATTACGATACAATACCTTCCCCTCCACCATCCACTTCTTCTTCTCCCCTTCTTCCCGATCATCGATTACCAGCGGAGTCGTCTCCTCACTTGTAATGTTTAATCTTCCAAGATCTTCCTCCAAACTTGCCCCCACCATCTTTTTTTAAGGTTGAATAGTAGGGGAAAACCCCCACTGCAATTTTGTTTTTTCATTAATAATGTATAATATTTACATAATTACAAAGGATAGAGTCCACCTTAGGGAGGGAAAAAACTAACAGACTATTTGTGGTCTAACTGAATATCTAGCCAGGTTTTAAAACCCTGGTAGTGTTTTCTTTTGATCCTGCATTCAACCCATCTTAGCTCCTGAAATAAGATAGCCTTCCAACTCCCCAAAGTTGGTCTTTGTTCTTTAAAAAAATTGTTGTTTCTACAAATCTAGATACCCAGGTTGCCAGAATGATTATTTTCATAGCAAATGGAACCTTCAGCTTCAATCTAATATCTGAGAATGCTTCAAACACTAAGAGGTCTAGTGTTCTATTAGGACAAATATAATTCCAACAAAGAGCTGCAAAAGGACAATCCTAAAAAAGGTGTGCCAGTGTCTCTTCAGAGGAACATTCTAAGGTTTCACAATTGTAGGAAGGTAGTGAAAACTGCTTTCTGCCCAGCAAATTCCTTGTATTTAATCTTGTCAAGCAGGAGTAGACAGAAGAAAACTTGTGTTTTGGTTGGTAGGATGACTCCCAGATCCAGGAGAAATGTGGGGGTGTAGGAGTGTGGCCAATAATTACTAAATAAGCTTTTTTGACAGAGAAATTCTTAGACCCCCAAATATAAATCCATTTATCATGTTGACCTTGTTGAATGGAATTCAAGGTATCTTGACAAATTCCTTCAAAAGTTAAAAATTCAAAATAGGAATGTTGGGATAGAGGTAAGTGGAAATGGTCCTCAAGGTATTGTGCCTAAACAAAATCATGTATAGAGTTACTAGAGCTTTTTGCAAAAGACAACAGATGTGGGAACTTATGTTGCAAACATTCATCTTGCCAAAGATCAGTCCAGAAGTATGTTGTTGTGCCAGAGCCCACAGTGCATCATGCCATTCCTTTGTAAGTATAAATTAGTTTTAAATGGGCTTTCCACCAGAAAGACCCCTCCATACCTTTTCTAGGCAATTTTCCATTATTGTAATAATAAGTGTTCCAAATGAGTTGTACCGAAGGAATATCATAGTGATTAAAGAACTTGTCCAAATTTTTCAGCAGAAGGGCAATATTTTGAACATTAAGATTAAGGACACCCAATCCTCCTTAATTCTTTGGCCTGCAAATCTTATTCCAAGCCACTAAAGCATGTCTTTAGCTTGTACATCACCAGTATTATTTCTATAGAGACAATGCCTCATGTATTTAATTACTTGATCTTTAATGGCAACATGCACCTCCAAATAGCTCATATAGAAAAGTGGAAGAGAGGTAAAGACAGATTTAACAAGCTACAACCTGCCTCCATAGTTTAGGAAATCTGCAATTCCACAAAGCCTTCTTTCAACTCTCTGAACAATAGGTATGAAGTGTTCCATAGAAGGCTTATTCATGCTAAGGGGCAACCCAATATAAGTGAAAGGAAGGGCCCCAGTATGACAACAGATCGTTTGTGCAAAGTGCGATAGCCTTTATTGATCCAAGTTTATTGGCATCATGCTTGATTTCATATGGTTTACTTTAAGACCAGTAGATATAGCAAAGGTATGTAATAGAGCTTTAAGATAGAGCAGTTGGCCAGAGTCTGCTTTATGTACCACCAGTGTGTCATCAGCATACTGTATCACTAGGAAATCAGGGCAAGTGGGGCATCTAAGTGGTAGAGTCAGGAGATCTTGGTGCATTGCCTTATTTAGAATAGATTGAAGTAGATCAGTAGCCAAAACAAAAAGGAGAGGTGATAAAGGGTCCCCCTATCTGACTCCTCTCTTACAATTTTTTTTTCCAGGGACCCCATTTAGAAGCACTGCAGAGGTTCCAGACTCAAAAATTATTTTAATCCATTTGATCCATTTTTTCTCCAAAACCTCTTGCTTTTAGAATACTTATGATGGTTAAATGCTCAATCTTATCAAATGCTTTTTCAAAGTATAGTTTTAAGATGACAATCTCCTCCTTGACTTATGACATTGAAAGAGATATTCAAATGCCCATCCTAAGCAGTCCTGAATTGATATTTTTTTTAGAAATCCATACTGATTCTTGTGGACAAGCTTCAGAATAATTTTTTGCAATCTATTAGCAAGTAACTTGGTAATAATATTTAGGACACAGTTAAGGAGTGAGATTGGCCTAAATTTTGCAGGTGTTGTGGGATTCTCAACTTTTGGGGTGAGAGTAATGAAGGAAGAATTTATACTTTCCATAGAAATACGCCCATCATAAAAATCAGAGATAAGTTGCTTAATGTCATTGCCAATTATGGACCAACAACTTTTAATGAATTCATTGTTAAATCCATCAGGGCTAGGTGACTTGTCATTGGGCAATTCTCGAATCACATCCTCAATTTCCTTATCAGAGGAAGGTACCTCAATTGCTTCACTAGTTTCTGTAGGCATACCATCTCCATAGAAATCCTGCAAGTTAAAGTGCATCTCAAGGTTGTGAGATGAACCCATCTTGTCCTTGAAAGCTTGCCACAATAAGTCTGCTTTGTCAGAATGTCCGTGTACCTCCTGGTTGTTTCCATTCTTGAAAATATAAATGTAATTATGCCTATAACTGATAGTAGCTTTGGAATGGAAGAACTTTGTATTCTCATCTCCTAACTTCACCCATTTAATTTTTCTTATTTGCTTCCAATAGGAATTTTGATTCTATAGCAGTGTAATGACATGTGACTTGAGAAAATCTCTTAGTTTCCATTCAGTGACTTTCAAATTCCTCACTTCTTCCAAAATGTCCAAGAGTTCAATGGTTTCATTAACTTTTTTAATCTGATCTTTTAGACAGGGTAGATTTTTTGCTCAAATCTTCAGTCCTCTTCTCACATTTTTTATCTTGGCATTTATTATTTTAGCACTATCACTATGCCCAACAGGAATGTTCCAGCCATTTTGTACAATTTTCTTGAAGTCACTATGTTGCAACCAGTAATTTTCAAATCTGAAAATCTAGGCTTTTGGGATCTTAGTGCCAATAGAAATGACATGTGGCAAATTGTCAGAGATGGGTTTGGAGAGAGGAAAGACAAATGTAGAAGGATAATGTTGTATTTAGGAGCTTGATGTAAAAAACCAATCCAATCTCTCAAGGAGGGGTTCTTTTTGCATATCACTCTAGGTGGATTTTCTTACCTTAAGTGGTAGCTCAATTAATCCCAAGTTGCTAATTGCTTCATTAAATAGAAGCATATCATTAACATCAACTCCTCCTTTATTTCTGTCATAGGGTTTTCTGATGAAATTAAAATCCCCAAAATCAACCAATCCATATCATCAGGTATGTCAATGTTTGTACACCAATCAATGAAGGAAACTTTTATTTCCACTTGGCAAGGGCCATAAATATTGGTGAGAATCCAAGAGTCATTAGAAAGCAAGGATGTGAAAGTAACAGAGATAGAAAACTCATTTTGGAAGCCTACCTGTCCACTGAAAAGGGAACTATTCCATATAATAATTATCCCTCCAGATGCACCAATGGATGACAGAAATTCAAATTTGTCTCATTTCTTGGGATAGAATTTCCTTAAATATGCCAAATCAAAAATTTCTCTTTTGGTTTCTTGAAGACGAATGATGTCACATTCAGACTATAAATTTTATTGGACAGGGCCAGCCATTTTTTCAGAGTTAATACCTCTAAGATTCCAGTTAAGGATTTTCCATTGTCTTTTATTATCCATAAGAAACACGCAAGAAGACTTTTTGGGGCAGCACAATAGATGATACCACCCAAGCATAGAGAAACATGACACACATCAGAAAGTTAATCCAGGATAGTCTAACTGAACCATTATCCACACCAAACACAGTCAACTTACTACAAGGCCATATTGCAAGGACCCTTGAGGTCACACAAAAACGTAAGTTGTGACACATCCTAACACTCATTTTGGAGAATTCTTTTTGGCTTGCTGTCCACAGGTTCCAGCAGCCACATTTTTCTTCTTGCCACCCTATGGCATGCCAGAGTTGCCAGGCTTATTTACTCCATCCTTGCTAGGTGCCTTGATAGCATTTTTAGTGGTCTTGCTCTTCTTCAATAGCCTTTTCTCCAGGTCATCTTCCTTGACCTTACAAAATGAAGCATTCGTGTTTTTAACCACTTTAGTATTTAGACATGGTGGTGCAGCATTGCAAGTAAGACAGTTTGAATCAGAACAATTAGCATGTCTTTTAAAACCACCATTTAATTCAACAATTCTGGGGCTTCCCACCTCAGAATCCACTAAAGGTTCTTTTCCTTCCTTTTCTTAGAGGGTGAACTTGGTGTATCCATAGCTTGCAAGTTTTTAGCAATTATGCAAGGAGGTGCCATTTGTCCAATACTTTCATTAGGAATGATGAATGTAATAGTGTTTTCCTCAACAATAGGTTCTTTGATAATATCCCAGAGTGGTGAAACAAGCAAACTTTTTGCCCAATTTAATTTTTCAAGAGTGGTGAGCATGAGTGTAATGAAGTTGAACCAATTGACAGAGATATCACATTTAAATGTATTCTTGGAGGTAGATGTCTTGTTGATATGAGGAGCAAAATATCTGTCTCATAGATCCAAACCTTGCTTTGAATTTTTTTGCTTTGTAGCGTGTACATCAGAGATAGTGACAAATGATGTCCTGGCCATCCCTACTTGGAGATGAGCTTCATTAGGTGGTAGTAGATTGGCATCTTCCATCATCCAGTCATCATTGACATGTCCCTCCCTCTCCGTCACAGCATAATCCTCCTCATACTCCTGGTAATTTTGAAAAATGTGCATAAGCCATTCTACTATGCCAACCTCCTAGACATCCACATTGACCTGCTGCTCCACCTCCTATTCAATTTTGAAAAATGTGCATAAGCCATTCTCCTATGCCAACCTCCTCATCCTCCTGTAGGTTATGGAGGTGGTGGTGGAGGAGGGGGGGGGAATTGATGTCCCATGTCAGGCAAAGGGTGGGGATCCTCATTATTGTCAAGGAGAGGATCCTCATCGGGTGGGCCCCCACCAAGGAGGTTCATGTTCAACAGTTCCATAGAGAAAGTCCATGATTCAGTTTCAACAAGATCACCAATTGTAAACCTGACACTCTTAGGTATATCCACTAAATCAGTTACTCTGACTTTAGCCAAAATTATGCCCTTGTGCTCAGGGTCTATTTCCTAGAGAAGTACCTTACCAATATTAGCAAAAGAAGATTTCAGGTCTTCGGTATGCCAATGATCCAGAGGTGGTCCAACCAGCATGACCCAACACTCGTTGTTAAACTGAGCCCTACGCCAGTTTTCTCCCGCATTGTGCTTGACAAAGGAGACAATTACATCTTGAAACGGAATGGGGCTAGTATTAATGAGGCTCCCCCTATCATAAACGTTATTGAATTGCACATATGCTAAACCAAAAGGGCAATCCTGAACATCCATGAACCCCACTCTAGCTACATTGTGCAGAAAATATAGAAGCACATCTCGAATATTTACGAACGGAGCCAGACTAGGGGGAGAGGGTGAATAGTAGAAATAACATACTGTTCATGGGTGTGGGGATGACACGGAACGACCACCCGCTTCACTCGCGTCCTTCCTTCGACATGCATAATCTCAAATCTTTCAGGCGGGAAGGGCTGGGGGTTGATCGGAATGTTAGCCATTGGAGCAGTTTCCGCCGGCGACGAGTGGAGAGGGGAGGTTGGGGTTTCTCCAGGCAGGGAGTTGAGGAGGCAGGGTCCTCTACAATTTCTTTTTGTTGAGAAAATGCAAAATCTTTCAGACGGTTATACACCCTGGGCTGCAGATTCCGAGTGGTCTTGTGGGACTTGAACCAGCTGAGAAAAGAATTGTCGGGCCAGACACGTTTCGGGAAAGTCGGGAATTTCAGAAAAGGAATGAGACCAGGCAGATTAATGGTCGCGCGATTGTCGCGCCAAGTAAGCGTTTCTACCGATTTAATTCCTCCATTAACCAGGATCTCTGCGTATGAAGGGTTAGAATTATGGGCAACATTGCCCCCATTAATCTGTACAGCCATGCAAGGCGAAGGATCCATTGGCTTTGTCGGGAACTCAAGGCATTCAAAAACAGATTGAGATTTTTTTGCATGCTTGGCTACAAAAACCTTTTTTGAACTCCTACCCTTCTTTTTTATGTGACAAACTTCCAATCTTTGTCAATTTCCTTGTAATACTCTTTTCCCTCAAAACACCAATTACGGCCACCTTCTTCCCATATATTTATATGTATGACAAAAGTAGCACAAGAGAATTTTGAAATGTTGTAAATTTCAAAACCAACTGCCCTCGAAGCAACAAATAATCTAAACGTTCTGTCTTGTAAGAGCCTGGCATGAGTTTTTGATGCAGAACCTCCAAAACAAACTTGAAGAGCAATACCAACGATATGAATGTCCAATTTGAACTTTGCTCTTCCAAAAGAACAAACCAGGAAAAAGGGTATTCTTATGAATCCACCAAGAAAATTAACTTGATGACCAAACTTCTTATGTAAATTCCACTCGAACTCTTTTCCTTTAGAGAAGTCCAATGCAATGGGCTTGGCAGCCGAATCAGGTTTAGATTGCTTATTCAAATCCAGATCAGTATCTTTAGAGAAATCCAGAATAGTAGGTTTGATCGTGTCAACCTGAGACTGCTTTAGGATCTTTTCAGAGTTGTTAAGAACTTGATCACCCACTAAAACTCTTTTAACGTTTAAATCAATAGAAATCCCAGGAGCAATTTTTTCTCCTTAAAACAATTATCTAGCATCAATGACCACATTATTGTGATTGATAAGAACCAATCTTTTGGCTCAGGAATAAAGCATCAAAAACCCATGTGGTTGTCCCAAATCATCCATAGGCAGAGAAGAGCATAAATCATGCCATTTAAAACCAAGATCTTCATCTGATCTAGAAGAGGAAGGAGATCTACCAAGAAATCCAGCATAAGGGATCAAAATACCATTGACTCGAGAAAGGCGA
Organism: Avena sativa; assembly: GCA_916181665.1. Taxonomy (NCBI): domain Eukaryota; kingdom Viridiplantae; phylum Streptophyta; class Magnoliopsida; order Poales; family Poaceae; genus Avena; species Avena sativa. The sequence goes on along the minus strand of OV702280.1, from coordinate 252,543,745 downwards.
GAGGGGAACCTCACAATAGATCCAATAGATATTTTCTCCCAATTTTCTAGACATTTGCCCTCAAGAGGATAGCCTTTAGCATTGAGAAGAACCAGCCAAGAGTCTATCGAAAGAACCAATGAGCCTTCAAGGAACTTACCATTAGTAGAGACACCAGAGTATGTAATCTTCCAACTCCCACCCGAATAATCCATGGTAGAGTCCAGAGAGAAGGTGTGCACCAACGCCGGAGTGGTGTCGGCGATGTCCGGAGGCCTAGACCTCAGATCGCCTCAAGAGAGCCTCATGCCTCGAAAATCATGCGGAAGTTTTTGCTAAAATTTTCTGCCCTCGATGTCTTAGGAGACGAGGCTTCTCCCTCCTTCCCCTTGTCGCGATCTGACGAGGCCATCTCTCATCAGACAAACTAGTCCTCGCCCTGTCGGAGATCGACGTGCGCTGCCAAGATCCACTAAACCCTAATCGCCTCCGAAGGGGCTCCAAGAGTTACAGGAATCAATAAGCATATTCTTCTTGTGCCTCTTTGGTGAGGAGAATGGTGCAAATACATTTTGTTATGAGGATACATGCGTGAGGATCCATTTTTGTTTTGTTGAAATATAAAATCCAAAAGCCAAATTAGAAAATAAAGATTTAGCTTTCTCGTTTTCTTAGCAATTTTCTAGTTTGTTCATCAAGTATTAGTACTTTCTGTCTAAAACAATATTACCCCCTCCATTCAGAAATATAAGACGTTTTAAATTTGTGAATCGAATGTATCTAGACGTCTTTTATTGTATAGGTTCATAGAGGTTTGGAGTGAATCTATATAATAGAAGGCATCTAAATGCATTCATTTTAAAAAACTAAAATGTATTATATTTCTGAACAGAGGGAGTACGTGAAGGGTTCCACGGCAGAAAACAAAAAAATTCCTACTACAAGAACACGAAAACCAAGATCTATTCTATATAGACATAAGTATGGAGATGGAGACAGTATTCATACCCTTGAAGAGTGTGGCACGCCTTATGCAGGTAGGCATATATTGATGAAGACAAGCAACACCCCAAATGTGGCGCCTCGAAGATCTACACATGTTCGGTGTAGGTGACGTCTCTTGGGTTCTGGTCCAGCCGAGCAATGGAATAAGATGGAAGCCAGACTATCCTATGTACAATGGTAGTACAGAGGTGGAGAACTAATACCATAAGAGCTTGATCCAATGTTGGTGCAGAGAGGCCTCTAGGGAATAGAGAGAGAGGAGAGATTGTTGTGTCTAGAGGGGAGGGGGCCTCTATTTATAGGAGGAGGGGGAGGGTAAAACCCTAGGATAGGGGGTGGGGGGTTCCCACCGCCGCCGCCCTAGGTGGCCCCCACGCGGGGGTGGACCCTATGGTTTTGGCGCATGGGCCCTCCTCCCTATGGTGCCTTGCCCTATGGGCCTTTCCCTCCGGGAAACGGCCCAATAGGCATGGGCTGACCAAAAACATATTCATGTTTCTAATATTAATACAACTCATTAATATATAAAACACATATATTATTATATATTTCAATCCGGAACACCTTTCGGACCCCTCCGATCAATATTGGTTGTTTTCCGTAACCTATCCAATTTCTCTCTCATTTCTCATGCGGTGCCGGTTCAAACCCTATGCGTTCCCACCCTTAAGTGTGCCACCCTTAGGTTTGTAAATACTCCGGACATGACCGAGACCCATCTCGTGTCAATGATCATCAGTGGGGACCTGGATGCCCATAATGACCACATGTGCATTCATGAATCTCATCGCTTGAACCTCCAACTTCGTGTCCCGCTCCCTTTTCCATTCGATACCTAGGTCATCCGATATTTGATCTTCGGTATCTCCATACCTTCGTTCGATATCGTTACCGATGAGCTCGTTCCTGTGTCATTGCATTCCATGACCTAGTCATACGCTTGCAAGCTTCGTTAATGCAACGTCACCGAGAGGCCACGTGTATCTATCTGTCACATGGATTGGCAAATCCTGGTGTTGATAAATAATCCTCTACTCGTCCCTTCAGGAAACCCAATGGCACCTTTATGATCACCCTTTCATAGCTTGATACTTGATACCATCAAAGTCTCCCCTAGTAACAATGGTTATGTATTATCTCACAGTCAAGGATTAGGTTGTGATGTTTCAGTGTTATCATAAATGATGAATGTTAGTAACTAGATCTCATTGTGATATTACTTTGTGTTTTTGTCTATCACATCATTGAACCAATGATATGACCTCATTGTCAATTGCCCCTATCACCCATGATCTCGAAACCTTAGATCATCGCTTGACCAATGAGCTAGTTCGCTAGAGGTAACTAGAGACATGGTTTGTTTACATATGACATGTGTATCAATGTTTCGTATTAATACAGTTATAGCACGGCATGAAACATAATATGAACATACAAGAGATATATCAAATAATACACTTTATAATTTGCCTCTAGGGGCATATCTCCTTCAGTCTCCCACTTGTACTAGAGTACAAAGTAATCTAGTTTACAATAGGAAATGATCTAACACCAATAGTATCCTAGTGCTTCTTGTGCTTGGCTTGTGGAAGACTTTTGGTGAACGGATCTACAACATTCAGACCTGTATGCACTTTGCAAATCCTGACTTTGCCGTCCTCAACATTTTGTATGATGGAATGGAATCTTTGCTTGATATGCTTGACCATGGAATGAGTTTTTGGTTCTGATGCATTCGCGATGGCACCCGTGTTGTCACAAAATATTGTCACGGGGCCATCAACACTTCGAACAACTCCCAGTTCGATGACGATATTCCTTATCCAAATAGACTCATTCGCTGCCGTATTAGTTGCAATGTATTCCGACTCCATTGAAGGTCGTGCCACCACTAGCTCCTTCACGCTTCTCCAGGTTACCGCGCCACCATTCACCAGAAACACATATCCACTAACTCCTCTCACGAGAAACTCTTTCTCGAGAAAGGTGTCGTTCTTAGCGACAAATGTTTTGCCCTTGGCCTTGTTGTAGAAGGTATACCCAACAGTCTCCTTTGGGTATCCTACAAAGATACATTTTTCTGCTTTGGATTTGAGTTTGTCAAGCTGTAGTTTCTTAACATAAGCCTCACATCCCCAAACTTTCAAGAACGACAACAATGGTTGCTTGCCATGCCATATCTCATATGGTGTTGTCTCCATGGATTTGGATGGTGCTTGGTTTAAAATGAAAGTGGTGGTTTCTAATGCATAACCCCAGAATGACACGGACGAATCAGTTAAAGACATCATGGACTGCACACTATCCAATAGGGTACGGTTACGCCGTTCCGATACATTGTTATGTTGTGGTGTTCCGGCTGGCGTAAGTTGCGGTGCAATACCACAGTCCTTGGAGTGCATGCCAAACTCATAACTCAAATATTCGCCTCCTTGATCTAATCAAAGATTCTTGATTTTATTGTTAACTTGATTTTCTACTTCCTTCTGAAATTTTTTGAACTTTTCAACGGTCTCAGATTTGTGCTTCATTAAGTAGACATACTCATATATACTCAAATCGTCAGTAAAGGTAACAAAATAACAATACCCGTTGCGTGTTGAGACACATTGGTCCACACACATCTGTATGTATGATTCCCCATAGGTCTTTTGCCCGCTCCATTGTACCGGAGAATGGCGTCCTAGTCATCTTGCCCATGAGGCAAGGCTCGCATGTCTCAAGGGATTCAAAATCCATTGATTCTAGAAGTCCATCAGAATGGAGCTTCTGCATGCGCTTTACGTCAATATGACCAAGATGGCAATGCCATAGGTACATGGTATTATCATCATTGTTCTTGCAATGCTTGGCATCAATATTATGGATGTGTGTACCATTATCAAGATCTATTAAGAATACAACTTTGCATACACACGCATGAACATAGAATACATCATTCATATAAATAGAACAACCACTTGTTCCAGATTTAAACGAATAACGATCTTGCAACAAGCAAGATCCGCCACAATATTCATACTTAATGCGGGTACAAAGTAGCACTTATTCAAAGATAAAATCAATCCAGACGGTAGACGCAGAGGTATAGTGCCAACGGCCACCACATCGACTTTCGATCCGTCGTCGATGTGCATCATCACCTCGTCCTTCCCCAGGCGCCTCTTATTCTGTAGCTCCCGCTGGGAGTTACAAATGTGATCAATAGTGTTGGTATAAAATACCCCGGTGTTACTCCTAGCGCTTGTATGGAACACATCTATAACATGTATATCAAATATACCTTTGTATTTTGTAGCAAACTTGCGGCTCTCTTGTCCTCAAGGTACTTGGAGTAGTTGCGCTTCCAGTGCCCGTCCTACTCGTAGTAGTAGCACATGACGTTGGGCTTATGGTCGGGACTTGTAGCCTTAGAGGTATTGGCAACAGGTTTGCCATCCTTCTGAGGCTTCTTGCCCTTCTTGTGTCCTGACTTCTTAAAGTTGGTGGTATTATTGACCATCAACATTGTGTGCTCCTTTTTGATTTCTACCTCAATAGTTTTGATCATGGTGAACAACTCATCATGGGTCTTAACCATGCCATGCATGTTGTAGTTCATCATGAAGCCCTTGTAGCTAGGGCAATGAGTGCAGCACGGGCGCTCCCACCCCCTCCCACCCCCTAGCCACCAACTGCCGGCGATCTCCCTCTCCATCCATCCATTAGCATTTTCAATCCTACCATTATGTTCCCCTCTTTGTGATCTATGCACTCATCTCCATGGAGGCTCTCATCCACTGGGATTTCTCACCTGGCCAAGCCCTGGCCAGTCAGGTTCGTGCAAGGTTTGGATCTACGGTTCATTTCTCCCCCTCTGCTCAGGACCAAAGAATTATTTCTTGTGGTATCATTCTCCTCGGCTTCATTTGCTTTATCTCAAAGAATCTATTGGATTAGCACTCCAATGTTGCATTGGTGGTTTGGCTAAAGGTTTTAAGGTTTTCAAACTCAGTGATCGTCAATTTCGGTTCTCGGTGTCTTCAAATAAAGTGGGTCATTTTATCTATGGACTCAAGGATCGGATTTGGCCAGATTTTGTTTGTCACTTCACTTTATTTTGTGGAATTCATCCAGATGTCTCAGGGTTTATTAATCAGTCTAATTGGTGTTCCAATGAAGCGATTGTGGAGATTTCACATAGGAGTGCTACAAGAATTCGTCCTGATCTAGATTTTCTCAAGGAAAGTGCTGCAAGGGATAGTTCAAATTCATCAGCTCTAGAATTTTCTAAATTTGGGTTTAATCTTGCCAAGAAGAATATTGGTGCCTCTACTCCTTCAACAGATCAGCAAGGTACATCTCCGTTCTATGCGATCAAGATTCATAATGGAGTTGATCTCTTCTTTGGTAGTTTCAATGATCCGATTCTGGTGGATCGGGAGGGAAAGGAAAGTTTTAAATTTGTGGGCCCAAACTTCTTTCGTGAGCTTTGTAAAAATCTGGGCCCATGTGCGCTTGATTTACTTGAGGATATGCGTCAAGCTAAATATTCAGAAAATGATATGATGCAATCTTTAAATTTACCAACCATCCCTCCGAAAAGCTTTGTCTTTGAATTTCTTGGTAAATGTTCACGTTGTAGCTCTAATGATCACTTGGTTAGCTCATGCAACGGGGTGTGCAAAAATTGTTATCAGAATGTCTGCTCTTGTGCTAATGGGCCTAGTTGTGTTAAATGTCTGGGCTCCGGACACTCTTTTTCTGAATGCCTTTTGGGCTGGCGATGAAGTGCTGCAAGAAATTGGGACATTGGGCTCGTTCGTGTGTTGCTAAAATGGAAAAATTCCGGCGCATTAAATCAGCTAAACCGACTGGTTTATGTGGTCGGAAAATCTGTAGGGTTAAGGAAAATAAAGATATTCTTGTTGCTAAAATATAGGACTCTACCACCCAGCCGTTTTTGGTTGATTACGACGAGCACCCCTCTGCCGCATCGTCTCCTCCGCTTCCCACCCTAGCTACAGTAAACCCCAATTCCATTGTCGCCACAGCCGCCGCCGCCGTCTGCACCACCACCACTGCTTCCTCGATGGCATGACGGTTGATCCTGGCCCAGTTGACCGAAAATCTCGAACTGATATTGTTGTGCCGCCTGTGCCGCTGCTGCAGAATGATCGCCTGATCATTGCGGAGACCAACTGCTTCATCCCAGTTCATCGTCGACATCAGTTGTGTCACGTGGTCAGAGGCATGTTACATGAGGTCAATCTCGAGGTACGGTCTTTTGATGATCACCCCTTTGGGTTGGGTATTTTCAGAATGGCAAAGACACTGCAAGCAGATACTGATGTGGGCATTACTTTAATGGTAGAGGAAAATGAGGGTTTTGAGGAAGGGCTAGAAATTACATTTGTGAAGCATAATGCTGCCAGGAACATGCGCCTTACTACTTTTGGTCGTGAACAGTGGATGTTATTACTAGGCTTCCCCTCTGATTATCAAACAATGGACATCATTAAAAGAGCAGTACAAGATTTTGGTCTTCTTTCAATCTGGCATGAGCCCAGGGGAATGACAAGTATGTTCTAGTCAAAGTTTGGTTAGTTGATCCTAGGTTTGTTCCTAAGAGTCTGGTTATGCATTAGTTAGGAGGTGCTAGATGTAGCTGGGCGGTACCCATTGTCCTTCTCAGGTCGGCAGATTGGAATGCACATGTGCACAATGTGCCCCCACCTCCAGAGGACCCACCAAATAATGATCCTCACCCTTTTTTTGGAGAAGGGCACACTGCAGAGGAGCTCTATCACCATCAGTTGGCACTATGGCTGCAACAGAATCATCAAGGTGGAGGAGTAGTACCTATGGTGCAGAATCAGCAAGGTAATCAAGCTATCCAGGGAAATTTTATCCCTGCCCAAGCTATAGAAACTATGTTTGATAATGTGTTGGAACAGGCAGAAGGAAATGTTGCTAACATGAACAACGATGCTGCAGTTGCCCTACCTCTGAACTCCCCACTAATTAACTTTCAAGCTATTCTCCAGGAGCAGGGGGTTTCTTTTGATGCTGGTGTTCATCCACCTAGCAGCAACATTGTAGATAGCCCAATGAAAGCATGGCATGAAAGTTTATCTGCAGTTTTAGATGGGCAAACGTCCTCAGACTCTAACAATATGCAGGTGGAAACAAAATTAACTTTGAATACTGTTCTGTTGGATGATTCTGCCTCCTCTGTCCACTCTGAAGTTTGGGCTAAGATGACACTTGCTAGAGCTGCTCTTAAGGATTGCATGCTGCCAAGTTTGGTGAAAGATGACTACTTTTTCAATGTCAAGGTTTCAATTCCAGCTGCTATACAGTTTGAACTGTTTGGAGAGTGGAATGCACTACAGCTTTCTAGGAAGAAATCTCTTTTGTCTTCTCCCAAGACACCTTCTTTGAAAATCTGCACTTATACTCTGTCACAGGATTCTATTGTGACTGTCATTGGGGAAGTGGGAAAGAAAAGGAAATTTTCTTACAATGTAACTCCTATCTCCACCAGTCTTGTAAGAAGGAGCTCAAGGGCAACAAGGTACAGGGGTTTTAAGCCTACTATTACAGGGGATGTGAAGAAAAAAAAATCAAAAGTTAAGCCAAGAACTATACCTGGTGTGAGGATTACTGAAGAAGAAGAGGTGCAACAGATGATCACTCCCTTTCAGGCACAAGGAATTGACCCTACACTTCTTCCAACATCCATCTCCATGATTCAAGATATTCGTGCTGGTCTATGTGGTGTCCCACTTCAGGAGTTAACTCCTAAGAAGCTTTGGGCTCCTCTCCAGGAGGAAGAAGATACTGGCAGTGTTTAACTGTCATATTTTATTATCTTTTCTAATAATAATGTTTCTCAAACAATGGATTATTTTGTGTTGGAACATAAGGGGTTTGAATGCTAAGGACAAGCAATTAGCACTTATGAATGCTATAAATGGCAGTGGTTGTTGTGTGATATGCTTGCAAGAAACAAAGAAGGAAACTTTTGATGTGGCTTTTATTAAATCATGTTGTCCCAAAAGATTTGATGATTATGTCTATGTTCCATCAACTTGTGCTTCTGGTGGTTTAATCATTATTTGGAATAGTTCTTTATTCTCTGGAATGTTTATGCACTGTGAACAATTTGCTATTTCTGTTCACTTTACTTCTACACAGTCTACTCAAACTTGGACATTAGTTAATGTGTATGGACCATGTGCTGGAGAAAGAAGAGAGCAATTTGTGAGATGGTTATTTCATCTACAAATTCCTCATGATGAAGATTGGATTATTATGGAGGATTTTAATTTTATTAGATCTCCCAATAACAGAAACAAACCTGGAGGAAATGTCAATGACATTGTAGCATCCCATTTGTCTAACAACTGTAATGCTACTTGGTCTAGTAATAAAATGGTTACTTCCTACATATAATTGTTGCATCATCATCATATCATGCTCATGTCATCATGCCACCTTGCATTTGAGCATCATACAAAACCCTGGTTGTGTTGGTTCTTCTCTCATTTGCATTATAAATTGTATTGCCTCTTGATATTGTATTTGGTTCTTGATATATTGTTCAAATGCCCAAGTTGAGTTGGGGGCATGTCTTTTATTGACTCCACCACCTTTCTTCACCACCTTATATATCCACCATCCAATTAATATGAGCTGGCATTTATTTGAGTTTACCTAGCTCATGTGGGTTGGGTGGATCCATTACCAATCCTTTTGCTTGGCCCTTACTCCAACTTTGGAGGATGCAAATAAATAAATGCCATGAGATATTGTTTTGTTTTCACAGGATAATACCTAGCATTTAATGCATCTGCATGGGCCATGCAGAACCACCACATCCAAGCCATCTGGTTTATAATTTTGCAATCCTTGGAGTGGGTCTTTTCTCTTATCTTACTCTCTCCTTCCCTTTTGCTTGATCTAGCTATAGCAATGCAAGCATCACCTTTTTACTTGTCTTTTGAATTTCTTTTGTTTTCTTGCATAGATCATCTCTCTCCCTCTTTGCTTGACCTTGATAGTTTGATCTTGTTTTGTCTTGTCAAACACTCAACCTTACCCTCTCTCTCTACCTCTCTAGCTAACTTTAAACCTACCCCCTAATCACCATACCCTACCCTTTCTCTTTAACCCTCTCCCTCTTATTTAATTCTCTCCCTAAACCCTACCCCCCTCTAAACTTTTCCTCTCTCCCTCTAAGCCCTAAGCCTTCCCCCTCTCTCTCTCGGCCTCTCCCTACCTCGATGCCACGCAGGCTTCACCCCAGCTACCCTCCTACCCCATCTAAGCAAACCCTAGCCGAGCCACCCTCCCTCCTACCCTAGACCTCCTACCCGAGCCTACCTCTATCCCTCTCTTCTCTCCCTGCCCTAGGGGCCCCTCTAACCGAGCCTTCCCCTGCCCCCTTGCACTCGCCGACCCCTCTAACAGATGTTGTAGGCCATGAACCCCTCTTCGTTTTTCGTTTTAGGGTCGTGGCGTTTAGGCCGGCGACGGCGTCGCCATCGTCGACCGAAACCCGGCCAGATCCACGCCGCAGCACCGCGTCCAGCAGCAGCTGATGCATGTTTTGCGTTTAGGTCCCTGTAGATTCTCCTGCCTAAACCCGCCGTCCCGCAGCCCCACCAGTCAGCGTCGGTGGCGTTTTTATAAAAAGGCTCCCCACGTTTCTCAAAACCAACCCGCGGTCCCGGCCCCTCCACGTGGCACGCCCCCGCTGGCGCGCCCGCGTGTGGCCCCGAGCCTACCGTGTCCCCACCTGTCAGCGACTGCGGTTAGCACAGGGTGTGTAACAAAAGTTTTTGGTTGTCTGTTTAAATTCAAAACTGATTCAAATTAATTCAAATTCAAATATAAATCGGATTTCAAATAACTTTTCAATTATAAATCCAAATAATGCAAATGATATATGAATTTGAATCAGAAAAATGTGAGGATTTAAAATATGCTATTCAAATTACCTTTTGCCCATTTAAAATTCCAAGTTGAGTAAATTACAACAAAATGCCACTGGAACTTAATAAATTAAAAACTTTAGAAATATAACTCCGAATTTAACAAATGATATGTCTAAAATGATCAGCTCGACGAGACCTTTCTGTCTATGCTATCCATGACTTCAATTGCAGCATGCATCATATAAATATATAGTATACAGCAACTAATATGACAATAAAATGGGACCAAAACCTCATAAAAATGTTATTTCTTGTGTTCTACACCTCACCCATGCCATGCTACTTTATTGCCATGCAATCTGTGCATCATTCATCATGGCATGATTGTTTGCTTGACGCATTTTATTCCTATGCCTGTGCACTTTATTTATGTTGGCCTTGTTTGTTTGGTTCTTCTTTGAATAGACTCTGAGCAGGGGATATATCAAGAGAACCAGGAGCACTACCCAGATCCGTCTCTCGCTTCAACTGAGTTGCCAGGCAAGCACTACCACATGCTTGCATACATACAGTACCTATTGCCTCTATCTTACTCTTGCATCATTGAGTCGCGATTGCATTAAACTGAATCCCAAGTATTGCATAGCCTTTACTTTTAAACCCCACCAAGCTTGTCCTCCATCCCATGAGCCATTACTACAGGAGTTGTTTGAGCCATGCGAGTCGTAGAACAGCATGTGTAGGGTATGTGAGAGTCTGATGGATAACGAGGTACCTAAACAACTTAACCTGAGTAGTAATGGGATAACTAATGAAAGTGGCACTGGTGGGCAATATCTGCTATTTGGTTTTTCCTGCTCACTTGTGTCCCGTAGGACCCCGAGTACTCGAAACCTGTTCCTTGAACATTCGCGCTATCCACATCCGGGAGGCTTATGGGACCCCCCTGAGCCAGAGCTTGATTCATTCTTATTTCTTGGGGCCACAAACTAGTTTGAGGTTTTATTTACTATCCTGTACTTATGCCATGCTTTACCGCTTTATTACGATTGTGCGAGGAGCACCTGTACTGTTTAGGATGGTGACCCGTTTTCGCGGTATCGACACCCCGAGTTTTCGGGTTCCCAGTCGTTTACAGCCGGCCCCACAAACCTTGAGTCCGTCTCGGAGCCGGCCAGTTTTGTTGCGGGTGTACTCCAAGGGGTGGCCCCCTGAAATATTTCTGAATCCTGTGATTGCTTTGTCGTGAAGGCCTCGTTGGGTTTTGATTTGGTTTTTCCGAGGTTGATCGAGTGTGTGTTGCTATTTGTGCACCCCTGCAGGGTAAAACTTTCTGAAAGCCGTGTCCGCGGTTATGGACGACTTGGAGCACAGTTTCTCGATCATAGACAAGCATAATTAAAGTACCGCTTTTAACTTGACTAAATAACTGACTAGTAAATAGTGCAACACTCATGGAATGGATAATAAAATTGCCAACGGATGGGGGTTGTTCGTCCGCTTCCTCGTCGGTAAGCGAGGAGGATGGATCTGGTGATATTACTGTTATAACTGTTGTCATTAATTCACGGACATCCGTCTATCATTGGTTAGGCGGATGGTTAGCGAGTATCTATAGAACTGTTAGGGTTTATCTTTTGCTGCAATTGCGTCACCCCAGGTTGTGTCCCCTTTAGAGGCATAAAGACTTGCTGAGTACCCTTAGGGTCTCACACGATAAATTATTGGTTCAGATGAACAGGTACACTCGCAGGACGGATACTGGGTGGAGGAGGCTGATGATATGGGCAACGATCGTTCGGTGTAGAGATTCCGGGAACGGGGATCCGTGAGATCTGTGGGCGGGATGTGCTTATTTATGTGGCATCTTATGCCGATTTGCTTCTTATCCGTACTCGGAACTTGTTTGCCGCTTCCGCCCGATACTCTGATGTGTGATGTATGAGGAAATATCCTAAACTATTGGATCTATTAGAACATTTGAATCTTGCCGTATGGCGTTGCTATATTTCCTTTCTTTCTAGATGGAATGGCTCTGATGTACTTTTGTATGGTGGCTTGCATACATACTCATTTGTGTATGTAGTTGATCCCTTCGCCTGCCGATTACGCCGCCCGTACAGGTCCCGATGAATTGGAAGTGGTTGGGACGGCCGAAAGGTCTACCCGTGAGTGGCTTTTGGGGCCCCACCGTACTATTTCAACCACTACCGTCCATCCAGGCTTGTATCTAGGAGCGTAATTCACCGAGGTAGTTACAATTGGTATCATAGCCATCCCGACCTTCAGGGTCTCAGCCAAACGGTCGTTGTCAGTCTAGCAAATATTTTTGGTAGTTATGTATACTAGGGAAAAACAAAACGCGAGAGTAGGACTGCTTCCATTTTTCTTCTTACCCTCCCACCCACCCTCTTCTGGTAAGGAAGTGTAACGTTTTCAATCCTCTTCTTAAAAGTTCAAACTAGGATTCACGTGTTCTGGGTTTCCGTAGTACCATAGGTTGTGTGTTTGTGTGTGTGTGTGTGTGTAATTCTTTGTCTATCTGTTGCATCCAAGTTGTTATCTAATCGGCCTTTTTGGTTATCAACTGTTGGTACATTCCAGACCGACAGGCTTTTGCAAACCGATGCGATCTATCTGATTCGTTGCAACCGACGCGATCTGTCTTACTCTTTGTTATCCGACGTTATCTTGTTTGGGTTGTTCGTTTCCGTAGTTACTAATCTTAGGTTCAACGTGAGAAGAAGGGGTTAGGATATGTGTTCCACTTATTCATGTGCGGAGTAATGCTTTGAGTGTGGGATGGAGTCGCGACCATACCACTACTCTTATCATTTGCTTTTGTATATTGAATTGGTAGAGTCACTAATCTTGATTCGTTAAGTAATTTTTGCGCATCTATTGGTATTTTAATGCCGAAATTTGTGGAAAAAATTTTCTTTGATATATTTGTGTACCACACTCCTTTTCAGTCGTGTGCGATATGCTTAATATCTTCTAGGTGCTTTGAACTTTGTTGATATTTTAATATCATCTTAGTAAATTGTATCCTTTAATCTTGGTTAATTCCATCTTGGTACTATTTTGGATTATTATTATTCTCCATTATAGTACTGACTTGTGTTTTATATCAATCTCAGGATGGCTCCACCACGCCGTTCAGATGAGGACATACCACCGGAATTGGGGGCCGCGTTGTCAAACATAGCCAATGCCTTGGCAGCAATGCAGCAGAACCAGCAGCGGTTGGAAGAAAGTGTCAGGAGAAATGAGTTTGCTCCACTCCCTCCACCTCCCAAACGGGGCGACATCAAAAGCTTCCTGAAGTTCAACCCTCGCCAGTTTGATGTTTCTGATCAACCACTGGACGCGGATGATTGGTTGCGTGAGATGTCAAGGTTACTCGAGACTGCTGATGTTCCTGAGCAGGAGTGGGTAAAGTGTGCTACTCACCTTCTAAAAGGAGATGCAGCTCTCTGGTGGGAGAATTACTTGAAGGCAAGCTGCATTGGTTTTCAGCCTACTTGGGAAAGGTTCACTGCAGCTTTCAAAGAGCAATTCCTGTCAGAGATTGCCATGGAAAGGATGAAGGAAGCGTTTCTCAACCTCAAGCAGGGAAATGATAATGTCAACACCTACATCAGGAACTTCATGAATCTTTCCCGTTATGGTGGCGATGAGGTATCTGATGACAAGAAGAAGCAAAAGAGGTTCAGGCAAGGGATCAATGCATCGATCAAATATGCAATCACACATGCAAGGCCGGCATCTTTTCTGGAACTTCAGCATACAGCTCTGCAGGAGGAAGCAAGTAGGCAAGTGTTTGAGGAGTCCAAGAAACACAACCGTGATGCACCAAGCTCTTCAGCTATGTCAGCTCCTTCTAAGCGGCGTGTCTGGGTTCCTAACACCCCACCGTCGCTCCCGGCTTCACCAAGACCTTCAAGCTTCGCGGCAAGGCCACCAAACTTCATCACTGCTGCTCCCAGGGGCTACACCCACAACTACCCTGGAGCGCCTGGCGGAGTCCCTGGCTACGTTGCTCCACGTCCACCTGGTGCTTGTTTCACATGTGGAGATCCTGGACATCTGAACTGGAACTGTCCGTTGAAGAACAAAGCTCTTCCTCCACCCCCTCCAAGACCTGCGGCAAGCTCTCCTATGGTTCGTGCACCACCATCTCGGGCTCTCAACATCAACACCAAGCCCGGGTCTACTGTTGCTCGTGCCAACTGTGTCAACGCCGCTCAAGCTGAGCATGCACCTGGAGTTGTGATGGGTATGCTTCCCGTTAACTCAGTCCCTGCACGAGTTTTGTTTGATTCTGGTGCTTCGCATTCTTTTGTTTCGCATAAGTTTGCACAAGAGCAGGATCTGGATAGGGTTCCTTTATCACGTCGTCTGGTGGTTCTATCTCCTGGTTCAAACATGAGGGCTGCTCATATCAGCCATGGCAATCAAATTGAGATTGGTGGCTCTTCGTTCTCGGCGTCCTTAATTCTTCTGGGCAATTCTGACATTGATGTCATTTTGGGCATGGATTGGTTGACGACAAATGCAGCTGTGATTGATTGTGCTGAACGCTCGGTTTCTTTGAAGATTCCTGAAGGCCATATAGTCTTTTATCCAAGTCTGACTCCTGCTGTCCAGCTTTTCTCTTTGGCGGCTCTGAATGATGATGCTATGGAAGCTATTCAGAGTGTTCCGGTGGTCTGTGAGTTCCCAGATGTCTTTCCTGAAGAGTTGTCGGGTATGCCTCCGGATCGTGAGGTTGAGTTTGTAATTGAGCTTGAACCTGGAACGGCTCCTATCTCCAAGCGGCCTTATAAAATGGGTCCTTCTGAGTTGGCTGAAATCAAACGACAGCTTGATGAACAAGAGAAGTTGGGTTTCATTCAACACAGTACTTCTTCTTGGGGTTGAAGGGAATATGCCCGAGAGGCAATAATAAAGTGGTTATTATCATATTCCTTGTTTATGATAATGTTTATTTTGCATGCTATAATTGTATTAATACGGGAACGTTAATACATGTGTGTTTAATAAACAAACAGAAAGTTCCTAGTTATGCCTCTCTCATAAACTAGCTCGTTGATTAACAAGATGATCAAGGTTTCCTGATCATGGACATTGGATGTTGTTAATAACGGGGTCACAACATTAGTGTAATGGTGTGATGAACATTCATCCGAAGTATAGCATTACGATCAAAGTCATTGAGTTTATATTGCTATAACAACTTACGAAGTGATCCTAATCCTTAGACCATGAGATCATGTCAATCACTAACACCGGAAGAGTTTCTTGATAACATCAAACGTCACACCGTAATAGGGTGATTATAAACATGGGTTCAGAACTACTAAAGTGTTATGTTGAGGCCCATGGATCGAGAATGGAATTTGTTCATCCCGATGACGGATAGATATGCTCTGGGCCCTCTCGGTGATATCACGTTGATTAGCTTGCAAGCAAGTGATTTGATCACTAGAATGTTATATCACGGGAACGAGAAAAGAGTGCATGTCAGTAACGAGATCAAACTAGGTATGGAGATACCGATGATCGAATCTCGGACATGTAATATATCGCGAAACAAAGGGATTAAGATACTAGCGTAAAAGGTTCCGACGATCACAAGAAAGTCATCGTTGAATGTGTGGGAGTCAGTATGGGTCTCCAGATCCCGCTTCTGATTATTGATCCGAGAGGGGTCTCGATCATGTCCGCATTATTCGCGAACCGTAGGGTGACACACTTAAGAGACACCGACATCCATTTGGAGCAAAAGTTTCATGCCGAAAAGAAAAGGAAAGCGCAGGAATTTATTTCACTAGACACCGAAACTATTTCGGTTGAAATTGCTGAAACTGGTTCTGCATGTGAAATGGAATACTAGCAAGGGGTTTTATGTGAATGTTTGTTAATTAAAGTAATTAACAAAATTCTGAATAAATAAATAAAAGAGTTTTATTTAAATGAGAGCTTGCATTAAATTTGGTGGAAATTTAATGCATGTGAGTGGATTTTTGAGTGGAGGCTTTTTAATGGGAGTGGAGGCTTTTCATTTTGAGTGGGAGCTCCACCCACATGAATGTGGAAGAGGTGGGGGCAGCCCCATGGCTGGGCGCCATGCCCCTTGGGTGCCCCCCTCTCCCCTATAAAAGGCCCCCCTCTCCTCCTCTCACAACACACCTCCTCGTGAAGGATCTCTCTCCCCCTCTAGAATTTATCCCCCATGGTCTCGGACTAGCGAGATACATGTTCCCGGTGGCTTTTCGGCAAGAAAGAGTTGTGCTTCCGCTGCATCGCTGGAGCGAGGAGGCGGAGGTTGCTCGGTGCCTCGAACGTGTGTGCGAGCACGGATGCGCTGCTGTTTTGCGGCGCTAGGACTTCCTCTCGATCTTGAGATCGGCAAGAGATCGTCTACATCAACCACGAGTTTGGACTCGTTAAGCTTTGTCGGTCTTCAAGGGTATGTTATCTACGGATATACATCCGCCCGTTGTTTGTATCTAGTAGATAGATCTTGGTACATAGTTGTTCCCATCGTAGGAAATTTTTTGTTTTCTATGCTGCGAACCCTACAGTGGTATCAGAGCCGGATCTATGCGTAGATGCTTTGCACGGGTAGTACACATATGATTATGTGGGCG
The DNA here is from genome assembly GCA_916181665.1 of Avena sativa. Lineage (NCBI taxonomy): Eukaryota > Viridiplantae > Streptophyta > Magnoliopsida > Poales > Poaceae > Avena > Avena sativa. The sequence continues at coordinate 252,527,184 of OV702280.1, read as the reverse complement.
ATGATGATCATTTTATTGCTTCTTAGTTGTACTTTGGATATTGGTGGCATAGTGGGATGAAGCGGCCCGGACAAACTTTACATGTCCTCGCACATGAGACCTGTTCCACGCTTGACATGCAACTAGTTTTGCATAAGTGGCTAGCGGGTGTCTGTCTCTTCTACTATAGTCAATATCTAATTTGCAACGAGTTATCAACAATATGGTTATCCTCGTTGTGGTTCATGTTCGTAGGTAAGAACGGTTCTATCTTCGAAAGCCCTAAGCCACGTAAAACTTGCAATGGATAAATTAGAGGCGTCTAGTTTAGATTGTTGCTGGGCTAGTGTTATGATATGGTGATGTTGCAAGTAGAAGTATGAGATGATACTCTTACAACATACATAACGTGTAAACTCCATAGACCTTGGATTTACACATAAAGGTATGATAGTGATCATACCACGATGCACATGATAGAGATCATATGCGAGAACCATATCATTCCACTAATAAACATGTGATGTTTGATTGCATCTTATATTGCTTGTTTGGCGTTTTATTAGCATAATAAGATGATCCCTCATTTAGATATCAAGATAAAAATGTGTTCTTCCTTAAGTATGCACCGACAATGTTTCGTCGCTTCAAGACATCACGTGATGATCGGGTGTACTTGAATCCACGAGCATATCTCGGGTGTAAGACAGTTACACACGCGAATACTAAGGTTCTTACTTGGCGAGCCTAGCATGTACAGACATGGCCTCGGAACACGGACCGAAAGGTTAAGCATGAGTCATATGTTTTGATATGATGACCATATGGATGCTCGCCTTTGAAGCTACGCCGACTCACGTGATGATCGGACTTGGTGTAGTGGATTTGGTTCATGTAATCACCAAAAAGACACAAGGGATGTCGTTTTTGAGTGGGAGTTCATTTCTAATTTGGATTAGTAGAACTCAATTTATCATAAATTAAATCAAAGTGAATTTGCATAATTTGTTGTAGTCATTGGCATTCGTTCACCACCTTATGCATAGTTGTAATTGAGATAATAGAACTATAGAATTCTGGATATTTACTTTACGAACTGGTATCGTATTGTGTTGAGTGTCAATCAAAGTTTAAAGTCCTATTGCAAACTTTCAGCAAACTCTATTTACTCCGTGAAATTTAATAATTGGTATTAAATCGAGAGTTAAAATTCCAGTGTTAGTATCTTAAGTATCATGTTTGCCTCCACGATTCTTGATTGTTTTAATATCAAGTTTATCTAGGAGCTGAAAGAATTGTTTCAGAAACCATCATGTGTGGCAGATATAACGATATCTGAAACAATGTTTTGGTTGCAATATGATAGAGTATAATATATGTTCTCATATTGGATGAGAATTTACGAAGGTTGGAGATGCTAGACATCCTAATCATCCAAAAGGGTTTTGGAAAGTAATGTTATACTCACGATTCGCCTTTATAAGCTACAATAGCTTGATCATGAAAGTTGTCATGATAAGGATGAATAGAAGATGTATGTAAAGTGTTTACTACACTAAAAGATTACTAAAGAATGGATTTTGAAAGAATACCGATCATTTGATGATGGTGATCTAGTTCAAAGTGCAAGTCCAAAGGTATTATTATTTGAATATACACGCTTTGGACTATGTGTCATGTATATGGCGCCACTTTTGATGTTGATAGATTCTTTTAAAAAGGAAAAGGAAATGCTGAAAGAGAATCTATAAAATATATTTGGCAGAAAAGAAAAGATTGGAAATATCCAATTTAGGTATATATATGATATACATGTTATGGTTGTATTCTTTGCTTGTTAAACAATGTGGTTCTTGGGTATTGGATACCGAATTGGTTGGTATGAAATTTCATACAGAACGACGCAATTCATGAACCACAATGGCCTAAGTAACTAGCAAGAGAATATGTGATGATGTTCATCGAAAACAAACAAACCGTTGTTTGTATTTCTCGTTGACATCAAAGCTTGACTTCAAGATTTGTTTTAATAATTGTTATTTAAATCAGGTATTATGAGAACAAAGGTTGTTCAAATAATTACCATATTCCATATAAGATGGATGATTTACAAATCTAGTTGGAGAAATCACATCCATAAAGCCTAATGCTAAAATGTCGCAAGACAAATGATTGAAAGATCACTTACGAAGTGACATCGCCGTTTAAATTATATTGGAAAGAAAACATGAAGAATCTCCATATTCATGGATTTTTGGAGTCTTTGATTTGATCAAGTGACGCTTGTGAGACTTTCCTCGGGATAATTAAAACTTCGTTCAAAGGCCAAAGAAGAACGAACGACTAAAATATTGGAATTTATACATATCGATGTATGTAGTCCATTATGTATAGTCGTAAGCGATGGATTTCATCTTCATATGCTTTCTCCGGAAATTTTGAGTGAATGTTCACTTAATGAGAAAGAAGTATGAAATATTTGAAAATGTTTCAAAGACTTTCAAGATGAAGTGGAAAATCATTGTAACAAGAAAAATAAATAAATTATGATTTGATCATAAAGGGATTTATTTGAGTTACAAGTGTAACAAGAAAATAAATGAATTATGATTTTATCATAAAGGGATTTATTTGAGTTGCAAGTTTAGCAAAACACCTAGATTTACATCTCCCGAAACACCATAGGAGTATGGAGTGTTTGAGATTTGTAATGAAACCTTGTGAGACATGGTTGGATCAAAGGTGTTATTTATAAAACTGCCATTATGTTTTAAAAGATTAAAGCTTTAGAGACTACCGCTTTTACACTGAAAAGAGCTCCATCTTGATCCGGTGAAATGACACCATGGAAGTTATGGTTTGGGGTAAAACCCAAGTTGTCATTTCTTAAATTTTGGTATGCTAAACATAAGTAAGATGTTTACAACCGAAGTCGGATGAGCATGTCTTTGTAGGTTATTTCGAATAACAATTGGTTATTCCTCCATAACACCGAGGACAAAAGGGTTTGTCGCTTGAAATGTGAAGTTTCTTGAAAAAGGAATCTTTCAAAAGTTAAGTGGGAGGACAATAGAACTTTGATAAGGTTAACGAACCTTAGCTAAATGTGCTGAGTTGCGCAGCGCCGGAAATCGTTCCAGAGGCTGCCATAATGCTCATAGCTTATGTGCCTCAAAGGTTGTGGTCACGGAGATCTAAGTTCTTATTAAACCAAGTCGGTCGAATAAACAATCAAATACTAAGATTTGAGAGTAAATCATTATTGTTTGACAATGATGAACCGACTATATGCAAAGAAGCGATGATGGGCCCTGACTCTGTCAAATGCTTAAAGCCATAAAATCCGTGATAGTTCCATACACGAGAAATCAAGTTTTGAACTTGGAAGACCCTCTGGAAAGGTGTAAAAACCTATCGGTCGTATTTGGATCTATAAAGAAACAGACATGGATGTTTCACATCTATGAAATAGTTGACATGTCGGTAAAGTATTTTACGACAATGTTCAAGGTGACTATGACAAGATTTGATCTTTCATAGCGATATTTAGTCTGGACGGATTAAAGTAGCAACCACTACATATAATTTGTTATATGGTAGATGAATAAACAAAAGAAAGTTCTTTTAATAGAATGGTTACCTCGGACGTGTACATGACATGATCCAAAGGGTTTTGTTAATTCAAAGGATGCTAAAAGGGCATGCAAACTTCAATGGTTGAAGTAAGCATCGCGGAGTTGGAATCTTCACCGTGATGAAAAAGGAGTTTTCATCAGGAGACAATGAAGATGCTTGCATTTGCAAGAAATTAAGTGGGAGCGCTAAGACATATTTCTAAAACATTATATGGAGGACATCTTGTTGATTAGAAATGATGTATCTTTTATTGACAAAGGTTAAGAATTTCATTTCGATGAAAGACTTAGGCAAAACCCGAATATTTAGCATGAATGTCTATAGTGGATAGACTGTAACGCTAATATGTTTATGCCAAACGTACATATATGAGATATTGAAGGAGTTCAATATAGAAACGACAAGAAACAGTTCTTGTTGCATGGAAAGGAATTGAATCAAGATTCAAGTGTATCGACACTTGATAAGTGAAACAAGATTCAAGTGCTTTGACACTTGATGAGTGCAATCACGAGAATGTTTTGATCAATCATACCATGATATGTACACATCCAGATATGTCCTATGCTCTAAGTGTTATGAGCATATACCAGAATGAATCATAAAATGATCATTGGACGATAGTGAGGATATTCTTATGATCTTTTGGAAGAACTAAGAATATATTTGTGTAGAGGTGACAAACAATTACAAATAGTTCATTGTAAAGCGTTACATTGATACTAGTTTTGTCACAAGATACAAATTAACTTTATCTCAATTTAAACTATGGGTGGCACAATGTGATGGAAAGGAGATTCCATGATGGATTTGGAAGAGTTCCAAAGTTAAGACATTGTGACGAATACTACAACAAAAGGCTAAGTATATGACTGCTATAGTAGCAGCAAAGGAGGAAATTTGTGTCAAGTAGTTTGTTATCAAACTAAGGTGTGGTTCGCAACGGGCTAACACTAAAGATATATTGTATGACAATAGTATCGATGTGTTTTAACCCCAAGGAACTAAAGGTCTCACCAAAAGAATAAATTTATACAATGCCATCTCATTGGAGAATGAGTGATGCGTGGAGACGCAAAGACATGCAAATACACACGGACCTGAAGCGTCAGATCCGTAGATTATGTTAACCACTTGCAATTGCGTATATGGAACACCAGAAAGCCATAGGTGTTCAATACGCAGAGTTTTCAAACTAGATTATTGTCTCTAGTGCAAGTGGGAGACTGAAGGGAATATGCCCGAGAGGCAATAATAAAGTGGTTATTATCATATTCCTTGTTTATGATAAATGTTTATTTTGCATGCTATAATTGTATTAATACGGGAACGTTAATACATGTGTGTTTAATAAACAAACAGAAAGTTCCTAGTTATGCCTCTCTCATAAACTAGCTCGTTGATTAACAAGATGATCAAGGTTTCCTGATCATGGACATTGGATGTTGTTAATAACGGGGTCAGAACATTAGTGTAATGGTGTGATGAACATTCATCCGAAGTATAGCATTACGATCAAAGTCATTGAGTTTATATTGCTATAACAACTTACGAAGTGATCCTAATCCTTAGACCATGAGATCATGTCAATCACTAACACCGGAAGAGTTTCTTGATAACATCAAACGTCACACCGTAACAGGGTGATTATAAAGATGGGTTCAGAACTACTAAAGTGTTATGTTGAGGCCCATGGATCGAGAATGGAATTTGTTCATCCCGATGACGGATAGATATGCTCTGGGCCCTCTCGGTGATATCACATTGATTAGCTTGCAAGCAAGTGATTTGATCACTAGAATGTTATATCACGGGAACGAGAAAAGAGTGCATGTCAGTAACGAGATCAAACTAGGTATGGAGATACCGATGATCGAATCTCGGACATGTAATATATCGCGAAACAAAGGGATTAAGATACTAGTGTAAAAGGTTCCGACGATCACAAGAAAGTCATCGTTGAATGTGTGGGAGTCAGTATGGGTCTCCAGATCCCGCTTCTGATTATTGATCCGAGAGGGGTCTCGATCATGTCCGCATTATTCGCGAACCGTAGGGTGACACACTTAAGAGACACCGACATCCATTTGGAGCAAAAGTTTCATGCCGAAAAGAAAAGGAAAGCGCATGAATTTATTTCACTAGACACCGAAACTGTTTCGGTTGAAATTGCTGAAACTGGTTCTGCATGTGAAATGGAAAACTAGCAAGGGGTTTTATGTGAATGTTTGTTAATTAAAGTAATTAACAAAATTCTGAATAAATAAATAAAAGAGTTTTATTTAAATGAGAGCTTGCATTAAATTTGGTGGAAATTTAATGCATGTGAGTGGATTTTTGAGTGGAGGATTTTTAATGGGAGTGGAGGCTTTTCATTTTGAGTGGGAGCTCCACCCACATGAATGTGGAAGAGGTGGGGGCAGCCCCATGGCTGGGCGCCATGCCCTTGGGTGCCCCCCCCTCTCCCCTATAAAAGGCCCCCCTCTCCTCCTCTCACAACACACCTCCTCGTGAAGGATCTCTCTCCCCCTCTAGAATTTATCCCCCATGGTCTCGGACTAGCGAGATACATGTTCCCGGTGGCTTTTCGGCAAGAAAGAGTTGTGCTTCCGCTGCATCGCTGGAGCGAGGAGGCGGAGGTTGCTCGGTGCCTCGAACGTGTGTGCGAGCACGGATGCGCTGCTGTTTTGCGGCGCTAGGACTTCCTCTCGATCTTGAGATCGGCAAGAGATCGTCTACATCAACCACGAGTTTGGACTCGTTAAGCTTTGTCGGTCTTCAAGGGTATGTTCTCTACGGATATACATCCGCCCGTTGTTTGTATCTAGTAGATAGATCTTGGTACATAGTTGTTCCCATCGTAGGAATTTTTTTGTTTTCTATGCTGCGAACCCTACAGGGGTAGCCCAACAATCTTTGTCAAGAAGCGTGACAGGACTGATAGACTTTGTGTTGACTATCGGGCTCTCAATGCTAAAACCATCAAGAACAAATATCCCCTCCCGCGGATTAATGATCTCTTCGATCAGCTAGCTGGAGCTATGGTATTCTCTAAGCTTGACTTGAGAAGTGGTTATCACCAAATCAAAATTCGCAAGGAAGATGTGCCCAAAACAGCTTTCACCACCTGCTATGGCCTGTATGAGTACACAGTCATGTCTTTCGGTCTCACCAACGCACCTGCTACCTTCTCGAGGCTTATGAACTCGGTCTTCATGGAGTACCTTGATAAGTTCGTTGTGGTCTATCTGGATGACATCCTGGTCTATTCTAAGTCCAAGGAAGAGCATGAAGAACACCTTCGTTGTGTCCTAAACAAGCTTCGCGAGAACCGCTTGTATGCAAAGTTCTCAAAGTGTGAGTTTTGGCTGCCTCAAGTAACCTATCTTGGTCACGTTATCTCTGCCAAGGGCATTGCAGTCAACCCGGAAACTGTGAAGACAATTGTTGAATGGCTTGCTCCTGTTAATGTAAAAGAAGTGCGGAGTTTCCTCGGTTTGGCTAGTTATTGTCGTCGCTTCGTTCAGAACTTCTCGAAGATAGCGAAGCCTCTTACCGATCTCCTCAAGAAAGGCAAGAAATACCTTTGGACTCCTGCATGTCAAGCAAGCTTTGAGACACTCAAAGAGAAGCTCACTTCCACACCAGTCTTGGTTCCTCCGGATACATCTAAGCCTTTCCAGATATTCTGTGACGCCTCTTTGCAAGGATTGGGTGCGGTCCTTATGCAAGAAAAACAAGTTGTTGCTTATGCCTCTCGACAGTTGAAGACGCATGAGATCAACTATCCCACACATGACCTTGAGCTCGCAGCAGTTGTCTTTGCTTTGAAGCTATGGAGGCACTGCTTGCTTGGCAACCGATGTGAGATCTTTTCTGATCACAAGAGTTTGAAGTATATCTTCACTCAGCCTGATCTCAACCTTCGGCAGAGGAGATGGATTGAAGCAATCAATGATTTTGATTTGACCATCAACTACACACCGGGCAAAGCTAATGTCATGGCCGATGCTCTCAGCCGCAAAGCTTATGTCAACAACCTCATGATGGAAGAACAACAACCTCTTTTGTGCAAGGAATTCCGTCAGCTCAACCTGGAAATTGTGGAACAAGGGCATCTCCTGAACCTTCTGGCTACTCCTCTCTTGGAAGAAAAGATTCGTTTTCGTCAGCGTGGTGATCCGCACACCAGAAAGATCACCTCCCAGCTTCAGCTTCCGAAGTATGAGTCCTTCCACGTCGATGATCAAGGCACGCTTTTCTTTGAACACCGGATGTTTGTTCCAAACTACCCGGGTTTGAGAGAGCAAGTGTAGGGTTCGCAGCATAGAAAACAAAAATTTTCCTACGATGTGAACTATATACCAAGATCTATCAACTAGATACAAACAACGGGCGGATGTATATCCGTAGAGAACATACCCTTGAAGACCGACAAAGCTTAACGAGTTCAACTCGTGGTTGATGTAGACGATCTCTTGCCGATCTCAAGATCGAGAGGAAGTCCTAGCGCCGCAAATCAGCAGCGCATCCGTGCTCGCACACACGTTCGAGGCACCGAGCAACCTCCGCCTCCTCGCTCCAGCGATGCAGCGGAAGCACAACTCTTTCTTGCCGAATAGCCACCGGGAACATGTATCTCGCTAGTCCGAGACCATGGGGGATAAATTCTAGAGGGGGAGAGAGATCCTTCACGAGGAGGTGTAAGAGACAAGTGAGGAGGGGGATCCTTTTATAGGAGGAGGGGGGGCACCCAAGGGGGTGGCCGCCGGCCATGGGGGCTGCCCCCTCCCCTCCTTCATTCATGTGGGTGGACACTCCACTCACAAAATGCCCTTTAAATTCCCTCCACTCAAAAGTCCACTCAAATTTCCACCAAATTTAATGCAAACTCTCATTAAATAAAACTCTTTTATTTTATTCAGAATTTTGTCAATTACTTTAATGACAAACATTCACAAATAACCCCTTGCTAGAATTCTATTTCACATGCATAACCACTTTATGCAATTTCACCCGAAAACTTGTTTCGGTATCTAGTGAAATAAATTCCTGCGCTTGTTCGTTCTTTCAGCATGAAACATTTTCTCCAATTGGATGTCGGTGTCTCTTAAGTGTGTCACCCTACGGTTCGTGAATAATGCGGACATGATCGAGACCCCTCTCGGATCAATAATCAGAAGCGGGATCTGGAGACCCATACTGACTCCCACACATTTAACGATGACTTTCTTGTGATCGTCGGAACCTTTTACGCTAGTATATCTTAATCCCTTTGTTTCACGATATATTACATGTCCGAGATTCGATCATCGGTATCTCCATACCTAGTTTGATCTCGTTACCGACATGCACTCTTTTCTCGTTCCTGTGATATAACATTCTAGTGATCAAATCACTTGCTTGCAAGCTAATCAATGTGATATCACCGAGAGGGCCCAGAGTATATCTATCCGTCATCGGGATGAACAAATTCCACTCTCGATCCATGAGCCACAACATAACACTTTATTAGTTCTGAATCCATCTTTATAATCACCCTGTTACGGTGTGACGTTTGATGTTATCAAGAAACTCTTCCGGTGTTAGTGATTGACATGATCTCATGGTCTAAGGATTAGGATCACTTCGTAAGTTGTTATAGCAATATAAACTCAATGAATTTGATCGTAATGCTATACTTCGGATGAATGTTCATCACACCATTACACTAATGTTGTGATCCCGTTATTAACAACATCCAATGTCCATGATCAGGAAACCTTGATCATCTTGTTAATCAACGAGCTAGTTTATGAGAGAGGCATAACTAGGAACTTTCTGTTTGTTTATTAAATACACATGTATTATCGTTTCCGTATTAATACAATTATAGCATGCAAAATAAACATCTATCATATACTTGGAATACACATAATAAACACTTTATTATTGCCTCTCAGGGCATATTCCCTTCAGTCTCCCACTAGCACTAGAGACAATAATCTAGTTACATAGTGATAAATCTAACACCCATTGAGTTCTGGTGTTGATCATGTTTTGCTCTAGGGAGAGTTTTAGTCAACGGATCTGCTACATTGAGATCCGTATGTACTTTACAAATCTTTATATCTCCATCCTTGACATGCTCGCGGATGGAGTGAAACCGGCGCTTAATATGCTTGGAATGCTTGTGAGACCTTGGCTCTTTGGCATTGGCAATGGCACCATTGTTGTCACAATAGATCACCATTGGGTCCAACGCGTTTGCCACCACTCCTAGTTCGGATATGAACTCCTTCATCCAAACTGCTTCCTGAGCCGCTTCTGAAGCAGCAACATATTCGGCCTCCGTTGTTGATCCCGCTACCACAGGTTGTTTGGAGCTCCTCCAACTAACCGCTCCGCCATTCATGAGAAATACGTATCCGGATTGAGACTTAGAGTCATCCGGATCGGTGTCAAAGCTAGTGTCGACATAACACTTAGCGACGAGCTCTTCTTCACCTCCGTATACAAGAAACATATCCTTAGTTCTTCGTAAGTACTTAAGGATATTCTTGACCGCTATCAAGTGTTCCGAACCTGGATCCGATTGGTACCTACTAGTCAAACTAATAGCATGTGCCACATCCGGTCTTGTACATAGCATGGCGTACATTATAGAGCCTATGGCTGAAGCATAGGGGACTTTGTCCATTATCTCTCTTTCTTCCGCCGAAGCCGGACTTTGAGTCTTACTCAATGTCTTGCCTTGCAACATAGGTAAGAACCCCTTCTTACTTCCGTCCATTTTAAACTTCTTTAAAATCTTATCAAGGTATGTACTTTGCGATAGCCCTATTAGGCGCCTAGATCTATCTCTATAGATCTTTATGCCTAATATGTATGACGCTTCACCTAGGTCCTTCATTGAAAATTTGCTGTTTAGATAACTTTTAACACTGTTTAAAAGATCTATATCATTTCCGATCAATAATATGTCATCCACATATAATATCAGAAATGCCACATTGCTCCCACTCACTTTCTTGTAAATACAAGCTTCTCCATAAGTTTGGACAAATCCAAACTCTTTGATCACCTCATCAAAGCGGAGATTCCAACTTCGTGATGCTTGCTTCAATCCATAGATGGATCGCTGAAGCTTGCACACCTTGTTAGCATCCTTAGGATCGACAAAACCCTTTGGTTGTATCATATACAACTCTTCTTCAATATTCCCATTGAGAAACGCGGTTTTGACATCCATCTGCCATATCTCATAATCGAAATATGCAGCAATTGCTAACATAATCCTAACTGACTTTAGCATCGCTACGGGAGAGAAAGTCTCATCGTAGTCAACTCCTTGAATTTGTCGAAACCCCTTTGCGACAAGTCGAGCTTTATAGATGGTCACATTACCATCAGCATCAGTTTTCCTTTTGAAAATCCATTTGTTCTCCACGGCCTTTCGGTCGTGAGGTAGTTCCACCAAGTTCCAAACTTGATTTTCATACATGGATTCCATCTCGGATTTCATGGCTTCTAACCATTTGTTGGAATCCGGGCTCATCATCGCTTCTTCATACGTCACAGGGTCATCATTTTCATCAACCATGAAATTCATGACAGGATTTCCGTACAGCTCGGGAGCTGCACGCGTCCTGTTTGACCTGCGAGGTTCGGTAGTACTCTCTTTCGGAGTTTCATGATCATTATCATTAGTTCCCTCTTCAACAGGTGGAGCCAACTCCGGAACAACTTCCGGCGCTGCGCTACTCGCCATACTTTGAAGAGAAGGTTCCACAACCTCTTCGAGTTCTACCTTCCGACTACTCACACCTTTCGCGAGAAACTCTTTCTCTAGAAAGGATCCATTCTTGGCAACAAAAACCTTGCCCTCGGATCTGTGATAGAAGGAATACCCAATAGTTTCTTTAGGGTATCCTATGAAGACGCATTTTCCGCTTTGGGTTCGAGTTTATCCGGTTGAAGTTTCTTCACATAAACATCGCATCCCCAAACTTTAAGAAATGACAGCTTAGGTTTGTTTCCAAACCACAATTCATACGGTGTCTTTTCAACGGATTTAGATGGTGCCCGATTTAAAGTGAATGCAGCAGTTTCTAGTGCATAACCCCAAAATGACAACGACAAGTCCGTCAGAGACATCATAGATCGAACCATATATAATAAAGTACGATTACGACGTTCCGACACACCATTTCGCTGTGGTGTTCCGGCAGGTGTGAGTTGTGAAACAATTCCACACTCTTTCATGTGAGTGCTAAACTCGTAACTTAGATACTCACCTCCACGGTCGGACCGTAGAAATTTGATCTTTCTATTACGATGATTTTCCACTTCATTCTAAAATTCCTTGAACTTTTCAAAGGTTTCAGACTTGTGTTTCATCAAGTAGATATAACCGTATCTACTCAAATCATCCGTGAAAGTAACAAAACAACGATATCCACCTCGCGCCGACACACTCATTGGACCACATACATCAGAATGTATGATTTCCAATAAATCTGTCGCCCGTTCCATTGAACCGAAAAACGGCGTTCTAGTCATCTTGCCCATAAGGCATGGCTCACATGTATCAAATGATTCATAATCAAGTGATTCCAAAAGTCCATCCGAATGGAGCTTCTTCATGCGTTTAACGCCAATATGACCTAGACGGCAGTGCCACATATATGCGGATATATCATCATTAAGTTTAATCCTTTTAGCATCAACATTATGAATATGTGTAACATTATCATCGAGATCTAATAGAAATAAACCATTCATCATCGATGCATGACCATAAAAGATTTCATTCATATAAATGGAACAACCATTGTTCTCGGATTTAAATGAATAACCACTTCGCATCAAACACGATCCAGATACAATGTTCATGCTCAGTGCAGGCACCAGATAACATTTATTTAAGTTTATAACTAATCCCGACGGCAAGTGGAGAGGCAGCGTTCCGACGGCGATCACATCAACGCTTGATCCATTGCCGACACGCATCTTGACCTCACCCCTTGCTAGCGGTCGCTTGTTCCGCAGCCCCTGATTCGAGTTACAAATATTAGCAACTGAACCGGTATCAAATACCCAGGTGCTACTGCGAGCACTAGTCAAGTACACATCAATAACATGTATATCATATATACCTTTGTTTGCCTTGCCGGCCTTCTTGTCTGCCAGATACTTGGGGCAGTTGCGCTTCTAGTGGCCAGTCCCCTTACAATAGTAGCACTCGGAATCAGACTTAGGTCCAACTCGGGGTTTCTTTTCAGGCGCGGCAACCGGCTTGCCGCCCTTACTTCCCTTCCGTTTTCCCTTCTTGTATTTCTTGAAACCAGTGTTCCTATTGATCATCAACACTTGATGTTCCTTTTTGATCTCCACTTCTGCAGTTTTAAGCATTGACAGAAGCTCGGGGAGAGACTTCTTCATGCCTTGCATATTATAGTTCATCATGAAGCTCTTATAGCTAGGTGGCAGAGACTGCAGAACACGATGGATGCCTAAGTCAATGGGAATCGATATTCCCAAGGACACAAGCTTATCGGCGTAACTCGACATCTTGAGTACATGCTCACTAACGGAGCTGTGCTCTTCCATCATGCAGCTAAAGAACTTTTCTGAAGCGTTGTAGCTCTCTACAGTAGCATGTGTGTCGAAAATCATTTTCAACTCACCCACTGTATCAAATGCATTGCCGTTTTCGAAACGCTTTCGAAGTTCCGGCTCTAGCCCATACAATATGCCGCAATGAACTAAGTTGTGGTCCTCCTGACGAGTCTGATAGACATTCTTCTCCTCGTCAGGGGCATCATCAAAAGGTGGGGGGCCTAACGGCGCTTCTAGCACATATTGCTTTTGTGCAGCAGAGAGGAGAATCCTCAAATCCATGGCCCATTCGGTAAAGTTGCTACCGTTCGTTGCTAGTTTCTCTTTCTCCATGAACACATTGAAATTAAAAGCAGGTGGTGCCATCTACAACAGAATTTGTAAAGTTTAGACTAAGTGTATGATAGATTGAGTTCAACTAATCTTTATTACGAATGAACTCCCACTCAAAAACGACATCCCTCATGCCTTTTTGGTGATTACATGAACCAAATCCACTACACCAAGTCCGATCATCACGTGAGTCGGTATAGCTTCAAAGGCGAGCATCAAATGGGCATCATATCAACTATATGACTCATGCTTAACCTTTCGGTCCGTGTTCCGAGGCCATGTCTGTACATGCTAGGCTCGCCAAGTTAGAACCTTAGTATTCGCATGTGTAACTGTTTTACACCCGAAATATGGTCGTGGATCCAGGAACACCCGATCATCACGTGATGTCTTGGAGCGACAAAAACATAATCGGTGCATACTAAAGGAAGAACACATTCTTATCTTGATATTTAAATGAGGGATCATCTTATTATGCTAACAAAGCGCTAAACAAGCAATATAAGATGCTATCAAACATCATATGTTTATTAGTGAAATTATATGGTTCCCGCAGATGATCTCTATCATGTGCATCGTGGTATGATCATTATCATACCTATATGTGTAAATCCAAGGTCTATGGATTTTACACGCTATGTGTGTTGTAAGAGTATGATATCATACTTCTACTTACAACACTACCATATCATAACACTAGCCCAGCAACAATCTAAACTAGACGCCTCTAATTTATCCATTGCAAGTTTTACGTGGCTTAGGGCTTTCGAGATAGAACCGTTCTTACCTACGAACATGAACCACTACGAGGATAATCAAATTGTTGACAACTCGCTTGCAAAATAGATATTGACTATAGTAGGAGAGACAGACACCCGCTAGCCACTTATGCAAACTAGTTGCATGTCAAGCGTGGAACAGGTCTCATGTGCGAGGACATGTAAAGTTTGTCCGGGCCGCTTCATCCCACTATGCCACCAATATCCAAAATTACAACAAAGGAGCAACAACATGATCATCATCGCCCACATACTCATATGTGTACTACCCGTGTAAAGTATCTACGCATAGATCCGGCTCTGATACCACTGTAGGGTTCGCAGCATAGAAAACAAAAATTTTCCTACGATGTGAACTATATACCAAGATCTATCAACTAGATACAAACAACGGGCGGATGTATATCCGTAGAGAACATACCCTTGAAGACCGACAAAGCTTAACGAGTTCAACTCGTGGTTGATGTAGACGATCTCTTGCCGATCTCAAGATCGAGAGGAAGTCCTAGCGCCGCAAATCAGCAGCGCATCCGTGCTCGCACACACGTTCGAGGCACCGAGCAACCTCCGCCTCCTCGCTCCAGCGATGCAGCGGAAGCACAACTCTTTCTTGCCGAATAGCCACCGGGAACATGTATCTCGCTAGTCCGAGACCATGGGGGATAAATTCTAGAGGGGGAGAGAGATCCTTCACGAGGAGGTGTAAGAGACAAGTGAGGAGGGGGATCCTTTTATAGGAGGAGGGGGGGGCACCCAAGGGGGTGGCCGCCGGCCATGGGGGCTGCCCCCTCCCCTCCTTCATTCATGTGGGTGGACACTCCACTCACAAAATGCCCTTTAAATTCCCTCCACTCAAAAGTCCACTCAAATTCCCACCAAATTTAATGCAAACTCTCATTAAATAAAACTCTTTTATTTTATTCAGAATTTTGTCAATTACTTTAATGACAAACATTCACAAATAACCCCTTGCTAGAATTCTATTTCACATGCATAACCACTTTATGCAATTTCACCCGAAAACTTGTTTCGGTATCTAGTGAAATAAATTCCTGCGCTTGTTCGTTCTTTCAGCATGAAACATTTTCTCCAATTGGATGTCGGTGTCTCTTAAGTGTGTCACCCTACGGTTCGTGAATAATGCGGACATGATCGAGACCCCTCTCGGATCAATAATCAGAAGCGGGATCTGGAGACCCATACTGACTCCCACACATTTAACGATGACTTTCTTGTGATCGTCGGAACCTTTTACGCTAGTATATCTTAATCCCTTTGTTTCACGATATATTACATGTCCGATATTCGATCATCGGTATCTCCATACCTAGTTTGATCTCGTTACCGACATGCACTCTTTTCTCGTTCCTGTGATATAACATTCTAGTGATCAAATCACTTGCTTGCAAGCTAATCAATGTGATATCACCGAGAGGGCCCAGAGTATATCTATCCATCATCGGGATGAACAAATTCCACTCTCGATCCATGAGCCTCAACATAACACTTTATTAGTTCTGAATCCATCTTTATAATCACCCTGTTACGGTGTGACGTTTGATGTTATCAAGAAACTCTTCCGGTGTTAGTGATTGACATGATCTCATGGTCTAAGGATTAGGATCACTTCGTAAGTTGTTATAGCAATATAAACTCAATGACTTTGATCGTAATGCTATACTTCGGATGAATGTTCATCACACCATTACACTAATGTTGTGATCCCGTTATTAACAACATCCAATGTCCATGATCAGGAAACCTTGATCATCTTGTTAATCAACGAGCTAGTTTATGAGAGAGGCATAACTAGGAACTTTCTGTTTGTTTATTAAACACACATGTATTATCGTTTCCGTATTAATACAATTATAGCATGCAAAATAAACATCTATCATATACTTGGAATACACATAATAAACACTTTATTATTGCCTCTCAGGGCATATTCCCTTCAGCAAGTTCTCAAGGAGGCGCACGATTCTGTTCTGTCTATCCACCCTGGCAGCACAAAGATGTACATGGACTTGAAAACACAATATTGGTGGCCTGGTCTGAAACGATATTGTGCAAAGTATGTCTCGGAGTGTGATGTCTGCCGCAGAGTGAAAGCTGTCCATCAGAAACTTTTCGGTCTTCTACAGCCATTGAAACCTCCGGAATGGTTCATCACTGGTTTTCCAAGGTCGCAGAAGGGCAACAATGCAATCTTTGTTGTCATCGACAGGCTTTCTAAAGTGTCTCATTTCTTCCCCGTCAAGGAAACAATTTCTGGAATTCAGTTGGCTGAGCTCTATATCAACAGAATTGTCTCTCTGTATGGGGTTCCACTTGAGATCAGTTCAGACCGTGGGAGCATCTTCACTTCCAAGTTCTGGGAAAGTTTCCAAAATGCTTTGGGAACAAAGTTGAACTTCAGCACAGCTTACCACCCTCAGTCGCAAGGACAAGTTGAAAGGATCAATCAGATTCTGGAGGATATGCTTCGTGCTTGCGTTATCTCTTTTGGCATGAAGTGGGAAGAATGTCTTCCTTATGTTGAATTCTCTTACAACAACAGCTTCCAGAAAAGTCTGAAGATGGCACCATTTGAGGCTCTCTATGGTCGCAAGTGCAGAACTCCGATTGGTTGGTCAGGTGCAGGAGAAAGAATCTGGGTTGGCCCTGACATTGTAACTCAAGCGGAGGAGAAGGTGCATATCATTCTTGAGAACCTGAAGATTGCTCAAAGTCGCCAGAAGAGCAATTATGACAGGAAGCACACGGACATGGTGTATGTCCCTGGTGATCTCGTGTACCTTCGTGTCACTCCCATGAAAGGCACACACCGCTTTGGTATCAAAGGAAAGCTGGCTCCTAGATACATCGGTCCTTTCAAAATTCGTGGAAGAAGAGGAGAAGTTGCTTATGCCCTTGAGCTCCCGGAAAAACTCAAAGTCCATGATGTTTTCCACATCTCTCAGCTCAAGAAGTGCTTCAAAGATCCCGGCAGGACCGTGGATCATGAGCTAATCAATCTCCAAGAAGACCTGTCTTATCAAGAACACCCCACCAAAATCCTTGAGACCGCAGAAAGAAGGACTCGCAACAAGTCCATCAAGTTCTGCAAGGTGCAGTGGTCGCACCATTCTGTTGATGAAGCCACTTGGGAGCGTGAAGATGAACTCCGTGTCAACTATCCTACCCTCTTTGTGTCATCTGCTTCTTCCTAGAATCTCGGGGCGAGATTCCTGTTTAGTGGGGGAGAGTTGTAGCATCCCATTTGTCTAACAACTGTAATGCTACTTGGTCTAGTAATAAAATGGTTACTTCCTACATATAATTGTTGCATCATCATCATATCATGCTCATGTCATCATGCCACCTTGCATTTGAGCATCATACAAAACCCTGGTTGTGTTGGTTCTTCTCTCATTTGCATTATAAATTGTATTGCCTCTTGATATTGTATTTGGTTCTTGATATATTGTTCAAATGCCCAAGTTGAGTTGGGGGCATGTCTTTTATTGACTCCACCACCTTTCTTCACCACCTTATATATCCACCATCCAATTAATATGAGCTGGCATTTATTTGAGTTTACCTAGCTCATGTGGGTTGGGTGGATCCATTACCAATCCTTTTGCTTGGCCCTTACTCCAACTTTGGAGGATGCAAATAAATAAATGCCATGAGATATTGTTTTGTTTTCACAGGATAATACCTAGCATTTAATGCATCTGCATGGGCCATGCAGAACCACCACATCCAAGCCATCTGGTTTATAATTTTGCAATCCTTGGAGTGGGTCTTTTCTCTTATCTTACTCTCTCCTTCCCTTTTGCTTGATCTAGCTAGAGCAATGCAAGCATCACCTTTTTACTTGTCTTTTGAATTTCTTTTGTTTTCTTGCATAGATCATCTCTCTCCCTCTTTGCTTGACCTTGATAGTTTGATCTTGTTTTGTCTTGTCAAACACTCAACCTTACCCTCTCTCTCTACCTCTCTAGCTAACTTTAAACCTACCCCCCTAATCACCATACCCTACCCTTTCTCTTTAACCCCCTCCCTCTTATTTAATTCTCTCCCTAAACCCTACCCCCCTCTAAACTTTTCCTCTCTCCCTCTAAGCCCTAAGCCTTCCCCCTCTCTCTCTCGGCCTCTCCCTACCTCGATGCCACGTAGGCTTCACCCCAGCTACCCTCCTACCCCATCTAAGCAAACCCTAGCCGAGCCACCCTCCCTCCTACCCTAGACCTCCTACCCGAGCCTACCTCTATCCCTCTCTTCTCTCCCTGCCCTAGGGGCCCCTCTAACCGAGCCTGCCCCTGCCCCCTTGCACTCGTCGACCCCACTTGGCAGCCCTCCCTCAGCCCTGCCTGCGCCATCCCCTGGCCCCATGCCGAGCACGTGAAGGAGGGGTGCAAAAAGGTGACCAAAGCCACCTTCCCCTCCCCCACGCAATCCTCACCTGCCCCTCCCGTTCTTATCCACCCCTCTACTCCCATCTCGCCCCTCTGCCCCTTCCAGATCCCCCAGAGACCCTGCCTCACCTCCCTTCTCCCTCCCCACCACCATCTACCCCGACACCGACGGCTCCCTCTCGTCGACGTCGATCCAGGCGGCGGGCGCGGCACTAAGGTTGTCGGTGAAGCCGTGTGGAGCCGCTGCTTCACCCTGTTCATGGAGCCACGGAGGAGGAGAGCGTCAGGCCGAGGAGTACCAGCGCCGCCGACGAAACCCTAGCTCCCTAGTGCGCCAGCCTTCTCGCAGATCGGCAGTCCCTCCGGCCAAACCTTCACCTCTGACGGGATCCTGGTGAGCTCCTCGATCCCCTGGACATGCTCCCTTGCCCTCTCTTGCCCCTTAGTGTCGCCGCCGTCCGCCGAACACTCTGCGCGCGCGCCGCGCGTCGCGTCTGGCCGACAGCAGCACCCGCAGTAGTTCTTTTCCGCCTCTGTTCATCGCCCTGCCCCGCGCGCTGCGGCCCTCCTCCGCGCTAGCACCCCGAACATATGTTGTAGGCCATGAACCCCTCTTCGTTTTTCGTTTTAGGGTCGTGGCGTTTAGGCCGGCGACGGCGTCGCCATCGTCGACCGAAACCCGGCCAGATCCACGCCGCAGCACCGCGTCCAGCAGCAGCCGATGCATGTTTTGCGTTTAGGTCCCTGTAGATTCTCCCGCCTAAACCCGCCGTCCCCGTAGCCCCACCAGTCAGCGTCGGTGGCGTTTTTATAAAAAGGCTTCCCACGTTTCTCAAAACCAACCCGCGGTCCCGGCCCCTCCACGTGGCACGCCCCCGCTGGCGCGCCCGCGTGTGGCCCCGAGCCTACCGTGTCCCCACCTGTCAGCGACTGCGGTTAGCACAGGGTGTGTAACAAAAGTTTTTGGTTGTCTGTTTAAATTCAAAACTGATTCAAATTAATTCAAATTCAAATATAAATCGGATTTCAAATAACTTTTCAATTATAAATCCAAATAATGCAAATGATATATGAATTTGAATCAGAAAAATGTGAGGATTTCAAATATTCTATTCAAATTACCTTTTGCACATTTAAAATTCCAAGTTGAGTAAATTACAACAAAATGCCACTGGAACTTAATAAATTAAAAACTTTAGAAATATAACTCCGAATTTAACAAATGATATGTCTAAAATGATCAGCTCGACGAGACCTTTCTGTCTATGCTATCCATGACTTCAATTGCAGCATGCATCATATAAATATATAATATACAGCAACTAATATGACAATAAAATGGGACCAAAACCTCATAAAAATGTTATTTCTTGTGTTCTACACCTCACCCATGCCATGCTACTTTATTGCCATGCAACCTGTGCATCATTCATCATGGCATGATTGTTTGCTTGACGCATTTTATTCCTATGCCTGTGCACTTTATTTATGTTGGACTTGTTTGTTTGGTTCTTCTTCGAATAGACTCTGAGCAGGGGATATATCAAGAGAACCAGGAGCACTACCCAGATCCGTCTCTCGCTTCAACTGAGTTGCTAGGCAAGCACTACCACATGCTTGCATACATACAATACCTATTGCCTCTATCTTACTCTTGCATCATTGAGTCGTGATTGCATTAAACTGAATCCCAAGTATTGCATAGCCTTTACTTTTAAACCCCACCAAGCTTGTCCTCCATCCCATGAGCCATTACTACAGGAGTTGTTTGAGCCATGCGAGTCGTAGAACAGCATGTGTAGGGTATGTGAGAGTCTGATGGATAACGAGGTACCTAAACAACTTAACCTGAGTAGTAATGGGATAACTAATGAAAGTGGCACCGGTGGGCAATATCTGCTATTTGGTTTTTCCTGCTCACTTGTGTCCCGTAGGACCCCGAGTACTCGAAACCTGTTCCTTGAACATTCGCGATATCCACATCCGGGAGGCTTATGGGACCCCCCTGAGCCAGAGCTTGATTCATTCTTATTTCTTGGGGCCACAAACTAGTTTGAGGTTTTATTTACTATCCTGTACTTATGCCATGCTTTACCGCTTTATTACGATTGTGCGAGGAGCACCTGTACTGTTTAGGATGGTGACCCGTTTTCGCGGTATCGACACCCCGAGTTTTCGGGTTCCCAGTCGTTTACAGCCGGCCCCACAAACCTTGAGTCCGTCTCGGAGCCGGCCAGTTTCGTTGTGGGTGTACTCCAAGGGGTGGCCCCCTGAAATATTTCTGAATCCTGTGATTGCTTTGTCGTGAAGGCCTCGTTGGGTTTTGATTTGGTTTTTCCGAGGTTGATCGAGTGTGTGTTGCTATTTGTGCACCCCTGCAGGGTAAAACTTTCTGAAAGCCGTGTCCGCGGTTATGGACGACTTGGAGCACAGTTTCTCGATCATAGACAAGCATAATTAAAGTACCGCTTTTAACTTGACTAAATAACTGACTAGTAAATAGTGCAACACTCATGGAATGGATAATAAAATTGCCAACGGATGGGGGTTGTTCGTCCGCTTCCTCGTCGGTAAGCGAGGAGGATGGATCTGGTGATATTACTGTTATAACTGTTGTCATTAATTCACGGACATCCGTCTATCATTGGTTAGGCGGATGGTTAGCGAGTATCTATAGAACTGTTAGGGTTTATCTTTTGCTGCAATTGCGTCACCCCAGGTTGTGTCCCCTTTAGAGGCATAAAGACTTGCTGAGTACCCTTAGGGTCTCACACGATAAATTATTGGTTCAGATGAACAGGTACACTCGCAGGACGGATACTGGGTGGAGGAGGCTGATGATATGGGCAACGATCGTTCGGTGTAGAGATTCCGGGAACGGGGATCCGTGAGATCTGTGGGCGGGATGTGCTTATTTATGTGGCATCTTATGCCGATTTGCTTCTTATCCGTACTCGGAACTTGTTTGCCGCTTCCGCCCGATACTCTGATGTGTGATGTATGAGGAAATATCCTAAACTATTGGATCTATTAGAACATTTGAATCTTGCCGTATGGCGTTGCTATATTTCCTTTCTTTCTAGATGGAATGGCTCTGATGTACTTTTGTATGGTGGCTTGCATACATACTCATTTGTGTATGTAGTTGATCCCTTCGCCTGCCGATTACGCCGCCCGTACAGGTCCCGATGAATTGGAAGTGGTTGGGACGGCCGAAAGGTCTACCCGTGAGTGGCTTTTGGGGCCCCACCGTACTATTTCAACCACTACCGTTCATCCAGGCTTGTATCTAGGAGCGTAATTCACCGAGGTAATTACAGACATGTTAATTTTTAATGATTTCATAAGGGAGCAAAATCTGACTGAACTGCCCATTAAGGGAAGGCAATACACTTGGAGCAATATGTAAGATGATCCTCTCCTTGAGCAACTAGATTGGTTTTTCACCTCCATCCATTGGACTTCTAGTTACCCAAATACAGTGGTTGCATCACAAGGGAAGCCAACATCAGACCACTCCCCATGTATTTTCACAATTCAAACAAAGATTCCTGTAAGTAAGACTTTTAGATTTGAAAATTACTGGGTTGCTCATCCTGGCTTTCTTGAAACAGTGTCCAAAATTTGGGAGAAAGCAACCTTTAAAAAGAATTGTGCAGCTAACATTAATGCTAAGTTCAAGAGACTAAGGTATGATTTGAAATTTTGGAGTAAATCCATCTCAAGACTTTCAATATGTATTGAAAATACAAATAAAGCTCTAGATGAATTGGATAATCTAGAGGACAGAAGAGGTCTTTTTTTTTCATGAAAATAATTTCAGGAAAATCTTAAAGGCACACTTGTCTAGACTGTTAAAATATCAGAATATCTATTAGAAAAAGAGATGTACAGTAAGATGGACAAAATTTGGGGATGAGAACACTAAATTTTTTCATAATTATGCTATTGAAAGATATAGAAGGAATAATGTAGCTTCTATCAAACTCTCTGATGGGTCTCTAGTGACAGAGCATGTTGACAAGGAGAAGATATTTTTTCAAACATATAAAGAAAGACTTGGCACTGCAACTCAACCAGCTATGGTATTGGACCTAGAAGCTCTTACTACTCCTACACCTGGACTTGATACACTCTCTACTCCTTTTACTAAAGATGAAATTGATAAAGTTGTTTAGGAAATGCTAACTGACAAAGCCCCTGACCCTGATGGTTTCAATGGCCAATTTCTCAAAAGTTGCTGGCATATTATCAGAGAGGATATTTATGAATTATGCTTCCAGTTTCATGAAGGAAATATAAACTTGGAAAGCATTAACATGGGACACATTGCTCTAATTCCAAATGCTGGCTCCCCTGAAATTGTTAATGATTATAGGCCCATCACTCTTCTGAATTGTATACTAAAATTTATTACCAAAATATTGGCAAATAGATTACATAAGGTAGTCCTTCAGATTGTGCACAAAAATCAATATGGATTTCTTAAAGGGAGAAACATACAAGATTGTTTGGCTTGGGATTTGAATTTATTTACCAATGTGAGACATCAAAAAGGGAAATTATGTTATTAAAATTGGACTTTGCCAAAGCCTTTGACACAATTGATCACTCTTCTATGATCAAGATTATGAGACAAATGGGGTTTGATGAAAGATGGTTGAAATGGATTGAAATTATTTTTGGGACAGGAAAATCAGCTATTTTACTAAATGGGGTTCCTGGCAGGCAGTTTCACTGCATGAGGGGTGTCAGACAAGGAGACCCTCTCTCTCCTCTGATTTTTGTTCTTGCAGCTGACCTCTTATAGTCTGCCATCAATAAAGCCTTTAGGGAAAATATTTTGATGCTCCATTCTCTCCTGATTTTGGCCAAGATTTCCCAATTGTGTAATATGCTGATGATACATTAATTATCATGCCTGCCTGTATAGATCAAGTTCAAGCCATGAAAGAGATTCTTCAGAAATATGCAACTTCTACTGGTCTGACAATTAATTTTCAAAAGTCCAACATGATACCCATTAATTTGTCAGAAGACAAGACTAAGGAAATTGCAGATATAATTGGTTGTACTGTGGCCTCTATGCCCTTTACATATCTAGGTCTACCATTGGGGACTACTAGACCTACTGTATATGATTTAATGCCTCTAGTGGATAGGATTGAAAGGAAATTTTTAGCTTCCTTCCTGATGATGTCATATAGTGGCAGGGTTTCAGTTATAAATTCTTTATTGGCTTCCATAGCAACCTTTGCAATGTGATCAATAAAATTATCGGAGAAAATCATAAATCATGTGGAGAAAATTCAAAGACACTGTCTCTGGAACAAAAAACAGAGGATGGAGAGAAATGTTATTCATTGGCTGCATGGGACAAAATTTGTAGACCAAAGAAGAAAGGAGGCCTGGGAATTCTCAATATGAGGGTACAAAATGATGGGCTCTTATTAAAATATCTACATAAATTCTATAATAAAGTTGACACTCCATGGGTCACTTTGGTTTGGAATGCCTACTATACTGATAAGGTTCCCCATGCTCTATCTCTTAGAGGATCCTTCTGGTGGAAGGATGTTTTTAAACTGTCCCACATTTTTAGAGGTATTGCCTCGAGCTCAATTGGCAATGGCACTTCAACTTTATTTTGGAAGTATGATTGGCAAGATGGGGTGTCTGAGGACAGTCATCCTAGGATTTTCTCTTATCTCAGGAAAGAAGACATGTCTGTCCAAGAATTCCTTTCATCAGATCAACTACACAGTACTTTTTTCTTGCCTCTTTCCCCTGAAGCTTTGGAGGAGTTAAAGGACGTTTAGAATATCTGCAGAGAAGTAACAATGACTCAAGGTGATTCAGATAAATGGTCATATGTTTGGGGTAATGAAAAATTCTCTTCAAGCATGTGCTATCAATTCTATTTCAAGGACCTAGAGCCACATATCGCCTTCAAATGGTTATGGAAAGCCAAATGCACCCCAAAAGTTAAGTTTTTTGGATGGCTAGTTTTATTAGACAGACTAAACACGAGAAATATGATAATAAGAAGAAATATCTCACTAAGTTCAGGTTATAACTGCCTAATGTGTGCCAATCCTCCAGAAGAAACTATTGAGCATATGATTTTTGAATGCTTCTTTAGCAAATCATGTTGGGACCTTCTCCAAATAATTTGGCCCTAAAGGACTACAAGACTGTAGATAATTGAACTAGGTAAGGCATCTTGGAACAAAAATTTGTACATGGAAATTGTTTTGTTGGGAGCCTAGAACATCTGGAAAGAAAGGAACAACTTGTTATTCAATGATATTTAACCAACTATAGCTTCCTGGAAGGCTAGACTGGTCTCAGACCTGAATCTGTTAGTTCATAGGACTAAGGAGGATCTCCATCCTCATATCCAAAACATAATTTCCTCTCTGTAATTTTTCTATTTCCTTTTACCCTTATGGGCATTGCCGTAGGAGCCTTTCCTACTATTAGTGGTTCAAAAAAAAATGAGTGCAGCACCCTGTCAATCGCAAGCTTGTCCGGGATCTTGCAATCTAGGGCATTTAAGCATTGAACATAGCTAGACATCTTGACCGCATTCTCACTCACACTACTATGCTCTTACATCTTGGCAGAGAAGAAGATCTTGAAAGCCTCATACCTCTCGGGCCGAGCCTATGGAGCAAAGACGACCTTGAGATCCTCAAGGATCTCAAAAGCGCTCATCTCTCAAAACGCTTTTGAAGCTCTAGCTCCATGGCATAGAGCATTCCACTCTATAGGAGGGATAAAACATCCTCCTTGGACTGTTAGACATTCTTTTCATCCTGGGAGGTGGAATCAGCGGGTTTGGAGGGTAGCGCAGCCTCTATGACATAGTTGAGCTTGTAGGGGAACAGGAGGATTCTTAGGGTATAGTGCTAGGAGGTGAAGTTGGACCTATCGTTTTTTAGCTTGTCCTTCTCTAGGAATGAGCTAAGGTTGAAAGTGGGTGGGCAAGACATCTACAATGGATTTGCAAAGTGTTTAGACCATGCTCATAATAGATGAGCTCAAGTTTAAATTTACACTAAATTAAAACCTAACAGAGATCCCACTCAAACGAACACCCCTCAATTCGTTTAGTGACCACATGATCGTAATTCACTATACCACCCCCGATCGTCACGACTGATGATATATATCCAAAGGTAGACATTCCCAATGTTGATCACATCAACATGTGACTCATGCTCAACCTTTAGGTCTCTTGTGTTCCAAGTCCATGTCTACACATGCTAGGCTCACCAACTCAACCTTGTGTGTATTGCAGTACAACATGGCTTACGCCCACCGTATGCGAACATAGATATGTACGACACCCGATCGTCATGTCGTGCCTCATAACAAAGAACTTTCTTAGTGGTGCACACACAAGGGGAACACTATCATTGGAATTATGTGAGGGATCATCATATTTAAGCTACTATCATATATCTTATATACTTGCCAAACAATATGCTGATAATTATATACTTCAAAAGTATGGTGCCATGACATGGTTATAACGCCTTGATCGCCATCGAGAGTTCCATTGGAAAACGTTTCATAAACTTACCAATACCATGTCACGACACACGCCCCCTCCAAAATAAAGTTTGACGCTTCTACTTTATCTCTTGCATGTTTTATGCAGCTTTAGGGCTTTCATCGTCAGGACCCCTTCCCACCTCTAAACGTTGAGCCACAACGCTGATTCAACAGTTGGCTCTTCACTCCCTTTTCAGGGCTCTCTAGTGTAAATGTCATATCAACTACGGTAGAGACACAGACACCCCCAAAGACACTTACACTTGTGGACCAGTCTTACAAATCACCGTGTAATGTCGGTTGGGGGCCGCTTCATCAAACAGTAGTGTGATATAACAAGAACACAAAGAGGGTCGCAACTAGAGAATCAACGCCCACATATTGCTATGTGTTCTATCTATACGACATGTCTACCCATAGATTTGGCTCTGATGCCACTGAAGGGTTTCACAGCAGAAAACAAAAAAAATTCTACTACAAGAACACGAAAACCAAGATCTATACTATGTAGACATAAGTAACAGAGATGGAGACAGTATTCTTGCAGCACCCGAGCCAATGGAGCCTATGTTGATCTACATGGCGGCCACCAACCGAGTTATCAGCATCATCGTCGTGGTGGAGCGGAAGGAACCAACGCATGAGTATGGAGTACAACAACCAATTTACTATGTAAGAGAGGTCTTGACGGAATCCAAGCAGCGGTACCCGCACTATCAAAAGCTAGCTTATGGAGTGTTCCTTGCTTCTCGGAAGCTAAGACACTACTTCCAAGAGCACCCTATCATAGTAGTGAGCAAGGCTCCATTGTCTGACATCATCAACAACAGCGACACTACATGTCGGGTCGCGAAGTGGGGCATTGAGCTTACCGCCTTCGAGATCACCTACAAAAGACGTGATGCTATCAAGTCACAAATCTTGGCGGATTTTATTGCAGATTGGACGGAGATGCCAGATGCTACTCCTGTACCAGAGCTAGAATATTGGGTGATGCACTTTGACGGATCAAAGCTACTCAATGGCTCTGGGGCTGGTGTACTATTGCAGTCACCACAGGGAAAAAACTGCACTATGTCATGCAAATACACTTTGAGCCTACAAATAACATGGCAGAATATGAAGCACTCATTCACGAACTTCGTGTAGCCAAGGATATTGGCATCAAGAGCATAGTTTGCTGTGGAGATTCGGACTTGGTTGCCCAGCAGGTGGATGGAACTTGGAACACATGGAACCCTATGATGGCGGCATATCAATACGAAGCGGACGAGATAGCCAAGTGCTTCGAAGGCTACGAAGTCAAGTATGTCAAGATGGAGAAAAATGAGGCGGCTGATCTGCTGTCAAATGTTGGATCAGGATGCAAACCAATTCCGCCTAGCACTTTTCTAGAGCATCTATGGACCCCATCTGTGAAGGGAGCAGACCCTAAGAACCCAGATAGAGTTGACTCATTTGTTAATGCAGTAACAATAGTCCCTCGGCTTGGACAAAATCATTCATGGAGTATCTCATACACGGAACTTTGCCCATCGACGAGGTCGAAAGTCGGCAAATAATACATCGAGAAAAGGGCTATACCATAATTTATGGGCAGCTCTACAAAATAAGTACCACTGGCATATATCTAAAGTGTGTATCCCAACAAGAAGGTACTGATATCCTTCGTGAGATCCATCTCGGAGATTGCGGGCATCACGCCGCTCCTTGATCTTTGGTCTCCAAAGCCTTCCAGCAAGGATTCTACTGGCTGACCGCGAAGGCGGACGCCGATAAGCTGGTCGACACATGCATAGGATGCCAATATTATGCCTGACAACCGCATGTACCAGCTCAAGAATTGTGAACTATACCAATAACTTGGTCATTTGCAGTCTGGGGGCTTGACATGGTGGGACCATTACAGACGACACCTTGTGGGTTTACACATCTGCTAGTAGAAGTTGATAAATTCACAAAATGGATAGAAGCTAAACCCATTAGAAATCTTGATGGGGCAACTGCCTTAGGTTTGTCCGGGATCTAGTGGTGAGATTTGGTCTCCCACATAGCATCATCACCAACAACGGCAGCAACTTATCACTCGGATAAGTAGAGGCTTATTGTTGGTAGAAGGGAACCCGACTTGACCTAGCATCTATGGCACATCCACAATACAATGGTCAAGTTGAGAGGGCCAATGGATTAATTCTGAAGGGAATAAAGCCACGTCTAGAAGCACCGCTACATAGAGCAGCTGAAGCCTAGGCAGAGGAGTTGCCATCTGTTTTGTGGATTTTATGAACTACTCCCAATAGATCCACGGGCTACACCCCTTACTTCATGGTATATGGAGCAGAAGAAATTCTACCCTTCGACATCCTCCATGATTCACTAAGGGTTGCCGCCTACGATGAACATGACGCTGAAGAGTCCAGATGCCTAGATGTAGACCTTCTCGATGAAGAGCACGTACTGCCATGCCAGAGGTCCGCCATCTACCAGCAGAAGCTACGTAGCTACCATAGTCGCCGTGTCCGGCATCGCTCATTTAAAGAGGGGGATCTGGTGCTCCGACTTAAGCAGAAGATGTCGGGGGGATAACCCCCAGTAGGGTCATAAGGGGTAAAACATTGCCCAGCTTGGCGTATGCTGAGTCAAACAAACCTCTGGCCGGGTATCAATGGCCGGGTATGAGGCCTAGGCATGGCCGACATAGAAACTATGTCGGACCGTGTAGGACAAACTTGTTTACCTTGCAGGAGACAACGATATGGGACTCATGAGGGAAGGCCGAGTCAGATAGGACGCGTGGCAGCTTTCCGAGTGAGATTCAGGAGGGACCATGGTAAAGCGTGGTCAAAAGAGAAGGGAGACGCCGGGTGACACAAAAGGAGCCGGGTGACGCCCAAAGCAAGGGCTGACGTACAAAGTCACTGTATGACGCCAAAAGAGCTGGAGGCTATGTACGAGAAGACCGTTAGCTATATGGCTTTGCGGACTGGGTCAGGGGATCAAGGCAAGCCCATGAACCGGCCCGCATAGTAAGGACGAAGATCCAAACAACAACCCTAGGACCCAAAGGGATGTAACCTAGCTGGCCATCGCCTATATAAGGAGGGGCATAGTTAGGGATTAAGGAGGTTGGACCAATTAGGAAACTAGTGCTCTGAGGCTATGCTGAAACAACTCTAGGAGCACTTGTAAACTTCTTGGATCAATAAAAATCCTAAGTGTGGAGAGTTCATCTTGTTCTTCGTGCGTGGAAAGACCATACACTCCCTCCCCGGTTACCACAAGCGTCCATTCGACCCCCAACTTAAGCCTACTCATGGCATCTGTCGTGACACCACCACGACAGTTGGCGCCCACCGTGGGGCAGAAGCAGGCGCTTGCTGGAGTTTTCATCCGGACGGGCAACATCATCGCCAAGACGGGCGAACGCGTCTACTCCAGCCTCATCCAGAGGTTCGGGGCACTCAACTTCGTCAGTGACAACGCGGGCTGCTTCGGGACCAAGCCGTTCCCAAGGGGCGGTCTCTTCATTAAGTTCGGCGAACACCAGGTCTACGTCGTGGTGCGCGCATACCCAGAGCACGTCATCCTGGCGCCGGATCCACCTACGGTTCATGCCGCAGGAAAGCTTCATCAACTCGTCTTTGTCGAGGTAATGATGACAGCTCCAAACCCCTCGCACCCCAGCACCTCCAGTAGCCCCTGTGGTGAATGAGAATGCTGAGGGAGAAAACCCAGAAGAGACGCCAAGGGCAGCAAGAACAACGAAAGCACCGCTGGAGAAGCCAGAGAACATAGCTAGGAATAAGAGAGCCAAAGAGTTGCAAGAAGCGATAGAAAAACTAGCAGAGCCAGTAGCGCCAGCAGCTGATCTGGCGCGTGTGCAGGCCGAGTTAGAGGAGGCCAGGAAAAAGTCTTGGAGAAGGCGAAGGAGTTAGCACAGTTACAACAGGATGTGGATATCACGATCGGAGAGCTCAACTCAGCAAATCGAGTCAAGGGCGCTAAGACCTGGCTCGATGCAGCAAGGTTGAGAGGAAGGAACCTCAACGAAGAGCTGCAGGACGCGACATCTAAGATAACACCAGAGAACAGCAATGAAACAGCCGTGCGGCCGACATACAACACGGCGGCAACAAATTTGAGAGCCGCAGAGGCGGCAATGGCCGAATTACCCCATCTGACGGGTGAGGCAAAGAGAAAACAACATGAACGAGTCAATGAATTGGTGAGAGCAGCAGGGATGTTGAATGAATCGTACTACAGGGCAAATCCGGGTGTAGCTGGAAGGTCACAGCTGGTTCACTCGGCAACTCCAATCCTGGCGAGATTGGTAGGCCATTCAGCCTCCTCACCAGGAGCGGCGCCAAGGCAGAGAAAAGAAAAGAGTGTAGATTCAGGAAGGAACAAGCAGATGGTATCTTATGATCCGGCAATGGTCCAAGCAAACCCGACCCATGCGCAGGGAAAGAGAAGAAACATCGCTTAGGGAAATGAGAACCAAGAAAATGCAGACCGAGAAAGGCAAGCAGGACAAAGAAATGACAATGGAGGGCAGAACTTCGCATCTCAGCCTAGGCGTGGAACTCACTCGGTAGGAGGGGAAACCCAGCTCCGAATCCTCCACCATCCCAACCCAAAAGGAGACAGCAAAGCACGGGAAAAGCAGTGCAGCAACCTGCAGACCCGAACGCCAACCGATACAATGATGGTTACTCGGCAATGGTAAATGATGGGTATGAATTGCCGGATCACGTGTATCAAGCAATGGGAGCAAGACTCGGAGGCAGAAATCTCCGGCCGAATGATGCAAGGCTAAAGCTCGACCGGATAAAGATGGCAGAACTAATCGAATCGCAAGGTCCACAGGGTCCACCATGTTTTGGCCCAAGGATCATGAAAGAGCCGCCAGTGCCAAACTTTCAGCTGGCCAGAGGAACAAAAACCTATGATGGAAGCACAAAGCCAGAAGACTGGCTCATAGATTATGGAACTGCAGTAAAAATCACGCAGGGAAATTTGAGATGGGCAGTGAAGTATGTACCGCAAATGCTAGAAGGACCAGTGAGAGTGTGGCTGAATAATTTGCCACCCGGAAGCATCAAAAACTGGATTGATTTCCAGGAAGCTTTCGTGAGAAATTTCACAAGCATGTACAAGAGGCCGAATCGTCCACAACAGCTAGCCATGTGCGAGCAAAGGCCGAACGAAACAAACAGGAAATTCCTCACAAGGTGGTGCACAATGCGCAACTCTTGTGAAGGGGTAATTGAATCTCAGGCTATTCCATGGTTTACACAAGGATGCAGTCATGGAAGTGTGTTGTGGCAAAGGTTACAGAGAGATATGCCGACAAGCTTGGCAAAAACGATAAGGATTGCCGACTCATACATGTTTGGAGATCCAACTCAGCCTCTGCTTATGTCGGCAGACGACATGACGGAGACTCAGATCTATGACACAGTCGGGTCGCAGAGGCGCCAGGAAAGGGCCGAGTATAGAAGCAAGAGAAGAGATGAAAGACCAGACTACAATTATGGTTCGACTCAAGTCACAGCCATAAGTCAGGATCATCTAGATGATGGAATTAGCCAACATCAAAGGACAAATTGGCAACAACAATGCATACCAAAGAATGATGGCAAAAAGCCATATGAACAGAGGAAGCCATATCAAGACAGGCAGAAATATACTTATGAAATGATGTTTGATCAACCGTGTAAGTTCCACATGCCAAGTATGAGTAAGACAACGAATCACACAACACGACAATGCACTTGGTTCCAGAAGGGAGACAGAGTGGACTCGCTGACTCAGTAGTTACCACCACCTCCCCCACCGCCGCTCACAGGAGGAAATGCTCAAACTGTTGGAGCTGAGCATAGATATGAGAACAGACAACCGAGATATCATAACCAAGAAAGAAGAGAGGTTGTGCACCAGGTGCATAACCCAAGAGGTGATGACGCCCATGTCGTCCATGGAACCAGAAACGAGTACAGGGAGCATCACCAGAGCTATGTCGTATTTGTCACAGAGTCGAATGACAAGAAAAGCCAACAGAGACGGATGATGGAAGTGAACGCCACAATGCCGGAAATACCAAAATACATGCATTGGTCTAAACTTGGAGCATAAAGGATCACCCCAAGATCATGCCAACGCCAGGAGGTTATGCTCTTGTCTTGGATCCAACGTTCATGGGCCCAGATATCAATGTGAAGTTCTCCAAGGTACTGATAGACGACGGCAGTAGCATCAATATCATGTACAAGGATACCATGCTCAAATTAGGCATCACTATGAACATGTTGGAGCCGACTAAGACAACTTTCCATGGTATTGTGTTGGGACTATCTTGTGAGCCAATTGGTAAGATCTGGGTTGATGTCTTATTCGGCAATAGAGAAAACTGTCGTACTGAAGCCATAGAGTTCGAGGTGGTATACCTGGTCAGCTCATACCATGCCCTACTTGGCAAGCCGGCTATGGCGAAGTTTATGGCCACTCCTCATATTTCTTACTTAAATATGAAGTTGCCAGGTCCGTGTGGAGTTATTATAGTTGAGGGTGACTACAAGAGATCTATTGTATGCACCTCAACCGGATCTTTGATGGCCGAGTCACTGTTCATAGCGCAGGAAAAGCAGCAAATGATGGAAGTTACAACACTGTCCAAGGCATCACAGATGTCTATGTCGGCACTCACTAACCCGCATGACAGTGTATCTTTCCAGGCCACCAAGGAAACAATGAAGATACAGGTTGATGAGGCCTTCCCAGAGCGCACATTTACCATTGGTGCTGGGCTATCTGACAAATAGGAAAGCGAGACGACCAGCTTCCTCCGTGAGAATCGGAATATCTTTGCATGGTACACACAAGACCTGCAAGGAGTTCCGAGGGAGCTGGCTGAGCACTCTCTTCATGTAAGGCTAGATGCCAAGACGGTGAAGCAACCCCTCTGCCTCTTCACCGAAGATAGGAGGAAAGTGATAGCCGCCGAGATAGCCAGTCTCTTGACTGCCGGGTTTATCATGGAAGTACTGCACCCAGATTGGTTGTCAAATCGAGTCTTGGTCGAAAAGAAAAAGGATGACCCGAACGTGTCAGTGGTGTGGCGTGTGTTTATTGACTACACGAACCACAATAAGGCGTGTACAAAAGATCCATTCCCCCTGCCACGGATCGATCAAGTCATTGACTCTACTGCCGGGTGTGAGTTGTTGTAATTTGTGGATGTGTACTCTGGTTTCCACCAGATACCACTGAACCCAGATGATCAAATAAAGACAGCTTTTATCACCCCGTATGGGGCTTATTCCTACCGTACCATGCCATTCGGATTGAGAAATGCAGGTGCAACATACCAAAGATGCATGCAAAAATGCTTGCAAGATCAACTGTACAAAAATGTTCAAGTATACGTTGATGATGTGGTAATAAAAACCAAACAAAGTCATACTCTAATCAAGGACTTGCGTCAAACATTCACAAATTTAAGAAGATTCTGGATGAAACTTAAACCGGAAAAATGCATGTTTGATGTCCCGGCTAGAAAATTACTCGGATTTCTCGTGTCCATACGAGGAATTGAGGCAAACCTGACAAACTCAGGGCCATCGAAAGAATGGAGTTGCCGAAAACCCTCAACGATGTCCAGAAGTTTACAGGATGCCTAGCCTCGTTGAGTAGGTTTATGAGTTGGCTAGGCGAGAAAGCCTTACCATTGTATAAAATAATGAAGAAGTTATAGAAATTCACATGGACACAGAAAGCTGATAGCGCTTTCCATGAGCTCAAAAAGATGTTGGCAACAACTCCAATATTAGCCTCACCACTATCCAAAGAGCCAATGCTGCTCTATATCGCAGCAACCAATAGAGTTGTTAGTGCGGTAATAGTGGTAGAACATGAAGAGGAGGGCAAATTAGTCCAAAGACCAGTTTATTACCTGAGTGAAGTGCTCTCTACAACAAAGCAAAACTACCCCCATTACCAAAAAATGACATATTGGGTGTATATGGCAGCAAAGAACCTAAAACACTATTTCCAAGAACACCCAATCCGGGTAATATGCGAGGCACCTATCTCGGATAAATTGGGTAGCAAAGATGCCAGTGGCCGAGTGAAAAAATGGGCCATAGAGCTAGCACCATACACTCCACAATATGACAGGCGAGATGCAATCAAATCTCAAGCTGTAGCGGACTTCTTTGTGGATTGGATGGAAATGCAATATGAACCACCACTGCCAGACCCGAATTACTGGAAAATGCACTTTGACGGATCCAAGACAAATATGGGCCTGGGTGCCGGAATAGTACTCACCTCACCCAAGAAGGATCAACTCAGATATGTGTTGCACATCCACTTCGCTGCATCCAATAATGTAGCCAAGTATGAAGCACTTGTCCATGGGATAAAAGTGGCCAAAGAAATTGTCATCAAAAGGATCATGTGTTTTGGTGACTCGGATTTGGTTATCCAGCAAGTGTCTGGGCATTGGGACGCATTGGATGCAAACATGGCACTGTATCATTTTCATGTGCAGCAGATGTCGGGATACTTTGACAGGTGTGAGTTTCATCATATACCCAGAGCAGAGAACGAGGCAGCTGATGTATTATCCAAGTTAGGCTCATCTCGGCAAGCAATTCCACCAGGAGTAGCGTTGGAACATCTCAGAAAACCATCAATCAAGCCATCACCATAATCCGAGTCAATTAGGCTCATCCCGGCAAGCCAGGAGTCAGACGCTGTGCCAATGGACATTGATACATGATACGCCCAATTTGCATCACCTTTCTATATCATAATTTACCTCTATTCATTGATATTTGTCTTATTATGAGGTAGTACTTATGGATTTTCATCTGTTTATGCATGTTGGATGATTCCTAGAGGATGGACTGTCGGAGTCTGGATTATGATGGAAAAGAAGGCATTTCGGTGCAATTTCGCGAAGATCAGAAAAATACCAGAACAATATGGAAACATATTATTTTCCCAGAAGACGAAGGAAGCCAGAAGGAGGAGCGAAGAGGGGCCGCAGGGGGCCCACACCCCTAGGCGCGGGCCCACCCTGGGCCACGACTAGGGCAGGTGTGGCCCACCTGCCCGGCCTCCGACTTCGCCCCTTGTCCTATATCTTCCCTATGCAACCCTAAGCCTAGGGAGCGACCACATATAGATTTCCGCCGCCTCTGGGGCGCGGAAAACACCGAGAGAGAAAGATATCTCCGGTAGACACATTTTTGCCAGGAGAATTACTTCCCGGAGAGGGGAGACCATCGCCATCAACACCATCATCTAGCTAGGCTACATCGGTATCATCATCCACACCATCATCTCCACCAGCACCATCATCACCACTCCGTCCCACTATAACAATTGTGTTGGATATTGCTTTAGTTCTTAGGGGAAACTTTCCCGGTGTTGATTACTATTGTAGTTGATGCTTGTGAGTGGAACCATTGGATTATTGTTTATGTTCAGATTGTTATCCATTACCATAACATCTTACAAGTGCAATAATCTTGAGGTTGCTGGCGCTCTCAGCAAACAGTTTGCTAAAGGCAACTGTCTTAACCCGGACAATCTCCGCCGGCTTGAGCAGCTCCTCAAGACCGCACGAAGGAGAAGTTGGCGCAGCGCCAGGAGCCAGAGCAGAGCTATTCGGAGTAAGCACCGGGTAGAAAATCTTGGGAAGCTCGGTCTAGGTCATGGGCGCAACGGTTCCGCCTTCAACAAAAGTTCCGCCTTACACCGACTATTCCTTACCACTACCAGTGGCATCCTTAGTCGGAGCTTTAGCCATTTTGTAAGAGGTGCTCTCTCGCGTCGCCTGTTTGCCGACAACATGGATCATCACGGTAACATCTAGGACCTACTTAGAAGGAGCGCTGCCCACTTCCATGGCGGAAGGTTCAGATGATACCATTATCGAAGATCCAGCGGGTGCGACGGAGGGTTGAACAGCAGGGTTAGGAGGAGCGATTGCGGGAGAAGCTTGGATAAGCATATCTCTAATGTTTTTAGAATCCCCAAATGTTTTGGAGGTCTTATTCAAACTCAAGCTAGCCTTCTTCCTGAAATGTGCAAAGGTATAAGTATAGGAATAAGATGAGCAAAAGGACAATGTTGGAGGAAAAGAGGCTTACACAACGTTTGGTGCCTTGTTCAAAGGGATACTGGTTAATCTTCTTTTCTCTGTCTCCAGGGAGGCGGTGGATCTCTTGGAGGCTCCACCCTCCGTCTTCGTTTTCTTGCCTCCATCGGGAGCATAAAAGGTGGATATCTTCCGCTTTCGTGCCAACGGGACTTCGTCGTCGGACACGATAGTGACTTCCTTCATCTTGGGGTCATAGACTTGGTAAGCTATGCTACCTTCATCCAAGTCCCCCAGCTGTTAAGTGAATCCGAAGTGTTAGATGCAAAGGTATATGCAAGACAGAAGAACCGGAGTATATGTCAAAAAGCAATGTACATGAAAATAAATGAGTACCTCTGGGCACTTGCCGCCCTCGAATATGTCGTAGGTGATGGTAAAGCCACGCTTCCGATCCTTCACCTTGACTATTTCCTTGTGGAGAAGCTTGACGGAGTCACTAGAGAAGTTGTCCTCGGAAATCCAGAGGCTATCTTTTCTATCTTTGGTGTACTGGTGCATAAGCTTCGCGTGGTGCTGCGGAGGTTGGATCCGCTTGACGAACCAACACATGGCTAGGTCCAGGACGACTAGACCCGTCTCTATGAACCAGTCAATCCGCCTTATGGCGTGAGAGGCTTCATCGTCAGAGGGGAGGAGGGCTTGTGATCTCCATGTAGGGGCTTCAGCGGTGGCCCCGTCAACAAAGTCGGGTATGATGCTTATCGGCCAGCCAGAGGGATATCTGGGCCGTAGAAGTACGTCTGTTGCCAGTTATTGCAGTGCTCATGTCCTACGATGTCGGGGAATCGCCGTCCAGGCTGGATCTTGAAGCTAATCGTTCCGCGGTTTCTAAGCTCCTCTATGCTCACTCCAGCTTCCCTCTTCACGGTGAAGAAATAGATAAACAGATCTAACCTAGGCTAATCCCTAGGTATCCCTCGCATAACACCGCGTAATTGCTAAGCGCGAGGATGCTATTCGGAGAGAGGTTCTAAGATTGAACCCGGAAGTGTTTGAGGACTTGGATGAAGAAGTCGGATATTGGAAGGGAGACACCATGCACAAGTTGGGCCTTAAGGTATAACTTTTCTTCGACTTGGGGATAAGGAGTAACCTCGCCAGCCGGTGCTTCCCGCCAGACCAGGCCCTCCGTCACAGGGTGGTACCCTTCAGAGATCATCTCCTTGATGTCTCTCTCGGAGATGTTCGAGCCTCGATACTCTCCCTTGTGAGAGTCTGTTTCCTCCTCCAATGGCTCCAGCGCCGCTAAGATATGGCCGCCGCCGGTGGACTCGACCACCACAAAACGAGGCACCATGACGCACTCCGGTGGGACGTGGATAGTGCTAGATGGCTTGGTCGTGGCCTCGCCAAACGCTGCCATCAACGATGCGCTACTGCTGCTGGCAATTAGAGTGGAGGGATATGGGTTGGAGATTTGGAGGATTTAGGGTTTTCCTCTATGCGTATGAAGAACTCGAAGAGGGGCTAGGGCTAGAGGAAGACAATGACGCAAGGAAGAATGAGGTGAAAAGATAAAATGCCACCACAGTTAAAATGTATAGTCCTTGGTGTCAAGATTCATGCAAGTTGATCCAATGGTTGATGCGTCGACAACACGTGTGTGAACGTGTGCAGAAATTTTGCCATGTTCCGACTGAAGCCGCCAATGTTTCAGATCCTTCACGCGGGAAAAAAGGCTATGATTACGTTCTCTGCATGTGTGAGTTATGAGGCGCCGCTGACCTATGGTCTACGACATCTTGTTGACACATGCAGGCGAGCGGTCCCATCTGAAGATTCTAGCATGGATGGATCCTGTCCAGCTACGAGAAGAGTACGATGGAAAGCTCGGTGATTGTCCGACTTACGTATCAAAGGCGGAGAATTTTGCAGGGTTATCTGGAGGACTACAAGATGTTGCTTGGCGATTTGCCAACATTCACCTAGACAGAGCATTCAATCTGAAGAGGCAAGACGGCGTAAGATCTCAGAGTTCTCCGGGGGCTACTATTGGGGATATGCTAAATGGGCGTCACCATTGCATGTCTCTAATCCAGTTAACCTAGGTGGCCCACAGTTGGTAGCAAGGCCCATGACCTGCTAGGCGGCCCAGTTAGAAGGATCCAGAAGGGAGTCCCATGCCGGATAAAGGAAGGCTACGGTGGAGTCACCGACGTACCCGGAGCCGTGGAGTGGAAGACACGTTAGACTAGTTGTATTCTGTGTAGGACTATGTAACATGTCCGGTTAGGACTTTTCGTGTAACCCTAGGATCTGACAACTATTTAAACCAGACCTAGAGGAGCCTTTAGAGCACGATCAACTCATATCGCGCATAGCGAACCGATCTCTGTAACTCGGCGTATTGCCATTATAGTAATTTATAGCAGGAGTAGGATTCCGCCACCGTCGTGGGATCTAAACCTGGGTAAGCTATGTTACCTTGTTCTCGCCAACTTGCCGCCTTCCCCCACCACTCTAAACACGCTCTATGAGGACCCCTCCATGGCGTACTCTTCGGTAATACCACGACAAGCAGCAACAGCTTAGATTCAGACATTGATGACTTCGTATTAGAGTAGAATAGAGTACAACTACCTTAACCCTACTTCAGAAACTTACTCCTGGTAACTCTTAGCTATTTGGTCTAGTTTTACTCAGGCGAAAACCAAACTGCCCGCGTGCCCATTTTGTCCGAGTTGTTCAGAATAATGCATTGTAAGCTCTTCAGTTTGGCATGTATGAATTGGTTTCAATGTCTTATTTAGCTATAGACAAAATTCTTTTTGTCACATAGTAGTAGGAGTACAATTGAAGTGAGCGATCATCAATCAATGAACCTGATGTTGTTGCCTCTTTATGACGAGGGTTTGACTCGTCAATGCCCATTGTTATGGACTTGGATTTGGAGAAGATGGGGATGCTGGAAGTCGTGGAACGATTAACAGGCAAGCAACATGGGGACACGAGGTTTACTCAGGTTCAGGCCCCCGGAGGGAAAACCCTACTCCTGCTTGTATGTTCCTGATTACAGCAGAACCGAAAGTTACATGGGTGTGCAGATGCAATCTGGCATGTAGGTGTGTGTATGAGGTGAGTTGGATCCTTCTCGCCGTACCCTCCTAGACCTTATATAGATAGGCCAGGTCCCGGGATAGGTCGAGTCGGTTACAGATTAGGGTTGATACCCTTTGAAATTCTATCTAATCTAGACTTGTCTTCCAAGGAGTCGAATTCGCCACAGGCTTGGGCCACCCGAAATCTTCCTGGGCTGAAATTCCTTGTGTGGGCCTTCCTTGGCTGGACCGGGTATACCAATGTTATGCACCCGTAGGGTATATCCATGTCAGTAGCCCCTGAATGTTCAGTCGAATCGCAGATTTGACTAGAGACTCTACAATCTTTCGGGTGCTTTGTATTTGAACCTGTTTTTTAGGAAGAAATGTTTAGTTCATAGGGATTGTTGATGCATGTGCCTAGCTCATCCGATGGATCAGGGCCAGTTAACTATCATAGGACAAAACAACATGATCTTCATCAGACTCGAGTCCCCGGACTCGAATTTGGAATGATTGCTGGTGTGATTCGACTCAGACCATTGAGGTCTTATAGGAGTCGAATCCCAGTGTTTTTCAAATGATGTACCCAACGCGTCCGTCGGGATTTTCATAGTGCCTGTTGTCACGGGAATTTACGGGCACAACGCAGTCAGGTGCGTTACCAGGCCATCAGATGGTAACTGTAGGGCTTATCTTTGTGTCGTAGACACAACATCCAAAATTTATCACCGCGGAGGTGTTTCGGGTGGCCAAGGAGACTGCTTCTCACTTAGCGTTAGTTTGGGCGAAGTTTCCAAAAGATTTTTATCATATTTGATCTGAAGGATCCCAGTCAAATAATCATAGGGTGCGCGACCAGCGCTCCCTATGGGAGTAGCCCCCGAGTGTCTGTTCGAGTTGTAGACTCGAGAAGAGACTTTAGTTGAGCCATTTACGCTTGTGTCCATGATTAGTCCGAAGGACACACATTTTTTTCGAATGCGCGACCAGCGCTCCCTATGGGAGTAGCCCCCGAGTCCGTAGTGGAGTCGTAGACTCGACGTAGGACTCGAAGTTTGTTTTGAGGTGTTGTTACCTTTGTACTTTCTCAGGTGCGCGGCCAGCGCTCTTGATAGGAGTAGCCCCCAAGTAGTTGGTTGAGTCATAGACTCGAGTAAGTAATTTTATGCTTAGTCGAAATCTTCGAGCCATTGCTAGCTTTGTTCTGATGACATCATTGCTGATGACCGCTGAGCTCAACCGTCTGCGACAGCAGAGACGATGCGACAGAACGACCGCGAGTTCCACTTGATTTTGACTAGTCACGCGGAACATGGCAAAAGTTACGGCGTCTCCTCGATTTCCTCGCATAGTGGACGGCGTGCTGGCAACGGTTCAGTTTGGTGCTAACATGTGGACGGTGAGATCTGAGGCACGCGTTAGGGATTCCCCAATCTACGGCTCTATTGCATCGTCTTCACCCTTTTATACCATGGGGGAAAATAGTAGTTTTTACCCTTCGCCATTTGCTTTTTCCTCTTTTCCATTGCCATCATTTCTTGAGATCTCTGTTCTCATCGCGCACTGGACGCCCTCCGTACTTTTCCTTGTTCTTTCCTTCGCTCACATATTCGCACTCGCCATTCCGCCATGGGTAAGCCCAATAAGACCTCTTCCACCGCAGCGGGTGCCAGCGCCACCGGCGCCGGGAAAAAGTCCACCGCTCCGAGCCGCAACACGACGGCGGGTGGCGGTGCACAGATATGCGTGAATCAGATTTGCGCAAACTGCGTGATGCCGGGCTGATCTCCAAGGAGAAGGACGACGCCATCCTCCCCGATCAGGAGGTAATCCCGCGCCCACCCGAAGGATTTCTGTGAAGAGGCAATCTGGCACCGGTGGTGTTTATCCACTAGGTGGCTGCATCATCTCTATCCGCTCCATTCTCCAATTCTTCTCTTTCTCCATTTGTGAGTCCGTCCAGTACTGGCGTAGGAAGTGGTTCTACATCCGCGACGTCAAGCTGGACGGTTAGTATTTTGGTCTCGCCCCTTTATCAAGTACTGGCGCTGGGTGAATCTGTAGAGGTGGAGAAGCTCTACAAGCGGGTGGAAGCTCTCCAGCTTGTGGCCGGCAAATAGGTCAATGGTGTCGACATCATACGCACCTTC
Source organism: Avena sativa (assembly GCA_916181665.1). Classification (NCBI taxonomy): domain Eukaryota; kingdom Viridiplantae; phylum Streptophyta; class Magnoliopsida; order Poales; family Poaceae; genus Avena; species Avena sativa. Next base: position 252,485,532 of record OV702280.1, on the reverse strand, counting down.
CTCAAGCGTCGGGTGCAGCCGCTCCAAGCGAGGGCGCACCCGATGTTCCTGTATGCTGGCCGCATCGACCCGCCAAGGGTTTCGCCTGAGGAGATGTCTTCAGGTGACCTTGATAAGGCGCTTCGGCCTCTGCTGAAGTTCAAGGCCGACGAGGACCTCCCGGGGAAATCTTTGACCACCCCTTTCAACGCTAAGAAAGTAATCTCCCAGGTGAAACTTATTGTTTGCGCGTAGCGCTTTTCGAGTGCTTGTTGCTTGCCAGCGTTACTTATCTTGTTCTCTTTTGTCTTTCATTTACAGGGCCTCAAGGTAGCGGGGATGATGCCCCCTCTACCTGAGAAGTACACGGATGCGTTGGACCATGAAGAGGCGAAGTCCGAATCTGAGCTTCCCCGGCGCAGTCTCCTTCCGTGGAAGCCCCCGAGCCGAGCGAAGGGTAGACCCGAAAATAGTCCCGGAGCGAAACTTTGGATGGGGCGACGCCACCAACACCGAAGGGTCCGTCCTTCCTTGAGCAGCACAACGGGGCTGAGGGTGCAACCTCTACACCCTTTCCTGTCGTGCCCATTCGGGCGGTGGCCCCACAGCCGCCGGCCAAAAAGAAGAAGAAGAAGAAGAAGAAGAAGAAGGAGCCTCCTATCTTCAATTTGTCATACATACCATCGTAAGTCACTCTGTTCGAGTCTTGTTACTTTATTCATGTGTTAAGTATTAGCTTGTTGTTGATTTGGCTCTTTGTAAGTGCTAGCAGTAATCACTCGGAGGAGTCCCTCGAGGAGGGGACCGAAGAGATGGTCACGGAATCGAAGCCGACAACTTCATTTCCCAAGATGGTGGCCAACTCCGCTGACAAGGATTCGAGATCCGCGAGGCAGGAGGCTCGAGTACTCGTTATGCGGAAGACAATATCCAAACCTTCGGAGTCCACGCCAGACCACGTAAGTGTTGCTCTTTCACTGCATAGGGGGATCCTCCGAGCCCTTTACACATTAGACCTGCTGGCCTTTTGGCAGCCTTTTGTCCATAGCGCAAACCTCCTAATCCAACAACATCTATCACTGGAGGGTGGTCTCAAACAGCTCCAAGGTGCATAGTTTTCTTTGTTTTGTTTCGAGTATTTTGTAGTTTCGCTTGTGTTCACCAGTTTTTGACCAAATCTGTAGATGAGAACAATGATGCCCTCTATAGGTTGAACGCTCTCGAAAAGAGCCTCGGCCAAGCGGAGAAGAAGGCAACAGATGCTGTATAGTACCTTCAGCACCAGCAGAAGGAGGCCGAAGACCGTGAGATGCAGCTCGCGGCCGTCGTAGCGACCCAGGAGAAGGCCATGGCTGCTTCCAAGGATATCTTTGGTATGTTATCTTGTAAGCTAAAAATCTTATGGCCGAGTGCGATTTCTCTTTTCTCAGTCGAATGTTTTATTTCTGTTTTTGCCAGATGCCTCTAGCATCGTGTTTGACCGCAGCATGCTGGAGCACGGGGATCTCCTGGCGGATGCCGTTGCAGCGATTGAAGATCGCTGCACCTTGTACATGGGGGAGATCGACAAAGCGAAGAAGGCGCTCACTCGCTTCTACAAGGAGATCAATCCCAAGGGCGTTGCCCTCGAGGACGTCGACTCCCTTGCAGAGGCTTTGGCGGATGATGCTCCCGCCCAGTACAAGTGTGCATAGAAGGGGTTCAGCGCTGCCATGGGACTGGCAATGATGCAAGCGGCTGGAGCCCAACTGGATCTGACGTAGATCACGTCCAGGATGCCGACGGCGGCGGATGGTTGTGAGGTAGCTTTTGCCACCTTTGCCTCCCACTTCAAGCATTTCAGGCCTAAGCTCATTGATCTCCTGGCCGACTATGCGGTAGAGCAGCAGCGAGCGGCCAAGAGTAGGCAGTCTAGCTCCGAAGCTACCCCTAGTGTTGGCGCTTAGGCCCTTCTGCGTTGTAGTTAGTCTAGCTCTCTTCCTTTTGCTGCATCTGTAACGCTTTTTGGATGAACAAGCTTCACTTTTCCATGAAATGGCTTTATTTATTGATATGTATGAATCCATCTTTCAACTGCTATCGAAAATGTTTGTGATATTCATGTTTTCCTGTGTACCCTTAGGGTCCTTCGAGTGCGGCTCCAGTGATCACATCCTCTCCTGTGCCTGGTTCTTGCCCGTTGCTGAGCGAGTCATCGCAGTTGCTTTTCCTTCGTGACCGCGTCCGAAGCTTGGAGAAGGACATCCTCAGCATCCGCAGCCATGCGGACGTGTGGAAGTTGAAGGCTGAGCGAGCCATTGCTAGGGAAGAGTTTTTGCTTGAAGAATTTTGGAAGATGGGCGAGCAACTCCAGTGTGAGTCCTCTTGAACCACTGCTTCCTCGAGTGCGCCTATTTTTATGTTGGATCATCCGATGCTTTGTGAAGTTGTGAATCTGCTTCCGAAGGAATAGAAGGAGCATGTCATAATTCAGACGAATTGCCTGACGCAACAAGACTTGGAGGCCGACGGCTTCCTCTGGATGGACCTTGATCGAGCGATCATCCTTGCGACGGTGCAAAATCGCGTACACCAGGTTCTTCGGGTGATGAAGCGGGTGAGGTTGTCTCTTGAGGCCATTTGGGCCACCATGTTTCCTTTAGACTCTGCACCTTCTAGCTTTCTAGGCTTGCTTGGGAAGTTTTGAGATGCAGGTCACGTGAAGGAGCTGATGCGCCATTAGCTGATTGCGGGCGTGAAGGTAGCCCTATATCTTGTTCGACTGCATCGTCGCGATGTTAATCTTGTGGAGATAGCGGCTGGGCCACCTCCTCCTCCAGATGGCATGGCGTGGTATATGCATCCACATTACGCAACCGTGGCGCAGTACGCCGAAGAGATTGTAGATGTGTTTGAGGAGCGGGCAAATGTTCTGCTCTAGCACAGTTAAGTCCTATAAAAGAAAACGAGATAATGTAAACTCTGTATTTGTTTGAGTAGGATTGTAATGCCCTTTGTAAAGTTTGTATGTGTTGGCACATAGTGTGTTGTATGATTGTATAATGTGTTGGAATTATGCCCTAGAGGCAATAATAAAGATGTTATTATTATAACTCTTGTTCATGATAAAGTTTATATTCCATGCTAGAATTGTATTAAGCGGAAACTTTAATACTTGTGTGGTTTGTGAACAACACCGTGTCCCTAGTATGCCTCTATGGACTAGCTCATTGATTAATGATGGTTAAGGTTTCCTAACCATAGACATGAGTTGTCGATTAATAATGAGATCATATCATTGAGAGAATGATGTGATGGACAGACCCAGACTAAGCGGAGCAATTAGATCGTGTCATCCTGTTCATCTTTGCGAAGCTTTTCTTATGTCAAATATTGTATTCCTTAGACCATGAGATAATACAACTCCCTGGTATCGGAAGAAAGCTTTGAGGTCATCAAACGTCATCCTATGAGAGGGTGATCATAAAGGTGTCTCTCACGTGATCGCAAAGTACCTGTTGGGTTGTATGTATCGAGATGGGATTTGTCCCTCCCAAGTCGGAGAGATATACTTCAGGCCCACTCGGTAATCGATATCAACACCGCTTTCAAGCATGTGGTTAAGGAGTTAATCACAAAGTGATATCGGATTACGGAACGAGTAAAGTACTTGCTATGAACGAGATTGAACTAGGTATGACGGTACCGACGATCAAATCTCGGGCAAGTAAAATATCGCGAGACGAAGGGAATATATATATGGGATTGATTGAACTGGCATCGTGGTTCATCCAATATGATCATCAATGAATATGTGGGAGTCAATATGGGTTTCCAGACCCCGCTGTTGATTATTGATATAAGATCATGTCTGCACATTCTCGAACCCGAAGGGTCACACACTTAACGTGTCTCGACGCTAGGATAGATTGGATACTTGGTTTATGAGTTTTTTTTCAGAGTCTCGGATGGGATCCGGGACATCACGAGAGGTTCCGAAATGGTCTGGAGAATAAGATTCATATAAGGCAATGCAGTTATTGGAGTTCGGAATTGTTTCGGGTTAATCGGTATTGTACCGGAAGCTTCTAGAACCTTCCGGAAGGGGACCAACGTGGCCCCACCTGCCGGGAGGTGGCATGGGCCTATGAGGGAGTGCCCTGGACGCATTGGGCCAGGGGCACAAGGCCCCATAGGGCCCAACCGGCCAGACCTAGGGCAAACCCTAGGAAAGCTTCTAGAAAGGGGGGGAACTTGCCCCCCACTCCTCCCTCCTTGGCCGCCGGCCTAGGGCTTGGGGGAGGGGCTAGGGCTGGCTCCCACCCCTCTATATATAGAGGGCTGGTGTGCACCCTCCCCCCACACCTCCTCCTCAAGCCCTAGCCGCCCTGTTGCCCTCCTCTCTCTCTCCCTCCCGACTGCGTGTAGGCGAAGCCCTGCTGCAGAAACTCTCCACCACTTGCACCGCGCCGTCGCATTGTAGATCCAATTCGTATCTCCACCATACTTGCTGGACCGAGGAAGGAGGATACGTCGAGGTGCCACACGTGTGCATCTCTCGGAGGCATCGCCACTTGCGGTGTTAGATCGGATCGGATCGCGAGGAGGAGAAGCGAGTACGACTACATCACCCACGTTCCGACGAACGTTCCGCTGTGCGAATCTTCAAGGGTATGAAGATCTCATCTAATCCCCCTCGGTGATTGCATCTCCTAGATTAGATCTTGGCTTTCCCGTTCGCATCCGTAGAAATTTTTTGATTTACTATGCTGTGAAACCCTTCAGTGGTATCACAGCTAGATCTATGCGTAGATGTGTTTCACGAGTAGAACGCAACATGGTTGTTGCGGGCGTTGATGTTTTCTGTTGCAAGCCTCTTGTTTGTGTTCTTCTTATGACGCGGGATAGTGATATTGAAGCGGTCCAGGCCAACCTTACGCGACGTCGTTCGCGAGACCGGCTCCGCACTTGACGTGTGGCTTGTTCCACACATGCGGCTGGTGGATGCCAGTTTCTCTCACTATAGTTGTCATGGGATTTACATCGGAGTTTGGCAACCATAATATCACCGTTGTGGCTTTCCATAGGTAAGAATCGTTCTTAGCTTGCTACTCCCATAAGCCACGTAAAACATGCAACAACAAAGTAGAGGCGTCTAATGTGGCATCCCGCAAAACCACTACTAGAAAATCGCGTTGTTTTTGTGCATTGCATCGTCATGACCGCATGCTCATGTCATCATGCCACATTGCATTTGAGCATCGTCATCATCTTGCATTTGCTTGCCTAAAACTATTTGCGGAAAAACCTAATTTGTTTTCCAAACGCCCCATCTTAATTCAAACGCAAAACCGGGTCTCCGGATTATTTTGTTTTGTCTGCTATCGGTTTGCAGAGGCTTTGTTTTAATCAAATAAAATGTTTAATTATTTTTAGTGGGGATGTCGAACGGGCCGATTCGACCCGAACGACCACCCCAGAAATTAATCGGTCCACCTAAACCAGCCCCTCTAAATCCTAAGTTCACCCAACCTAATCTACCCACCCTTGCCTCCACATCACCCTGGCCAATCACCATACGCCACCTCACCTCACCCTTCCCCCCTAGCCTATCCCCATCTGCCACCTAATCCTCCCCACCCACACCACTCTCTCTCCCAGCACACACCCATCACACGCACACACAGCACACCACACACGCCACCCTCCCCACACCCGATCCCCACCCCGATCCCGCGCGCAGCCCCTCCCCGGTCCCGCACTCTCTCTCCCCCACGCGCCCGCGTTTCCCCCTTCTTCCTCCCTCGCTCTCCTCCCTCCTCCTTGCTTGCCTCGCCTCCCTGCGCGCTCTGCTCGCTGCCGCCGCCCTCCGGCCACGCCTCGCGCTCGTCCTCACCTCCCACCGCCCCGCAGCCTCCTCCCCCAGGCTCCTCCCCGGCCCGCTCAGACCTCCCTCTCCTCCCTCCAGGCTCCTCCCCGCCCTCGCCCGAGCTTCTCCCTCGCCGGCGCTCCCTCCCTCAGCCCGCGCGCCCCGCCTCCCCTTCTCCGCTCGCGCCGACCCCGCCTCTTCCCCTCCTCGACGGCGACCGCGCCCCCGCCCCCTCGCCTGCGCCGCCCCGCCGCCGCTCCTCCCTCTGCCGGCGCGGCTCCGCCCTCCGCCGCCGCGCAGCCTCGCGGCTCCGCCTCCACCACCGCGCCGCCGCCAGGACCGGCCGGTGCCGCCTCGCTCCGCCGGCCTCCTCCAGCGCCTCCGGCCACCCTCGCCTCGCCTCCTTCCGCGCCCGGCGCCCCGGCGAGCTTCACCGCCCCAACCGCCACCAGCCCCGCCTCCGCCACCTCGGCCAACCGCCTCTCCCCGCGTCTCTCTGCTCCGCCCTCGACCAGCTGCTGGACCTCGTCCGCGCCGCCGTCCTCGAGCCGAGCTCGCCCCGTCCATGCTCTCTGTGCTGCCCCTTCATGGGTTCGTCCACACCGTTTCGGCCATGATTCGTTTGGTTACCCCTTCTGCCCCTCGCTCGATGTACGTGCGTGCGTCTGTGTGTGCTCGTGTATGTGTGTCATGGGGATCTGTTTGTGTACCCTATGGCCGCCTTGGTGCACCCCAAGTTCGCCCACGACCATCGGCGCCGAACCCGATGACCGCCAAGCTCGGCACCAAGACGACTAGCCCTTCACCGCGGAACACCGAGGACGCCGACATGATAACCCAAGACCGACATGAGGCCCCCGGACGACAAGTTCTCCATTCCGGAACGGCAGGATCGACCGCATAGAGCACCAAGATCTTCCAGTGCCGAGACCCGAGTCCGACACCGACAATCGAAACCGCTGAACCGACAAGTTCGCCTACCCGGACACCGAGCGCCAAGACCGCACGGAACCAAGCCCTTCATCCCGGCTGCGCCAAGATCTACCCCGTTATCTGAGGACGCTTCCGCCGAGACCGAACCCCAGATCCGAACCCTGAGACCGACCCCGAACCCCGGAACCAAGACCGTCGAGACCCCTAATGTGTGAACTCCTCCCCGAAACCCTATTTTATCATATATAACAACTTGTTGCATATTAATTGCCATACTTGCATGCATAATCATGTGGTTTGGGGGCCTTATGCCGATTCACCTTATAATTAAATATGGGGCCCATATGCGGGCAAATCTAGCCTTATATTGGTCTCATCTAAATTTGTGCATCGAACCGATACTATCTTTTGCCATGCTAAGACAACATTTAAATTGCAGGGTAGCTAAACAACATGAACCACCTAATTAATTGTCAGGACCCCGGATCCGCTTAATATGACCTAATTGCATCGCACCTTTGCCATGTCATTCATCATACATGCATCATGCCCGATCTTCTGCCGTTGTATTAAATATTGCATCTGGTGTTTCTTCTAGTGTTTTGCTTCTTCGCGGATAAGGCTGTTGAGTTGATGTGAGCTTCGACCCGATCTTCGGTTGAACCTTCGATAATGTTTTCAGGCGAGCATCTCCCCCTTTCTACCTATCTTACTTTTATAGTATTTATTCCCTCCTGTTGATCTATTGCTATCTGTGTCGCGATGCTCTAGTTTCGTACCCGTGATATCCCTTGCAGCCTTATATTGCCTTGGACACATCCTATTACCTGTTGTTTGGTAGATAGTTGGACTTGCGCGTCGTAGTCGCTTGCTCAAGTGTTGTTGCGTGTTGTCAAGTGCCACAGTTGTTGGAGTAATGCCGCATGTTGATGTTGGAGATGATCATAGTTTTACTTATCGTTCACTTTAATTCCTGTTTAACAACTAAAACTGAAGTAAGCAGAGGCATCGGTGGGTGATAGATAATATTTGGTTTCCGAACGCCCACTTGTGTCCCGTAGGAACCCGAGTACTTGATACCTGTTCCTTGATTTATCGCGCTATCCACATCCGGGAGGTATATGGGACCCCCCTGAGCCAGAGCTTGATTCAGTCTTATTTCTTGGGGCCACAAACTAGTTTGAGGTTTTATTTACGATCCTGTACTTATGCCATGCTTTACTGCTTTATTTACGTTTGTGCGAGGAGCACACTGTATTGTTTAGGTAAGCGGAGTGTTTTCGCGGTATCGACAAGCCCAGCCACACTTTCGGGTTCCCAGTCGTTTACAGCCACTGACGCAAACCTTGAGTCCGTCTCGGAGTCCGCTAACTTCGTTGCGGGTCTACTCAATGGGGTGGCCCCCTGAAATATTTCTGAATCCTGTGATTGCTTTGTCGTGAAGGCCTCGTTGGGTTTTGATTTGGTTTTTCCGAGGCTGATCGAGTGTGTGTTGCTATTGGTGCACCCCGGCCGGGTAAAACTTTCTGAAAGCCGTGTCCGCGGTTATGGACGACTTGGAGCACAGTATCTCGACCATAGACAAGCATAACTAAAGTTTATTGCTATAAATTTGACTTTATAATGACTAGTAATCAGCTTCACTATAATGGAATGGTTAAATAATACTGCCCACAATTGCTTGTTTGAGTTGTCGCTTGCGACCATTTTACCTGACTAGTAAGTATTGCAACTACAACGGAATGGCTGAATAAAAGTACCAACAACTGTTGGGTTTTGGGTTTATCTCATGCTATCTGTATCTGATTAGTAATTGTTGCAACTATAACGGAATGGCTAACTAAAAGTGCCCACTGCTTATTTTATCAGGATGATTATCTATACCTGACTAGTAATTGCTGCAACGATAACTGAATAAATAAAACTGCCAACCGTGTGAGTTCCTCGGTTGACTTCCTCGTTTGGTCTCGAGGGGGAAACACCAGGATGGGTTTGTTTGGTGTTGGCTTCAGGTTGGATCCGGATAGGTCATTCTTATCCCTCTCTGATAACCGCCAGTTGGATCGAGTCTCTATAGGTTGTTTAGTGCATGCTGCCGCTGCCGCTTCAGTCCACCATACCTTTGTAGGCGAGGACCGCCAAATTCTAGTCTCGCCGTGTACTGGCCTCAGTACTGACGCTCCTATTTTTCCTTTGCCCTTTGCCGGCACCCCTTTTGTTTTAAGCAGGTTTGAGATTGACGCCGTTAGCAGGGTTACCCTTCCTGCTTGGCCTGGGCAGGGTTATGGACGCCATTGGTTATTCTTCAGGGCTCTTAGCCCCATTTGCATCTTGTCCGTAGTCGGACGCTCTATCATTTTCAAGGTGATTTGGATCTTTGTATATTATATCTGTATTCTTGACTCATTGAGTCGCTGTTGTATATATCTGTTCTGTGGGTCCCATCGAGGACTGTTGTGTAATGTTATTACTTTGTTTTCCACCCGCATGAAAGTGCCTGGTGGGCACCTTTGAATCGTTTCTATGCGGGTTTGGCGGGTTTTCGCTAAAACTTGCATAGGTCCGATTCTGAGGGTGTTACATCTAACTTGTTTTTGCAGAGAGTGTTTTCTGTGATATGGTATGGCCCAAGATGTGATGTGTATGTTGTATGCAATGATCATGTTTTGTAATATTTCACGACTTGCATGTCTATGAGTACACAACCGGAAGGAGCCATATGGTTGTCTTTATAATCATGTATGACCTGTGTGTCAACTTCTTATACGCCATGTAATAGCTTTACTTTATCACTAAGTAGTTGGCAATAGTTGTAGTTGCTATTCGTGGTGGAGGCAATCATGGTGGAGTGATGGAGATCATGCCGGCACGCACAAGATGGAGATCATTGCGCGAAGATTGGCTATACCATGTCACATAAAGTTATATGCATGTGATGTTTATCCTTTTATGTATCTTATTATGCTTAGATCGCGACGGTAGCATTATAAGATGATTCCTCACTTAAAGATCAAGATAAAACTGTGTTCTCCCCATGTATGCACCGTTGGGAAAGTTCGTCGTGTCCAAGCATCACGTGATGATCGGGTGCTATAGACTCTACGTTCACATACAACAGGTGCAAGCCAGTTTTGCACACGCGGAAATACTTGGGTTTGACTTGACGAGCCTAGCATGTACAGACATGGCCTCGGAACACATGAACCGAAAGGTTAAGCATGAGTCATATGAATGATATGATCGACACTTCGTTGTCCACCATTGAAACCACATCTCTTCTCGTGAAGATCGGATTAGGTGTGTGAATTTGGATCATGTTCACTAAATAACTTGAGGGATGTTGAATTTAGTGGGAGTTCATCTAGTAATTTGATTAAAAGTTGAACTAGTTATCATGAACATAGTCTAATTTGTACTTGCAAACATTGTAGATCAAATGGCTAAGTCCAACTTCAACTTCAACGTTTTTGCTGAGAAGGAAAAGCTTAGAAACAATTGGTCTAACTTCACCAATTGGTTCCGCAATATGAGAATCATTCTCTCTGGCGGACAAAATGCGCTAGGTGACGCCCCTGCTGTAGATGCGCCGGCTGATGAGAAAGCTGTCTATCAGTCGCGCAAAGATGATTATGGTGTGATTAAGAGCACCATGTTGTTTGCTATGGAATCGGACCTTCAAAATCGTTTTGAAGACTATCCCGGGCCCTTTGAGATTCTTGAGGAGCTGAAAACTATGTTTCAGACTCAGGCCCGTTCTGAGAGATATGAGATCTCTGAGAAATTCTTTAACTGCAAGATGGAGGAAGGGAGTTCCATTAGTGAGCATGCCATAAAGATGTCGGGCTAAACTCAACGCCTTGAGCAACTGGACTACAAGATTCCAGAGGATCTCAAGATTGACAGGGTTCTGCAATCACTCCCTCCCAGCTACAAAAGTTTTGTAGTGACTCATAATCAGATCGGTTCCACTGTTACGATCACCGAGCTCTTCGCAAAGCTGAAGGCTGCGGAGGTGGACATCAAAAAGGATAATCATGTGTTGATGGTCAACAAGCCCCCCACCTTCAAGAAAGGTAAGGGTGCAAAGAAGACCTTCAAGAAAGGCGGCGGCAAGCGTGTTGCCCCTGCTGAGAAGAAGCTCAAGTCTGGACCCAAGCCGGACACTGAGTGCTTCTATTGCAAGGACAAGGGTCACTGGAAGCACAACTATCCGAAGTACTTAGCGGACAAGAAGGCTGGCACCATCAAAGGTATATTTGATATACATGTTATTGATGTTTTCCTTACTAGCCCTCGTTGTAGTGCCTGGGTATTTGATACTGGTTCAGTTGCTAATATTTGTAACTCGAAACAGGAGCTACGGAATAGACGGCGGCTTGCGAGGGATGAGGTGACGATGCGCGTTGGCAACGGATCAAGAGTTGATGTGATGGCCGTCGGCACGCTCTCCTTAGTTTTACCTTCGGGATTAGTTTTAAACCTTAATAAGTGTTATTATGTGCCTGCGTTGAGCATGAACATTATTTCTGGATCGTGTTTATTGCAAGACGGTTATTCATTTAAATCAGAGAATAATGGTTGTTCTATTTATATGAGTAACATCTTTTATGGTCATGCACCTGTTGTGAATGGTTTATTTCTTCTGAATCTCGAAAGGGATGAAACACACATCCACAACATTGAGGCTAAGAGATGCAAAGTAGATAGTGATAATACTACTTATTTGTGGCACTGTCGTCTAGGTCATATTGGTGTAAAGCGCATGAAGAAACTCCATTCTGATGGACTTTTGGAGTCTCTTGATTTTGAATCATTTGACACATGCGAACCATGCCTCATGGGCAAGATGATCAAAACCCCGTTCTACGGAATGATGGAGCGAGCAACGGACTTGTTGGAAATCATACATACCGATGTATGCGGACCGATGGGTGTTTCGACGCGCGGTGGATATCGCTATTTTCTCACTTTTACCGATGACTTAAGTAGATATGGGTATATCTATTTAATGAAACATAAATCTGAAACATTTGAAAAGTTCAAGGAATTTTAGAATGAAGTGGAGAACCATCGTAACAGAAAGATTAAGTTTCTACGATCCGATCGTGGAGGTGAATATTTGAGTTATGATTTTCTCACGCATCTTAAAGCAAGCGGAATCGTTTCGCAACTCACGCCACCCGGAACACCACAGCGCAATGGTGTGTCTGAACGCCGGAATCGAACCCTATTAGATATGGTCCGATCGATGATGTCTCTTACTGATTTGCCATTATCATTTTGGGGTTATGCATTAGAAACCGCTGCATTCACTTTAAATAGGGCACCATCTAAATCCGTTGAGACGACACCATATGAACTGTGGTTTGGTGCTAAACCCAAGTTGTCGTTTCTTAAAGTTTGGGGATGCAAAGTCTGCGTCAAGAAATTGATGCCGGACAAGCTCGAACCCAAAGCGGGGAAATGCGTCTTCATAGGATACCCTAAGGAAACTATTGGGTATACCTTCTATCACAGAACCGAAGGCAAAGTGTTTGTCGCAAAGAACGGTTCCTTTCTTGAGAAGGAGTTTCTCTCGATAGAAGTGAGTGGGAGGAAAGTAGAGATAGACGAGGTTGTTGAACCTTCTCTTGAGTTGGAGAGTAGCGCAGCACCTGAAATTGTTCCAGTGCCGCCTGCACCAACAATAGAGGAAGCTAATGACAAGGATCATGAAGCTTCGGACGATGCTGCTAATGAACGTCACAGGTCGACAAGGTTGCGTGCCCCTCCTAAGTGGTACGACAACCCTGTCTTGACTGTCTTGTTGGTAGAAGACAGTGAACCTACGAGCTATGAGGAAGCGATGATGAGCCCAGACTCTGAGAAATGGCTAGAGGCCATGAAATCCGAATTGGGATCCATGAGCGAAAACCAAGTATGGACTTTGGTGGACCCTCCTAGCGACTGACAGGCCGTTGAGTGCAAATGGATCTTTAAGAAGAAAACGTACGCGGATGGTAATGTTACCGTCTATAAAGCACGACTTGTCGCAAAAGGTTTTCGACAAGTTCAAGGTGTTGACTACGATAAGACTTTCTCTCCCGTAGCGATGTTTAAGTTCATTCAGATTTTATTAGCAATTGCTGCGTTTCATGATTATGAAATATGGCAGATGGATGTCAAGACTGCGTTCCTCAATGGCAGCATTGATGAAGAGTTGTATATGATGCAACCCGAAGGTTTTGTCGATCCTAAGGATGCTGATAAAGTGTGCAAACTTCAGCGTTCCATTTATGGACTGAAGCAAGCATCTCGGAGTTGGAACCTTCGTTTTGATAAAGTGATCAAGAGCTTTGGATTTGTTCCAAATTGCTACGAAGCTTGTATCTACGAAGCTATGAGCAAAGTGCCTTATGCCTCGGCCATAGGTTCTATCATGTATGCCATGATGTGTACTAGACCGGATGTGTCCAATGCTCTTAGTTTGACGAGCAGATACCAAAGTGATCCAGGAGTGGAACACTGGACAACCGTGAAGAACATCCTAAAGTACCTAAATAGGACTAAAGAAATGTTCTTAGTCTATGGAGGTGATGAACAGCTCGTCGTAAAGGGTTACGTCGACGCTAGTTTCGACACCGACAAGGATGATTCTAAATCTCAGACAGGATACGTTTATATTTTGAATGGAGGGGCTAAGAGCTGGAGAAGCTGCAAGCAAAGCGTGATCACGGGATCTAAAATAGAAGCGGAATACATGGTTGCTGCAGAAGCGTCAAGTGAAGGAGTTTTGATCAGGAACTTCATCACTGAGCTTGGCGTGGTTCCAAGTGCATTGGACCCACTGGAGATATTGTGTGACAACACTGGCGCCATAGCACTCGCTAAGGAACCAAGATATCATCCAAAGACCAAGCATATCAACCGCAAGTTTCATATAATCCGAGATTATATAGCAGATGGAGATCTGGAGATTAGCAAAGTACATACAGATCTGAATGTCGCAGATCCATTGACTAAACCTCTTCCACGTGTAAAACATGATCAGCACCTTAGTTCCATGGGTGTGAGATTGTTGCCAAATGTAAACTAGATTATTGACTCTAGTGCAAGTGGGAGAATGTTGGAATTATGCCCTAGAGGCAATAATAAAGATGTTATTATTATAATTCTTGTTCATGATAAAGTTTATATTCCATGCTAGAATTGTATTAAGCGGAAACTTTAATACTTGTGTGGTTTGTGAACAACACCGTGTCCCTAGTATGCCTCTATGGACTAGCTCATTGATTAATGATGGTTAAGGTTTCGTAACCATAGACATGAGTTGTCGATTAATAATGAGATCATATCATTGAGAGAATGATATGATGGACAGACCCAAACTAAGCGGAGCAATTAGATCGTGTCATCGTGTTCATCTTTGCGAAGCTTTTCTTATGTCAAATATTGTATTCCTTAGACCATGAGATAATACAACTCCCTGGTATCGGAAGAAATCTTTGAGGTCATCAAACGTCATCCTATGAGAGGGTGATCATAAAGGTGTCTCTCAGGTGATTGGAAAGTACCTGTTGGGTTGTATGTATCGAGATGGGATTTGTCCCTCCCAAGTCGGAGATATATACTTCAGGCCCACTCGGTAATCGATATCAACACCGCTTGCAAGCATGTGGTTAAGGAGTTAATCACAAAGTGATATCGGATTACGGGACGAGTAAAGTACTTGCTGTGAACGAGATTGAACTAGGTATGACAGTACCGACGATCAAATCTCGGGCAAGTAAAATATCGCGAGACAAAGGGAATATATATATATGGGATTGATTGAACTGGCATCGTGGTTCATCCGATATGATCATCGATGAATGTGTGGGAGTCAATATGGGTTTCCAGACCCCGCTGTTGATTATTGATATAAGATCATGTCTGCACATTCTCGAACCCGAAGGGTCACACACTTAACGTGTCTCGACGCTAGGATAGATTGGATAATTGGTTTATGAGTTTTTGTTCAGAGTCTCGGATGGGATCCGGGACATCACGAGAGGTTCCGGAATGGTCCGGAGAATAAGATTCATATAAGGCAATGCAGTTTTTGGAGTTCGGAATTGTTTCGGGTTAATCGGTATTGTACCGGAAGCTTCTAGAACCTTCCATAAGGGGACCAACGTGGCCCCACCTACCGGGAGGGGGCATGGGACTATGAGGGAGTGCCCTGGCCGCATTGGGCCAGGGGCACAAGGCCCCATAGGGCCCAACCAGCCAGACCTAGGGAAAACCCTAGGAAAGCTTCTAGAAAGGGGGGAACTTTCCCCCCACTCCTCCCTCCTTGGCCGCAGGCCTAGGGCTTGGGGGAGGGGCTAGGGCTGGCGCCCACCCCTCTATATATAGAGGGCTGGGGCGCACCCTCCCCCCACACCTCCTCCTCAAGCCCTAGCCGCCCTGCTGCCCTCCTCTCTCTCTTCCTCCCGACTGCGTGTAGGCGAAGCCCTGCTGCAGAAACTCTCCACCACTTTCACCGCGCCGTCGCGTTGTAGATCCAATGCGTCTCTCCACCATACTTGCTGGACCGAGGAAGGAGGAGACGTCGAGGTGCCTCACGTGTGCATCTCTCGGAGGCATCGCCATTTGCGGTGTTAGATCGGATCGGATCGCGAGGAGGAGAAGCGAGTACGACTACATCACCCACGTTCCGATGAACATTCCGCTGTGCGAATCTTCAAGGGTATGAAGATCTCATCTAATCCCCCTCGTTGATTGCATCTCCTAGATTAGATCTTGGCTTTCCGTTCGCATCCGTAGAATTTTTTTGATTTACTATGCTGTGAAACCCTTCATAATGTGCATATCCTTTTCGTTAGCCTGACATGGTCAGCTACTCAGGTTGTATGCATTGTTGTCAATCGACAGAGTTGTAAGGTGAGGCGCATCCCCTGAACGTGTTTAGCGATAAATAATGTAAGGAGAAAAAACTTATTTGGGCCAAGGAACTTAGCTTTTATTCATTGTAAACGAGGAGGTACATTGTTCGGCTGGGTAGCCTGGCTGAATAGCCTTATTGAAAGTAAAGGGTAACTAGGGGTAGAAGCGTCACAGTCGTGCAATGTTCCAGGGATTGGAGTATTCGACTCCTGATGTGACGTCCATGAGGAAGTAGGCGCCACCTAGGATGACTTCGGTGACGATGTAGGGTCCTTCCCAAGGTGACTCGAGCTTCTTTTGCCCTTCCTGCTTGAGTCGCAGGATGAGGTCTCCTTCGACGAAGGACCTTGGTCGATGCCAGCGGCTGGGGTAGTTATGGAGGCTCTGCTGATAGACACTAAGAGAGCCGCAACGATGTCACATGCCTTGTCGAGCGTATCGACGGCGTCTTTGAGTGCGGCCGATGATTCGGCCTTGCTGTAAGCAATGACCCGTGGGGCCTTGTAGCGTACCTTAGTAGGTAGCATGGCTTCGGCTCCGTGCACCATGAAGAAGGGCGTATAGCCGGTTGAGCTGTTTGGCGTTGTGCGCAGGCTCCAGAGAACGGAGGGTAGCTCGTGTTGGAGATATGCCCTAGAGGCAATAATAAAAGTGGTTATTATTATATCTTTGTGTTTATGATAAATGTTTACATTCATGCTATAATAGTATTAACCGGAAACATTAATACTTGTGTGATTTGTACACTAAATTAGAGTCCTTGGTAAAGCCTCTTTATAATACTAGCTTGTTGGTTAATAGATGATCATGGTTTCTCGATCATGAACATTGAGATGTTATTAACAACAAAATCATATCATTAGGAGAATGGTATGATGGACATACTCCTATAGATAAGCATAGCATAAAGATCAAGTCATTTCAATAGTTTGTTTTCTATAAGCTTTCTGATACATAGTAACCTAATTCCTTTGACCATGAGATCATGTTAATCACCATCATCGGAAGGATGCTTTGATGACATCAAACACCACACCGTAACTGGGTGGCTATAAAGGTGGCATTGAGTGTTCAGAAAGTATGTGTTGAGGCACATGGATCAAGAGTGGGATTTGTCCATCCATGTGACAGATAGATATAATTTGGGCCCTCTCGGTGGAATGTCATCCAATTAGCTTGCAAGCATGTGACTGGCTCACAAGGGATCACATATCACGGGAATGAGAAAAAGAGTACTTATCAGTAACAAGGTTGAACTAGGTATGCAGAGATACCGACGATCAAACCTCGGATAAGTAAACTATCGCGAGACAAAAGGAAATTGGTATCGTATGTAAGTGGTTCATTCGATCGCAAGGTAATCGTAGAAATATGTGGGAGCCATATGAATTTCCAGATTCCTCTATTGGTTAATGACCGAAGAAGTGTCTCGGTCATGTCCGCATAATTCACGAACCGTAGGGTGACACACTTAAGGATTCGATGTTGTTTAGTAGATATGGAATGTAAGTAGGGAAACCGAATGTTGTTCGGAGTCTCGGATGGGATCCGGGATATCACGAGGAGATCCGGAATGATCCGAATAATAAGATTCATATACGGAAAGTCCGATTCCGGAGTTCGGGAATGATTTTGATGTTTTTATCGGAGAGGTTCTAGAAGGTTCTAGAAGGTTCATCGGACCGGAAGGGGAATGGTCCATGAATGTGTCATGGGTAAGTGGAATGATTGGATCATGTCCTAGGTCACTTGGTTGGGAATTTGTGAGAGAGAATTAAAGCTCTAAATTGAAAGTCAAAAGGGAGGTTTGAAAAGTCAAACTGGAACAATAGTTTCCTAATGGAAGAAGGAAAGAGTCCTTCCTTCTATCCAACTTGGGTTTGGGTATGGATTCAAAATCCCCTCTCCCAAGGCTGCCCCCTCTCATAAATAGAGGGGGAGGGCTGCCCCAAAGACCACAACACCGAGCCCTCCCCACCGTGTGCCGCCGCCGCCAGCCCGTCGTCGTCGCCCTAGCCGCCGCCAACAGTTCCTCCTCCTCTCCGGCCTTCTAAACCTAGATCGCCGGAAACCCTAGATCCACTATAACTCGCACAGGCTTAGGTGAAGCCCCGCGGGATCTTCCCTCTACTTCCAACACCACGCTGTCGTGCTGCCGGAATCGTGAGGGGAGAACTACAACCTCCACTGCCTGCTGGAACAAGGGAGAGGAAGGTCTTCATCGAGTACCGAATGTGTGACCGACTGTGGAAGCGCTGTCGGAACGCAACGCCGGCAGGATCATCTACGCGATCTTGAGATCGGCAAGTGTACGACTACATCATCCACGAGAATTTGCTCTCATTAACCGCTTTGGAATCTTCGAGGGTGAGTACTCTAATCGACTCATTGCTACAATCTAGTAGATAGATCTTGGCTTCTTTGTGTGCATGCGGTAGAATTTTTTTGTTTTCCATGCTACGAACCCCTACAGTGGTATCAGAGCCGTGTCTATATGTAGATCTGTTGCACGAGTAGAACACAATGGTCATTGTGGGCGTTGATGCTTTTGTTGTCGATTGATTCTTGTGTACTTTGCATCTTGCGGGATGGTGGGATGAAGCGGCATGGGCTAACCTTACATGACATCGTTCATGAGACTTGCTCCACGCTTGACATGCAACTTGTATTGCATAAGTGGCTTTGCGGGTGCCTGTTTCTCCCAACATAGTGAAGATTCTATTTACAACGGGTAATTGACAATACTAGTATCAACGTTGTGGTTCTTGTTCGTAAGTTAGATCGACACTTATTGAAAGCCCCAAACCACGTAAAACATGCAAAGAAAATTAGAGGCGTCTAACTTTGTTTTGCAGGGGTGTGTTGTGATGTGATATGGCCATGATTGTGATTATATATGATGTATGCAATGTTCCTTATCGTAAGTCGGCAACCGGCAGGAGCCATATGGTTGTCCTTTAATTTTGTTTAAGACCTGCGTGTCTATTATTCAAAGTAGTTGTAATAGTTGATGCTGGTGGACGACAACCATGAAGCGGCGACATTGACCTTGGCGCCATGCCGGTGATGATGGAGATCATGTCCGTGCTTGAAGATGGAGATCGGAAGCACAGGAAGAAAGGCCATATCATATCACATATTATGAATTGCATGTGATGTTAATCCTTTTATGCATCTTGTATTGCTTAGTTCACGACAGTAGAATTATAAGATGATCCCTCTAGCACAAAATTTCAAGTTATAAAGTGTTCATCCTTAGTAAGCACCGTTGCTAAAGCTCGTTGTTTCGAAGCACCACGTGATGATTGGGTGTGTTAGATTCTGCGAGTGTATACAACGGGTGCAAGCCAGATTTTCTCATGCGGAAGCTAAGGTTTGATCTTGACGAGCCTAGCATGTACAGACATGGCCTCGGAACACGGATCACTGAAAGGTAAAGCATGAGTCATATAGTAGATATGATGAACATGTTGATTGTTCGCCATTGAAGCTACATCAACTCTCGTGATGATCGGTTTTGATGTGGTGGGTTTGGTTCGTGTGATCACTAAAACAATGTGAGGGATATTGTTTTGAGTGGGAGTTCACCTAGATTAATTTAACTATTAATTAGAACTCAATTTGTCATAAACTTAGTCTAAACTATTGAAAATATGTTGTAGATCAATGGCGGCCCCTACCATCAATTTTAATGCATTCCTAGAGAAAGAAAAGTTGAAAAACAATGCAAGCAACTTCGCGGAGTGGTTCCTCAATGCTGGTAATTTGACCTATGTGCTGGATGCACTGCTGGGTGACCCACCTGCAGCTGATGCTACCGATGAGGTAAAGAATATTTTCCTTGCTCGGAAGAATCAATACTCCACAGTTCAGTGTGCTATCTTGTATGGTTTGGAATCGGAGCTTCAGAAAAGGTTTGGGAACCATGACCCACATGATATTGTCCGTGAACTCAAAATGATATTTGAGGCTCACGCGGCAATTGAGAGTTATGAGGCTTCTAAAAAGTTCTTTAACTGCAATATGGAAGAGGGCAGCTCCGTCAGTGAGCACGTGCTTAAGATGTCTGGGCACGCAAGCAAGCTTCAAAGCTTGGGTATAGTGATTCCTAATGCTTTGGGGATTCACCGTGTCCTCCAATCACTACCACCAAGTTACAAGAACTTTGTGATGAACTACAATATGCAAAACATGGACAAGTCGTTGCCCGAACTCTTCTCCATGTTAAAGTCTGCGGAAGTGGAGATCAAGAAAGAGCACCAAGTGTTGATGGTCAATAATACCACCAAATTCAAGAGGCAAGACAAGTCTAAGAAAAAGGGAAACTTCAAGAAGGGCGCTAAGAAAGTTACCGCGTCGGCGAAGAAGACCAAGGCTGGGCCTAAGCCTAATACTGAGTGCTTTTACTGCAAGGGAGAAGGTCACTGGAAGCGGAATTTCCCTAAGTACTTGGCGGATTTGAAGAATGACAACATCAAGAAGAAAGGTATGTCCGATATACATGTTATTGATGTGTATCTCACTAGTACTCGTAGTAGTTCCTTGGTATTTGATACTGGTTCAGTTGCTCATATTTGTAACTCGAAACAGGTGCTGCAGAATAGACGGAAACTAGCGAAGAACGAGGTTACGCTGCGCGTTGGAAATGGATCAAAGGCTGATGTGATCGCGGTCGGCACGCTACCTCTTCATCTACCATCGAGATTAGTTTTATACTTAAATAATTGTTATTTGGTGCCTATGTTGAGCATGAATATTATATCTGGATCATGTTTATTGCGAGACGGTTACTTGTTTATATGATTAATATGTTTTATGCACATGCACCTTTGATAGATGGTCCATTCTTATTGAATCTCGATTGTAGAAATACACACATTAATAACATTGAAGCTAAACGTTTGAAATTGAGCGATAACTCGACCTATATGTGGCACTTTCGTCTTGGTCATATTGGAGTGAAGCGTATGAAGAAACTCCATTCCGATGGACTTCTTGAATCACTTGATTTCGAATCACTTGAAATATGCGAAGCAT
This sequence comes from Avena sativa, assembly GCA_916181665.1. Lineage (NCBI taxonomy): Eukaryota > Viridiplantae > Streptophyta > Magnoliopsida > Poales > Poaceae > Avena > Avena sativa. The sequence continues at coordinate 252,464,828 of OV702280.1, read as the reverse complement.
GTCTGATGGGTAAAATGACTAAGACTCCATTTTCTGGTATGATGGAGCGAGCTACGGACTTATTGGAAATCATACATACCGATGTGTGTGATCCAATGAGTGTAGCACCGCGCGGTGGTTATCGTTATGTTCTTACCTTCACGGATGACTTGAGTAGATATGGGTATATCTATTTCATGAAACATAAGTCTGAAACTTTCGAGAAGTTTAAGGAATTTCAAAGTGAGGTAGAGAATCAACGTAACAAGAAGATTAAATTTATACGATCTGATCGTGGAGGTGAATATCTAAGTTACGAGTTTGGTGAGCATTTAAAGAAATGCGGAATACTTTCATAATTGAAACCGCCGGGAACACCACAACGTAATGGTGTGTCCGAATGTCGCAATCAAACTCTCTTAGATATGGTTCGTTCTATGATGTCACTTACAGATTTACCGCTATAGTTTTGGGGTTATGCATTAGAAACAGCCGCATTCACTTTAAATAGGGCACCATCTAAATCCGTTGAAACGACACTGTATGAATTATGGTTTGGGAAGAAACCTAAATTGCCGTTCCTTAAAGTTTGGGGTTGCGAAGCTTATGTAAAGAAGTTACAGCCAGACAAGCTTGAACCCAAAGCGGAAAAATGCGTCTTCATAGGATACCCGAAGGAAACTATTGGGTATACCTTCTATCATAGATCCGAGGGCAAAATCTTCGTTGCTAAGAATGGATCCTTTCTAGAGAAGGAGTTTCTCTCGAAAGAAGTGACTAGAAGGAAAGTAGAACTCGACGAGGTTGTGAACCATCTCTCGAACTTGAGAGTAGCGCGGCACTAGAAGTAGTTCCTTTGGCGCCTACACCAATAAGAGAGGAAGCTAATGATGTTGATCATGAAACTTCGGTTGAAGTAACTACGGAACCTCGCAGGTCAACGAGAACTCGTACCACTCCTGATTGGTATGATCCTATTGTGAGTGTCATGTTGGTGGACAACACCGATGACCCTGCAACATATGAGGAAGCGATGATGAGCCCAGATTCCAATAAATGGCAAGATGCCATGAAATCCGAGATTGGATCCATGTACGAAAACCAAGTATGGACTTTGGTGGACTTACCGAATGGCCGGAAGGCTGTCGAGAACAAATGGATTTTCAAGAAGAAAACAAATGTTGATGGTAATGTTACTGTCTATAAAACTCGACTTATCTCAAAAGTGTTGACTACAATCTCGGATTTTCAAGGAGTTGACTACAATGAGATTTTCTCATCGTTAGCGAAGCTAAAGTCTGTGAGAATTTTATTAGCAATCGCTACATATTATGATTATGAGATATGGCAGATGGATGTCAAAACGACGTTCCTCAATGGATACATTGATGAAGACTTGTATATGGTACAACCCAAAGGTTTTGTCGATCCTAAAGATGCTAACAAGGTATGCAAACTTCATCGGTCCATTTATGGATGAGTTGGAATCAATGTTTTGATAAGGTAATCAAAAGTTTTGGTTTTATACAAACTTATGGAGAAGCTTGTATTTACAAGAAAGTGAGTGGGAGCTCTATAGAATTCTTAATACTATATGTAGATGCCATATTGTTGATTGGGAATGATGTAGACCTTCTTAATAGTGTCAATGATTATTTGAATAATAGTTTTTCAATGAAAGATCTTGGCGAAGCAGCTTACATATTAGGCATAAAGATTTATAGAGATAGATCAAGACGCCTAATATCATTTTCACAGAGTACATATTTGGACAAAGTTCTAAAGAGGTTTGGAATGGAAGATAGCAAGAAAGGGTTCTTGCCCATGTTGCCCAATACGACCTTGAGTAAAACTCAAAGTCCTGCAATGGCAGAAGATAGAGAAAGGATGAGTAAGACTCCCTATGCCTCAGCCATAGGATCTCTTATGTATGCCATGCTATGTACTAGACCCGACATTGCATATGCTATTAGTTTGACTAGAAGATATCAAAGTGATCCAGGAGTGGATCATTGGACAGTGGTCAAAAACATCCTTAAGTACTTGAGAAGAACTAAGGATATGGTTCTTTCTTATGGAGGTGATGAACAACTCGTTGTTAATGGTTACACCGATGCTAGTTGGAACACCGATCAGGATGATTCTAAATCTCAATCTGGATACATATTTATTTTGTATGGTACAACAGTTAGCTGGAGGAGTGCAAAACAAAGCGTTGTGGCGAGATCTTCAACTGAATCGGAATACATAGCTTCTTCAAAGGCTTCACAAGAGGCAATATGGATGAAGGAGTTCATTACAGAGCTTGGTGTGGTTCCAAGTGCGTTGGACCATATGTCTATCTATTGTGATAACATGGGCGCCATAGCCAATGCGCAAGAACCAAGGTCACACAAGAAGCTGAAGCGCATCAAGCTACATTTTCACGCTATTCGAGAACATGTCCAAGATGGTGAAATAAATATATGCAAAGAGCACACAGATCTGAATGTGGCGGATCCTTTGACTAAACCTCTCCCGAGGGCAAAACATGACCAGCACCAAACCTCCATGGGTGTTTGGTATATTACCATGTAATCTAGATTAGTTGACTCTAGTGCAAGTGGGAGACTATTGGAGATATGCCCTAGAGGCAATAATAAAAGTGGTTATTATTATATCTTTGTGTTCATGATAAATGTTTGCATTCATGCTATAATAGTATTAATCGGAAACATTAATACTTGTGTGATTTATAAACTAAATTAGAGTCCCTGGTAAAGCCTCTTTATAATACTAGCTTGTTGGTTAATAGATGATCATGGTTTCTCGATCATGAACATTGAGATGTTATTAACAACAAGATCATATCATTAGGAGAATGATATGATGGACATACTCCTATAGATAAGCATAGCATAAAGATCAAGTCATTTCAATAGTTTGTTTGCTATAAGCTTTTTGATACATAGTAACCTAATTCCTTTGACCATGAGATCATGTTAATCACCATCATCGGAAGGATGCTTTGATGACATCAAACACCACACCGTAACTGGGTGGCTATAAAGGTGGCATTGGGCGAAAGGCCAAGCCATGGGAATAGGCCGCAGTTCTGATCCTGGCACGTGTGGCTTGTCCGCATACCTCTGACAGGCATTGCACCTCTGGAATATTTCCTTGGCGTCGTCCATTGCGGTTGGCCAGTAGAACCCAACTCGGAGAGCTTTGGCGACCAGGGCGCGGCTGCCTACGTGATGGCCGCAGATACCCTCATGGATGTCTAGGAGGATGCTTTTGCTGTCGCCGGTGGTGACGCATCATTGGAGCACACCTGAAATGTTGCGCTTGTACAACTCATCATTTATGATAGTGAAGGCCTTTGACCGACGAGATATGCGCCGGGCATCTATCGGGTCTTCAGGCAGCTGATTGTTTATCAGGTAGCAAAGGTACGTTTGCGTCCACATTTCCTCGACCGCCATGACCTGCATGAGGCTTACCAACTCGACCTCCGTGTCGAGCTTTTCGGGTCCTTCTTGTCCTTCGGGTAACGGATCCCCCCGAGTGTTCCGCTTCTTCGGTTGAGCCTTTTGGGAACTTCCTTTTGATGGAGGGTACGCAGATTTGTTCGAGGAACACCCCTGGTGGCACCCGAGCACAGGTGGAGCCAATGTTGGCGAGCTTGTTGGCCTCCTTGTTGCTTTCCCTGCCAACGTGTCGAAGCTCGTAGCCGTCGAAGTCCCCTTCGAGTGAATTGTAGAGAACACGGTATGCGATCATGTTGGTGCAATGGGCGTCGCACTCGTTCATCGTCTGCTGAACGATGAGGTTCGAATCGCCATAAATGACAAGTCGTGTTGCGCCACACACCTTAGCCATCCTCATGCCTTGGATGAGGGCCTCATATTCGGCCTCATTGTTGGAGGTGCGAAATTTCATCCGAAGGACATACTTCATCTTGTCGCCTTGAGGGGACGTCAGTATGACGCCAGCCCCTGCTCCAGCCTTGCGCTTGGAGCCATCGAATGCATCGTCCAGGACTGCGACATGTTCGGAGTATCCGGCAGCTCGAGCTCCATCCAGTGGACGAGAAAGTTAGGGAGTACCTGGGACTTGATGGCGGTGCACCGCTCATAGATGATGTATCGAGGAGACAACTCGATGCCCCATAGGGCTACGCTCCACATGGCTTCGGGGTTGTTTAGGATGTTCGACAGCAGGGCGTCATTGACGACCACTATCTAGTGCTCCTGGAAGTAGTGGCTCATCCGGCACACCATCATGAATACGCCGTGGGCGAGCTTCTAGAAATGAGGGTACCTCTGCTTTGTCGGGGTCAGTACCTCGCTGAGGTAATAGATTGGGCGTTGGACCCCGTGGGTCTTGCCATCTTCGGGTCGCTCGACCACGAGTGCGGTGCTGACCACTTGATGTGTGGCTGCTATGTACAGCAGCAAAGGCTCCCGCTCCTTCGGCGTGACCACGAAAGGTGATGTGGAGAATACCGTTTGAGGTCCTTGAATGCATCATCTGCTTTAGGTGTCCACTCGAATTTGTCCGTCTTGCGTAGCAGCTGATAAAAGGGGAGAGCCTTCTCACCCATGCGACTGATGAACCTGCTAAGCGCCGCGATTCGCCCGGCCAACTGCTAGACTCCCTTGAGGTTCTTCGGCTTCTCCATGGCTAGTATAGCCCTGATTTTCTTCGGGTTCACCTCAATGCCGTGCTGGGAGATGAAGTACCCGAGTAACTGGCCAGACGGGACGCCGAAGGCGCACTTATCTGGATTTAGCTTGATCTTGTAGCGATCAAGGTTATCGAACGTCTCACGGAGATCGTCGATGAGCGTCTTGGCCTCCTTGGTCTTGATTACTATGTCGTCGACATAGACCTGGATGTTACGGCCGATTTGGTCCTTCGGACATGCCTGCATGCACCTCTGGTAAGTAGCGCATGCGTTCTTTAGCCCAAAAGGCATTATGTTATAGCATAACACCCCGAACAGTGTGATGAAAGTTGTTTTCTCCTGGTCTTCGACCTTCAGTCGAATTTGGTTATAGCCTGAGTAGGCGTCGAGGAAGGATAGCTTCTCGTATCCTGCAATTGAGTCGATGATTTGATCGATCCTTGGTAGAGGGAAGTGGTCCTTTGGACAATGCTTGTTAAGCGATGTGAAGTCCACGCACATCCGCAGGATGTCCTTGTCCTTTTTGCGGACCAACACAGTGTTGGCCAGCCACTCGCTTTCTTTGATTTCCCTGATGAAGTTGGCATCGAGGAGACTATTGACTTCGATTCTAACGAATTCGGCTCTTGGCTTGGACAGTCGACGCATCGACTGTTTGACTGGCTTCGCATCTGGAAACACATTGAGTGCATACTCGGTGAATTCCATGGGAACTCCTGGCATGTCCGCACGACACCAGGAGAAAATTTCCCAGCGCTCACGGAGGAATTCCACGAGCGCGCTTTCCTATGTGGGACTCAGGTCGTTGGCGATCAACGTCGTCTTGGAGGCGTCTGTCGGGTGAACCTGCACCTTCTTTGTGTTAACTGTGGACTCGAACGACATATCGGGTGTGTTCTGCATGGTGACTGGGGGTGCCCCGTTGTCTGTCACCTTCTTAAGCCTTGCGAGCTCCTCCTGCATGCCGAAAGACTAGGAGATTCTTTTGAAGTCTCTGTCGCAGTTGTCTGACCTGGTGAAGCTTCCTAGGACGATGATGACGCCCCTGGGTCCTGGCATCTTCAATAGAAGGTACGCATAGTGCGGTACTGCCGGGAATCTTGCGAATGCCACGCGCCCGAGGATGGCGTGGTACTGTAATGGCCAGTCCACCACTTCGAACTCCAGCCGTTCACGCATGAATTTTTGGGGCTTGCCGAAGATGACATCAAGCCATATCTTGCCTAGGGGGTATATGCCCTTCCCTGGGACGATGTCGTGGAACGTCGTGTCCGACGGTTCTAGGCTGCATAGTGGGATCCGCATGGCTGCGAGTGTGCTAGCGAACATCAGGTTGATGCCTCTGCCATCGTCCTTTAAGACGCGGCTCATCTCGAATCCCCCGATCTGGGCCTCGAGCACTAGTGCGGACTGACCTGGGCGAGGTATCTAGCGTGGGTGATCCGAACGGTCGAACGTGATGTAGGATTCTGAGCCGCTGAGGTACTTAGGTATGGCTGGTGGGGAGGTCACGGCCAGGTTGACTTGGTGGATGATCTTTTTCTGCACCCTGTTTGTTGGGCGCCCTTTCTGGATCATCATGGACCCTATTGGCGGCGGGTACCCATCCACGTTGTTATTTGGTGCTGGCGCAGTTGGCGGTTGCGAGGGTCCTCCAGGTGGTGGTAGGGGAGCTCCGTGGGCAACGGACCTAGGGGACGGTGCGAATCCTGGGTTCACCGTTTGGCGTCGCATTTGGGTGAAGCCCTTGCTGAGCTTCTGGAACTCCCGGCAGTCCTTGAGCATGTGGCTGGCCTTCTTATTACCATCTTGTTTGTCGATGTAGAAGTGCATGGTTCAGGGACCGGAGATCTTGTCGTATGCTGAAGGCTCGTCGTCACGGTTGCGATGTTGCCATGTTTGTGTGGGCCATCCACCGTCACGATAGTTAATGCCGCGGTGTCCGCTATTGCGGTTGTCATCGTCGCGGTGATCGGCGTATCCGGCCGCAACCATGTCGACTCTATCGCGATCGTCGTAGATGCGCGACCTTCTCTTGCTGCGGCGATCACGCCTACGGCCGAAGTCATATTTGTCATCCGTGGAGGCCGACAACGAGCTCGCACGCCAAGACGGGGTCGACCAGCTCGACGAAGCACGCGAACTGGCTCGCTCCTGCACCGCCATCTACCAGCAGGGACTCCTCCGCTACCACAGCCGCCAAGTCCGGACTCGCACCTTCCAAGAAGGCGACCTGGTCCTGCGACTGATCCAGGACAAGAAGGGCATGCACAAGCTCTCTCCCCCATGGGAGGTACCATTCGCCATAGGGCGAGTCCTTGGAAATGACGCCTACTACCTCATCAACGTCTGAGGCGACTGACAACTCGGCATCAAGCGGCCGTGGAATGAAAACCTCCTAAGGAAGTTCTACACATAGAACTCCGACCTGTATTCCCCCTGCCATGCAATAAAATATTCGACTCGCACAAATTGTGTCTACTCTCCAACCCTTGTGCCTTTCGCACTCGTAAATATAGCATTACGCTAATCACGGAAGTCAACCCTTGGGTGCGCGACCGGCATAGCTAAGTAGTGCGACGCAAGGGCATCGACGAAATTCGGGCCTTGTGTCGTCCATGAAAAACGCCAACCCGGAGCCTGCATCGGAGTCGCCTTGCTCGAATGACCCGCCGGGCCAAGACAACCGCACTCGCTTCTCACAGCGACCTGGTCCTCCGCATCCTTGGCGCAGCGACTCGAACGGTCAAGTACCATGCTCGGGGACTCACGCCAGTTCAAACCCACGTGGCTTAGAAAAACACCAAGTATGAGAGCGCGCCCTGGACTCTCCACGCGACTGGCTCCTAGAGTCAGGTGGAGTGACGTGCCAAGTACAATGCGCTTCGTCCTCACCTACCTTGGGCATGCGACTAGAACGGCTAAGTACCACGCTCAGGGACTCGTCCAACCGACCCCGTTCGCGTCCGAGAAAACGGCTAAGTACAGAGCACCCCTTGGGGTCGCCAAGTGACTATCTTCCCAAGCCACGACGAGTCGACCTCAACTAACTAACAATATACAAACAAACATACACAGAAAAACACGAGGTAAACCCCATCAAAGGGCGGACGCGCTCGGGGACTCGCACAATGATACATCCAATTTGCATCACCATTGTATATCATAATTTACCTCTATTCATTGATATATTTCATATTAAGACATGTTACTTATGTCTTTTCATCTGTTTTTGCATGATGGATGATTCTTGGAGGATGAACTGCCAGAGTCAGGATTCTGATGGAAAAAGCGGTGTTTTGATGCAATTTCGCGAAGATCAGAAAATACCAGAAAAACTACAGAAAATTATAATTTCCCAAAAGACGAAGGAAGCCAGAAGGGGAGGCGAAGTTGGGCCACAGGGGGCCCACACCCCCTAGGCACGGGCCACCCTGGGTCGCGCCTACAGGGGGTTTGGCCACCCTGGCCCACCTTTGGCTCCGCCATCTTGCCTATATCTTCTCGAAACCCTAAAGTCGGAGGAGCGACCATAGAAAGATTTCGCCGCCTCTGCGGGGCGGAAAACACCGAGAGAGGAAGTGCTCTCCGACAGATAGATTTCTGTCAGGGAAATTCCTTCCCAAAGAGGGGAGATCATCGCCATCATCACCATCATCAAGCTAGACTTCATCGGGATCATCATCACCACATCATCATCTCCGCCAGCACCATCGTCACCACTCCATCCCTTTGTAACAATTGTGTTGAATCTTGCATAGTTCTTAGGGAAACCTTTCCCGGTGTTGATTACTATTGTAGTTGATGCTTGTGAGTGGAACCACTGAATTATTGTTTATGTTCAGATAGTTATCCAGCATTATATCATCTCTGATCTTGATCCATATGATGTCTCGTGAGTAGTTCGTTTAGTTCTTGAGGACATGGGAGAAGTCATGTTGTTAGTACTGGAATTGTGTTGAGGTATTATTCAATGGTTTAATATTTAAGTTGTGGTTCTATTCTTCTAGCGGTGTCATGTGAACATAGACTACATGATACTTCACCATTTATGGGCCTAGGGGAATGCATTGTGTATTTGTCTACTAATTATGGGGTTGCCTGAGTGACAGAAACCTGAACCCCCGTTAGGAAACCTTTGCACAAGGGAGTGTAGGATCTCAGAGTTTAAGGTTGTGGTTAGGTTTTTATCTTAATTGCTTTCTTGTAGTTGCGAATGCTTGCAAGGGGTTTAATCACAAGTATGTATTAGTCCAAGTAAGGTTGGTACATTAGCACAGGTTCACCCACACAACACTTATAAAACCAAAGAAGATTAATCAGCTATGTGAAACAAAAGCACTTGACAGTATTCCCATGTGTCCTCGAGAACGTTTGGTCCTCATAAGTATTTCCTCCGACTTGTCCTTTGCTAATAAAGGATTGGGCCACTTGCTGCAATTATTTGTTGTCTTTATTTACTTACACTTTATTTCCTTGCTTTATCAGAAAAACCCTAAAAATCCGTTTGCTAAGTATTTACAGAGATTTCCTGCTCCATACCACTAGTCAACACCTTCTGATCCTTGTTGGGATCGACACTCCTATTTATCAAAATTACTACGATACACCCCCTATACTTGTGGGTCATCAAGACTATTTTCTGACCCTGTTGTCGGGGACTGAAGCACAATTGAAGAGTGGAACTGATAAAGGAAACTTCTACTGTGAGTATTGTTTTTATTTCTGTTTGTTACTTTGTTTCCAATATGGATAACCCACTTGGTTTCCTGTTTGGGAAAACTACTACCACTGTTAGGGTAGTAGATGAACCACCACCTGTTGAGATATATCCTTTTAAGATACCTACAAGTATTGTTGATCATGTTATGGATAATTATTATTTTGGGGATGGAACTGTCCATCCTGGTGATTATTTGATTTTTATCCATGAATTATGCGGATTGTTTAAGTGTGCAGGTATCACAACTGAACAGGTGAAGAAGAAGTTACTCTCTATATCATTGAAAGGAAGAGCTGAAGAATGATATAAGCTGCTGAAGAATGGACAATCCATGGAATGGGAGGAAATAGTACCTCTCTTTTATTCTAAATTCTATCCTCCCAGTGAGATTCATAAGGATAGGAATCAAATATATAAATTTTGGCCTCATGATGGAGAAAGTACAACCCAAGCTTGGGGAGATTGAAGTTACTAATGCTTAAATGTCCTATTCATGAACTCCCTAAAAATATTATTATCAATAACTTTTATGCAAGGCTTTCTATTCATGATAAAGATTTATTAGATGCTTCTTGTGCTGGATCGTTCACGCGTATGAAGGAAGAAGATAAATGGGATCTCCTAGACCGTATTCAAGAGAACACTGAAGCATGGGAGAATGACAAAGGAAGGAAGTCAGGTATAAATTATGATTATGAATGCATCAAATCTTTTATGGGAACTGATGACTTCCGTGATATTAGTACTGAGTATGGTCTTGATTCTCAAAGTATTGCCAATTGTTTTAAGGCTTTTGCCTCTTATATAGGAATTCCTAAAAATAAGTGGAATAAGTAACATGCACCTTAAGAGATGGAGATTATCAAAGGTTTCCTTTAAATCAGAGATTAAGTCATTTGATTTTTTAGACATCACCGCAATATCGTCCACATGGGCGTGAACGTTCTGACCAATTTGGTCGTGTAGGCAACGCTGCATAGTCCGCCGGTAGGTAGCACCTGCATTTTTCAGCCCAAAGGGCATCGTGACATAGCAAAACGTGCCATAAGGTGTGGTGAACGAAGTGGCCAATTGGTCAGACTTCCTCATCTTTATCTGGTGGTATCCTGAGTATGCCTCTAAAAAACAGAAAAGTTTTGAGCCAGCCGTCGAGTCAATGACTTAGGCAATGCGAGGCCAAGCAAACGGATCCTTTTGACATGCCTTGTTCAAGACGGTGTAATCAACGCACATTCTTAATTCTTTGGTTCCCTTTTTGGGCACAAGTACAGGATTGGCCACCCATCGGGTGTGAAGGAATTCTCGGATAAAACTAGCCTTAAGTAACCTAGCTATCTCTTTGCCTATGGAGCATCTCTTCTCGTCCCCGAAGCGTCATAAAGGTTGTTTCACCGGTTTGCACTTTGGATCAATATTCAAGCTATGCTCGGCAAGTTCCCTAGGTACACCTTTCATGTCTGCAGGTTGGCAGGAAAAGATGTCCCAATTCTTAGGAACACTACGAGCGCGCTTTCCTATTTAGGGTCTAGGTTTGTCCCAATGGAGATGGTCTTAGAAGTATTGCCTACCACAAGTTCCACCAACTTGGTTTTGATGGCGGCCTTGAAGGCGAGATCAGAGTCAGAGATCTGTTTCTTTGATGTCGGCATCTCCGAGTCATCGACCTTGCTCTGGATCTCCTCGAATTCTTTGCTGTAGAGGACAACTTCTGCAAAGGCTGCTTCTCCAATCTCGCAGTACCTTGCCTTTGAAAAGCTTCCAGATACGGTGATGACACTGTTTGTTCCAAGTATCTTGAGCTTGTTGTAGACGAAGCATGGCTTGGCCATGAAGGAGTGGAAGATGTCGCATCCAAATATGACGTGGTACACACTCTTGAAGGGGCTCACTTGGAAGGTCATGCGTTCTTGGCGGTAATTGCTAACATCGCCAAAAGCGACCGGAAGAGTGATGCACCCAAGGGACCGAGCCTCCCGACCAGGTACTATGCCATGGAACATGGTGCTGGTCTGCCTTAGGTTGGTCTCCATCAAGTTCATCTTGTGCAGTGTCTCCAGGTACATAATTTTGATGTTGTTTCCGCTATCCACCATGCACTTGGTGAACTCGTTGCCATCAATCAAGGGGTTGATGACCATGGCGTATTGGTTCTCAGTTGGAACGAGGTTGGGGTGATCCTTCATGTGCCATGTGATTGGAACTTCCGACCAGTGCATGTACTGGGGAACTAGGGGTAGGGTGGCCATCGGGATCCTTAGAGACGTCTTCTATGCCCGGATAGTTGGGGTGCCAAGGAAAGTGTGGTAGATGGGAGCCTTCTTCTCGAAGCGGTTCTTACCTTTGCCATCGCCCTTTTCGGCATGCTTGGGTTCAACATCCTCGTCCATGTCACTTGAATCCTTGGACTCCTCTTCCTTCTTCTTCCCTTTGCCCTTGCCTCGCGATCGGTTCTTCTGGCTTCATTTGTAGCCGGCTCTGGGTCTTCTTTGAGATCGTTGACGAATTTTCAATGGCGGTTGGTGTGGGTAGCTTTGCCATTGGGGTCGAGGTGTATGAGGCACGGCATATCACGGTATTCCTCGTATGTTTGGGGAACTTGGGGCGCTGTCGCGCTGTCGGGATAGTTTCACTACCGCGCTGCTGCCCACGACCAGCCCCCCGGCCTCGGTCGCGCTGTCCGCCATCACATCTTCCTGCAAACGTCATTGCAACCATGTCGGAGGTTTGCTTTTATTCTGGTGGACTCTTCTGCTTAGTGCTATTGTTCCTCTTAGCTTGGGTTGGAATGGCAATTGTCGGCAAAGAGCCGCGAGCATCGTTGTCGGCAGCCGAGAACTCATTGGCCAGGGAGATCACCTGATTGAGATCCAGCCTGTGATTGTACTATAGGCGCTTCAACTTATGTTGGAGCAAGGTGCCCTTTTCCAAACCATCAATGTAGGCAGCCATAGCGGTCCGATCTTGCATTCCTGCAAAAGAATGTTTCATATCCATCCAGCGGGAGAGGTAGGCTCGAGATGTCTCGTCCTTCTCCTGGACGCACCGCTATAGATTGCCAACAGTGCAGGGACGCTTGTACGTACCCTCGGAATTCTTGGTGAACACTTCTTGCATGTCCAACCAATTGCATATGGACTTCTCTGGCAAGTCGTCGATCCATTGGTGGGCCATGCCCATCAACATCAGTGGGAGGTACTTGACGACAATGTTAGGGTTTCCCCCGGCGATCTCGACCACGTTGCCGTAATCCTGAAACCATGTAGCTAGCTTGGTGGTGCCGTCATAGGGCTTGATCATCTTGTCAATTCGGAAACCCTTGGGGTAAGTTGCGGTCCATATCACAGGTCCAAAGCAACGTGGTCCCAAGTAATATCCTTCTCGGGCCTCCTGAATCTTGTCCAAGCGTGAACGCACATCGTATGGCTCCGGGTTTGCTTTTTTCTTCTTGCCATTAGGGGAAGGGCTGCGTGAGCGACACAGTCCTCCTCCACCATGGTGGCTGCTAGGGGGCGACGGAGGTGGAGGTGGTGGTGGGTTAGCCTTTTTACTGTTCCCTTCCTGCGACTCCTCGCGCCTGTCGTGGTTGCTTGTCCACTACAAGAAATGTGTTAACTTGTGACCTTCTCATAGTGACGAGGAATAAAATCGTCATAGATTTATGACGATTCCGCACAAGATGGTCATACGCTGTTTGGAGAGGTCAAAATCCTATAAAATTACGACGATTTGTGTCAAAATCGTTGTAATTTCATCATATGAAATCGTCATAACCTGTACGATACATCTTAGAGCCTTATTTATACCACTTTATGACCAATTTAAATCGTCAAATTGTTCGTCAAATTGTCTAAAATAATATACAATAAATCAACTAGTTGTCCACATCAACTATTATGCTTATGTGGCATATCTATGTGTCAATTTATATATATATATGTCTAAATATAATGGAAAAAATAGAGGTGGCAAATGAGGTAATCGAACCAGCAACCTTGCAAACCAGCTCACTCGTGGACAACCAACACACTACAGCATCATCTGTGTTACAAGCAGCTCACATGTTTCTTTTATAACGTTGGGCTTTTACAAATCTGCGAACAAATAGGGCAAAAACAAGGAGAATTGGGGGGTCGAACCAAGGACCTCCACCACAGATACGACGCCTCTAACCATCCCATCGCCACCTCTTTCTTGTATAACTAACGCGTTGCTGGTTTATAAAGGTATCCACCATATTTGTTGGGCCTGGGCCTTAACTAAAGGAGTCCTCGTGTCTTCCTTTTTTTTTAAATACGTCCTGGGCCTTGGCACCTAGTGGCCAGTGGATAAGATCTGGTCCATCTTGGTGGTCCGTTTAGCAAAGTTTTTTTTCCTTTTCTATTTTCTTAATTTTTTGTATCTTTTTCATAAGAAGCCCGAATGAATTAAATTATGGCTCTAAATTTTTATAAAATTCAATTATATCCTCCTAGGTTATTAATTATCAATACTTTTATTATTTCAAAAGAGTGGATTTAGTAATCTCACATTAGTCCATAGTAGGGACAATATCATAATTGAAAATATAATTTTGAAACTAGGGTTTTGGAATCAATTTTTTTGGCCTTGAGTCTTAATAAAATTGTATTGGATCTATGATAAAATAGTATATTGTGAGTCTAAAAATCATTTTTCCAAAAAATCATGGGCATCAGATAATGTACCTGTAGTTCAAATCGGACCCATTTCCTACCGATTCGGCAGGAATTTGTCTTTTTCGCCAGGGGTGGGAGGAAAGGTTTGAGATACCCCGGTTGAGACATTGTCCATGTAAGGTGTCCTATTATTTTTGAAAAATGTGTTGGTGCCATTTTGAAACTTTTGGTGGTTGCTTCATAAAACGCCTCGTCTTTTCGCACTTGAAAAATGGAAAATGGCTTTTCCGTGCGTCGAAAAGGAAAATTTTCTCCTACAACATTGTTCTCCATCATAAGATGCACACGCGTGCACAATACCGGGACATTATCACAAACTATGCCGTGATTCTAGCCATAACATTGGTCTTTTGGCCCGAAAGCAATGAAACCTCATACATGATAGGTCATTTCTGAGAAGCTTTTTTCGAGATGCAATCAATTTACCAAGTTTGATATTTTTATTGGAACTATGTCACATAACATGACGTCATGCGAAGGTTTCACATAGTTCGGACTATTTTTGAATTTTTTATGCCCGTTTCAAACTATGGTCAAAACGACGGACATGAAGGTTCTTAGCTAGGGGCTGAGCCTCGCTAAACTTGCATCAGATCTATGATAAAACGTCATATTGTGAGTCTAAAAATGATTTTTGCAAAAAATTACGAGCATCGGATCATGTACTTGTAGTTCAAACCGGACCCACTTCCTCCCGATTCGGCAGGAATTTGTCTTTTTCGCCAGGAGTGAAAAGAAAGGTTTGAGATACCCCGGTTGGGACATTGTCCATGTAAAGTGTTCTAATATTTTTACAAAATGTGGTGGTACCATTCTAAAACTGTCATTTGGTGGTTGCTTCACAAAATGCCCCGTTTTTTGCGCTCAGAAAATGGAAAATGGATTTTCCGTTTGTCAAAAAGGAAAACTTCCTCCTGCAACATTGTTCGCCGTCCCATGATACATATATGTGCACAATACGGGCACATTATCACAAACTATGCCGTGATTCTAGCCATAACATTGGTCTTTTGGCCCGAAAACCATGAAACCTCATACATGATAGGTCATTTCTGAGAAGCTTTTTTCGAGACACAATCAATTTACCAAGTTTGATATTTTTCCTTGGAACTATGTCACATAACATGACGCCACGCGAAGGTTTCACATAGTTCGGACTATTTTTGAATATTTTATGCCCGTTTCAAACTATGGTCAAAATGGCGGACACGAAGGTTCTTATCTAGGGGTTGATCCTTGCTAAACTTGCATCAGATATATGATGAAACATCATATTGTGAGTCTAAAAATGATTTTTGCAAAAAATCACGAGCATCGGATCATGTACATGTAGTTCAAACCGGACCCACTTCCTACCGATTCAGCAGGAATTTGTCTTTTTTGCCAGGAGTGAAAAGAAAGGTTTGAGATACCCCGGTTGGGACATTGTCCATGTAAAGTGGTCTAATATTTTTACAAAATGTGGTGGTACCATTCTAAAACTGACATTTGGTGGTTGCTTTACAAAACGCCCCGTTTTTTGCGCTCAGAAAATGGAAAATGGATTTTCCGTGTGTCAAAAAGGAAAACTTCCTCCTGCAACATTGTTCGTCATCCCATGATACATATGTGTGCACAATACGGGTACATTATCAAAAACTATGCCGTGATTCTAGCCATAACATTGGTCTTTAGGCCCGAAAGCCATGAAACCTCATACATGATAGGTCATTTCTGAGAAGCTTTTTTCGAGACGCAATCAATTTACCAAGTTTGATGTTTTTCCTTAGAACTATGTCACATAACATGACGCCACACGAAGGTTTCACATAGTTCGGACTATTTTTAAATTTTTTATACCCGTTTCAAACTATGGTCAAAATGGTGGACATGAAGGTTCTTAGTTAGGGGCTGAGCCTCGCTAAACTTGCATCAGATCTATGATGAAACATCATATTGTGAGTCTAAAAATGATTTTTGCAAAAAATCACGAGCATCGGATCACGTACATGTAGTTCAAACCGGACCCACTTCCTACCGATTCGGCAGGAATTTGTCTTTTTTGCCAGGAGTGAAAAGAAAGGTTTGAGATACCCCGGTTGGGATATTGTCCATGTAAAGTGGTCTAATATTTTTACAAAATGTGGTGGTACCATTCTAAAACTGTCATTTGGTGGTTGCTTCACAAAACGCCCGTTTTTTGCGCTCGGAAAATGGAAAATGGATTTTCCGTGTGTCAAAAAGGAAAACTTCCTCCTGCAACATTGTTCGCCATCCCATGATACATATGTGTGCAAAATACGGGTACATTATCAAAAACTATGTCGTGATTCTAGCTATAACATTGGTCTTTCGGCCCGAAAGCCATGAAACCTCATACATGATAGGTCATTTCTGAGAAGCTTTTTTCGAGACGCAATCAATTTACTAAGTTTAATATTTTTGCTTGGAACTATGTCACATAACATGATACCACGCGAAGGTTTCACATAGTTCGGACTATTTTTGAATATTTTATGCCCGTTTCAAACTATGGTCAAAACGGCGGACACGAAGGTTCTTAGCTAGGGGCTGAGCCTCGCTAAACTTGCATCAGATCTATGATGAAACATCGTATTGTGAGTCTAAAAATGATTTTTGCAAAAAATCATGAGCATCGGATCATGTACTTGTAGTTCAAACCAGACCCACTTCCTGCCGATTTGACATGAATTTGTCTTTTTCGCCAGCGCTGGACGGAAAGGTTTGAGAACCCCCGGTTGAGACATTGTGAATGTTAGGTGGTCTAGTATTTTTTAAAAATAGTATGGTAACATTTTAGAACTTTTATTTGGTGGTAGATTGACAACACAACCCTTTTTGGCTCTCAAAAAATTGTTTTTATTTTGTAACCAATCAAATCGCAGGAATCTGGCTTCCACGGATTGGCCATCCGTGACTGATCTGGGTCATTCAATTTCCATCCAAGGGCTATCCTTTGATCAAACAAACACACGCACCCACTCTTCCTGGCTGCTAACCCTAACCTCTCTAGATCGCCTCCAGCCGAACCCTAACCTCCAGATCGCCTCCAGATCCTCCAGATCGCCTCCCCGTGCGCTGCCCCCATTAGTTCCCGTGCACCGCCGATCTCCCCGGCCTAACCTCCAAACCCTAGAGCTCTCCTCCGCGTGCGCTGCCGCCACCCCTCGATCCTCGCTGCCACCACCTAACCTCCAGATCCCCATCACCTCCAGATCCCATCGCTGCGATCCACCCACGCACATCCCACCCAGCACCGCCCGCCCCCCCACACTTCCCTCCCATTTCCCTCATTCTTTAGATCCACCGCCGCAAGCCCAGGAGGATCTCTGTGGCCGGTGCTTCCACCCGCTGATCGGAGGACAAGCTCCACCTCGACCCAACGGCCGCCGCCGCCGTCTAGGAGGCGAAGATGAGGTGGAGGTCCTACTCGTGGACACCAAGGCCGCGACCGGAGTAGGGAAACTCGTCGGTTGCCGGAACACTACGGGAGGAGCATGTTGAGGGTGGAGGCGGTGGCACGGACGCCGACCTAGGCACAAGAGGCTGGGGCGTGCTTCTCCACCAAAGCATGGATGGGATGGAGGTCGAGCTCGGTCTAGCGTCTCCGGTCTTGGCCATGGCGGGATGTTACAGATCAAGGACGACATAGGTTTGAGGAGCAGCGGCTGCTCTGGATCCCAACCATGCCGCGGCACTTCCAGGTCGTGTCTCTCTCTTTGCCCTACCTTGCCCCTATCTCTCTCTCGGGTCCTCTCTCAGCACCTCTATCTGCGGTCCCCTGAAATACAAAATGATAAGAGATTTGCATCCCCTGAAATAGGTAATCGGTGCTAATTGAAAGATTCAGACTCTTTCACTTCTTGAAACCTACAGTTTTAAACATGTTATACATGAGGGTACAGGTTTTCTATTACTATTGTGCTTAGTTTTTGTTCAGTTGTTTCTAGCACAAGTATTTCTTCATAAGAGAAGGCTAAGATCTTGGTTTGTTAGTTATCCTTCTACCATTTAGAATGTTTCTGTCTGTCTGTTTGGTTTGTAAACCAACTGCCAATGATATTTCCTTTCTTGCTAATAAGTGATCATCCTTTTGTGAAATATTTGACTATGTACTTGAGATGGTTAATACATGTTGTTCTGTAACTTGAGATATCCTCTAGAACAGCTTGTTTTGGTCCAATAGTTTGTTGTTTTATACTACTGTATGTAGATGTGCATTGATTTTATTGAACCGGGACTATAGATAGTAGTTAGTATTTTTAGGATGCATGGGTAATCTTTAGAGGTTGACATTTCAAGATCAAAATTACTGTTATTAGATCAAAATTACTGTTAGTATTGTCAAAATTGTTGTTAGTATTGTCAAGATGCATGTAGAATGTTGTTTTGTTAGATCAGATGCATGTGTGGATATTTTATTGAGTGAATCACTGATGAACTACATGGGTAATGGTTATTTTATTGCATCATAGTCTTAGCATCTTGATAATTTTTGTTGTTAGATGCTGCAATCTGCCCGTCTTTTCTTCTGCAATCTATTGTCTCTTTTTGTGCATCGTCGTAGATTCTTCATAAACTATTGCTAGCTGGTTATTTAAAATCTTATTGTCATTTTTTTGTTTGCATGTTCGAGCTCTGTTTAATAGATGATCTCTGGCCGATAACAAGGAGTCGTGGACACCTTCATCGATCGCTTTGACGAGCATGATGGGTCCAATTCCACAGACCGAAGCGCTCTTCATCTCTGGAGGTCAGGCATGTTTCCTCCTTGCTTTCTTGTCCGTGCCTACTAGGCTCTGGATCTGTTGGTTAAATTCTAGGGAGTTTTCCTTATAAGTTGCAAATTATGGTCACCAGCAGCCAGATGCACCCTGTACAGTTTGGTTCTCTAGCCTAAATGATGCAGATGCCTTCTTCTCCCATGCATGTATATATGTGTTTTATCACTATTATGTCTCTCATGTTGATTGGTAAACATACAGTAGCTTGCAATTAAGTAACCACAAATTTTTACTGGAGAAGTAAAGTTCTAATAAGCTATTGTTGCAGTTTCTATTGTTAATGATTAAACTTGTGAAAGTTTCATGGTGATTGCTAGTGATCTGTGTGTAACCTTAACCTGAACCCTTTTTTTGTACTATGGAGTATTTCCTGAAAGTTTTTTTGTTGCATGCTTAACTTGGGGAGTAAACCTGTGGAGTGTTTCCTGGAGCTTAATTTTCTTGCTGCTGCTCTTTTCGTGTACATGGACTATTTCCTGGAGCTTAATGTGTGCTAGTACATTTGTTCTATCTAATACTTGTTGTGTCCTAGTCATGCATTTGATGAACTAAATGTGTATATTTGAGTGCTAGTAGCGATTACTTTGTGATCTTCTAGTCCTATTGAACTTGTCTTTGTAACTTTATTAATGAATGTAGGACTTCCTAGCTTGTGATTATTGAAGTTTTCTCAAATTAATTTATCTTGAAGAATAAATCTAGAGAAGTTTCTATTTCTGCAGTTTTGGTGATTACTACTCTGTCAATTTTGGTGATGAAAACTGCACTTGAACAGGGTATGTTGTTGCACTACCACTGTTATAATTTTGGTGATTCAACTGCACTTGACTGAAACTCCACTTAAATGTATTTTTTTGCATTAACTTGGTTAATTCTTGATTGCCAAATTCAGGTCCGAGAGTATACCTGCATTGCTTTATTGCGGAGGAGTATACCCGGAGGTTCTCTCTGGTGCCCTGGTGGATGCTCTTCCCCTTCTAGGTGGGGTGAGCTGCCACTGGTTTATTCGGACAAGCTACTGGTAAGGGCAGGCTACCGGCGAGCTACTGGGGATCGATCCAGCTGACCAGCATGTTTCGAGGATCCATCCCGGCTGCCAGCGAGCTACTGGGGATCGATCCAGCTGACCCGTGTGTTTCGAGGATCCATCCTGAATGGAGGGAGTACTTCTATGTGTAATAATATTGTTTGTGTGTGACCTGTGAACCTAGCTGCACGTCATGGTGTTCTGGAATTCAAATGGTGTTGTCAAATATTTATAGTTGTTTAGATTCTATCCTTTGTTTCATTGTATATCTACTAGGAAAATTAACTTATTTATATCTTTTAATTGGGCTACCAAAAGTAAATAGGCCAAGGCCCTAACAGTATTGCACTATTGAAAGGCTACTATTATATTGGACCAGTTCTGTAACAAGGCCTATGAAGCTGAGACCCATACAATTTGACCCATACAATTCTGAATAAAAGGCCAATAAAAGTAAAATGAATGGACGTAAAAAGGCCAAGGCCTCAAAAAAATTCATCCTAAAAAGGCCATGACTTAGAAGAAAAAAAGGCTGAATTAATGGTCTTGGCCCATGTAAGCAACCAGAATGGACCGAGCTGAATTTACACTACGACGTTCTCGTTTTGTTATAATTTTGCCACGTAGGATTGGCCACGTAGGATCTGACCTAGCCTGGCTAGATACCCCTTAACGATATTGGATCGTCATAACGGTTATGACGATCCAATATCGTCATAGACGGTTATGACGATTTCACAAAAAACGTCGTTGTATGCAATTACTGACGCTCAGTTTTTGACGATATGTTTTTCGTCATAAGATCGTCATATATTATAGACAATGACGATTCAGAGACGAAAACGGAGGGTCATGTATCAGCAGATTCCTTGTAGTGGTCAGACATGGAGGGTCATGATGTGACCTGCTCTTGTGTCCGAGATTGCCAGTGCGCTCCCCGTCATGACGAGGCTGCTCCACGTAATCACGAATGACGATGCCACCCTGGGCGCGTCTAGGTAGAGGCATGCCCGTACGGTGGTTAGCTTTTGGGTCTTCGTGATATCGGGGGACCGGGGCGGTGGAGACGAGCGACGAGGGTGAGCTTTGCCTCCGTTGTTGGAGGATATGGGGATAGCGTCCTTCCTGTTGCACGCGTCCCTCCGTCTTCGTTCTAACTAACCCGTCTGGGACCCGACATCGTGAGGAGATATTTCCCTTGGCCGTTTAGGATTGCTAGACTGGCAATATGCTGGATCAGACTCAAGCCTCTGAGATGTGGCATTTTCCTGTTGTTTGACAGCCTTGGAGACAAGGTCGTAGACTTGTTCCACAGCTACGGGTGATCTATCCTGCTCCAGCAGGGCCTTGGTGACGCTAAATTGAGGATGGGTGTGGGCATGACTTGCCTTCCCTCACAGTCAATGTATGGCTTGGCTTGTGTCGGCTTTGAGGGAGCCCACCCCAGGTTGCGCCGTACGCCAGGGTCATTGATAATGTGAGCCAGAGCTTTCCTAGCCTTCTGCTGCTTGAGCAGAGTCTTGTACTCGGCCTCCATGGCTCTAGCTGCTTCAATCGATTTCTGCGCCTTGGCCAAATCTCGATCTAACTTTGCGCCTTGCTCCGTGATGTCCTGCGCTTCCTCCAATAGCTGCTGGCGCTTCTCATCAAGATGGACTATGTTCCGTATATGGGACACAATCATGGGCTCGACGAGAAGGTTGCCGTACATCACTCTATCAGCTGGAGTGATTTGGGCGGCCAGAGACGTAGATGCTGGTGGCGACAGATTCACGGTGTTAGCGTTACTCAGACTGGTGGGAAGTTCCTGCGGCTGCTGCACTGGGTTAGCCGGAGGGGGCATGGCCTTCGCACGATCATTGTAGGTGACATCGGCTGGTCCCTTCCCTTTGTCCATCGGCTTAGGCGGAGCTTGTCTGGTTTGGTCTTCTTCCATAACACTCCCAATGGCGACAACCACGTATCGGGATGTGACGGTCTTGTCGGCATGCTCCTCGCGCTTGATATCCTCCTCCATCTATTTCATGGCGGAGTCGAGTTCCTCTAGGTTGATATCCATCTCCCCTGATTCCACACTGATGTCGGTGTAAAGCGCATCCAGAACGGAGATGGAGGGTGTGGGGGCTTCCTCGATGACGGAGGACGATGCTGAGGCAGCGGGGTTGTTGGCTCGAGGCGGTGGCGGCGGTAAGCCGGGTACGGCGATGGGCGGTGCCACGACGACTCCGTCAGCAGCGGTGAAACTGTTGATGGTGCCAATCATGCCCTAGAAAGTAAGGAGACATGCGGCCTTCTGCCTCCTTAACGTATGCCGGAGAAGTGTGTCATGGTCCAGCCCTTCCACGAAGTGATAAATAGCATCATCTTCAGGGTAATTATCCAGATCGGCTCGTATCCGTAGCCATCTGGCGAGGTAATCGTGGGGGCTTTCACCCTATCTCTAGATGCATTGCGCTAGATCTAAGATAGTTACCACCCAACGAAGTGCGATCGCTGCTTTCCAGACGCACGAGCGAAGCCGACGGATTTGCAGTGATCTTCCACCATTATTTCCTGCACAGGGTCGGTTTGGGTGGGCCTTGAATTTTTCCGATCTAAGCCGGCAAACTCCAAAGAGAGATTCGACTTCGATCCTTCCGCGAACGTGTCCTGACCGTAGGCGGTCTGTGTGGGCCTTGACGATCCTCCGACTTCTAGGGAGGTAGTGCCCGAGTCGGTTTTGCCGATGAAGAGTTGGATGTCCCCGATTAGAACGATCGAGCAGCGGGTGGGGTTCGTCTTTGCCGAGATCCAGAACTCGTCGAGAGGGACGATGGGAACATTGCCGGAGAAGATAATGCGACCAATGGCTACGGTTTCGCCGATTCTCGCAAAGAGCTTGGACCTCGCCCGTTGTAGAGCTTGAAGCGCCTCTTGCCCCATGGTGGGTACCAAATGTCGTGGTATTGCCGACGAGTACACCATGGAGGGATCCTCACAGAGAATGTTTAGAGTGGTGGGGGAAGGCGGCAAGTTGGCGGGTACGAGGTAACACAACTTACCTAGGTTCAGATCCCATGACGGTGGCAGAATCCTACTCCTGCTATAAATCACTATAATGGCAATACGCCGAGTTACAGAGATCGGTTCGCTGTGCACGATATGAGTTGAGTCGTTCCCTATAGGCTCCTCTAGGTCCGACTTAAATAGTCGCCAAATCCTAGGGTTACACAGAAAGTCCTAGCCGAACAGGTTATAGAGTCCTACATAGAATACAACTAGTCTAGCGTGTCTTGCACTCCAAGGCTCCGGGTACGTCGGTGACTCCACCGTAGCTTTCCTTTATCCGGCATGGGCCTCCCTTCTGGATCCTTCTAACTGGGCCACCCAGCAGGCCATGGGCCTTGCTACCAACTATGGGCCACCCGGGTTATCCGGATTAGAGACATGCAATGGTGACACCCATTTAGCATATCCCCAACTTTTACATGGAGAGCCCTCTAAGAACTTCTTTGGACTAGGTTCAACAGAGATCTTGTTGACATTAGTTCGTTTGATGCCTCGCCAACAGCCTCAAGGTCTGTTCCGGTACTACTAGTAGTCCCGATTGTTGCTGTTGCATGGCTTGATCCAGGAAAACTGTGAAGAAGTCAAAGATACAGTTCTTGGCACATCATAGTAAACATTTTGTTCACCACTTGCCTCTGAGACTGGTCTTCAAGCTGAATCCAAAAAATGCAAAGTTTTAATTGTTCCTAATGCAAAGATTCCAACTCGAAGGCAAAACATATCTGTAAGTTTCTAGGAGAATTAAGTAAATCGACAAAGGAACAATAGTGTGATGTCCTAGAGTTGTGGAGGGGACAAGCACATGATCTAGATCGATACAAGGGGAAAATGGAGCGGAATATTGGGATGAGGGAGCATGTTAGGTGAGAGACAGAGAAAGGGGATGAGGTTTCAGAATCTCACTTTTCATTTCATAATCTTTTCATACAACTCATCCCTCTATATAACATAGAGGTTCGGCTTACAGCTAGGGGCCACCATCCAGAACCAGCTCACACATGACACATGCCAACTGGGGCTATCTTTCTTCCAATGACACTGGCCCAGGGAGCTCACCAGTTCATCCTGGCAACTGGTTATCCACCATCGGCATGAAAGGTGTGACAAACAGTCAAAATCTACACGATATTAGCACTATCATACTGAATTATTTGTTTGTGATCAAAGTTGATCCCAATCACAATAGATAGATTACTATGTGTAATCATTTAAGCGAAGATACTTGTGCAAGATTTTAGTCAGTTCAAATTAATTGAAGCATAGACGGATGATAAAACGGAAAGGGCATCTTCAAGCTCTAGCCACCTAAATTGTCAAGTAAATTGACTAAGATGTGTCCATAAATTAACCTAGATTCACACTCCTATGAGAATGCAAAAAATGTAATACTTATGTTGCAAAATGATGCTTTATACTACTAATGGCAGAAAATTCATGTTGTTCCTATCATAAGGAGGATACAGATTGAGCATGGTCAGGCTCAACCAAATGTTCCAAGTTGGCTAAAGCTTTGAAGCAGACAATGAGAGAGTAAAATGAATGCCATGAGCATCGAGAGAATTAACCAATTAAATTCTAGCATAACTAAGATAATTGAGACTATCTCCTTGCATAGAGACATCATCAAGAGTAGCAAGGATTTTAACTTTCTCCATAGTACTTCTAGGACTCTTCTCAAGTATTGACCTTGCAACACGCAACATACTCCACACCGACGGGACTCGTCGAAACTGGTTGGGGGTTTATCTCATCTAGGCCCACAGAGGCAACAATGCGGGGGCCGAGTGTGCATTCCACAATCCTTAAGAGCAAGTCCAGCAGGTACCCTACAACCTCCCTGATAGACAAAATAGGGGAGAGAGTGAGAGTGAAAAAACACCCTCCAACAACGCCTCTACAAGATCCCCTACAGGTCGGGGTCCCCGATCCAACCCCTCCCTCTCCCCTCAGCAAGGGGGCGATTGCTGCCTCCCCTATATCAGCCCCTGGCCCACTTGCAGGAATGACACGAGCACGAGTTGGAGTCGATTGCTTGGAGGACGACGATCGCGCACGGAGACCGTTGCTGATGGGGTACCCTTCTGCCCGCCCGGTGAGCTCCACCACAACTGGATCCACACTTGCGTCCCTCCCCGAGACACCGTGATCATACCCATCCTTGCCGGCGGCGGAGGTGGTGGCAATGGCCTCCCGACGAGGACACATCTCGCGGAGGTAGTGGAGGTGGCCTCCCGATTTGGGATTTTATCCCTTTGGAAGGGATAAGTGAGCCGTTGGTTAAAAAACTGACAAAGTGGGCTCTATCTAATTAAAATATATGTGCTTTTGATATAGGGGAGTTAACTTAGGGGAGCTGCTGGAGATAAGCACAATTTAAGGGAAGAATCTTTCTAAGGAAAACACCATATGTATAGGGATTGAAAATGTAGAGATGATACTGGATCTAAGGAAGAGGTTTACTACACCCTTGCTTATTAATGGGTTTTTGACTTCCCATCAGAATGCTAGACTAAGAGCAACTCCAACAAAAGCTGCAAAACGCAGCGCATGAAAATTGCTATGTAGCGTGCGTGATCCAGTTTTAGCGCGTCGCGCTGTGCTTCTTCTCCGGCGAAAGAGCTAAAAGTGGTGCACAAAAATACAGGAAAAAACTCCCCCCGGATGCGGCAAAATGCAGCGCGCGGCGCCGGCGCAAACATGTTTCATAGTGAACTATAGGATCAACAAGATCAAACAAACCCAAATAAATTCAACAAAAAATTGTCTAGTTATTATTACAACACAACCAAATGGTACATGAATAATACAACAAATATAGAAATTGTTCACCAACAAATACACCAAGTTTTTTATCAGCACTACAACAAATTGTTTTGACAATACAACAAACAAAAAATAAAAGAAGGTCTCAACGTTGTGCCCCAAACCATTTCCACCACTCTTCGATTAGATCTTTTTGAAGATTATCATGGGTCTCATTATTGCGAATGGCATGATACGAGGCAATGAAACGCGCCACTCTGTGCTCTCTCCTATGCACTTGCACGGGAGTCCCTATCAAGTCATAGTGGTGGCTGCAATCTATATCTTTGCCATGATCATCCTCTATGATCATGTTATGCATGATGACACAAGCTATCATGATGTACCAAAGGCATTCTTGGTCCCAAAATCTAGCCGGTCCTCTCACAATAGCAAATTGGGCTTGCAAAATCCCGAAGGCTCTCTCCACATCTTTCCTAGAAGCCGCTTGTACGGCGTGGAAATCCTTTTATTCTTATTTTTGGGTTTGTGAACCGGCTTCACAAAAGTTTGCCACCTTAGGTAATGCCATCGGCAAGATAATAGCCATAGTTGTATGTGTGGCTATTTGCTTCAAAATCCACTTGTTGATCTTCACACAATGCAATCCTTGACATAAGAGCAGACCATTGAAGAACATTGATGTCATTATAGGACCCGGGCATTCCAGAAAATGCATGCCAAATCCAAGTCTCATAATCTCCATGGCTTCAAGGATGATAGTGCAATCCTTCTTGTGACATTTGAATTGTCCATGCCACACCGCAGGATAATTCTTCCAACTCCAATGCATACAATCAATAGAGCCAAGCATTCCAGGGAATCCCGGAGCCTTGCTCTCCTCCAAAAACCTAGCCATATCTTCGGCATTGGGGGCTCTCAAGTAGACGGTGCCAAACACATGAACAATTGCGACGGCAAAGCGCCTGACACACTCAATGGCTTGACTCTCACTCATTGCCAAGTGGTCATCAACAAGATCCGCCGGTATACCGTATGCCATTATACGCAAGGCGGCGATCACCTTCTCGAAGGTGCTATGCCCAAGCTCTCCGGTATCATTCTTCCTTCGCTCAAAGAACCGATCATACTTGGTCATCTCTTCGCAAATGCGACTGAACAAACCGATGCTCATCCTAAAACGCCGATGAAAATACTCCTCCGGAAAGGTGGCATTGTCGTTGAAATACATCTGCATCAACCTCTCATGCCCTTTGATCATTTCCCTCCACAACTTGCGCCTACCAAAAACCGATCCATCGCGCTTTGGTTCTTTCGTCGCTCGCCAAGCTAATATCATCGATATGTTCTCCTATTCCTCAAGTTCTAGTTCATCGCCAGATGAATCATACGAGATCCTCTACAAGCACAAAAATACACTCACTTCGTCTACCGAAACTAAAATATGGCGCGGCTGGTGGCGGAGAAACATACCTTGCGGCGGACATTATTCCGAGCACGTAGCTTGCGCCAAGTAGCGTCCCAGCTTGAGGAGGACATGTCGGTCGTCGAGGGCGGCACCGCGGAAGCGCGACAACTCTAAAATGGCTTGGCTGGCGCGTGGCGGCGGTGGCGCAAAAAAGATGTGCCGCGCGGGCAACTCGCTTCGATTCCTGCAGCGGCGAGCTCGAGGAAGGTGAGGGGAGGCACGGCGGCGGCGGATCCGCAGCTACTACGCGCAGATACATATGGCAATGGATACCCGATACCCGCTTATCCTGTGGGTTTGTCCCCATTAGGGCAAAGGTATGATAGTAAAGTTATGCCCGCGGGGAATTAATTGGGACAAATCTCTACACGTTGGTTATTACGGGTGTGGGTACGGTAATGGAAAACCCGCACTCGTATACCCACCTACCTAACATCTTAGTACATGACACGTGCGGTATATGTATTATAACATTTTTCTAAAAACTTATGAACTTCTGGAGTTGACGAGTGTTGCTATGTGGCTAATTGTGGTATGTCGTGTGACTGTTTTGTAATTCTTTTGAGATTTTAAAGTTTGAACTATATATTTTATATACAACTTGTGTTTGGATATAGACTTGTTTTCTTCACAATATCACGACGTTTGGCAATGTATTTTTATTATTTAATATATATTTGCTTGCTTGCTGAAACCGTGAATGAATGAAAATATATGCTATCATTTTTTTATATGTTGTGTTATTACAGTAAGTTGTTAAGTTGATTGGACTGATGGGTGGGTATTACCCACGGTTTTTTTCCCTCGACGGGTGCGGGTATGGGACAAAATTACCCATGTAGGGGTGCGGGTTGCGGGAAAAATCTAAGATTGTGGGTGCGGGTTTGGTTAATCTCCACCCGCACCCAACAGCCGTGGGTGCCATCCATTCGAGCAGAGAAGCGCCTCCGGCGACGAATCGAAGTGGCGGCGCTGGCGGAATGGTGAGACAACAATGAAACAGCGCGGACGCGGTGATATTTCAGCGGCAGTTGGTCTAAATATTCAGCACCTGCTGAAGGAGCAAAATCAGCCACACGCACTAAATCGACGATTATTTTGTCGCGCGCTCTTTTGCAGCTTGTCTCTATCTCTACTACTAATAAAAGAGCAGACAAGAACTTTCTTACGCGCACCCCGCTTATCGCACACAAACCTTTCAGCACCGTATGATTAGGGCCACAAATCACAATCTAACGACTATTGTTAATCACTTAATCTAATTCATCGTTTGTGTGCATTTAGCAATTTACATGGACTGACCGTCCTCCACCAGCGGAGGAAAATTTGAAATCTCCTATCGCGTTAGGATCCCCTACAATCACGCAACTGATTTCTCGCAAGATAATCTAATCGCATGCCATCCCCTCAACCAATACGATCACTTCCCCTGCATCGCTAACCTTGCGCCGCCGCTTTCGTCTTCTCCATCCCGGCTTGCGGCGTGCACCGTAGATCGGGACAGTAGGCCTCCGGAACCCCGCCTCTCGTGAACCTGTACGGGTGAGGGGCGATCAGGTTTTTGGGGAGCGCTCAAGCGCGACTACTGACAACCACAACGTCGTCCGACGACGAGTTCCCTGACGACGACTTCTTTCCGGACGTCAGCAACCTCTTCGACAATCTCAACATGGGCGACACTGCTGCAATCGCTGCGGCTGCTATTCAGCCTACTCTGTACGTGATACTCAACTGTCTCTTTCGGATTATGCTAGAGTTCTCTGTTCTAGCGCTTCCTGTAGATGTGATAGGTTTATCTTCTATAGATGTAATCTGTTCATCTACTTTGTTGATCTGCATAAAAGGTTTTAGTACCGTTTGTATATCATGTTTTATCAGTTTATTATTCGGATTAAATTATGTGGATTATTGCTTATATTTCCAACAAATAAGGAGGGGAAGGGAGCCCAACTGAGAGTCGGTTGGCTGTGGCATAGGAGGAAGGAGAGGGAGCGGGCGGCGATGCTGGCGGGACTAGCGCTTGGAGCAGGGACTGCTGCTCAGAGGGAATGCGAGGACTGAATATCACCGGCAGAGGCTCCCGTCCAGGCTAGGGTGGCTACGTCCGTAATGCGCAGGCGGCGAGGGGCTGGCAGGGTACCCGTTCTCCTGCTAGAGATCGGGCGGCGCAAGCACCTCTGTTCGCATAGGAGATAGACGAACCGAACCGTTTTTTTACTTAATGGTGGCAATGTGGTAATTCTTATATTGGTGGGAGGGAAAAACCGTAAAAAAATACAAACAGTTACCCGACTTATGGATGGTACGGTGGGTAATATACTCGGACTGATAGGGGTAAATCTGTCTAAAAAAGTGTAGGTATTACAAGAAACACTCCTTACTTTATTATTAGAGATATAGATATAGACTAGCACAAGACTAGCACACATGTCCGTGCGTTGCGAGGGGGGATAAAAGTTTGCAGCAGGAGATGCTTCTCTCATAGCTATTCGCAAGCAAGAACAAAAGAAAAATACAAAACAAGAGGCCTTGCCATGCAAAACTCTTCCTTCCTCGTTGCTTCTGCCACCGCCTCGCGTCTCATGTCAAACGTTCTATTTAGATGCAGCCCATCGATACATTATGTAGAACCCTCCTACTAATTTATGTCTTACTCTTAGTCCCCAGATTGGACAGAACTACAATAGTACGGTTGGTGATTTGTCATCAGTTTTTGCATGTTTGCTTCTGTGGCAATGTACATCAGCTGAGATAGACAAATGTCTAAACCTTAATAGTACAATCTTGATCATGTTTTCAATCCGTTAGCGAATATGAATAGCTTGTGGAAAATCAACTTCCCTTGTTGAACTGTAGTACTTTCAGCTAAAATTAGCGATGTCCTAAATAGCTGTTTGCTTGCTAATTTCACATCTTAATTGAAGTTGGCATATTATTCATAGCAGCATCGTTTACTGAACATCTGGCACGAGACAGCTTGACTGACCTCCGGAAGCTGGCGGTGAACCTGAACCCATTCCCTTGGCTGCACTTCATGGACACCTGGGTGCGCCCACGGGCAGAGCTCAAACGGGCGCGCGGCTACCGGGGACATGAGGTGGTCAACGGAGACGGCAGGGACGATGTCGAGTTGGGAGCCACGTAGGTAGGGGAGGCACCTGCGTCAGCGAGGTAGAGGGCGGTGGCGCGCGGGAGCAAGCTCGTGCTCCTCCCTAGCGGGGCCGGCGACGGGGTTGGTAGGCGATGCGAGATCGCCTGCGGATGGAGAGAGAGAAAATAACGATTCGATTTTGTAAATAGGGAAGTTCACGTAATTACTCTGAACTGCCGAGGATAAATTCGTTTTTTCTAGACGGACGGTGGAAAACGTTGCTTCCTTTATTATTACTAGGAAACATACCCGTGCGTTGCACCAGGACATTGAGATATGCGTTTTTGGATAAAAAAGACTCAACCTTAACTTTACTTACTTGGGTTTTGGAGAAGAAAAATATAATGAAAATTGCTGGGAATCTTTTTTAATGGTGTGACATTAATCTAGAAATCCTATGAAAATATGGTCTATTTTGGTTTCCCCGACAGAGTGGAGCATCTCTGTGTAAAATAGCAACGGTTTGATGCTATGCCTCGAGAGCAAGGGGATGATTACGATGCTTCACTGCTCTGAGTTGAAGATGCTTCGATATGAATACAGCATGCTAGTGGCACGGCAGATGGTCGAACCCTCCTTGTAGTTTTAGCATTGATAACAACGTCTCGAACCCTTTCATGGACTTTTCACGCTCAAGGTCTCAAAGCTTCACCCAGGCAAGCATAATCCCCTCATGCCATTCCTCGTCTGCCGCAGCCCCATGGCTCTCTCCCGTTCAAGGAGAAAAGCTTCGCCCAAGCATTCCATGATTTCTCGTGTCTACAACGTCTGATTCCCAACTGATACTCCACACAAATTGCCAACTATATAAACTGGTGGAGCTCTCCCTAAACAAGCAGTGTGGTACTAAATTATCAGGTTGTGAAAGTAACGGGACTGATTGGCGTTGGTGCGTGGCCATGACGCACACATGGCCCTAGCCCATGGGCCGAGCTAAGCATGATCGCATATAATCATGGTTGATTCGATTTGAACCGTACAGGTTAGAAATCCAAGCGTACGTGTTAGTTTTTTTACGTGTTACTTTTTTTACGTGTTACTTATGACGTGACCCGTATAGATAAAAAATCTAATTTTTTTTTTCTTTTGACTTATGGATGGCTTTAGTGGTAAACTAAGGTTTGGTGGGAGGGCAATTCTGTCCAAAAAAGTGTTGGACCGAGAGAAACACTTTGTGCTTTATTCTATATCTATATAATAATAAAGGACGAAGTGTTTCTTCCGGTCCAACATTTTTTAGACAGATTTACTCTCTCACTAAACCACGTATTACCCAAACGCCACCGGTAAGTAAAAAAAAATCTACCGTATCCTAATGCACATATTACCCCAAGCCCACCAAAGGGCCACCGGCCACCGGTAAGTAAAAAAAATCTACCTATATAGAATCCTAAAGTACGACTAGGTTTGGAACCCCACTAAAAACTGGTCCAGGTCCAGCAACCCAATCAACATGGCCGCCGCCGATTAGCCGTCTACAAAAACTAGCAGATGTATACTCTTGCCGTGCAGGTGCATATGCTGGGCCGAAAATCTACTAGGCCGCAACGCGCGTGCAGTTGACTTCCTCCAAACTGGGACTCCTGTACGCATCAAAGAGAGCAACGAATAGTCCCACCTCGCCTCTATATACTAAATTCCACCGGTTTATATACGTTCTCAGGTGCTTGGGATCAGCAAGTCGATCGGGAACCAAATAAGAAAGACTACCGGTTGATTTGATCTTTGAAATCAAATCAAGTGAGATAAAGGAATTAAATCAGCCAGGGAGAGCAAACAGATACTCAGAGTATCGGGAATGCGCCTAGGTGTGGTGTGCTTGCTGCTTCTGGATGGAACGAGGACATAGGAGACCGAGACCTAGGCGGGGCCAGAGGAGAGGCGCCTCCGTACAGCCGCCGCGATGCTATGGACGGCCTCGCCCCTCCTGGTGATGTTGGTCTCCGGCCTGTTCATTGCCGATGTGATGTTGTTCTCCCGTGGCAGCACACACCCTGATAGAGGGGATTATTGGGCGCAGTTAAAGGCATGTTCTGAAGTTTAATGTTGGGGATGGCTCATATGACTAGGGTGTGATTCCTCGTGAGTTTGTGCAAGACTGATTCCTTTCTAAGCTTGTAGTTTGTTAGGAACACTACATCGAGTTTCATGGTGGCTTGATGATAGGAGCACAAACACACCGACAAGATTGCATCTCACTTGGCACTTCAGATTTTATTGGTCAAAATTGTGCGATCTTTATTTTTTGATATAATTCATATTGTTCTTTGTGATATCAGGTTTGTTAGTCCTCCTAGATAGTTATTTTTTCTTCATTCTTAGAATTTAGATCAATTATTTCTAAGCTTGCAAATTTGAAATCGTAATGCATTTAAAGTATCTTTACATGCCATCTCCAAACTTAATTTGCTTGCTTACCTAAATTCAGATGATCTTTAAATTATAAGAAAATATTGTGTAAATATTTCATTTTATTAGTACAGGGAGCATTGGCTACATTGTTGGATGGTATGGTTTTTCCTAAATAATGAAGCATAGCTATACTTGTGAAGTGATTCCCCCAAGAGTATGTCTGACACTTACGGAGCCAATGGTGCATCGATGCAATGATATCATCAAATTCTCAATGAAAAATACATGTATATGGGATATATAAATCCTTTCAGGTGAAGGTAATCTCATTTTGTTCAACATTGTTTATGAATATTTGTTGCTAGCACGCAATGCGAAGGAAAATATCCAGTGCGATTTTTATATTAGATTATAAATGTATAACCGTCATGTGGATATTTATTTTATTTCTCTTTTTATAAATTAACGATCCGGTGCAACGCACGGGCATTTCTGCTAGTATTAGAAAAATAGGAAAAAAGCCTGTGCGTTGCACCGAAAGAAAAAAAAAAGACAAAAACATGAGTTGTGGACGGGTCGTTGATGTCCCATTTACTTGCCTCTTCAACCAGATCCATTGCTCGTGGTCAGTCATGCTGCCCACTAACTCCTCTTCTAGCCACAGTCCATTCATACACGTGCGCTATGTGTCACCGTCGCCACCCCACTCCGCCTTCGCCTCCCTTTGACCCGGGGTGTAGAGGAAGATGAA
The DNA here is from genome assembly GCA_916181665.1 of Avena sativa. NCBI lineage: Eukaryota > Viridiplantae > Streptophyta > Magnoliopsida > Poales > Poaceae > Avena > Avena sativa. The sequence continues at coordinate 252,431,419 of OV702280.1, read as the reverse complement.
GAGGACGGTTAAATCAATGGGGCGGGAATCCAAACATAAAACATAGATGCATGACGATTGATTGATCATCCGTCCAAGAAAAAAATGCATTTTTAGTTAGTTCCCTCGTAGGATATGCATGTTATACTACGGGTTAATCTTTTTTTGAATATCTTTTAGCCACACATGTAAATGTGATTAATGTGAAATTGCGTGTTCGCACCCCACCTGGTCCTCTACCTGCAGGCCGGCCGCTCGCCTATAGGTGCATGTCATCTTGTGTCAACGCCAAGCTTCCACTGTGTTTCCTGATACTTCCTGATACGGCCCACCGCTTTCCCCCATCTCTGGTGTTCCCCCGTCTCTTCCCATTCTTTGATCTTCCCAAAGGATCCGATAATTATTGTTTGAAATTGAGACAGTGATGCTCGTTCAGTCCCGAGGAGGCTGATTCGAGTTAATTTGCAAGGTATATAAATGGGTGCAACTCAGTTTAAGTTAGCAAGGTGGGATCATTCGGTACAAAATAAATATTAGAAGGCCCATAAGAGAAAGCCCAGCAGGCCACCGCTGTCAGCGATCGATGAAAACTGCCTATGTCTATGCCGAGCGACCTGACGAAGCGGTACCTAATTCATTTTCTATGCTGGACACCCGACGAAGCCCGGTGGCATTGGTTGTACTACGTGGTTTGGTGGAAGGGTAAAACTGTCTAGAAAAGTGTAAGTACTACAAGAAACACTCCTTCCTTTATTATTAGGTATAGATATAGATATAGTTATAGTTACTAGTCAAATGCCCGTGTATTGCTACCGACTACTTTAGTTTTTGTTACTGTACAACTTTTATGTTTGTTTAACATTTATCATGACCACAACATCATCACGAGTAGCCTCAGTCTTGAATTCTATTATATATGAGCATAAACTATCTTGCTCCGTATTTCAAATGAATCACCGGTGACCAGTAGCCATAGGGGCGTGGGACTCGGACAAACTAATGAATCTATGCATTGCAATCCGAGCTAACTCAACAATCACCTATTTTTTTGCAAAATTCAATTCAACAATCATCTGTCTCGCAATGACACATTCTATAGATAGTCGAGTTGGAAAGAATGACCCAATTCTGCAAGTGTTTCAGCGTGCAACCTTGAAATGATGAAGCGGATCTTCATGTCTCAAAGGTCGCATGAATCCATATGGGCAGGTAACCTTCGATTCGATTCCCGTACCCGGTGGTGGCGTGGTGCCAGAGTCGGCGGCGAAGAACCCGAGGATTCGGGGCTAGATCAGGGTACTACTGGGGAAAGCCGGAACGTGCATCAGCGACGAAGCACCCTCACCAAGGACGGCAGTGGCTGAAGCATCGAGGGAGGCAATGCACCGCGCGAGTTCTTTGAAGTGTGGCTTGATATGCCCCTTTTCGAGGGGCTAAAAAAATGCCACGACGGACAAAATGCCTAGGTAGACAAAAACCACTATGTCTTTTAATAGTAAAGTATCTAAATACCCATGGTCACGCTTGAGTAAGCTTTTATTTGTGTTTTGAAACGTGATGGATGTAATAAAGTGTGGTATGCCCTTGGACCACTTACGCATAATGGTTCAACCTCTTTCATGTACAGCAAAAACTTTCTCCTTCTATTTTAAGTCGTCGTGCTTATGTTAGTTTAGAAAAATGGGCAAGACTCGATACTTTTTTTTGGACTGTAATACTTTGTAAAGACTCAAGATCATTAGTCGCCGCATGTTTGGCATCCCTCCGTACGATCTACCGTTGGCAATCATCTTGATCATGGCATGGCAGTCACCGAACCTCCTCGCACAGTCGCACGCGAATACAGATTCGACGGCATGACGTACGGCACCACGTCCGTCGGGTCCAGTCCCTAGTGGAAAAAGGGCATATAGTCCCGGTTTATAAGGGCCTTTAGTCCCGATTTGCAACCGGACTACGAAATCGGGACTAAAGGCCCCTATTTTTAATCCTGGTTTTGTTACAACTCGGGATTAAAGGGCCACCGCATGACTTCTTTGCTGTGGGGGATGAAGGATCTTTAGTCCCGGGTCGTAACACGGCCCTGGACTAAAGATATTTTTTCAATTATTTTTTACTTTTTTTTGTTTTTTTTTTTAAAAATTCTTGAACTTTGAAATTGTTTGACTCGTAATCCTCTCACTTGGAATATTTTTAGCACTAAGTATATTTAATCTTATGTCAAATTACACTTGTGGTCAAACTTCTCATTCAGTCACCCATCCTAGCACCACTGCATCCTCAGCACGCTTAACTTCTCTGTTCCATCCGGATGTCCTTGCGCGAAGCCCTTTTATATCTTGTTGTCAACACTATCATATTAATCCTATTAACCCATATCAATATGCCATACATCTTTATTTATTGAAACTACAAACAAATATTTTAGTAAACAATAATAAATAAGTAATAATAATATTTTAATATAATGAAAGTAAAAAATTAAATAAAATAATATTTTATTCATTTTTTGCCATTATGCATTTAATATGGCATAAATAATATCTTTAAATCTGTAAATCAAAATTCGACAAATAATATATTCATTATTATCAGAAAACGAAAATAGTCTGCTACCCCCGGGGATAGCTGCCCCCCTTGCGGCTGTCGTCCAATCATCATACTTGAGATATGTGCCAAAACTGTTTAGCTCTTGCACCACTGGTGATGCTTGATTAACCTCTCCTAAATAAAGCAGACCTCTGACAGCCTGACAATACTACGTCAGTGCAAGAGCATAGTGTGGACAAATTATTGCTGACCAGTCGACGTCGTTTCTGTCACGGATTTATTTAGTTTTTGATTTTGCATCATGTTGCAGACACAGCACACCAGGACCATGTCATGTGCTTTATATAAGACCAAGTCTTGTCAGAACCGGCATGCATCTTCTCGTTCAGCGTGATTTGCATCTCCATGACTTGTAGAACGTGCACTAGTGGTATACTCTCTCCGTTTGGGATTATAAGTCCCGCGCGGATAACTAGGTTGGCAATTTGACCAACAAAATATAAATATTATAGCATAAAAATTATACCATTACAAACTTTAGAGGTTATATTTTCTAATGGTATAACTTTTATGATATATAAGTTATATTTTGTTAGTCAAATTAACAACCTAGGTATGCGCGTATGACCTATAATTCCGAACAGAGGGAGTACTTAGTATGGCATAAGCAACCATAGCATTGCTATGTTAAGTAGAAATTAGCCCGTACCAGAATGCATCACTGTACAACTTGGCTGCTAGTACTAATCTTCGTAAAAAAACCATCAAAAAATGTTTTAAAGTTCATTAGTCGATGGAAACAATCTTTCTGTGCTAGACTTGGTTAGGCTGAGATTGTCAAAGAATGGTTAACATGGGCCTGTTCCTGACATACATGCATTTTACTACATGGCATATCAGGTAAAGTTCTACAAACCTAGGTATCTAAACTAGGATTGAATCAGTTAACCATTCGCACAATGACATGAAAACAAGTGGATGTATATTGTACCATGGTTTATCGTGTAATCTGCTGAGATGTACTACTACCGAGGCAAACATTGCACCTGACACACAATAGCAGACATACTTCCGATGACACATCAATGACAGACTTTGAATATGACAAAAAAGGCATGCAAACAACAACTCTAACTAGTGATTAGCAATATCGTTATTCATTTCATACTGAATTTGGTTAGGTCTAGGCACATATCTCTAGGCTGATCGTACGGTAAACAAGTGGGGGGCAGCTATCCCCGTGGCAGCAAATCCACACTCTATCAGAAAATGTGAGGAATCAAAATATGGAATAAAAAATTGCTAAATAATTAATTTTTTTAAATAATTTTTTCCCTTTTTAAATTTGAAAAATGTAAAAGAACCAGAAAAATATGAGGAATCCATTATTTATAATTTTAAAAATCTACAAATGTGAGGAATCCAAATAAGGCTCTTAAAATCAAACTCAATTTTTTTTCCCACACATTTTGATAGGTTGTACTTTTTTTTTCGACATCGTACGCAAACGTTATAGCAATTTTAAGTTACTCGCGTTCGCACATTTTAGTCCAGGACCGTATCACGACCCGGAACTAAAGGGTCACCCCTTTAGTCCCGGACTGTATCATGGTCCGGGACTAAAGGGTGTTGCCCGCTCCTACACACTTTTAGTCCCGGATCGTGATACGGCCCGGAATTAAAGGTCCGAATGACCTGGGACTAGAGATTTCTCGGGCTTCTGGCCACTGAAAATGGTACGAACCGGGACTAGTGCTCATACTAGTGAACTAGTGTCAGACTCTAGATCGAACCGAAGCCTCTTTTTCTACTAGTGAGTGTCCACACCATCTCAGCCGCATGCTGAATTAAGTCCATGTTCCGGTGCGTCCAGGCCGAGAAGGTTTGTGGCCTCGTACGTAGATCCTCCTTGCTAGGTCTAGAAGGTCGACCATGCACTGTTGTAGTCTAGCCCAAGCACGATGTCGTCGAGCTCGGTCTGCGCCGGATATGCATCGCGTAGAACATCTTCATGGCCTCGTCCAGTGAGCCAGCCTTGGCATGCACCTAAAAGGCGAGTTTCGTCTCTTCCTTGTGCTAGCTTCTACTGGCGGTAGGCCCTGCATGTTTTTACTGTCAATTTTCTCTCGTATGTGATGGACGAGCCGGACCGACGGACAAAAACGAAAACCACCGTAGAATAAATTATATAGTAAAGATAAAGATAAAGATAGATGACTCAAATATATAAGCAAACTTTGCAGTCTCTTTAGGAAACTGACTTTGAAGTATCCAAAAATCCTAGAGCTCAAAACACAGTAGTGCTTATAAAAGTGTTGAAACTTCTTTGCATCATTGACTAGAAATTGTTTGTCATCTCAGGTATTCACCACTAATGAAGAGATCGCATCATGCTGATTCACTTATTCCATTGCTATCAAAGTGAATCGAGCCCTGGCTCCTCGCCAACCCCCTAGGTGCAGGCCCGACAAGCGCCGCCCAGCCTGTGATGCACCCTCGCCGCCATAAGTACCGTCGGCGGATTAATTTATACATGGTCTTCACTTTGATTTTGATGATTTATTTGCTACTGACAGGGATTTGAAACTTACATGCTGGACTTTGAAGTAAAAGATCAAAGAGATTAACAAGAGGGATGCCAAATTCTACATGTTTGCTAAGTTGACCCAACCTCAACCATAAAAAACTTGAACCAGGATAAGGAACATTCAACAATCACAATTAGATTAAGTTTGCATACCGTAGTAGGACATGATAAACATCAACCTTCTGTGATAGCCGGTTGCTTGAAAAAAATCCTCAAGGATTGCACAAACCGCTCTTCGTTTTGGAAAATGATTCAAATTGGTAATGTTCTGATAAATTTGGTCTTGTTGTTCCTTCAGGGTAATAACTGCTAAATAGACCATGTTAGCATGTTGTGGTCTCTTACAAAATGAGAGACATGTTTTAGTTCAGTATTGTAATGGCACAGACTAAACATATCTAATACTCACTTCTAAATATGTTGGAGTGTGGTGTGCTTTACTATATCAGGAAAAACTTATCGCTAACCATCTTCTCCAACACCTTAATAGCCTGATCTAGATGTCCATACTTACATAAGTAATTGATAGAGATACTGTAGGCTTTAGGCATTTAACTCAGGCTCGCAATTTGCATATAAGAGCATCCATGGCTAAGATATATAAGCATCTATGATTCAAATCACATACAAGCAACTCCACTAATCCCCTTATAGTACAAACATAAATCATGTCCATCCTCCTATGACAAGAAAAAAATAAAACAGATAAAAAATTGGAGATTACCTTCTTTGTATACAATGAACCAGACCGGAGAGAAGTGGAGAAGGGTTTCTGGTCGCAGGTGTCCGTCATCGGCCATTTGTCGCCGGAGAATGCGACCAGGCGAACCAGCGGCGCTGGTCGGGGTCACGATTGGCTGCGGCAATTGGGACATCGGGAATGTTGGAACTCTCACCTGAACCTCGAAAGAGGGTGCGGGAGAGAGGAGGGAGTTGCCGAGGCAGCGCGCATGCTTGGGCTCTGGCATCCCGGCCAGACTGCTTGTCGATGACGGAGTTGCGCCGGTGCTGCTGGTCGGAGCTGGCGGGCAACTAGCAAGGATGGGAAGAGATAGAGGCGTCGATGGGAGACTGTTGAGAGCTAAATGAGACCGTGGCGAGAATACCATGGAGGGTGAAGCGATGGAGGTGTGGAGCTGGGAGTGAGGTGATTGGGAGAAACAAGTGAAAGAAGGAAATGTGCAGGTTTTTTTTAGATAAGGACTATGCGGCATAGGAGCCTGAGTATAAAGTCGATTATTAAATAAAATATTGGAATAGTGTCCTAACAAAAGACATTGTTCATATCTACGAGGACAATGCACTCTTCACGGCTTTTGCGACATAAATTTGGACAGTTGGCTTTTGATGAGTAAACTAAGAGAAAGCTTTCCAAAAAAACCATCTTTATCTTTGTTTGCTTTTAAATTTTAATTTGAACTACTACTACCTTGGTATTAAATTAGTTATCTTGAATTTGTCTAACAAATCTAATTTGAGAGAATGGCGTATTATTTTTATTAGTAATTGTTTCAATGGTTTATTTAAAAAAATTCTCATCAAACTTACATAGATACAATTTCCCTGCTAGGGACGAGACATTATCAATCACATAAAAAAGTGGACTTTTGTTAGAAAGTATAAACACGAAATAATTTTGTGTAGTATTTTGTCTTATAGTTTTGCTTTAAATTAGGGTTGAGTTATCATGTTTCTTGACTAATTATATGATTCTTTTGTCTTTGTGGCGCCGGGATCCTATGTCGCACGCACACGCTTACAACGCTTACACCATCGGGACCATCAAACCTATTTTAAGTGTCTCGATGACATTTGTATCAATTTTAAATAACGTGCAACGCACATACACACTTAGGGCATGTACTATGCTAGTCGCTTGTGGAGACGTTTAAGTGCAAAAGAAATAATACAAGTAATTTGGATTATGGGCTGAGCGTTTAGTCTCCCAACGCACGACGCTATGCTGGGTCGCTAGATCGCTAATCAATCTCGCATGCGTGGAAAGAAAAAAGAGTCCAAGCGCCCGACGTTTGGTTTCGTGTCGACGCTAGGAAAATTCCCTGAATCGAACGGGATTTAAGTCTAACTGACGGAAAAATTAGCCTAGCGTCGGATCGTAGCGTCGACATTGTACGTGCCCTTACTAGTGATGGACTAAGAATAAGATGGTTACTTCTTTCGAAGAGCTCCATCAGCCCTGCCTTGTGCGCCGGAGAGAAAAAACTCCTTCTGTTACCGCAGGCCGTTTTTTGGCGTGTAGTTACACTCTGGGCCGCAAACAGAAGCCCAAATTAGCCTATACGTGCAGCTTCTGAAGACCAAATGGGCCCAAACCACGAATGCTGAACCCCCTTGGCGGCAACAATCCTCCCAAATCCCTACAAGTCCCCCAGAATTGGCGCTGCGTCTCCCCGAAACTTTCCCCATTCCCTTTCCCCTCCTCCCGCTCCATCCCTCCCCCACCACCCGCAGCTCCAGGCGCCGACAGGGGACGATACCACGCACGCCGCCGCCGCCGCCGCCGACCATGGACTCCTCCTCGTATAACATCGTGGCGCCGGGTGACGAGCGCCAGGACCCGCTTCCCCAGAACCCTAGCGAGGAGGAGGCGGGCGGCGAGGAGGTGAAAACCCTAGAGCGGGCGGAGGAGCTGTTCGACAAGGGTTCCAAAGCCATCGAGGAGGGGGATTTCGTCGAAGCCGTCGACTGCCTCAGCCGCGCCCTCGAGATCAGGTTAGGGTTCCTCGCAACATCCGCTCCTGCTCCTACCCCGGCTGAAATTCCGTGCGGATTTATCGTTGTTGCTAATTTCCATTTAGTTCATTCCTCTCCTGGATTAGTTACTTCGTGGGTAGGACTGTCGAGCCTTCGGTCTCTGTAGTTTGGTGACTGGGTTTATCAGGGTTTAAGAGGATCTACAGCAAGGTTGTCACCGGTTGTGGTGTTTACGTTCGTTGTGTCCTGCGGGGAGCGCATTGGAGAGTGGTAGGGTGTGAGAGGATGCGAGGGATGGTTATTCAGTCCAATTAGCTTACTGTTATTTGATATCAGTTCTAAGTGTTTGTCCATTTTTTATTAAGATGTGTGAGTTGTGTGAGCATCAAAATAAAGTGCAACAACCCTGGGAATATGTATTATGAGACAAATGTGTATATGGCCTCGCCAGTACTGACTAGTGCTTCTGAGTAGCACTTGTAGCCACAGCTATGAAGACAATCAACATCGCACATAGTTAGCACCTTGTGGCAAGATACACCTACTGGAAACTGATTAGACATGTTCTGTAGATTCAGTTTGTACTTAGTACTTACAGTATTCCGTGTGTCTTGCAGTGCTGGTGCTGCCAGCTTGTCCTATCGTTCTCATATCCCTACAACCATTCATTTAACAGTAGCAACAAATTTCAGTAAACATCAACTACAAATCTGTGAAAATTAGCATGCCTCTAACACAAACACTAATTCAGCTAGCATTCATTTAACACAGATTCAGCTAGCATACATATTCAGTTAACACACACCCTGAACAACATAATCTACAAGTTCAGTTATCTATCTGCCTGCCCTCGGTCTCCTTCTCCGCACGCAGGATCAGTCAACCTCCCTCACATCTCCCGTCGCACACCTACTAGTGTGTTGTCTTGTACATAGTATTAATTGAGTCGCTCCCCTCGTCTTTCCATGCTGGCCGTACTTCAGTTGGAGGCAAATAGACAGTGGGCAGATTCATCTTCATCTCTTTTCTTCCTCAACATGACTTCGACTGACCTACTAGTACAATGAATGGTGAGCCTGAGCATGGTTAGCAAACCTAGCAAACATGTGTTCTGCACCTCTCTGTCAAGGGCTGCTCACTACTTTCCACTTCAAACTTGCTTCTTGTTCCTTTCCTCCCTACTTGCAGCTCCGGCATGTCGTCGGTGGTAGAAGCTATGGTGGCCAGTGCCATAGACGCCTAGGTTGCTGGCAATGCCATTGATGTCTATGGCACTGACCACTACAACTTCCACCACCAACGACATGCCAGAGCCGCGAGTAGGGAGGAGAGGACGAAGAAGCGAGTTTGAAATGGAAAGCAGTGACCAGCTTTGACTGAGAGGCGCAGAACACATGTTTGCTAACCACGCCAGGGAATGCCGTTCGTTGTACTAGTAGGCCAGTTGGTGTCGTCCTGTGGGAGAGAAGCGATAAAGATGAGTTTGTCCGCTTTCTATTCGACTTTGACTGAAGTATGTCAACATGGAAAGACGAGGGGAGCGATCCAATTAATACTATATACAAGACAACAACCTAGAAGGTGTACGCCGGGGGAGGTGAGGGGGGTTGGTTGATCCTGCGTGCGGAGAAGATGGAGAGCGAGGACATACAAATATATAACTGAATTTGTAGATTGGGTCTGCGTGTTAATTGAATATGTAGTTGATGCTAGCTGAATTGGTGTTTGTGTTGACTGAACTCATGCTAATTTACTTCTTTTTTGACGAAAACAGTAGAATTCTACTGTGTATTTTTATTATTTTTGTTTAAAGGAGATTACAAAGTACAAAAGGATCGTACTAAAAGAAAAAACAGCTAAAGAGCACAAGCTTTAAATAAAGTGATCTGCCCAGGCTGCAAAGTTCTTGTATTTTTTCCCCTTGGCCCTGTACTTTAACCATTTAAGTTCAGTCTTGAAAATGGCTCTGGCTGAGAATAAATTAGGCGTCATCAGATTGAAAATGGCATTGTTAGCCATATAGTCCAGGTACCCAGAACAATTATCACCATGAAAAAAGGCTTATTGAGTTGCTCCTTCAGCTTTAGGATACACTCAAAATGGCTCATGCTTATTTACACTGATTTGTAGCTGATGCTTACTGAAATTTGTTGCTACTGCTAACTAAATGGTTGTAGGGATATGAGAACGATCGGGAGAGATTTGATGCGCTCCCGCTGCTGCTTCGCTCCGATCTGCCTGTCTCATAATCTGAGGCCCTTCACTGTTGGCCGCTGGTGCTTGATGTGTGTACTAGGACGAACATAAAATCGAAGTATAAAAATTACATCAGTCATAGGTGTTATCCTATTTGAGAAATGTGTATATGCCTCTCTGTACTGGCTGTTTACAGATATTTCACTGCTATGTAGTTATTTATTTATGCTACTTCAGAAGTGTTCATAATCTGTGCAAGCGAAAATGAAATAATATGGAGCATACTTATCATTTTGTGCAAGATTAGTCTGTTTTATCTCAGATTGCATCACCTTTCTTGTTCTTATGTTATAAGTTATAAACTTAATACCTTAATAACGTTACACTGAAGAGTATACAATTTTGTTGTCACCAGGGTTGAACTTCATGGTGAACTTGCTCCAGAGTGTGCTAGCACGTATTACAAATATGGATGTGCCTTGTTATACAAATCGCAGGAGGAGACTGATCCTTTGGGTAATGTTCCCAAGAGTGCACCAGATGAAGAATCAGTGAAGAGCACAACCAATAAAGATAATGGAAACTCAAAGGCATCCAGCAGCAATGTCAAGGATGCTCAATCACTGGACAAAGGTGTTCTTGAAGAAGGTATGTTGTTATCCCTTTGCCCCATAGATTCTTATACATTTATGCAGAATATGGGCAGCCATACAGTTATGTTCCTCTGTTTATGCCTGCTGAAGTGTGTACATGATAAACTGCTAATTAGTATCTTAAACAGTTGCGTACCTGACGCCCAGAAGAAGTACAGTTATACAGTTATGTTCCCCTGTTTATGTCTGCTGAATGGTTTGCATGATAAACTGCTATTAGTAATGTCTTTCTGCATTGCAGAATGTTTGTCTTATTTTGATCTAGGAAGTTGTTTGAAACTTTAAATTGTTTCCCGACTTCTCAAATTCTCATCATCATTCTATAGGAGAGCACTTACAGTATTTTTAAAAACCTTTTTAAGGTAAAAAAACATGTTTCTGTTATAGATAGCAGATGATTTTGGGGACAGTAGAAATATGTACTTTCATTGCTCATACACAAGCTTGTTATTGATCACTAACATGTGCCTGCTCTTAGATGTCAGCTATTCCCCTTCTTGGTTTATATATTTATTTCTGCCACTGTTACTCGTACACATGGAATGCCAATGCCAAGTTAAACTGATGTATGAATGCATGAACACTATCGTAATTTGATTTTTTGCAATTAGCTGTTTTACTAGTGCACTTGCATGGCCTCAGTTTTACAACATGCAAGTTTCCCTATTTTTGCAATTATGTGTTACATAAGTTCTGTAATATGTGAATAATTGCCATCTCATGTTTGCACGAGAATTCTAATCCCATGAATATTTCTATCAAAGATGAACACATTATACTGATTAGTTTCGATCATTACTTATATGCATCTTTATCTTGCTGCTTACTTTTGCTGTTTGCTGTTTCCCTTGTACTCATGCTAGAATAATTTATGGTAATGTTCCCTGTGATTTTCTTCCTGCCATGATTAATACTGACATAGTCATTAATTAGGTCAAAACTCAAATGAGAAAGATCAAGAGGATGTGGATGGTGACAGTGACAAGGATGGTGATGAGATGGGAGGAGATGAAGACGATTCTGATTTGGATCTAGCGTGGAAAATGTTGGATATTGCAAGGGCAATAGTGGAGAAGAACCCAGACAACACTATGGAGAAAGTTAAAATATTTTCTGCTCTAGCTGAAGTCTCCATGGAAAGAGGTATTGTCTGTCAGCTTAGTTACTCCTGCCATAAACTGGTGTTCAGTCTTGATGCTCTTGGTCCTACATTTGTTTGCAGAGGACATAGACAACTCACTTGGTGACTACTTCAAAGCTTTGGCTATCTTGGAGCAATTGGTTGAGCCTGATCATCGTCGAATTGTTGAACTGTATCCTACTTGTGGTAATAATAATGTTAATGCCCGCCATACAATAGTATATGCAGTAGCATACTTTGCAACCAAAGTGATGTATTGCTTGCCTCCTGGGGGTATATCTCTGGAGTTTACTGGTGTATTTTTGTTAAGTTGAAGGTTTGTGTGGCTGAAGTTAACCTGTTAATTTTTCAACCCATGAATGATGTAGGTAATTTTACTTAATTCAAAACTTTTCATGGGTACTTCCAGTTATTGTACTAGTGTAATGTGGCTATGAACCGTGACCAAAGGAAAATGCCATATAATGCTGGTATCTTGTAGACTGTTTGTTGTTCTTTCTTTGCTAGTTTCCTTAATTCAGTCCTAGAAACTTCCGCATCTGTTTGGTCTATGAGTTGGCATCTAAGATTGGAGAGGCGATCCCATATTGTGCAAAAGCCGTTTCATTATGCAAGTCACGTTTACAGAACCTGAAAACTGCAAAGGAAAATTTGTTGGCTGATGGAGGTGACAGTGTATCTGCTGATGGAGGCTCAAAAAAATCGTCTGTAGAAGATGAGATGGAGGTTGTTACTGGCATATTGCCTGACCTTGAGAAGAAGGTAAATAAACTACATTTAATTCATGTTATCAACTCTATTTTCATCTTCAACCTATTGCTGTGTGAGTGAAAATGTTTTTTTCTTGATTACAATGATCAATGAGATCTCTGAACTGTTCTGATCCAGCTTGAAGACCTGGAGCAAGCAATGGCAACACCAAGCTCTCAGATAGAGGAGATTATGAGAAGCATTGCTGCTAAGGGTATGCAGAATGCTGGCAATGCCATGCCAAGAGCTGCATCTGTAACTTCTTCACAAATGGCTGGAGTAAACAATGGCTTTGATTCCCCAACTATGTCTACAGCAGCAACATCTGGCAGCACTGGAAGTACTGTTACCGACCTCGGGGTTGTAGGCAGAGGTGTCAAACGAGCTAATATCAAGCCTATTTCTGCTGAACCTTGTCCAAAGAGACATGCGGCAGATGATTCACTGTCTGTGAAAGGTGACAGCAGCAACAACTCAGACGCTCACCCCGTAGCACAAGATGGCGAGGGTTCTGTGTCGAAGTAGAGTACATTGTCGTTTGCCCTACCTCGTGTTGGTAACTTAAAGGAATTGCAGGAACCCTCGTTCAGAGCTCTATCTTGCAGTAGCATGAACTGGTGATAAGTTTATCAAGCGTGACAGTTGTTGGTGGCTGATGCGTGTAGTGTGATTTGTGCTTTTCCAAATGCGTGTTCTCCTTTTATTGCACTGGCTTTTAATTACCCTGCAATTACAAGTAATTGCTGTCTGTCATCATCTCTTGTGCTGCAGCTGAGCAAGGCTGCCTGGGAAACTGTGGTAATTTAGTCTGTTGTGTAGTGAATAATTTTACACTTCACATGATTCCCTGGACCCTGGGGATGTTGAGAGCCATACTGAGATTATGTCTTCATCTGGCATGACCAAACATATTGCTAACCAGAATAAAAATGTGAGTTTAGCCTCTGCATGTGGGCGAGGGACGTCGATGCCAATGATCTTGTACGGCTTTGTATAGGGAGTCGGCTTCATTTTTCTTGGGGCAAATGTTGGAATTGAGCCCAAACCAGGCCGAGTCAGGAAGGTGCTCGTCACGGAGTTCCCCACTCTAATCCTTGATAGTATCTTTTTGGGGCCGCCTAGGTCTTAGGTGATTGAGAATTAGGAAGTTCTCAGTCGACGATCAAACACTAACCTCCCGCTAATTCCACTTACCAAGCGCGTCTATGTTTTTCCACCGATGAGTCTCCAGTGCGTCTTGGTGTGTTGGGCCTGTGGTTGTCTTTTTTGACTGGGCTGGTCTGCTCGTCATTTGCCCAGTCTAAGTACTACCTCGCGTTCCTCTCAAAAAAAAAAAAAGTACTACCTCGCGTGGTTATTGAGTTTTGCCCATATATTTGCACACTCGCTCAAAAAAGGAAAGATTTGCACATGAATCGCAAGTCAAATTGTGCAATAAATAGCTTATATAGGAACGTATAGAAAGAAAATCATTGTTGGCACGTTTTGACTAGCTCAACTTGCACGGAAAAAATATTTGCAACTTAAGAGAATATTGCAACTAAAAATATTCAAAAGAAAATACTCCAGCTGATCCAAAATTAATTGCCGTAGATTTAGGAATTTTTTTGTATTGCCTAAAATTTGTCTAGATTTATTGAACATATGGCAACAAATTTGGATCACATGGAGTAGTTGCAAGCTAGTTGCGACTGACTTGCTAGCCCATAAAAGAAATATCCAAGTTACACTGTAGCTGGGTAAAATAAGGTTTGAAAACACCCTATTTACATGTCATGTGCAATTGGCTCAAACCCTTTCTTTTCATGCACTTTGACGATAATTTAGATGATTTATTTTTCAAAAATAAACATCTCAATTACATATTAGCTGTAGTTGCTCATTACTTCAATCGTGCACGAGCTTAAAAGGACGTACCGAAGTGGAAAAATGAAAAACCTAGTTATGTCACCCCAATTCAGACACACATAGTCAAGCAAAAAGAGCAAAGTTTAAAACAATATCTCAAATACATGCTATGTGCAACTTCCTCAAAGTACATCTGAGGCCTAGTTGTAAGCTAGTTGCGACTGACTTTGTTTAACGTAGATTCAATTTCAACACATGATCAGTTGCAATCGAGTTGCAGTTTGTCTCGTCAAAGTCCGGTAGCTAGTTGCCACTAACTTGGTTCAACACAAGCTCCAATTCAAGTCCCCAGTTGCAAGATAGTTGCGACTGAATTATTTCAACAAAATATCAATTGCAATCGAGTTACAATTGATCTTGTTCAAGGCCGAGTTGCAAGCTAGTTACGATTGACTTGCTTCAACACATGATCATATTCGAGGCCCAGTTGCAAACTAGTTGTTACCAACTTAGTTCAACAAATGACTCGATTTCAACACAAGATCAGTTGCAAGCGAGTTGCGATTGGTCTCGTCGAGGCCCGGTTACAAGCTAGTTGTAGCTAACTTCGTTCAACACATGCCCCAATTCAAGACTCGGTTGCAAGCTAGTTGCGACTGACTTGGTTTAACACAAGATCAATTGCAATCGAGTTGCAATTGGTCCCGTTTGAGGCATAGTTGCAAGCTAGTTACGACTGACTTGCTTCAACACATGATCACATTCGAGGCCCAATTGCAAGTTAGTTGTTACTGACTTAGTTCAACAAAAGACTCGATTTCAACACAAGATCAGTTGCAAGCGAGTTGCGATTGGTCTCGTCGAGCCCCGGCTACAAGCTAGTTGTGGCTAACTTTGCTCAACACATGCCCCAATTCAAGGCTAAGTTGCAAGCTAGTTGCGACTGACTCGGTTTAACACAAAATCAGTTGCAATCGAGTTGCAATTGGTCTCGTTCGAGGCATAGTTGCAAGCTAGTTGCGACTGACTTGCTTCAACACATGATCACATTCGAGGCCCAGTTGCAAGCTAGTTGTTACCAACTTAGTTCAACAAAAAGACTCAATTTCAACATAAGATAAGTTGCAAGCGAGTTGTGATTGGTCTCGTCGTGGCCCGGTTACAAGTTAGTTGTGGCTAACTTCGTTCAACACATGCCCCAATTCAAGGCTCAATTGCAAGCTAGTTGCAACTGACTTGGTTTAACAGAAGATCAGTTGCAAGCGAGTTGCAATTGGTCTCGTTCGAGGCATAATTGCAAGCTAGTTGCGAATGACTCGGTCCAACACAGACTCAAATTCAAGGTCCACCTGCAAGCCAGTTGTGAATGACATGGTTCAATATAATCTCAATTTCAACACATGATCAGTTGCAATTGTTCTCTTTCGAGACCCAACTGCAAATTAATTGCGACTGACTTGGTTCAACAGAGTCTCAACTTCAAAACAGTCTCACTTGCAAACGTGATTTGCAATTGGCTCGTTCGAGATCCTATTGTAAGTTAGTTATCACTGACTTGGTTCAACATAATCTCAATTTCAACAAAAGATCAGTTGAAAAGTGAGTTGCAATTGGTCTCGTCAAGGCTAAGTTGCAAACTAGTTGCGACTAACTTGGTTCAACACAAGCTCAATTTCAACACAAGATCAGTTGCAAGCAAGTTGCAATTGGTCTTCTTCGAGGCCTAGTTGCGATTGAATTGGTTCAACACAAGATCAAATTTGAGAACCAGTTGCAAGCTAGTTGTTACTGTATTGGTTCAACACAAGCTCAATTTCAACACAAGATCGGTTGCAAGCAAGTTGTAAGTGGTCTCATTCGAGGCCCGATTGCAAGCTAGCTGGGACCGACTTGGTTCAACACAATCTCAATTTCAACACAAGGTCTGTTGCAAGCGAGTTGCGGTTGGTCTCGTTCGAGGCCCAGTTGCAAGATAGTTGCGACTGACTTGGTTCAACACATGGAGAATTCCAAAAAAGACTCACTTGCAAAGCGATCTGCAATTGGATCTTTGGAGGCCTAGTTGAAAGCTACTTGCGACTGACTTGGTTGAACACATGCTTAGTTGCAAACAATTTGCAATTGGCTCGGTCGTGGCCCAATTGCAACATAAATGTGATGGCTTGGTTCAACACATTCTCACCTCTGGAGTATGAGCTATGAAATTAGCAGTCCGGTTCAAATAAAGAAGCTTGAAAGACTGGAACTTTTGACTCAAAGTCTTCATCTCATTCAGAATGTGGGCTCCTTACATCCGCACCTGCCGCATATCATTTTAGAGAGATAAAATTTAAGAGCAACCCGTCTGAAGGATGACTTGAGATAGATGGCGAGGAGCAGCAACTTCCAACCCATCTCTGCACGCCAACATTTCACTGATGAAGGGGTAACAATAAAGAGATGACATGTACACCCCCTTCAATCAGATCACCATCGCTACCTCTAATGACATATCCCAAACCAGCCACCTTAAAGCATCTCCATCCGTGCTCCTAGGATGGTGTTTCTAGGGCGTTTTTTATCTGGACGACGGATTTTCGCCTAGTCGCGTTCCCAGGACACCGAATAGCACTGGATTTGACCCAACTTTCATCCGGCATTCCCAGACCGAACCCGGAGCGCTGGGAACCGTCTGGGAATGCCGGACGAAGCGAAAACGGGGTGGGACAACCCTGTCAGCGAGACAACCCCATTTCCCACTACCACTTGCCTCTCCCGCGGCGGAGAGCTTTCCCCAGCTGCCCATGTCACCATGCCTTCACCGGCAAAGCTCCATCATGCCAAGCCGAAGCCACGCTTGTAGATAGGTCCACCGCCGTCGCTGCATCCTTTCCCCTTGGCCTAGGCCTTCTTTTGCCGTCCCCCTTCGCCGCAGCTCGGCTTCGCTCCGAGCTCCCACCACCTCGCCTGCCAAGTGTTCGGCATTTTTCCCGTTCGTCCATGGACTCCGTTGACGAGGATATGTTCGTACCGTTGCTGGAGGAAGAGACCGCCACAGCCGATCACATGCAGATCCTCGCCTCTCTGGCCTGGCTGTACACGCAGATTGCAGCACCGAAGTGTGGAGGCTCGGTGAAGGGTCGCCAGAAGGGCAAAGCAAGACATCGGATGGAGGGATACTGCATGCTGTACACCGACTACTTCGCTGATGAGCCGCTGCACGAAGAGGCCATGTTTCGACGCCATTTCAGGATGAGCCGGAAGCTCTTCCTCGAGATCGTGCATTCCATATGGTTGTTCGACCCCTATTTCGTGTGAAATAATGTAACATCCCAAAAATATTAATCAAGATTATCAAGTTCTAATCACCCAAGTTTAGGGTTAACAAAAACTTTTGTTAATTTAAAATCAATATGAATGCATGTGTGTGTGATGAATACATGAATGCTTGTATTGCCATGTTTGATTGCTATGAATGGTAACGATTGGTTTAAAGAGGAAAACAACATCATCAAGATCATTTCCAAGCAGAATCAAATCAAGAGAAATTCAAATATAAACATTATGAGCAAATGGTTATTTTGGCCAAACCTGTTCACTAGACCACTTTGAGTGTTTCTAGTCCAAATTTTCTAACAGAAACAAATCCAATTCTTTTCACCCCTTGCTAGACCAAGTAAAAGTGAACCCAAGCCCACCTTGCAAACCCACAGAAACAGATTGCAAATCTATTCAAATGATAATTCAAAATTGAATCAAGTGTAGGTACTAAGATCACCATTTCTCAAAACCCACTCAAACCAGTTCACCTTGAAAAACCCAAGCAGCCAGATACTACCAAGCATGTGATCAGAGCACTCACCAAATTTCATTCAAAAAATTTAAACTTAAATTCTTGCGGCCATTTCATCAAACAGTTGGTGAGCATAGTAATCACTGCCCAACTTCTACTGTTTGTGATCAAAGCTTTGCCCAATTCTTGTTTCCAATTCTCACCCTTGTCCCTCCAGTAAGCACACGTGCATTGAACAAGCTAGCAAGCTACCATTGCATCAGTGCCATGCCACCCGAGCCCCCCTTGCCAGCCGATCATGGACAGCATGCAAGAGCAGCCGCCGCGCCCGACCAAGATGTCTAGGAGGCAGCTCACCGTCCACTGCCACCCCTGTCCAGCCCTCGAACGCAACCAGGCCCTAGACCACCAAGAAAATGCCGTGCACACTTTCTCTGCGCCGTGCTGAGAGCGCGCCAGAGCGCCGCACCCGACCAGCTCGCATACGCCGCGCCTAGCCCTCACCGCGCGTGCACACACTCGCCTTAACACCAACTAGCTTCTAGACATCCCCGTTCGCCGCCGCGCGATCCATAGCAACTATGCGTCGTCAAAATTGCCGTCAGTGCCGCTCAGAGCACCAGCCCGTTCCGACCAACCTCGACCACCCCGTGCCGCGCCATTAAGTCCTTGAGGATCGCCAGGAGACCGCGCACCGGCCTACACCCTCTGCCATGCCGTTAGCTCGCTGTGCCGTCGACCCCGTCGAGCTCCGACCATGCCGTACTGCCCCTCTCGCTCGGCTATAAAAGGAGGCCTCCCCATCCTTAATTCGCCACACCATCTCACTCCCCAATCCTCACTAAACCTTCCACACCTCTCCCTGGAGCAAGGAGAGCTCTGCATCGCCGGAATTTCACCGGAGCCCGCCGCTGCAGAGGAAGAAGGGAGTCATCGATTGGAGCCGCCCCAGGAGCCACCACAACCACCATTCGAACTGCCATTGTTAACAACGTCATTCGCCCCCAACACCGACCCCAGCTGGAGCCCTGGTGAGCCTCACATGACCCCCACCGCCACGTTAGGGTTTAGACCTCGCCGGAGCTGTTCGTCGTCGACGATACACCTCAGCCGTAGGATCCTATTCTAATCGTACGGTCCAGATTGCCACCTACCGCTTCGCGTAGCCAGAGTCGCTGACGCGTGGGACCGCTCTGGTAGCAGCCCGCTGCGCGTGCGCTGTGCCGTTGGGCCGGCCCATTTAGTTCCCGCTCGACCCAATAGATTCAAATATAGTTTTTTCTAATTTATTCAAACCCTAGTTCTGTCAGTAGATTCAAAAATCAATTTAGAGAGTTGTACTGAACCAAATTACATGAAACTAATTATGCTAGAAAGGTATGGAAATTATTAATCCAAGCCCGTTGGATTCAAACCATTTGAAATTATAGATCACCTATACCAAAAATAACAAGACAAAGACTTTTCTGTATTCAAACATTTTTCAAAAATCAACCATAAATTTTGTTGAGTTGATTCCAACTCTCAAAAATCACATTTGATCATATATAATTGAATATATAAAAATATTTAGGTTTACGGGCAGTAAGCTTGAACAAGTATTAAAAGAATGCCTCATAGGCATTTCTGGTCCCTTTAATTATTTAAAATAATAATGTTAAACCTTATTAAATTGTGACACCACTTTAAATCATATTCCCAAGTATTAAAATATGTGGTGATGACATGTGTCAACATGATCCCATATTTTAATTGGAGAATATTAAATCTTAAGTAGTTTTCAATGAGTAGAAATTACTTTTCTAAAATAAAATAAATAAGACTAGATCTTTATTTCATGTGATGATTGTGATGATGCTAGATCATCTAGTGTAAACCTTTGTGTGCCAAATCAAAGTAGTTAAGTATTGTTTGGTGATTGTGTATCTCGTATTTATTTATAAACGCTAGTACCGACCAAGGATACGAAGAGGAGGAGTACTACTACGAAAAAGAAGAAGAGAACTTCAATCACTGCACCAATCTAGGCAAGCTAACACTTGCATGATAACCATGCAAAATAGAGACCTTAGGAATATTTGGTTATGCAACCTTGATTATACCAAATCCCAATTTTACTTGCAAGCTTTATTCTTTTAGTTCTTTATCAAAGTTCTTTATTACTTCTAGTTAGTGTTGTGTGAGTGTTGGAGAGATATTAGATGTAGCATAAAGAGTATAAAACTTGGCCTAAGTTAGTTATAACTAGATGTCATACTGAGGCATGAGATCTAGATTTGGATAGTCACACTTGATTAGCACCCCTCATTAGTATTTATCCTTAGTTGTAGTGGCTAGTGATAAGCATAAAAGATGATCACTATAGATGGTAATACTTGGTGAAAATGATTATGAAATCCTTAGAATGATGAGTCATTCTAATGAAATGTTTTGACATGTGCTATGAACACCAGATGATTTGGTGATGAAAATGTTGAGGCATGAGCCTTATCCCTTTATAACATTGATGGTTGGGTTCGGATGCGATACCATTCCAACCGTACAACCACAATACCCGAATTTGGGTAGGGCTTGACTGGAAGTTTATATATCTTAGTATGGGTTCCCTTGCGGAAAAGGTTTAAGCTGAGTCTACCTCGTGATGATTGTCCACCTGTGTAGTTCCCAAGATGACAGATGGTCATGGTTGGGAGGCCAAACTCATAGGGGAGGTGCCTATACTAGGGTGTGTAATTGAAAGGTTAGTATTGATTATCCGCATACCGAGTATGGTGATTCAGGATTGTTCCTGATGGATGTATCAAATGTTGTGGTGAAAGTGTACCACCTCTGCAGAGTGTCAAACTATTCGAATAGCCGCGTCCGCAGTTATGGACAGTTGGAGTGGCCATACTGTTCCGTCGTCAAATGTTTTCAAAATGACTTGTGAAATGAACTATGACTTTGACTTGACCACAACAGGGTTGTGAACATGAAAACTAAGTTCCCACTTAGGTGTTATAAAACCTTAAACTAGTTTTCTTTACTTCTGAACTCAGTTAAGATAAACCTGGATTTTTGCAAATAAACCTAGAGCTTAGGATTCCTACTTGAACCACTTTACTTGTTAGTGATAGTTCGCAAGTACTTAAAGAGTACTCATGGCTTTGTCCCTGGCTATTCCTATGGCCAGACTATGAGGAGGACTACCATGATGATGGACAACAGGAAGTCTATGACAAGTAGGATCATCTCCCATCGTCAGCATTGCCTGTGATCTTGAAGATGGAGCTTTAACCATGCTACAGTTATTATATTATTCTGATGCATTGATTGTATTAAGACTGGATCATGAGATTCTTTATTTGTAAGACCTTTATTATGGTTTGTAATGGATGATGAACTATGGTACCAATCTGTTATGTCTCGCAAAAATGGTAATCATGGGATTGCGATGTATGGCATAATAGGCATATGGGATTAAAAATCCGGGTGTTGACAAGTTGGTATCAGAGCCATCCTGACCATAGGAGACCCTAGTTAGAATGGACGCTTGAATCAAAGACTTAGTTTCAAAACAAAAGAAGTGAGTATTTATGAAAACCTATTCTCCTTCTTATCACTGAGATTCTTTCAACAAAATTCATGTTCCTAAAAAATTCTTGCAATCTTACATAAAATTTGACACACTTGATCACCTCACTAACTTACTCATCCTACATTCTTATAGATGGAAGTGAAGTATAGCAAGTTCTACTAGTTGGGCAATGGAGGAGATCTCATCTTTGAGCAAGATTTAAGCCAACTCTCGAAACTTCTTGAGCGCCCGCACCCCGAGTTCTTTGGAGCACAACTCAATGATCAGCAAGGAGGAGAATTATAGTGGCTCATAGTTTCCAATCTCAGAGGCAAGATGGAGGCACCCACCTCAGAGGGGATCCAGTTCAGCTTGAGGGAGAACAACTGGCTAGACGGACTTGCCAGGGCTATGCAGGAGGCTCTTGAGCGTCTGTGTGGGCAAAGCATCAACCAAATCAAGGGCACTAGCTTTGAGTATTATGCAAGGCATGATGCTATGGGACAACCATTGGAGGTACTAGGCCATCCGGAGCTGAAGCATCAAGTGGATCATCTCGACTTCATGTTGTATGATAGGCTGAAGGAGTTGGAGACACCGATTCTGAAGCATCAAGTGGATCATCTCGACTTCATCTCGACTTCATTGATGATGATGCTGAAGACACCGATTCTGATGAGTAGTAGCACTTGAGCACTATCGTAGGTGTGAGTTGTATCCGGTCCCACTGTATCGTAGTTTCACAGAATGGTTCTTAAAACCATTTGTTGCCTTAGTGTGGTGTGTGTTTGTGTTGTGTGCTATGAATGAATGAATGAATGAAAAGCAAGTTGCTAGTTGGCAATACCCGAGTCAAACTCAAAGTTTAAAAGCTTTTTAGAAACAAATCCATGAACCTTAGAAGTTTCCCTCTTGTCTCATGATCTATCTGAATCTTCAGATGCCTCGCGGAGGAAGCAACTCATCTCAAGACCAATGCTGCAAATCTTGCAAATGTTGGTTTCTGACCGTGAAGCTAAAAGAGCCGAACGTCAAGACAACTTAGCCACCCTTCAACACATATCTCAGATGGCCAACAACAACCAAGGCCATGGAAACCAGGACAACCATGGATCCAAGCTCAAGAACTTTCAGAACATAAATCCACCCATCTTTAGTAAGTCTGAAGAGCCACTAGGTGCTGATGACTGGCTGCAGACCATTGAGAACAACTTAGAAGTCGCACGAGTGGAGGCCAATGAGAAAGTACTGGTTGCCACCCATTATCTGGCAGGAGATGCAAGAGCTTGGTGGAATAGCATTCACACCATGAATGGAGGGCAGATGATGACTTGGGATGAATTCAAACTCAAGTTCAGCAGAACCCATGTGCCACCGGGTTTGATTCTGCGGATGAGGGATGAATTCAAGGAGCTGAAGTAGGGAAGAATGACTGTGGAAGAGTACCGTGACAGGTTTCTATCTCTGTCTAGGTATGCCCCTAATGAGATTAGTACTAAAGCTAAGAAGAAGGAGAGATTCTTGAATGGTCTGGATGATGAAATGTAGGCAGTGCTAGTCAACATTTCGTTTGCTGATCTAGAAGCCTTAGTGGATTCTGCAATCCAGATGGAAGGCAAGATCAACCAAGCCAATGAGAACCGCAAGCGTCAAATGATGAATCAACCAGTAACCCACCATACCCCGAAGTATCGCCCCAACCCGTCTGCAGGATATGCCCCGAGAAACAATAGACCCCCGATGACCCGTCCGAACTATCCCAATCGTGGAGGAGGAAACCCAAGGCCCAGAGGAAACCACAACAATAACCCCGGGAACTCCAACAATTTCAAACATGCACCGCCCAGGACCAACAACAAAAACAACAACACCAACAACACCGATACTGCCCCAAGGACTGGAAGCAATGATGTGCCTGTTGCAGGAAAAGACAAGTCTCAGGTTACGTTTTTTGAATGCAGAGTCAAGGGTCACGACTACAATAAGTGCCCCAAGAAGCTTGCCACATCCCCCAATGTGAATGCCCCATCTTAGTAGCAGCGCCGTGTTCAGCCTGGAAGAAGATTTGCCCCAGGAAACTCACTCAACCGCAACGGCCGTCTGTTTCACATGAATGCTGAAGAAGCCCAAGAAGCGCCAGATGTAGTGCTGGGTATGTTATCTGGTAACTCAATACTTGCAAGAGTGTTGTTTGATTCTGGAGCATCGCACTCGTTTGTTACAGAAGAATTTGCATGTACTAGTAAGATTCAACCAACAAAATTGAAGCATGTTATGATAGTTCAAATATGTCAACACCCGGATTTTTAATCCCAGATGCCTGTTATGCCATACATCGCAATCCCAGGATTACCATTTTTGCGAGACATAACAGAATTGGATACCATAGTACATCATCCATTACAAACCGTACATAAGTTCTTACACAAATAGGGATCTCATGATCCAGTTCTTAATACAACTTCAAGCAGCGGAATACGTAATAATAACGGTAGCGTAGGCGAAGCTCCATCTTCGGGGTCACAGGCAATGCTGACGATGGGAGATGATCCTAGTTGTCGTAACCTTCCTGGGGTCCATCCTCCAGGTACTCCTCTTCATAGTCTGGCCACGGGAATAGCCAGGGACAAAGCCATGAGTACTCTTTAAGTACTCGCAAACTAATACTAACAAGTGAAAGGGGTTTTTGGTAATAAGACACTAGGCTCTAGGGTTATTTTGCAAAAGCCAGATTTATCTCTACTAAGTTCAGAAGAAAGAAGCTAATTGAAGTTTATAACACCTAAGTGGGAACTTGTATCTCATGCCACAACCCTGTTGTGGTCAAGTCAAAGTCTCAGTTCATTTCACAAGTCATTTTGAAAAGTTTGACAGGGGAACAGTATGGCCACTCCAACTGTCCATAACCGCGGACGCGACTATTCGAATAGTTTGACACTCTGCAGACATTGTACACTTTCACCACAACATTCGATACATCCGTCAGGAACAAATCCTGAATTCACCATACTCAGTATGCGGATAATCAATCCTAACCTTTCAATTACACGTGCACGCCCTAGTATAAGCACCTCTCCTGTGAGTTTGGCCTCCCAACCATGACCAACTGTCATCTTGGGTACTGCACAGGTGGACAATCTTCACAAGGTAGCCTCAGCTCAGACCTTGGCCGTGAGGGAACTAATACTAAGGTATATCAGTTTCCAGTCAAGCCCTACCCAATCTTCGGGTATTGTGGTTGTACGATAAGATTGGAATGGTATCGCATCCAGACAACCATCAGTTTTGTAAAGGGCTAAGGCTCATGCCTCAACATTTTCATCACCAAAATCATCAAGTGTCCGGAAACACATGTCCAAAACATTTCAGTAGAATGATCCATCATTCTAAGGTTTTCATAACCATTTTCACCAAGTGTTCCCATCTAAAGTTGGTCAAGTTTTATGCTTAGCACTAGCATCTACAAGTGAGGGTGAGTACTAATAAGGGGTGGTACACTAGTGGAGTTTAACTAAGTTTAATCTTATGCCTTAGGATGACATCAAGATTATCTAGCTTAGGCCAAATTTTATGCTCTTTATGCAACCTTCAAATATCCTTCTAGTATCTACCATTTATTCCAGTAAACTCTAAGTAAGAGCTTTGATAAAGAAATAAAGTAATAAACTTGCAAATAAAACTAGGATTGGTTTATCAAGTGGTTATGATCATATATGCTTTAAGGCATATAGTGGGCATAGTAACAAGTAGTGGTTTGTTTGCATCAGTAGAGTATCTTGCAAGTGTTAGCTTGCACATTCAACTAGTAGTATTAGGCTTGCATCAGTGTCAATATAAGCTTGCATTGGTCCACTTGGTTAGTAAAGCTTGCTAAATTGCAAGTGTTAGCTTGCCTTGTGCAGAGCAGTGGTTGAAGTTCTCCTCGGCTTCTTCTTCGTAGAATCCTCCTTCCTCCTCGTATCCTTGGTCGGTACTAGCGTCTATGAATAAATACGAGGTACACAATCACCAAACAATACTTAACTACTTGCAATCATCACACAAAATGGTCCTATAGATGATCTAACATCATCACTAACATTACAAGATTAAAGCTTGGTTTAATTACTTTTATTTTTAGAAAAGTAATTTCTACTCATTGAAAAACTACTTAAGATTTAATATTCTCCAAACCAAACATGGGATCATGTTGACACATGTCATCACCACATATTTTAGTCCATGGGAATGTGATTTAAAGTGGTGTCACAATTTAATAAGGTTTCACCCTTTTATTTTAATTAATTAAAGTGGCTAGAAATGCCTATGGGGCATTCTTTTATTTACTTGAACATTATTTCTGTAAGTAAATCTATATATTTTATATATTCTGAAAGGTATGGTTAAATGTGATTTTTGAGAGTTGCAATCAACTCAAAAGCTATTATGGTTTAAATTTGAAAAATGTTTGAATGCAGAAAAGCTTCTGCCTTGTTATTTTTACCATGGGTGATCTATAGATCCAAATGACTTGAATCCAACGGGCTTGTTTTCAGCATTTCCAGACTTTTCTAACAAAATTGGTTTCATTAAATTTGGTGCACTGAATCGATCTGGGTTGATTTTTGAAACTGGGTACAAAAGTGTGTTTGAAATAAAATAGAAAAGATTTAATTCAAATAACTGGGATGCATGGGAAACGATACTGGGCCGGCCTGCTAAGCGCAGCGCTTCCGCAGGCTGTTTAAGTGTCTGTCCCCATGCGTCAGTGAGACAGGGGGTGCGAAGCGGTACGGGGAAACATGGTGCGTTTGATCTGGTTCTAATCCAACGGCTGAGAGTCATCGTCGACGTTGGGCAACGCCGACGAGACAGAAACCTAGTGCGGCCAGTGGGGGTCGTTGGGGGCTCACCGGGGTTTGGACGAGGGTCGGCGAGGCGGGCGAACGACGAAGTCGACGACGGCGAACCTCCTGGTACCGGCAGCTTCTCCTGGGGCGGCTCCAATCGCTGGCTTCCTTCTGCTCCAGAGGCGGTAGACTCCGATGAAATTCCGACGATGCGCTGCTCGCCTTGCTCCGGGACTGCGGCGGGGTGGTTCTGGGTGAGAGCGGAGTGGAATGGTGTGAAGAATTCGAGCGGGGGAGGCCTCTATTTATAGTCGCGACGGTGAGACCGAACGGCATGGGCAGGCGACGGTGGCGACATGGCTACGGGCTGCTAGAGGCATGGCCGGCGGTGGCAATCGCTTGGTGGTCTCCTGGCGATGCTCTACGGCTTTAATGCGTGTAGGGGCGGTGCGGTTTGGTCTGGAACACGAGACGCTCTGCGTGGCAGAGGTGGCGTATTCGACGGCGAGCGGTGGCTGTGCGACATGGGGCGGCGAACGGGGATGTCTGGCGGTCTCCTGGGTCGGTGGCGATCATGTATGCACGCGGCGAGGGCGGCGCTCGGTCTGTGGGCTTCGGTCGACCGTGGCGTTCTGGCGCATGCTCGGCATGGTTGACAGAGGCACGGGCGCGGTGTTCTTGGGTGCTCTGGTTGGTGTCTTCGAGGCAGGGCTGGTCGAGAGGGGGCGGTGAGGCATGGGTGATCTTCCAGACAAGGTTGGCACGGCTAGTTTCTTTCCTAGCTTGCTGTCTACATGGGGGTGACATGGGTGCACTCGGCTGTTCACCATTGATGATATTGGCAAGCTCACAGTGGTGCTAGTGCTGGGTTTAGTTAGCTAGATGATCTACTGAGGTTGCTATGAGCTAGAGAGGGAACAAGTTAGGCAAGAATCACTGCTCACAATAGTGTTTCGATTTTGTTTGATTTGTATCTGCAAGGTGTTTGATGAAATGGCCGCAAGAATTTAAGTTTTGAATTTTGAAAAGATTTTTGGTGGGTGTGCTAGGTTGGTGCTGGTGAGTCTGCAGATGCTTGGGTTTTGAAAGTTGAGCTTGTTTGAGTGGTTTTTGAAAAAGTGGGATCTTCTCATATGATAAAGATTCAATTTTGAATTGTCATTTAAACTATGCATTTGAAAGTTTCTGGATGATCACAAAGTGGGCCTTGATACTTTGTTATGAGTACAATCAAGGGATGCAAAGATCCAGAAAAGTTTCTGTTAGGTTCTGAAAGTTTGAGACAGCCAAAGTAGGCATCGGAGTTAAATTGGTCAAAGTGACCATTCACTCATTTAACTTTGTTTTGATTTATT
Organism: Avena sativa; assembly: GCA_916181665.1. NCBI lineage: Eukaryota > Viridiplantae > Streptophyta > Magnoliopsida > Poales > Poaceae > Avena > Avena sativa. Next base: position 252,403,488 of record OV702280.1, on the reverse strand, counting down.
TGTTTTTGGGAAAAGTGTGGGGATTGTTTAGATGATGTTTATTTCACCTAAGAAACATTTTACAAGCAAAGGAACACACAAACAAGTTGGTTCAAAAGAATTTCAAATGAAATGCATACACATATGCATGCTTTCATAATTTTATTTAGAAAAGTTTTTGTTAACCCTAATATTGATGATTAGAGTTTGATGATCCAAGTTTAGTATTTTTGGGATGTTACAAACCTTCCCCCCTTAAACAAAATCTCGTCCCAAGATTTGAAAAAGGACGAAAAAAGATTACCTAGGATTTGAAGAGATCGGGAAACTCTGTCCTGATGTGATCTTCGCGCTCCTAGGTAGCTTCCTCTTCTGTGTGGTTGCTCCACTGAATCTTGAGAAACTTGATGCTTCGGGTTCGGGTAGTTCGAAAAGCTTCTTCCAAAATATGGATGGGTACTTCAGGATAGGTCAGGTCATCGTTGATCTCTATGGTCCGGTGATTGATATTTTTGAACACTTCGGTCTTCTCGGGGACTTCGAGACACTTGCGAAGTAGCACATTGTGCACGGTTGACATCTCTTCGGGTAGTTCCAATTGATATGATACTTCTCCTCGACGGTTCAGAATCTTGAAAGGTCCGATATATCTGGGAGCTAACTTTCCTTTCAGTTGGAAACGCTGCATTCCCTTCAATGGTGACACTTTCAGATAAACAAAATCTCCTATGTTGAAGGCGAGGTCTCTACGTCTCTTGTCGGCGTAACTCTTCTGTCTGAACTGGGCGGTCTTGAGGTGCTCACGAATCTTGTGAACCTTCTCTTCTGCTTCTCGTAGGATATCGAGTCCAAAAATCTGACTCTCTCCTACTTCCGACCAGTTCAAAGGGGTGCGACACTTCCTTCCGTACATGAATTCAAATGGGGCCATTTGCAAACTGGCTTGATAACTGTTATTGTAAGAAAATTCTGCAAACGGCAGACAGTCTTCCCACTTGGATCCATATTCTAACACACATGCTCTTAGTATATTTTCGAGTATTTGGTTTACTCGCTCCGCTTGTCCATCGGTCTGAGGGTGATACGCGGTGCTGAAATCTAGGCGGGTTCCTAAACCTTCTTGGACTTTCTTCCAGAATCTCGAGGTAAACTGAGTTCCTCGATCCGATACGATGTTCTTGGGGACTCCGTGCAAACTAACTATCCTAGCGATGTACAACTCCACTAGCTTCGAACTCTGATATGTGGTCTTGACGGGTAAGAAATGGGCGACTTTGGACAATCTGTTCACTATGACCCAAATAGAGTCATTTCCCCTACTAGAGGTAGGCAGTCCAGTGATAAAGTCCATTCCAACGGAATCCCATTTCCATTCCGGAATCTGCAAGGGTTGCAACAATCCAGCGGGTCTTTGATGTCCTGCCTTGACTCGCTGACATATATCACACTTGGCGATATAGCTTCCGATTTCTCTCTTCATCTTATGCCACCAAAATTGCTCTTTTAAATCTTGATACATCTTAGTTCCTCCGGGGTGGATAGAATAAAGAGTATCATGAGCCTCCTTCAGAATCACTTCTTTCAACTCAGAATCTGCGGGTACACAAAGGCGTCCTTTGTACCACAGGATTCCTTCTTGGTCTTCGGTGAATCCAGGTACTTTGCCTGTACCGATACGACGCTTGATTCCGTCAATACTAGCATTGAAGGGTTTCGCGGCATAGTAAATCAAAATTTTCTACGGATGCGAACAGAGGGAAAGCCAAGATCTAATCTAGGAGATGCAATCAACGAGAGAGATTGGATTAGATCTTCATACCCTTGAATATTCGCACAGCGGAACGTTCGTCGGAACGTTGGTGATGTAGTTGTACTCGCTTCTCCTCCTCGCGATCCGATCCGATCTAGCACCACAAGTGGCGGTGCCTCCGTGAGATGCACACGTGCAGCACCTCGACGTCTCCTCCTTCCTCGGACCAGCAAGTATGGTGGAGAGATAGATTGGATCTACAACACGACGGCGTGGTGTATATGGTGGAGAATTTCTGCAGCAGGGCTTCGCCTACAAACAGTCGGGAGGGAGAGAGGAAAGCTAGCAAGGCGGCTAGGGTTTGGAGGAGAGGTGTAGGGGGTTGGTGCGCCCCCACCCCTCTTTATATAGAGGGGGGGGGGCGCAGCCCTAGCCCCTCCCCCAAGCCCAAAGGATAAGGAGTGGGGGGCATGGACTCTCCCCTCTTCTAGAAACCCTATCTCTAGTTTAAATGATTTAAACTCTCTAGGATCGGCTGGGCCCTATGGGGCCTTGTGCCCCTGGCCCAATGCGGCCAGGACACTCCCTCATAGGCCCATGCCCCCTCCCGGAAGGTGGGGCCACGTTGGTCCCCTTCCGGAAGGTTCTAGAAGCTTCTGGTACAATACCGATTAACCCGGAACAATTCCGAACTCCAAAAACTGCACTGCCTTATATGAATCTTATTCTCGGGACCATTCCGGAACCTCTCGTGATGTCCCGGATCCCATCCGAGACTCCAAACAAAAATTCATAAACCAATTATCCAATCTATCCTAGCGTCGAGATACGTTAAGTGTGTGACCCTGCGGGTTCGAGAATATGCAGACATGATCTTCTATCAATAATCAACAGCTGGGTCTGGGCACCCATATTGACTCCCACACATTCATCGATGATCATATCGGATGAACCACGATGCCAGGATTCAATCAATCCCATATATATATTCCCTTCGTCTCGCGATATTTTACTTGCCCGAGATTCGATCGTCGGTACCGTCATACCTAGTTCAATCTCGTTCACAGCAAGTACTTTACTCATTCCGTAATCCGATATCACTTTGTGATTAACTCCTTAACCACATGCTTGCAAGCGGTGTTGATATAGATTACCGAGTGGGCCCGAAGTATATCTCTCCGACTTGGGAGGGACAAATTCCATCTCGATACATACAACCCAACAGATACTTTCCGATCACCTGAGAGACACCTTTATGATCACCCTCTCATAGGATGACGTTTGATGACCTCAAAGCTTTCTTCCGGTACCAGGGAGTTGCATTATCTCATGGTCTAAGGAATACAATATTTGACATAGGAAAAGCTTCGCAAAGATGAACACGATGAAACGATCTAATTGCTTCGCTTAGTTTGGGTCTGTCCATCATATCATTCTCCCAATGATATGATCTCATTATCAATTGACAACTCATGTCTATGGTTAGGAAACCTTAACCATCATTGATCAATGAGCTAGTCCTTAGAGGCGTACCAGGGACACGGTGTTGTTCACAAACCACACAAGTATTAATGTTTCCGCTTAATACAATTCTAGTATGGAATATAAACTTTATCATGAACAAGAATTATAATAATAACATCTTTATTATTGCCTCTAGGGCATAATTCCAATAGTCTCCCACTTGCACTAGAGTCAATAATCTAGTTTACATCTGGCAACAATCTCACACCCATGGCACTGAGGTGTTGATCATGTTTTACACGTGGAAGAGGTTTAGTCAATGGATCTGCGACATTCAGATCCGTATGTACTTTGCTAATCTTCAGATCTCCATCTGCTATATAATCTCGGATTATATGAAACTTGCGGTTGATATGCTTGGTCTTTGGATGATATCTTGGTTCCTTAGCGAGTGCTATGGCGCCAGTGTTGTCACACAATATCTCCAGTGGGTCCAATGCACTTGGAACCACGCCAAGCTCAGTGATGAAGTTTCTGATCCAAACTCCTTCACTTGACGCTTCTGCAGCAGCCATGTATTCCGCTTCCACTGTAGATCCCGCGATCACGCTTTGCTTGCAGCTTCTCCAGCTCACAGCTCCTCCATTCAAAATATAAACGTATCCTGTCTGAGATTTGGAATCATCCTTGTCGGTGTCAAAACTAGCGTCGACGTAACATTTTACGACAAGCTGTTCATCACCCCCATAGACTAAGAACATTTCTTTAGTTCTATTTAGGTACTTTAGGATGTTCTTCACGGCTGTCCAGTGTTCCACTCCTGGATCACTTTGATATCTGCTCGTCAAACTAAGAGCATTGGACACATCCGGTCTAGTACACAGCATGGCATACATGATGGAACCTATGGCCGAGGCATAAGGCACTTTGCTCATAGCTTCCCTATCATTTACCGTAGCTGGACACTGAGCCTTGCTCAATATCTTACCTGACAACATAGGCACTGAACCTTTCTTTGCCTTATCCATTCTGAACCTTTTCAGAACTTTGTCTAGGTATGTACTCTGGCTTAAAGCTATCAGGCGTCTTTGTCTATCTCTATAGATTTTGATGCCCAATATATAAGCAGCTTCACCTAGGTCTTTCATTGAAAAACACTTGTTCAAATAACTCTTCACATCGTTAAGCATGTTGATGTCATTTCCAATAATCAATATGTCATCCACATACAGTACCAGAAACGTCACCGAGCTCCCACTCACTTTCTTGTAGATACAAGCTTCGTAGCAATTTGGAACAAATCGAAAACTCTTGATCACTTGATCAAAACAAAGGTTCCAACTCCGAGATGCTTGCTTCAGTCCATAAATGGAACGCTGAAGTTTGCATACTTTACTAGCATCCTTAGGATCGACAAAACCTTCGGGTTGCATCATATACAACTCTTCATCAATGTTGCCATTGAGGAAAGCAGTCTTGACATCCATCTGCCATATTTCATAATCATGAAACGCAGCAATTGCTAATAAAATCCGAATGGACTTAAACATCGCTACGGGAGAGAAAGTCTCATCGTAGTCAACACCTTGAACTTGTCGAAAACCTTTCGCGACAAGCCGTGCTTTATAGACGGTAACATTACCATCCGCGTCCGTTTTCTTCTTGAAGATCCATTTGCACTCAACGGCCTTTCGGTCGCTAGGAGGGTCCACCAAAGTCCATACTTGGTTTTCGCTCATGGATCCCAATTCGGATTTCATGGCTTCCAGCCATTTCTCAGAGTCTGGGCTCATCATCACTTCCTCATAGTTCGTAGGTTCACTGTCTTCTACTAACAAGACAGTCAAGACAGGGTTGCCGTACCACTCAGGAGGGGCACGCGACCTTGCGACCTGCGACGTTCAGTAGCAGCATCGTCCGAAGCTTCATGATCCTTGTCATTAGCTTCCTCTATTGTTGGTGCAGGCGACACTGGAACAATTTCAGGTGCTGCGCTACTCTCCAATTCAAGAGAAGGTTCAATAACCTCGTCAAGCTCTACTTTCCTCCCACTCACTTATTTCGAGAGAAACTCCTTCTCAAGAAAGGAACCGTTCTTTGCGACAAACACTTTGCCTTCGGTTCTGTGATAGAAGGTATACCCAATAGTTTCCTTAGCGTATCCTATGAAGACGCATTTCTCCGCTTTGGGTTCGAGCTTGTCCGGCATCAACTTCTTGACGTAAGCTTCGCATCCCCAAACTTTAAGAAACGACAACTTAGGTTTAGCACCAAACCACAGTTCATACGGTGTCGTCTCAACGGATTTAGATGGAGCCCTATTTAAAGTGAATGCAGCGGTTTCTAATGCATAACCCCAAAATGATAACGGCAAATCAGTAAGAGACATCATTGATCGGACCATATCTAATAGGGTTCGATTCCGGCGTTCAGACACACCATTGCGTTGTGGTGTTCCGGGTGGCGTGAGTTGTGAAACGATTCCACTTGCTTTAAGATGCGTGAGAAAATCATAACTCAAATATTCACCTCCACGATCGGATCGTAGAAATTTAATCTTTCTGTTACGATGGTTCTCCACTTCATTCTGAAATTCCTTGAACTTTTCAAATGTTTCAGATTTATGTTTCATTAAATAGATATACCCATATCTACTTAAGTCATCGGTAAAAGTGAGGAAATAGCGATATCCACCGCGCGTCGAAACACTCATCGGTCCGCATACATCGGTATGTATGATTTCCAACAAGTCCGTTGCTCGCTCCATCATACCGGAGAACAGCATTTTGATCATGTTGCCCATGAGGCATGGTTCGCATGTGTCAAATGATTCAAAATCAAGAGACTCCAAAAGTCCATCAGAATGGAGTTTCTTCATGCGCTTTACACCAATATGACCTAGACGACAGTGCCACAAATAAGTAGTATTATCACTATCTACTTTGCATCTCTTAGCCTCAATGTTATGGATGTGTGTTTCATCCCTTTCGAGATTTAGAAGAAATAAACCATTTACAAGAGGTGCATGACCATAAAAGATGTTACTCATATAAATAGAACAACCATTATTCTCCGATTTAAATGAATAACCGTCTTGCAATAAACACGATCCAGAAATAATGTTCATGCTCAACGTAGGCACATAATAACACTTATTAAGGTTTAAAACTAATCCCGAAGGTAAAACTAAGGAGAGCGTGCCGACGGCCATCACATCAACTCTTGATCCGTTGCCAACGCGCATCGTCACCTCATCCCTCGCAAGCCGCCGTCTATTCCGTAGCTCCTGTTTTGAGTTACAAATATTAGCAACTGAACCGGTATCAAATACCCAGGCACTACAACGAGGGCTAGTAAGGAAAACATCAATAACATGTATATCAAATATACCTTTGATGGTGCCAGCCTTCTTGTCCGCTAAGTACTTCGGACAGTTGCGCTTCCAGTGACCCTTGTCCTTGCAGTAGAAGCACTCAGTGTCCGGCTTAGGACCAGACTTGAGCTTCTTCTCAGCAGGAGCATTGTGCTTGCCGCCGCCCTTCTTGAAGGGCTTCTTAGCTCCCTTACCTTTCTTAAAGGAGGGCTTGTTGACCATCAACACATGATTATCCTTCTTGATGTCCACCTCTGCAGCCTTCAGCTTTGCGAAGAGCTCGGTGATCGTATCAGTGGAACCAATCTGATTATGAGTCACTACAAAACTTTTGTAGCTGGGAGGGAGTGATTGCAGAACCCTGCCAATCTTGAGCTCCTCTGGAATCGTGCATTCCAGTTGCTCAAGACGTTGAGTGTAGCCCGACATCTTTATGGCGTGCTCACTAACGGAACTCCCTTCCTCCATCTTGCAGTTAAAGAACTTCTCGGAGATCTCATATCTCTCAGAACGGGCCTGAGTCTGAAACATGGTTTTCAGCTCCTCGAGAATCTCGAAGGGCCTGGGATACTCTTCAAAACGATTTTGAAGCTCCGGTTCCATAGCAAACAACATGGTGCTCTTAATCACACCATAATCATCTTTGCGCGACTGATAGACAGCTTTCTCATCAGCCGGCGAAGTTGCAGCAGGGGAGTCACCTAACGCTTTCCCAAGGACATAGTCCTTTTGTCCGCCAGACAGAATGATTCTTAGATTGCGGAACCAATTGGTGAAGTTAGACCCATTATTTCTAAGCTTTTCCTTCTCAGCAAAAACGTTGAAGTTGAAGTTGGACTTGGCCATGTGATCTACAGTATTTGCAAGTACAATTTAGACTATGTTCATGATAAATAGTTCAACTTAATCAAATTACTAGATGAACTCCCACTAAATTCAACATCCCTCAAGTTGTTTAGTGAACACGATCCAAATTCACCACACCTAATCCGATCATCACGAGAAGAGATGTGGTTTCAATGGTGGACAACAAAGTGTCGATCATAGCATTCATATGACTCATGCTTAACCTTTCGGTTCTTGTGTTCCGAGGCCATGTCTGTACATGCTAGGCTCGTCAAGTTAGACCCAAGTATTTCCACGTGTGCAAAACTGGCTTGCACCCGTTGTATGTGAGCGTAGAGTCTATAGCACCCGATCATCACGTGATGCTTGGACACGACGAACTTTCGCAACGGTGCATACTTGGGGAGAACACAGTTTTTATCTTGATCTTTAAGTGAGGAATCATCTTATAATGCTACCGTCGCGATCTAAGCATAATAAGATACATAAAAGGATAAACATCACATGCATATAACTTTATGTGACATGGTATAGCCAATCTTCGCGCAATGATCTCCATCTTGTGCGTTCCGGCATGATCTCCATCACTCCACCATGATTGCCTCCACCACGAATAGCAACTACAACTATTGCTAACTACTTAGCGATAAAGTAAAGCTATTACATGGCGTATAAGAAGTTGACTCGCAGGTCATACACAATTATAAAGACAACCATATGGCTCCTGCCGGTTGTGTACTCATCGACATGCAAGTCGTGAAACATTACAAAACATGATCATCGCATACAATATACACATCACATCTTGGGCCATACCATATCACAGAAAACACTCCCTGCAAAAACAAGTTAGACGCCTCTACTTTGTTGTTGCATGTTTTACGTGGCTTATGGGAGTAGATGCTAAGAACGATTCTTACCTACGGAAAGCCACAACGGTGATATTATGGTTGCCAAACTCCGGTGTTAATCCCATGACAACTATAGTGAGAGAAACTGACATCCACCAGCCGCATGTGTGGAACAAGCCACACGTCAAGTGCGGAGCCGGTCTCGCGAACGATGTTGCGTAAGGTTGGCCTGGACAGCTTCAATCTCACTATCCCGCGTCATAAGAAGAACACAAACAAGATTCTTGCAACAGAAAACATCAACGCCCGCAACAACCATATTGCATTCTACTCGTGAAACACATCTACGCATAGATCTAGCTCTGATACCACTGAAGGGTTTCGCGGCATAGTAAATCAAAATTTTCTACGGATGAGAACAGAGGGAAAGCCAAGATCTAATCTAGGAGATGCAATCAACGAGAGAGATTGGATTAGATCTTCATACCCTTGAAGATTCGCACAGCGGAACGTTCGTCGGAACATGGGTGATGTAGTCGTACTCGCTTCTCCTCCTCGCGATCCGATCCGATCTAGCACCACAAGTGGCGGTGCCTCCGTGAGATGCACACGTGCAACACCTCGACGTCTCCTCCTTCCTCAGACCAGCAAGTATGGTGGAGAGATAGATTGGATCTACAACACGACGGCGTGGTGTATATGGTGGATAATTTCTGCAGCAGGGCTTCGCCTACAAACAGTCGGGAGGGAGAGAGGAAAGCTAGCAAGGCGCCTAGGGTTTGGAGGAGAGGTGTAGGGGGTTGGTGCGCCCCCACCCCTCTTTATATAGAGGGGGGGCGCAGCCCTAGCCCCTCCCCCAAGCCCAAAGGATAAGGAGTGGGGGGCATGGACTCTCCCCTCTTCTAGAAACCCTATCTCTAGTTTAAACGATTTAAACTCTCTAGGATCGGCTGGGCCCTATGGGGCCTTGTTCCCCTGGCCCAATGCGGCCAGGACACTCCCTCATAGGCCCATGCCCCCTCCCGGAAGGTGGGGCCACGTTGGTCCCCTTCCGGAAGGTTCTAGAAGCTTCCGGTACAATACCGATTAACCCGGAACAATTCCGAACTCCAAAAACTGCACTGCCTTATATGAATCTTATTCTCGGGACCATTCCGGAACCTCTCGTGATGTCCCGGATCCAATCCGAGACTCCGAACAAAAATTCATAAACCAATTATCCAATCTATCCTAGCGTCGAGATACGTTAAGTGTGTGACCCTGCGGGTTCGAGAATATGCAGACATGATCTTCTATCAATAATCAACAACGGGGTCTGGGCACCCATATTGACTCCCACACATTCATCAATGATCATATCGGATGAACCACGATGCCAGGATTCAGTCAATCCCATATATATATTCCCTTCGTCTCGCGATATTTTACTTGCCCGAGATTCGATCGTCGGTACCGTCATACCTAGTTCAATCTCGTTCACAGCAAGTACTTTACTCGTTCCGTAATCCGATATCACTTTGTGATTAACTCCTTAACCACATGCTTTCAAGTGGTGTTGATATCGATTACCGAGTGGGCCCGAAGTATATCTCTCCGACTTGGGAGGGACAAATTCCATCTCGATACATACAACCCAACAGATACTTTCCGATCACCTGAGAGACACCTTTATGATCACCCTCTCATAGGATGACGTTTGATGACCTCAAAGCTTTCTTCCGGTACCAGGGAGTTGCATTATCTCATGGTCTAAGGAATACAATATTTGACATAGGAAAAGCTTCGCAAAGATGAACACGATGAAACGATCTAATTGCTTCGCTTAGTTTGGGTCTGTCCATCATATCATTCTCCCAATGATATGATCTCATTATCAATTGACAACTCATGTCTATGGTTAGGAAACCTTAACCATCATTGATCAATGAGCTAGTCCTTAGAGGCGTACCAGGGACACGGTGTTGTTCACAAACCACACAAGTATTAATGTTTCCGCTTAATACAATTCTAGCATGGAATATAAACTTTATCATGAACAAGAATTATAATAATAACATCTTTATTATTGCCTCTAGGGCATAATTCCAACAAGCATTTCCCTTCTGCGCCTCTTTAATCTGACTGATCAAAGTGGGCTGGATTTCTATGCTAGCCAAAAATCCTTTACTTACTAATTCCATTCGAAAATCTTCCATCTCTTTGTGCAAGCTTGGTTGCTCCTTCAAGATCATGGAGTTCAAGCGGCACGGCAATCTGCTAAGGGCATCGGCTACCACATTGGCTTTACCAGGGTCATAGTGAATGTCCAGATCGTAATCCTTGATTAGTTCAATCCATATCCTCTGTCTCATATTCATCTCCTTCTGAGTGAATATATACTTCAGACTCTTGTGATCCGATAGATCTCACAACGGTTTCCCATCAGGTAATGTCTCCATATCTTCAGGTCTAGAACTACGGCTGCGAGTTCGAGGTCATGGGTTGGGTAATTTTGCTCATGTTGTTTCAGTTGTCGAGATAGATAAGATATAACTTTGCCTTCTTGCATTAGCAAACATCCGAGACCGATCTTGGATGCATCACAATACACGTCGAAGGGCTTGTGATATCTGGCATGATCAAGATTGGGGCTGAAATCAATCGCCTTTTGAGTTCTTGAAAACTCGCTTCACATTTGTCGGTCCATTCAAACTTCTTGTCCTTCTTCAGCAATTGGGTCATGGGTCCGGCGATACTCGATAATCCTTCTATGAATTTGCGGTAATATCCCGCCAATCCGAGAAATGCACGAACTTGGGTTTGAGTGGTTGGGGCTTGCCAATCTTCTACATCTTTCACTTTGGCAGGGTCAACGGCAATTCCTCCGGCTGATACAATGTGACCGAGGAATCCTACCTCCTGTAACCAGAATTCACATTTGCTAAACTTGGCATACAGCTGATTCTCTCTAAGGGTTCCAAGAATGGTCCTTAGGTGTAGCTCATGTTCTTCTTCCGATTTGGAATAAATCAGAATGTCATCGATGAAAACAACGACAAACTTATCGAGGAAGTCCATAAAAATCTCATTCATGAGATTCATGAAATAAGCGGGGGCATTGGTTAATCCAAAAGACATGACTGTATACTCATACAATCCATATCTGGTGGTAAAGGCAGTCTTTGGAATATCCTCTGCACGAATTTTGAGTTGATGATAGCCATTCCTAAGATCAATCTTAGAAAACACTTTGGCACCGGTCAACTGATCAAACAAATCTTCTATCTTGGGCAAGGGGTACTTGTTCTTGATGGTGACATCATTCAACTTCCGGTAATCCGTACACAAACGGTTACCTCCATCTTTCTTATCCACAAACAAGACAGGTGATCTCCATGGTGACGCACTTGGTTGAATCAATCCAATTTCTAGCATGGCATCCAGCTGCTTCTTTAGTTCTGCTAGTTCAGACGGGTTCATACTATATGGTCTATGGGCTATGGGTCCTGTTCCGGGGATTAGTTCGATGATAAACTCGATATCCCGATCTGGGGGCATACCGGGCAAAACATCTGGAAATACATCGGCGTATTCACAGACTATCCGGACTTGGTCAATGGTAGGTTGGGCTATACTCTTGTTGCATTTGAATTGACGAGGTAAGGTTTCAGATACATGCTCGACTGATATTCCGGCTGTACTGGTCATGGTTATGGCTTTCTTGGCACAGTCAATCAATCCTTTATGTTTGGACATCCAATCCATTCCTAGTACTACTTCCAACCTTTAGTTCTGAGTACTATCAGATTAGCATAAAAATCTATGCCATGGATTCGGATAGGGACGGCTTTGCAAATTTGCCTAGCCTTGGTGGTTGATCCGGGAATTTGAACAATCATGACATGCTTCAATTTGGTTGGTTGAATTTTACTAGTGCATGCAAATTCTTTGGTGACAAATGAGTGCGATGCACCAGAATCAAACAACACTCTTGCAAGTACTGAATTAATAGAAAACATACCCAGCACGACGTCTGGCGCTTCCTGAGCTTCTTCAGCATGCATGAGAAAAAGACGGCCATTGCGGTTGAGCGAATTCCCTAGGGCAAATCTTCTTCCGGGCTGAACACGACGCTGTTGCTGAGCTGGGGCATTGGCATTGGGTGCTGCGGCATTCTTCTTGTTGGGGCACTCGTTGGAGTAGTGGCCTTTATTTCCACAGTCATAACAAGTTACTTGCGATTTGTCCTTTGCTGCTACAGGCACAACATTGCTTCTAGTCCTAGGGGCAGTGTTGGTGTTGGTGGCAACATTGTTGGTGTTGAACTTTGGTGGGGCACGGTTGAAATTGCTAGAGTTACCGGGGTTGTTGTGATTTCCTTCGGGTCTAGGGTTTCCACGATTGGGATAGGTCGGACGGTTCATCGGGGGTCTGTTGGTTCTCGGGGCAAATCCGGGAGATGGGTTAGGGCGATACTTTGGGGTCTGATGGGTTCCTGGTTGATGCATCATGCGACGCTTACGGTTCTCATTGGCTTGGTTGATCTTTCCTTCCATCTGGATAGCAGAGTCGACAAGGGCTTCAATATCAGCAAAGAGGATATTGACTAACACCGTCTGCATCTCATTGTGCAGACCATTCAAGAATCTCTCTTTCTTCTTGGCTTCGGTGTCAATCTCATCCGGGGCATACCTATCTAATGACAAGAATTTGTCACGGTATTCCACTACAGTCATCCTTCCTTGCTTCAGTTCCCTGAATTCGTCTCTCATCCTCTTGATCAAACCCGGCGGCAGATGGGTTCTGCTAAACTTGACCTTGAATTCCTCCCAGGTCATCATCTGGCCTCCGGTCATTGCGCGAACACTGTTCCACCATGCCCTGGCATCTCCTGCTAGATAGTGGGTTGCGAACAAAACTTTCTCATTGGCTTCCACTCCGGCGACTTCTAGGTTATTTTCCATGGTTTGCAACCAATCGTCAGCGTCTAGGGGCTCTTCCGACTTAGTGAAAACAGGTGGGTTGGTATTCTGGAAATTCTTGAGTTTAGATCCATGGTTGTCCTGATTTCCGTGGCCTTGGTTGTTGTGGGCTAGCTGAGCTATCTGTTGCAGGGTGGCTAGGTTGGCTTGATGTTCTGCTCTTTCAGCTTCGTGGACAGAAGTCAACATTTGCAGAATCTGCAACATCGGGTCCGGGGATGAACCACTTCCTCCACGTGGCATCTGAAGATGGAGATAGATCATGAGAAAAGAGGGAACTTTCTAAGGTTTTGGGTCTTTGAAAAGTTTTTAAAGTTTGACTCAGATTTTTCTAGCAACTTGCTTTTTCCTTCATTCATTCATAGCACACGATACAACACACACCACAACAACGAAAAGCAGATGGTTTTAAGAACCATTCAGAAAACTACGATACAGTGGGACCGAATACTACTCACTACGTTTGGGCACTAGCGTAGTTGTGAGTTTTACTAAAAGTGATCTAGGGTGCAAAATTTGATGTAAGCTTTGAAATAATTTTGGAGTAGCGTGAATTTTTATGAAAGAATCAAGTGATAAGAATGGGAATAAGTTTTTGTAAATATTTGTTTTCTTTGGTTTTGAAACTAAGTTTTTGATTCAAACGTCCAGTCTAACTAGGGTCTCCTATGGTTAGGATGGCTCTGATACCAACTTGTCAACACCCGGATTTTTAATCCCAGATGCCTATTATGCCATACATCGCAATCCCAAGATTACCATTTTTGCGAGACATAACAGAATTGGATACCATAGTACATCATCCATTACAAAACGTACATAAGTTCTTACACAAATAGGGATCTCATGATCCAGTTCTTAATACAACTTCAAGCAGCGGAATACGTAATAATAACGGTAGCGTAGGCGAAGCTCCATCTTCGGGGTCATAGGCAATGCTGACGATGGGAGATGATCCTAGTTGTCGTAACCTTCCTGGGGTCCATCCTCCAGGTACTCCTCTTCATAGTCTGGCCACGGGAATAGCCAGGGACAAAGCCATGAGTACTCTTTAAGTACTCGCAAACTAATACTAACAAGTGAAAGGGGTTTTTGGTAATAGGACACTAGGCTCTAGGGTTATTTTGCAAAAGCCATATTTATCTCTACTAAGTTCAGAAGCAAGAGAGCTAATTGAAGTTTATAACACCTAAGTGGGAACTTGTATCTCATGCCACAACCCTGTTGTGGTCAAGTCAAAGTCTCAGTTCATTTCACAAGTCATTTTGAAAAGTCTGACGGGGGAACAGTATGGCCACTCCAACTGTCCATAACCACGGACACGGCTATTCGAATAGTTTGACACTCTGCAGAGATTGTACACTTTCACCACAACATTCGATACATCCGTCAGGAACAAATCCTGAATTCACCATACTCAGTATGCGGATAATCAATCCTAACCTTTCAATTACACGCCCTAGTATAAGCACCTCTCCTGTGAGTTTGGCCTCCCAACCATGACCAACTATCATCTTGGGTACTGCACAAGTGGACAATCTTCACAAGGTAGCCTCAGCTCAGACCTTGGCCGTGAGGGAACTAATACTAAGGTATATAAGTTTCTAGTCAAGCCCTACCCAATCTTTGGGTATTGTGGTTGTACGATAAAATTGGAATGGTATCGCATCTAGACAACCATCAGTTTTGTAAAGGGCTAAGGCTCATGCCTCAACATTTTCATCACCAAAATCATCAAGTGTTCGGAAACAGATGTCCAAAACATTTCAGTAGAATGATCCATCATTCTAAGGTTTTCATAACCATTTTCACCAAGTGTTCCCATCTAAAGTTGGTCAAGTTTTATGCTTAGCACTAGCATCTACAAGTGAGGGTGAGTACTAATGAGGGGTGGTACACTAGTGGAGTTTAACTAAGTTTAATCTTATGCCTTAGGATGACATCAAGATTATCTAGCTTAGGCCAAATCTTATGCTCTTTATGCAACCTTCAAATATCCTTCTAGTATCTACCATTTATTCCAATAAACTCTAAGTAAGAGCTTTGATAAAGAAATAAAGTAATAAACTTGCAAATAAAACTAGGATTGGTTTATCAAGTGGTTATGATCATATATGCTTTAAGGCATATAGTGGGCATAGTAACAAGTAGTGGTTTGTTTGCATCAGTAGAGTATCTTGCAAGTGTTAGCTTGCACATTCAACTAGTAGTATTAGGCTTGCATCAGTGTTAATATAAGCTTGCATTGGTCCACTTGGTTAGTAAAGCTTGCTAAATTGCAAGTGTTAGCTTGCCTTGTGCAGAGCAGTGGTTGAAGTTCTCCTCGGCTTCTTCTTCGTAGAATCCTCCTTCCTCCTCGTATCCTTGGTCGGTACTAGCGTCTATGAATAAATACGAGGTACACAATCACCAAACAATACTTAACTACTTGCAATCATCACACAAAAGGGTCCTATAGATGATCTAACATCATCACTAACATTACAAGATTAAAGCTTGGTTTAATTCCTTTTATTTTTAGAAAAGTAATTTCTACTCATTGAAAAACTACTTAAGATTTAATATTCTCCAAACCAAACATGGGATCATGTTGACACATGTCATCACCACATATTTTAGTCCATGGGAATGTGATTTAAAGTGGTGTCACAATTTAATAAGGTTTTACCCTTTTATTTTAATTAATTAAAGTGGCTAGAAATGCCTATGGGGCACTCTTTTATTTACTTGAACATTATTTCTGTAAGTAAACCTATATATTTTTATATATTCTGAAAGGTATGGTTAAATGTGATTTTTGAGAGTTTGGATCAACTCAAAAGCTATTATGGTTTAAATTTGAAAAATGTTTGAATGCAGAAAAGCTTCTGCCTTGTTATTTTTACCATGGGTGATCTATAGATCCAAATGACTAGAATCCAACGGGCTTGGATTCAGCATTCCCAGCCCTTTATAAAAAAATTGGTTTCATTCAATTTGGTGCACTGAATCGATCTGGATTGATTTTTGAAACTGGGTACAGAAGTGTGTTTGAAATAAAATGGAAAAGATTTAAGTCAAATAACTGGGCTGCGCGGGAAACGATAGTGGGCCGGCCTGCTAAGCGCAGCGCTTCCGCGGGCTGTTTAAGTGGCTGTCCCCATGCGTCAGTGAGATAGGGGGGTGCGAAGCGGTACGGGGCAACGTGGTGCGTTCGATCTGGTTCTAATCCAACGACCGAGAGTCATCGTCGACGTTGGGCAACGCCGGCGAGACAGAAACCTAGCGCGTCCAGTGGGGGTCGTTGGGGGCTCACCGGGGTTCGGGCGAGGGTCGGCGAGGAGGGCGAACGATGAAGTCGACGACGGCGAACCTCCTGGTACCGATAGCTTCTCCTGGGGCGGCTCCAATCGCTGGCTGCCTTCTACTCCAGAGGCAGCAGACTCCGGTGAAATTCCGGCGATGCGCTGCCCGCCTTGCTCCGAGACTGCGACGGGTGGTTCTGGGTGAGAGGGGAGTGGAATTGTGTGAAGAATTCCAGCGGGGGAGGCCTCTATTTATAGTCGCGACGGTGAGACCGAACGACATGGGCAGGCGACGGTGGCGACATGGCTACGGGCTGCTAGAGGCATGGCCGGCGGTGGCGATCGCTTGGTGGTCTCCTGGCGATGCTCTACGGCTTTAATGCGCGTGTAGGGGCGGTGCGGTTTGGTCTGGAACACGCGACGCTCTGCGCGGCAGAGGCGGCGTCTTCGACGGCGAGCGGTGGCTTTGCGGCATGGGGCGGCGAACGGGGATGTCTGGCAGTCTCCTGGGTTGGTGGCGATCATGTATGCACGCGGCGAGGGCGGCGCGCGGTCTGTGGGCTTCGGTCGAGCGTGGCGCTCTGGCGCATGCTCGGCATGGTTGACAGAGGCACGGGCGCGACGTTCCTGGGTGCTCTGGTTGGTGTCTTCGAGGCAGGGCTGGTCGAGAGGGGGCGGTGAGGCATGGGTGATCTTCCAGACAAGGTTGGCATGGCTAGTTTCTTTCCTAGCTTTCTGTCTACATGGGGGTGACATGGGTGCACTCGACTGTTCACCATTGATGATATTGGCAAGCTCACAGTGGTGCTAGTGCTGGGTTTAGTTAGCTAGATGATCTACTGAGGTTGTTGTGAGCTAGAGAGGGAACAAGTTAGGCAAGAATCACTGCTCACAATAGTGTTTGGATTTTGTTTGATTTGTATCTGCAAGGTGTTTGATGAAAAAGTGGGATCTTCTCATATGATAAAGATTCAATTTTGAATTGTCATTTAAACTATGCATTTGAAAGTTTCTGGATGATCACAAAGTGGGCCTTGATACTTTGTTATGAGTACAATCAAGGGGTGCAAAGATCCAGAAAAGTTTCTGTTAGGTTCTGAAAGTTTGAGACATCCAAAGTAGGCATGGGAGTTAAATTGGTCAAAGTGACCATTCAGTCATTTAACTTTGTTTTGATTTATTTGTTTTTGGGAAAAGTGTGGGGATTGTTTAGATGATGTTTATTTCACCTAAGAAACATTTTACAAGCAAAGGAACACACAAACAAGTTGGTTCAAAAGAATTTCAAATGAAATGCATACACATATGCATGCTTTCATAATTTTATTTAGAAAAGTTTTTGTTAACCCTAATTTTGATGATTAGAGTTTGATGATCCAAGTTTAGTATTTTTGGGATGTTACAAAATACCTGGTTCAACCACCAAAGTTAGACAAATTTGCAAGGCCGTACCTATTAGAATCCTTGTCATATATTTTTATGGTAATCTAATAGTACTTGAAACCAAAGGTTTGGAAGTAGTACTAGGAATGGATTGGATGTCGAAGCATAAAGGATTAATCGACTGTGCCAAGAAAGCCATAAACATGACTAGTACCACTTGAAATGGATCGTATGGGCACCTAGAGGGGGGGGGGGGTGAATAGGTGCTAACCAATTTTTAATACTTTTTCAATTTTAGGCTTGACACAAAGTAAATTATCTAGATATGCAACTACAAGAATTTCCCTATATGTAACCCTAACTACTAAGCACGTAAAAGAGGAGCGAGGAAACCGTAGTGGAGCACGCGGAGACACATGGATTTGTTTTACCGCAGTTCCTTCCTTGTTAAGGGAAGTACATCTGCGTTGGAGGGGTGGGCGGTTCTAATACCACCACGCCACAATAGGCCTCACCCTATTCTCCGATGGATCTCGCCACGAGAGGCCTGATCCACCTTCTCCACTATTGTATCCCTTCGAGGCGGGAAACGGTGCCTTTTACAACACTATCGGGGCACACACCCACAACCGAATTGGGGGCTCCTGAGATGACAACAAGCTGCCACAAGAACAAGGTTTATCAATATAAACAAAAACAAGGATCTAGGTATTTGCAAGAAATACTAGATCGGGGGTTCTCCAAATGAATGGAGAGGAGATGAAGCGCTTGATTGTTGATGATGAAGATCGAGTTCTCCTCCTTCGATTCCCCAAGGGATGGGGCCTTTGGGTGGATCTAGGTGGAGCACTCTTGGATGAAGCTTTCAGATCTGATCTGGTCTTTTTCGAGATGAATCAAGAGTTCTGGCAGGAGGGGGAAGGCTGGCTTAAATACCCCCTCCCCAGATCTGGCCGTTGCACAACTTTGGGGGCAGATTATCCGCCCCCCACTTGGGGCGGATTATCCACCCCCTGGGAAAACTCCGCCCCAAGGGCGGATTATCCGGGGAAAACTCCGCCCCCTCTCTGGGGCTTGCACCATGGTGAAGCTTGGTGAAGATCTTGGGGGGCGGATAATCCGGCCCCCCTGAGGGGCGGATTATCCGGCCAGGCCGGAAAGTCCGGCCAATACTCCGCCCCTCTCTGGGGCTTGCGCCTTGGCGATGAGCAGGGGGGCGGATTATCCGGCCCCCCTGAGGGGCGGATTATCCGGCGGGGACGGAAAATCCGGCCAAAATTCCGCCCCCCTTCCGGGGCTTGCGCCAACTTGGGAAGAGGGAGGGGCGGATTATCCGCCCCCCAAAAACAGAATCCTTTCCCTTTTTCTCATAGGTGGCTGCAACACTTCAACACACATTAAATAATCCTTGATATTGTTATCTAACACACAAAACACTAGGGATTATAAAATGTTCTTTCAATCTCCCCCTTTTTGGTGTTAGATGACAATATTAGGATTTGCAATAAAACCGGCAAATGCCACCTTAAATAATGAAAGACGCTCCCCCTAGATGTGTGCATATTTAGGATTTGCATTTGAATACAAATACACACACTAGGGAGAACACTACTTTCATAACCAAGATAATTGAAACGAGGTGGTTTGGGAAACAAGGTCATACCACCGGGATGAGAATATAGCCAAAGCATACATAGATAATCCCATGAATCCATATGCCATCAAATATGCTCCATAATTCCAGAATTCCATGGGGTCCATAATAGATAAATCCAGAATTCCATGAATACCAAACATAGTACCAAACAGTGGAGTACGACATAGTCTTACATAAACAAACACAAATAGCAAATGAGTTCACGCTAGAAAAGGCACAAGCAAGCAAATAAAACCGACTAAAAGAGAAAAGCTTGTTCCCGACCCTTGCAAATCCACGAGACCTAATAGAAATACTTCTCCCCCTTTGGCATCGAAACGCCAAAAAGGAAGAAGAGCGATGCTAATGCCCCTGGAGATCACTCCTCCTCATCCTCGTCGTAGTCATTCCCGTCCCCTTCCTCTTCATCATACTCATCATCATCGTCATCAGCTGGAGGAGTTGGTGCCCTCAGTGGAGGAGAAAAGAGGCAACTCTCGAGCTCGCCATAGTTGATCCCTGAGGTGTTCCACTGAGCATACGGATCCGGAGCAGTGGGAGGAGGTGGATGGCCAGTGGCACCTGAGACATGGTGGAGGATAAGCTGCTGCGTCTGATCCCTCTCATGATCCCTGCGGTATGCCTCATATTGGCCCTTGTGAATGTCAATACCCATGCAGAGAATGTTCCGCTGGAACCAAGTAAGCTGCTTGACCTCGCGTGCCATTGGGGACACCGTGGAACGACGACCACTAGCCCGAGCATCACGCATGAAGGACTCCGGGGCAGTGGAAGGGTGATGGGTCTTCTGAGCCTTGTTGTAGATTTTCTTGGGCTTGTGAATTCCATCCAGAGCAGTGCCAAAATCCTCATGTGGCAACATATGCTTGACGAGCATCATTATGAACGGAGCATAAGGAATAGAGAGCCTGTTGATCATAGCATCCGTCATCTCATGATAAATATAGTCCATGACATCCAGTTTGTAACCTGTGGTTGATCCAGAGTTAGTGGCACACTCGTGAGCAAACGAAGAAGTGGAACCAGGTGGCCACGGATCCTGTCATTGTTGCCACCACTAGGAGCGATGCAGTCCCTAAAAATGCCAACAAGGGCTGCATACAAGGGAGAGAGACCAGCAAAAGTACCAGCAACCCCATCAGAGGAAAGGCAAGGAGAAAGTGCAGTATCCTTGGATGGCTTCAGAGGAGAAATGATATGGTGGCCCGAAGGAGTGTCACGGCCATGGAATGCATAACCAAGAACCTGCCCAAAGGTGCGAAAGTCCGACTAAATCATGGTTGTCCCTGTCATCCACTTCATAGTGCGGCGCTCATCACCGCAAATCACCAGAGTTGAGAAGAACTGCCGCACCACAGAGGAATCATAGTTGCATTGGATAGTCATGAGGTGGTGCAGCCCCATCTTATTGGTCACATCTAGTGCCTCAATGAGCCTTGTCTTGGATTGAGCCTCAGTAAAATTGATGGGACACATGGGGCGAATCTTGAGAGTATCATAGACATCATCATGAATAGCCCGAAAGTGGGCATTCCAAAACATTTCGTCCTCGGGGGGACCATCGCTGTCAGCCTCATCATAATAATCAGTCTGACGAATGGTGGCATACTGAAGACTGTCCATAGCCTTGTAATTGGGCCGAGACTGTTTGCCCTTGCGATATGCGGTCCTCTTAGTTTTCTTACTTGCCTCTGCCATCCGTTCAGCCTCTCTTGCTGCTCTGCTAACCTCGGTCTCATCAATGAACTTCCCGTCTGTAGTGGGCTTGAGATAACGGGGACGGGGACGACGGGCGAAGGTCTTGGTCGGCTTGGAACCACCTGTGAAAAGCATTAGAGGGATAGCATGGAGATAAGTATACACACAAGTCCAGGAGAAAAAACACGGAGAAAGAGTAGCAATGCAACCCATAACCAGTGATGTGTAATTGCAGAACCAGAACCAAAACAGACCAGATTTTACTCTCCAGGCCGGATTATCCGGCCCTGGCAGGGGCGGATAATCCGCCCCCCGCAGAAATTTTATGGATTGGCTCAGATCTACAATGGCAAAACAGATCGGGTACTAGGGTTGCAATTCTACTGATTCTAGCATGTAAGGAACAACACCAAGGACCTTCTACAACGAGATTTCCACCAAATAAAATACATCCCATACAAAAGGAGAGAGATGAGGGAGTTACCCTCACTCATTGGAGGAAAATCGCGGAGGAGAAGATACCCGGAGGCGAGGTGAAGAAGATCCGGGGAGAGCCCGGAGAATCCGGTGGTCGAATCGACTCTGGGAGAGGCGGATGCTCCGGCGGCGGATGGGGGCAGAGGTAGGGTTGGGGGAGGACTGGGTGCTCTGTTTGAGCCTGCCCTCCCCGACCCAACTTATAAGGGGCTGATTTCGCCCGGGGCGGATAATCCGCCCCCCACTTAAGGCGGATAATCCCCCCTAGAAATTCTGTAGAATACATAATCAGGCCAGAGAAACCTAGCAAACCTCTCGATGGTGTTTTAGAGGACTTGTGTGCAAGAATAGATGGTTCAAGGAGGGAGAGAAAGGCTTGGGTTTAGAGCATCAAACTGAGATGGTACTACACACCCAAATTTGCAAGAACCAAAGCAATCAAAAGCCAAATTTGAGTGTGTTTTCCATAAGAACATGAGATATGCAAGAAAATCCAACGGGACCCATGAAAAACCAACTCTTCTCGAGGAAGAGGGCGGTGGCCGAAGCCACCATGTTGGAGCGCATGGCATGACACCGCGAAGATGTATCTTGAGTTCAAAACCAATGCTCATCGATGACCCACATATCACAAAATGATATTAAGGGAAATGATTTTACTTGCTTTCGGCATTATGGGGGTAGGGTTGGCCCAATCAATTAGGATCACACTCCTCCTATGTCTATGCCCGCATCTAAACCAAATACATGAATAAGAGCAAGTGAGTGTGCAAGGGTAGTCAAGCCAAGCTCCTTGAATCTATGATATTTAGCTCATTCCTCAAAAAACAAAATCTTGCTTCATCAAGAGGCTTCGTGAAAATATCAGCAAGTTGGTTCTTCGTGCTCACAAAGGATAGAGCAATATCACCATGAGCAACATGATCCCGAATAAAGTGGTTGCGAATCTCTATATGTTTTGTTCTTGTATGCTGCACGGGATTGTAAGCAATTTTGATAGCACTTTCATTGTCGCATAATAGAGGCACTTTGTCACAATTGAAACCATATTCCTTTAAAGTTTGCCTCATCCATAACAATTGAGTACAAGCACTTGCAGCAGCAACATATTCAGCTTCGGCGGTTGAGAGTGAAATGCAATTCTGTTTCTTTGATGACCAACACACTAGAGACCTGCCCAAGAATTGGCATGCACCAGAGGTTGATTTCCTATCATCTTTATCACCAGCCCAATCTGAATCAGTGTAACCACATAGAGACAAACTTGAACCCTTGGGATACCATAACCCAAAATTTGGGTAATGAACCAAATATCGGAAGATTCGCTTGACTGCCACTAAGTGGCTTTCTTTAGGAGCGGCTTGGTACCTTGCACACACTCCTACACTTAACACGATATCGGGCCTAGATGCGCAAAGGTAAAGGAGAGAGCCGATCATGGATCGGTATACCTTTTTATCCATGTCTTTACCCTTGGGATTGAGCTCAAGATGACACTTTGTTTGCATTGGGGTAGCAACGCCATTGAGATCCGTCATCTTGAACCTTTTGAGCATGTCTTGGATGTACTTAGCTTGATTAATAAAGGTTCCCTCTCTAAGTTGTTTGATCTCAAATCCAAGAAAGAATCTCAGCTCACCCATCATGGACATCTCAAACCTGTCAGTCATAAGCTTTGAAAATTCATCGTTAAAAGATTGGTTAGTAGAGCCAAAAATAATGTCATCTACATAAAGTTGGCATACAAAAAGCTCCCCATTAACCTTCTTAGTAAAAAGAGTGGGATCGATTTGCCCAACTTCGAAACCACGGTCTAGCAAAAGCTCTTTAAGGTTCTCATACCACGCATGTGGGGCTTGTTTAAGGCCATAGAGCGCCTTATCGAGTTTGTAGACATGGTTCGGGAATTTGGGGTCCTCAAACCCCGGGGGCTGCTTGACGTATACTAACTCATGTAGAGGACCATTAAGGAAAGCGCTCTTAACATCCATTTGTTGTAATTTAAAATTATGATGGGCTGCATATGCAAGAAGGATACAAATGGACTCAAGACGAGCCACAGGAGCGTAGGTCTCGCCAAAATCAATTCCTTCCACTTGAGAGAATCCTTGAGCCACGAGTCGTGCTTTATTCCTCACAACAATGCCATTTTCATCATGTTTGTTCTTGAAGATCCACTTGGTGCCGATAACATTGCGGCAACCATTTGGTTTTTCTACGAGCTTCCAAACTTTGTTGCGTTCGAAGTTATTTAATTCTTCATGCACCGCAACAACCCAATCGGGGTCTTCAAGAGCATCAAAAACCTTCTTCGGTTCAACCATGGAAATGTGAGCTTGATGATCACAGAAGCTTGCAAGTTCTCTTCTAGTGGATACCCTTCGTCGTAGATCACCAACAACCTTGTCAAGAGTGTGACCTCTTAGTTCAAGGTTCCGATCAGCACGAGCCTTGCGACGAGCCTCAATGTCCTTATTGTTTCTAGGAGGAGTTGATTCAATAGTTTTATCCTTGTCTTGATTACTGCCCTGCCCTTGATCTTGGTCTCCGTTAACGCTAGAAGATTGTTGCTGAACATTTTCTTCAGGCCCGGATAATCCGCCCCTTGGAGGGGCCGGACTATCCGGCCTGGGAGGTGAAGTACCAGAACCATCTTCCTGAGAATGCCTGGCAGGAGTTGGAGACCTAGGGCCGGATAATCCAACCTCGGGGGCCGGAGAATCCGGCCTGGGAGCTTCAGAGTTGTTGACTTCTCCTTTGGATCCACTGGAACGAGTTGGAGTGCCAGGGGCGGATTGTCCGACCCTTGGAGGGGGCGGATAGTCCGGCCTAGGACTACCAACTTGTCCAGGGGACAGTTGATCTTCAGCAGATTGCGGTGTTGATGCAGGATTTTCTCCAACAGTAGGAGCTTGTTGATCTTGTGTAAATGAGGGCTCCACATGTGTGGAGCATTGTCCTTCCCGATCCGCCACAAGGGGTTCCTCAATGGGGCGGAAAAATCCCACGCCCATTCTTCTTATGGCATCTTGGGGTATTTCAACATCTGCATCACAAACATCAACTTGCCCTACAAAGGAGCCGTTATTTTCATCGAACTCCACACTACAAGATTCTACAACAATCCCAGTGATCTTGTTGCAGACTCTTTAAGTGTGGGATTCGGCAGCGTAACCAACAAAAATAACTTCTAAATCCTTGGACTCAAATTTTGACAAACGGACACCTTTAATAAGAAAGAAACACTTACACCCGAATACCCTGAAGTATGAGATGTTGGGCTTATTACCGGTAAGGATTTCATATGGAGTCTTGTCCAAAATCTTTCGAAGGTAGAGCCGGTTTGATGAGTGACAAGCAGTGGATATGGCTTCAACCCAAAAATTATAAGGAGACTTGAATTCAGCTAGCATAGATCTTGCCATATCCATCAAAGTCCGGTTCTTCATCTCGGCTACACCATTTTGTTGAGGGGTGTACGCAGCGGAATATTGATGTCTAATCCCCTCTTCGCTAAGAAACTCATTTAAAGTGTAGTTCTTGAATTCGGAGCCGTTGTCACTTCTAATTGCCAAGATAGGAACATTGTGTTGACGTTGAACTTCATTGGCAAAGTCGATGACAGTTTGTTGAGTCTCACTTTTCAGCTTGAAGAAATATACTCATGTATATCTTGAGCAATCATCGACAATGACCAAGCAATATTTCTTCCCACCAAGACTTGCATGAGAAGGAGGACCAAATAAATCCACATGAAGTAATTCCAAGATCCTCTTTGATGACACAATAGTCTTCCTCTTGTGGGGAGAGTCATGCATTTTTCCTTCTACACAAGCCCTGCAAACACGATCTTTGGAAAAAGAGACATTGTCTTTTAGTCCAAGGATGTGGCCACCCTTCTGGAGACTTTGCAAAGTTCTCATGTTGACATGGGCTAAACGGCGATGCCATAGCCAGCCCACGTCGGCCTTTCCGAATAGACACATCGTACCCGAATTGGTTTTCCTCGAGAAGTCCACCACATACAGGTCATTTTCGACGTATCCAACGAAAGCAACCTTTAGAGACTTGCTCCACAAGAGTACCACCAAATCATCATCGATAAAAACAGCAAAACCTATCTTTCCAAGGGCACGTACAGAAAGAAGGTTGTAACCGAGGGTCTCAACAAGCATGACGTCCACGAGAGAGATATCGTGGGCAACCACAACCTTGCCAAGACCCAATACCTGAGATTTAGACTTATCACCATAGGAGACTGTGATATTATCATGATTTGGACGCATCTCCGTGATAATCTCCTTGCTTCCGGTCATATGACTAGTGCAGCCACTATCCAACACCCATTTTGACCCACCGGAAGCATAGCCCTGCAAGAAAATTACTTCTTGGTTTTAGGTACCCATTTTTCAATGGGTCCTTTCATGTTAGTAACAAGGGTCTTTGGGACCCAAATAGACCAAGCAATATATTCATCAAAAGGACCAACATAAGAAGCATAAACATCGCCATAGTCATCACAAAAGAGTTCATAATTCGGATTGTGAGCCCCTGCAAAACCAATATCATTAGTCTTGTCTTTTGTGACATTCTTCTCAGCGGTGCTTATCTTTGATTTCACATTCTTGGTCTTGTTCTTCTTGGTTTTCTTCTTCTTGGACTTGGTGACATACCCAAGTCCCTCTTTACCATGATTTGACCTTTGCTTGCCAAGGACTTCATCAAGCACACCTTTGTCCTTGGTAGTGATGTCCTTGATCTCTTCTTTTTCCACACTAGCATTTTTCTTGTTACTATATGTTGAGTTGGACGAGCTAGGAGTATCATATTTGGCCAATTGACTTTGAAGCTGATCATGTGACTCATTGAGAATAGAGTACTCGTTTTTCAACGCCTTGTGAGCATTGTCAAGTTTCTCCAATTCCTCGAAGAGTCTATCATGAGCAGCCCCAAAGTCAATCCTTTCCTTCTTTAACTTCTTTGCTTTGGTGACAGCATTGTCATGTTCCTTAACAAGTTTAGTCACAATTTCTTCATGTGACTCTTCCATAGACTCAAGCCTCTCTTCAAGAGAGACCCGAGCTTCTTCTTCTTCTTCTTCTTCAAGAGCATTTTTTAGGGATGCAATTTCCATTGCATCCTCCCTTTCAATTCTGCCCTTTTCTTTGAGTGCTTCGTTTTGGGCCAGCTGATCCATAAGAGCTTCAAAACGAACTTTGTGCTCACCTTTCAAGTTAGTGTAGAAATAATCCAAAGCAATAATCTCTTCTTTAACCTTAAGACTAGTAGGATCATCCATGTCTATCATAGCCTTGGGGAAAGAAGAGTTAGAAGAAGTTACCTCGGAGCTTCTTGCCATGAGACAAGTAGCATTCTTGTTGATGATGTTTTCGTTCGGAGATTCGAAGAGAGATGTTGATGTAGATGTGGTGGCTATAGCAGCCACCTCTTGAGAGCTATCGTCCTCGTCCTCATCTTCACTCCCCGATGAATATTCTTCTTGAGCCACTAGAACAATCTTTGGTTGCTTCTTGAAAGGAGCATTCTTCTTTACAAACTATTTCTTACGTGGAGCTTTTGATTTGTCCTTGAAAATGAGTCTTCCTCCATTATCCTCCCTACTTTGATATGGACACCACCACAATTGAAGCATGTTCTCAGCTTGGGACCATTTTCTTTTCTTCCATAGGCTCCACTCTTGCGATCTAGTTCAGCTTTAGCCTTGGCTGGATCTTTCCAAAAGTTTCTTGCATAAAGAGCCAAGTATTGTCCGTGGATCCTTTTTATATCCTCGGGACAGTCCAGACCTTCTACCGCATATTCATCATGATCAATCACACTAGTCTTCAAGGCCATGTTGATCCCCTTTTGCATCCCCATAGCTCAAGCACGAGCATCTTCGGCATTCTTGGCAGCCACTTTGAAAGCGGCCATTTCTTGCATTACCTCATTGGATGACATGAGGTGATAGTTATGCCTACCTTGGAGACTTTTCAAATCTGTGGGCTCAAATGGCATAAGAGCACTGACATACTTGCGCTTGATCCAAGCATCATCAACATGAGTTGCACCGTGGTTTCTGAAGGTTGTGGCTATTGCCTTGAGCCTCCTATACATGTCCTCGTGGTCTTCTCCATCCAGCATATAAAATCCTTCAGCTTCATTGCTCAATGCATCATATCTATTCCTTCTCATACTTTCATTTCCGATGAAGAGCTCGGTGAGTGCATCCCAAGCTTCTTTAGCTGTGCTAAGATGCTGAATGTGTGGCATGTCTTTGTCACCCACACCAAGCTGTATCATGTGTAGAGCTGTAGTGTTGAGTTGGCTATCGACCACTTCTCTTCTTGTGAGATTGTTGGGGTTTCCAACATGAAGACCGTTTTCGATGATCTTCCACAACTCTATGGAGGAACTGCACACATGAGATTTCATCAAAAATTGCCATTGAGAGAAAGTAGATGCAGAAAGTTTGGGTGGATCACCCCTATTATGTATATGTGGGTGAGGGATAGGTGGATCAGGGGAATACACATGAGAAACCTCATTGTATCCATCCTCACCGCTATCCTTTTTCGAGGAGGAGCTCTTGCTAGTATCATCACCAACCACTTCGTTATCTTTGGAAACAGTTTTACCCGTTTCCTTGGATTACGGAGTGATATCCTCAGAGTTAGATGGAGGTGATGCTGCGGATGTGGAGAGACGCATTATCAATTGACGCATCTCTTCCATCTTAGCCTCCATTGAACTCACCAAGGTTGTTTCCAACGTCTTGAGATCGTTCATGGTGACTACCTCCGGAGCATCACTCCCATCTACCTTGGAACCCATACTTCTCTTAGGCGGTTAAGCCCGAAATAAGAGCCGAGGCTCCGATACCAAATGAAATGGATCGTATGGGCACCTAGAGGGGGGGGGGGTGAATAGGTGCTAACCAATTTTTAATACTTTTTCAATTTTAGGCTTGACACAAAGTAAATTCTCTAGATATGCAACTACGAGAATTTCCCTATATGTAACCCTAACTACTAAGCACGTAAAAGAGGAGCGAGGAAACCGTAGTGGAGCACGCGGAGACACATGGATTTGTTTTACCGCAGTTCCTTCCTTGTTAAGGGAAGTACATCTGCGTTGGAGGGGTGGGCAGTTCTAAGACCACCACGCCACAATAGGCCTCACCCTATTCTCCGATGGATCTCGCCACGAGAGGCCTGATCCACCTTCTCCACTATTGGATCCCTTCGAGGCGGGAACCAGTGCCTTTTACAACACTATCGGGGCACACACCCACAACCGAATTGGGGGCTCCCGAGATGACAACAAGCTGCCACAAGAACAAGGTTTATCAATATAAACAAAAACAAGGATCTAGGTATTTGCAAGAAATACTAGATCGGGGGTTCTCCAAATGAATGGAGAGAAGATGAAGCGCTTGATTGCTGATGATGAAGATCGAGTTCTCCTCCTTCGATTCCCCAAGGGATGGGGCCTTTGGGTGGATCTAGGTGGAGCACTCTTGGATGAAGCTTTCAGATCTGATCTGGTCTTTTTCAAGATGAATCAAGAGTTCTGGCAGGAGGGGGAAGGCTGGCTTAAATACCCCCTCCCCAGATCTGGCCGTTGCACAACTTTGGGGGCAGATTATCCGCCCCCCACTTGGGGCGGATTATCCGCACCCTGGGAAAACTCCTCCCCAAGGGCGGATTATCCGGGGAAAACTCCGCCCCCTCTCTGGGGCTTGCGCCAGAGTGAAGCTTGGTGAAGATCTTGGGGGGCGGATAATCCGGCCCCCCTGAGGGGAGGATTATCCGGCCAGGCCGGAAAGTCCGGCCAATACTCCGCCCTTTCTCTAGGGCTTGCGCCTTGGAGATGAGTAGGGGGGCGGATTATCCGGCCCCCCTGAGGGGCGGATTATCCGACGGGGCCAGAAAATCCGGCCAAAATTCCGCCCCCCTTCTGGGGCTTGCGCCAACTTGGGAAGAGGGAGGGGTGGATTATCCGCCCCTGGTGGGGGCGGATTATCCGCACCCCAAAAATAGAATCCTTTCCCTTTTTCTCATAGGTGTTTGCAACACTTCAACACACATTAAATAATCCTTGATATTGTTATCTAACACACAAAACACTAGGGATTATAAAATGTTCTTTCACCACTGGAGTATCAGTAGAGCATGTATCTAAAACCTTGCCCCGCCAATATAAGTGCAACAAGAGTCTAGCCCAACCAACCATTGACCAAGTCAGAGTAGTCTGTGAATACCCCGACATATTCCCAGATGTATTGCCCGGTATGCCCCCAGATCGGGATATCGAGTTTATCATTGAACTAATCCCTGGAACTGGACCTATAGCTCAGAGACCTTATAGTATGAACCCGTCTGAATTAGTGGAGCTAAAGAAGCAAATGGATGCTATGCTGGAGATAGGACTGATTCAACCAAGTGCGTCGCCATGGAGATCACCTGTTTTGTTTGTGGATAAGAAAGATGGAGGTAACCATTTGTGCACGGATTATCAGAAACTGAATGATGTCACCATTAAGAACAAGTACCCACTGCCGAAGATAGAAGTCTGTTTGACCAGTTGACCGGTGCCAAAGTGTTTTCTAAGATTGATCTTAGAACTGGTTATCATCAACTCAAGATTCGCGCAGAGGATATTCCAAAGACTGCCTTCACCACCAGATATGGATTGTATGAGTACACTGCCCCCGCTTAACTCATGAACCTCATGAATAAGATTTTTATGAACTTCCTGGATAAGTTTGTCGTTGTTTTCATCGATGACATTCTGATCTATTCCAAATCAGCAGAATAACATGAGCTACACCTAAGGACCATCCCTTAAACCCTTAGGGAGCATCAGTTGTATGCCAAGTTTAGCAAATGTGAGTTATGGTTAGAGGAAGTAGGATTCCTCGAACATATTGTGTCGGCCGGAGGAATTGCTGTAGACCCCGCCAAGGTTAAGGATGTTGAACAACGGCAAGCCCCAACCACTCAAACCCAAGTTCGTGCATTTCTTGGATTAGCGGGATATTACCACAAGTTCGTAGAAGGATTATCAAGCATCACAAGACCCATGACCCAATTATTGAAGAAAGATGAGAAGTTTGAATGGACGGACAAATGCGAAGCAAGTTTTCAAGAGCTCAAGAAGAGATTGATTTCAGCCCTAATTTTGATCATGCCGGATATCACGAAGCCTTTTGATGTGTTTTGTGACGCATCCAAGATTGGTCTCGGATGTGTGCTGATGCAAGAAGGCAAAGTCATATCCTATCTGTCCCGACAACTGAAGCAACATGAGCAAAATTACCCTACCCATGATCTTGAACTAGCAACCGTAGTTTTAGCCTTGAAGACATGGAGGCATTACCTCATGGGTAACCGCTGTGAGATTTATTCGGATCACAAGAGTCTAAAGTATATTTTCACCCAGAAGGAGCTAAATATGAGGCAAAGGAGATGGATAGAGCCAATCAAGGACTATGATCTTGACATTCACTATCACCCCGGTAAAACCAGTGTGGTAGCAGATGCTCTTAGAAGATTGCCGTGTCGATTGAACATAATGATTTTGAAGGAGCAACCAAGTTTGCACAAGGAGTTGGAAGATTTCAGAATGGAACTCGTAAGTGAAGGATTTTTGGCTAGCATAGAACTTCAACCCACTTTGATCAGTAAGATCAAGGAGGCGCAGAAAGGAAATGCTAGTATCGACGGAATCAAACTTCGTATCGGTATAGGGAAGGTACCTAGATTCACCAAGGATGAAGAAGGAGTTTTGTGGTACAAAGGACGTATCTGTGTACCAGCCGATTCAGAGTTGAAGCAAGCTATTTTGAAAGAAGCCCATGACACTCTTTATTCTATCCACCCAGGAGGAACGAAGTTGTATCATGATTTTAAGGAGAAATTTTGGTGGCATAAGATGAAATGAGAAATCGGAAGTTACATAGCCAAGTGTGATATCTGTCAAAGAGGGACATCAGAGACCCGCAGGACTTTTGCAACCATTGCAGATTCCGGAATGGAAATGGGATTCAGTTGGACTGGATTTTATCACCGGTTTGCCTACATCTAGTAGGGGAAATGACTCTATTTGGGTCATAGTGGATAGACTATCCAAGTAGCACATTTCTTACCTGTCAAGAACACTTATTAGAGTTCGAAGCTAGCAGAATTGTACATTGCTAGAATAGTCAGTTTGCATGGATTCCCCAAGAATATCGTGTCAGATCGAGGAACCCAGTTTACCTCGAGATTTGGAAGAAAGTCCAAGAAGGATTAGGAACAAGACTGGATTTCAACACCGCTTATCACCCTCAGACTGATGGACAAACAGAGCGAGTAAATCAAATACTCGAAGACATGTTGAGAGCTTGTGTGTTGGAATATGGATCTAAATGGGAAGACTGTCCGCCTTTCGCAGAATTCTCATACAACAACAGTTACCAAGACAGTTTGCAAATGACCCTATTTGAGTTCGTGTATGGAAGAAAGTGCCGTACCCCGTTGAATTGGTGGAAAGTAGGAGAGAGTCAGATTTTTGGACCCGACATCCTAAGAGAAGCCAAAGAGAAAGTTCACAAGATCCGTGAGCACCTTAAGACCGCCCAATCCAGACAGAACAGTTATGCCGACAAGAGACGTCGAGACGTAGCCTTCAATATCGGAGATTTTGTGTATCTGAAAGTATGACCCTTGAAAGGAATGCAACGTTTCCAACTCAAAGGAAAATTAGCCCGTAGATATATCGGACCCTTCAAGATTTTGAATCATCGAGGAGAAGTATCGTATCAACTGGAACTGCTAGAGGAGATGTCATCCGTGCATAATGTGTTCCATATCTCGTTACTTCGCAAATCCCTAGAAGTCCCCGAGAAGACCGAAGTCTTCCAGAATATTGATCATAGAACCACAGAGATCAACGAGGACCTAACATATCCGGAAGTACCCATTCATATTTTGGAACAAGCCTTCAGAACCACCAGAACCCAGAGTATCAAGTTTATCAAGATCCAGTGGAGTAACCACACTGAAGAAGAAGCTACTTGGGAAGGAGAAGATTACATTAGGACTGAGTTTCCAGATCTCTTTAGTTCCTAGTTTTATTTTTCTTAAATCTCGGGACAAGATTTTGTTTAAGGAGGGAAGGTTTGTAACATCCCAAAAATATTAATCAAGATTATCAAGTTCTAATCACCCAAGTTTAGGGTTAACAAAAACTTTTGTTAATTTAAAATCAATATGAATGCATGTGTGTGTGATGAATGCTTGTATTGCCATGTTTGATTGCTATGAATGGCAAGGATTGGTTTAAAGAGGAAAACAACATCATCTAGATCATTTCCAAGCAGAATCAAATCAAGATAAATTCAAATATAAACATTATGAGCAAATGGTCATTTTGGCCAAACTTGTTCACTAGACCACTTTGAGTGTTTCTAGTCCAAGTTTTCTAACAGAAACAAATCCAATTCTTTTCACCCCTTGCTAGACCAAGTAAAAGTGAACCCAAGCCCACCTTGCAAACCCACAAAAACAGATTGCAAATCTATTCAAATGACAATTCAAAATTGAATCAAGCGTAGGTACTAAGATCACCATTTCTCAAAAATCACTCAAACCAGTTCACCTTAACAAACCCAAGCAGCCAGATACTACCAAGCATGTGACCAAAGCACTCACCAAATTTCATTCAAAAATTTCAAACTTAAATTCTTGCGGCCATTTCATCAAACAGTTGGTGAGCACAGTAGTCACTGCCTAACTTCTACTGTTTGTGATCAAAGATTTGTCCAATTCTTGTCTACAATTCTCACCCCTTGTCCCCCTAGTGAGCACACTTGCATTGAACAAGCTAGAAAGCTACCATTGCACCAGTGCCATGCCACCTGAGCGCTCCCTTGCCAGCCGATCATGGCCAGCATGCAGGACTAGCCGCCGCGCCTGGCCACGATGTCCAGGAGGAAGCTCACCGTCCACCGCCATCCCCTATCCAGCCCTCGAACGCAGCCAGGCCCTGGACCACCGAGGAAAGGCCACACACACTTCCTCTGTGCCGTGCCGACAGCGCACCAGAGCGCCGCACCCGACCAGCTCGCGTACGCCACGCCGCGCCCTCACCGCGTGTGCACACACTCGCCTTAACACCAGCTAGCTCCTAGACATCCCCGTTCGTGGCTGCGCGACCCGTAGCAATGATGCGTCATTGAAATTTCCGTCGGTGCCACTCAGAGCACCAGCCCGTTTCGACCAACCTCGACCGCCCTGTGCTGTGCCATTAAGTCCTTGAGCATCGCCAGGAGACCGCGCACCGGCCTACACCCTCCGCCATGCCGTTAGCTCGCTGTGCCGTCGACCCCGTCGAGCTCCGACCATGTCGTGGGAATGGCCACAGCAGATGCTGAAATCGGCAGCGAGTAGTAGAACATGGGTCAAGGGCGGCCTGCCATCTGCGGTGCGAGATGACGGCGGAGACGCAAGGGTTTACCCAGGTTCGCCCCCCGGAGGGTAAAGACCTACTCCTGCTAGATTGTATTATGGAGAGAGTACAAGGGCGAGCTCGTCGACTAAGCGGCGAGTCGCTGGGGTGTATGATGGAACGTGTCCTCTATGCGTACCCTAGGGAGGTTTATATAGGCTCACCTCGCTAGGGTATACAGATCTACAACCGAATTGGTTAGGGATTCAGAGGGTCTTTGTCCTAGTCCGACTGGTCCTAGCTACACTTCTAGGCCTCCAGCTTCCAGTCGCCTGAATCCTCGCCAAGTCTCGATCCAGTCGCCGTCCTGTAGGCCCACTCGCTGGCAGCTTGGGCCGATAGGAAATGTCCTGCTGGGCATACCCCGATAGGCATATCCCCATCAGTAGTCCCCGAGGCTATCGTTGATTCGTCGCAGGTGTTCGTTGGCAGTCGGAGTATGCGGGTCCAATTTGGACGCCCAATCGAATCGGTGGTGGACTCCTGAACAAAGGAAAAAACTAGTCATTTGAATCGCAATAATAGCGTCTGATCAGATCGCAGCTTGGCGAACAGGTCGGCGAATAGTCAAGTCACTGTTATAGTGATCGGGTCGGCGAATCGTCGAGTCGCTGAAGCTAGAGATTCGAGTGGACGAAGTTGGACCGTCAGCTTGGTCAAACTAGCCGTTGGGTAATCCAACGGTAATATCAGCGTAATTACCACGTGGTAACGGTTCCCTGAAAATGGCGGGTAACAACCTCTATATAAGGAGAGTGACGGGTGAGGGGAAATGCTTCCCTCACTTCCTTTGAAATCGTGCATTCTCATTCCTCCATTCCGCGCAGCGACCAGAGCGATTCGCAACCCCCGATCCCCCAGCCGATGGCCCCTCCTGCGGAACCATGGGGCAGATCCAAGTGCACGAAGGCGCTGCTGAGATCGTTCAAGGAGGCAGGGATCCTCCACACCGGGAGATGGCGCATCCCCGCGGCCGGAGAAGTGATTCCAGATCCGCGCGAGGGGGAATTCGTTTGCTTCACCAGCCACCTGGAGCGGGGCTCAGATTCCCCACTTCCCTCTTCTTCCACCGCTTCTACGCTTACTACGACATCCAGCCGTCGACCTGGGACCGCACATCTTCGAGCAACTCGCCATCTTCATGGCGTTCTGCGAGTGCTACCTGGGCTGTCGGCCATACTTTCCCCTATGGAAAGATCTGTTCCATGGGAGGATCAGCCGCGAAGAGGCGAGCGGCCCAATGTTAGCCGCGGGCGGCCTGACCTTCCAGCTGAAGTCAAAGGCGTCGTTCGTCGATCTGATGCTGCCCGCTAAGGCAGCGAATGAGTGGAATAAGAGTTGGTTCTACGTGACCGAGTCGACGCCGGGCGACGAGGTGGCGCTTCCAAGGTACTCCGTCGAACGGCCCGAGCCGCGTCGGCTCCAAGTCACCAACCTTCCGCTGGACCAGCGGATGGTCGTCGACGAGATGTTGCAGACCATCCGCAACTTGAAGAAGAAAGGCCTCCAAACCATCAACCTCTACAATTGCTGGCTCGGGCGATGGCTCGTGCCACTGGCCAGCCGTGCCCACTATATGTAAGAGTACACGGGCAAGGACGACCCGACGAAGTCCTGTTACGACGAGTGGAGACTCAATGACTACACCCAGGCCCTGAAGAAGATCACCCAGGCGGTGTATCTTGACGCAAAGGCCAGGGTCGCACCTTATACCGCGAAGCGCTCAGCTCCAATGGTGAGTTTTTATTTCCCTTGCACTCGCAGTCGCAGTTTGTGCATTCACTGTTGTGCTAATGTTGTTTGATTGTTGCAGTTATTCCAAGTGGTGGAAGGTTGGCTTCCACCCGCAGATGACGAGAACTAGAACTCGTCCGCCGAAGACGAGAGCGAGTCATTGCCTGACAAGGGCGATGTCAGGAGTGACGGGGGAGGCGATGGCGATGACGAAGACGATAGCGACGAAGCCGTGGAGGTTGCTGCCACCACGGTCCGCAAGACTAGTGGGCAGCACCAGCGTGAGCTCGAGGCCAGCAAAAGCCTCGAGGCCCATGACGACGACGAGCTCCCCGAGCATACCTCACAGCGTGAGGCCACGCCATCAACGAAGAATAAGCCGCCACCACCCAAGAAGAAGACGAAGCCGGCCAAGCCGGCGTCTCCGCCTCGGTCCGCGAGTAGCTCCGATGCTACCAGCGCAACCAAAGAAACAGCGGCGAACACGGCTACAATGACTGGTGCGACCATCGTGGAAGATGAGGCACCGCTGGCATCACTGCCGTCGCCGTTTGCCCCAGTCACCAGGTTGGTGGCCGCTCCAGCCGCAGGGGCCTCGTCGGCGAGAGGAGCTCCCGCGGCGATTGCCACTGAGCCTCCTGCCGCGGCCTCATCCTCAAAGAAACCGTCGGTGTCTTGGGCACAGAGCATGTTAGAGACAGGCCTTAGTCGGAAACTGGGGACAGAACTGGAAAATCCGGCCAGCATTCGCACTGGCCTACGATTTATCCCAGTTGCCAAGTGAGTATTCCTCAATCTTTCATCTGTTTTCTTGATTTGTGTTTCGATTGGCGAGTGTTATTGACGGAGTTGTTTCGCAGGACTGGAGTAAAGAAGATAGGTCACCCTTCGGTGGCCAATGTTCCATTAGTCGCTGCGGAGGTGCCGGCTGATCCCTCGAGGAAGAGGAAGGGCGACGAGACTGAGGCTTCCGCTGAAGGCACCAAGAGAACAAAAGGTGATGAAGTCGTCACGATCTCGGACGAGCCAGCGGTTGCCCCGAGCGAAACCCCAATTGCGGTGGACGTAGCTCTGAAGGCGTCGGAGGACGCGGGGTCACAGCAGTCAGGCCCCATGGTTTCGATTGAGGCGACCGGGCCGCCTTCGGGTGGCGCGGGGGCCGCGGTGGCGACGTTCCCTCGCTTTGTAGCGAGGGCCGCCACAGCGAGTGCCTCGGTGCCATCGAGCCAATTCCCTGGGGCCGCCGGTATGGAGGTCGAACAGTGTCGCGGGCACACTCCGCTCGTGCTTTCATCGGTGGACGCGATGGAGCTTCACGACATGCTAGGTGCCGCCATCCAGGTATGTCCAATCCCTAAGGATCTGGCCACTGAATTTTAGTGGTCAGATTCTTATTGCTTTTTTGCCATCCAGTACCCGAGTGTCTAGTCGCTGAATTTCAGCGGCTGGACACTTAGGAATTTTGTCATCCAGTCCCCGACTGTCTAGTCGCTGAATTTCAGCGGCTGGGCACTTAGGAATTTTGTCATCCAGTCCCCGAGTATCTAGTCGCTGAATTTCAGCGGCTGGGCACTTAGGAATTTTTGTTGCTGACGCTATGATTGTTGCACAGGGCTTGCAGCGCGAGTCAGCCGAGCGGCTTGCTGCCAAGCACCACGTGGAAAAGGAGCTTCTCGCTGTTCAGGATACAAACGAGAAGCTTCGAGCGACTGCATGTGAATGTTTGTCTCGTTTGGCGCTTGTCACGAACTTGCTGCGTTTGTGACCGTTTTGTTGTGGAAGCAGAGGATAGTGCGACCGCAGTGAAGGAGGCTCGCCAGGGCCTTGTTCCGGCTGGTGAGTTGACGGCGGCTCAGTCTTCCTTGAGCGTCACGGAGAAGCAAATCGCTGAACTAGAGCGTGAGCTTAAGGAGGTGAAGGCGGAAGAGAGCTCGGCGGAAGGACGAGCCAAGGCGGCCGTCACTTCTGTTGCTAAGGAGCAGAAGGTGTCGGACGCACTCGTGGCCGGGTTGCAGAATGACCTCTCAGCTCTTCAAAATTTCATCACGGACCTCTGTCGCCTGCTGATTAGTGAGTTTTCCTTCAGTCACTCCCCGGGCACGCGTACCACATTGTGATTTTAGTGCTTAGCTCACGGTTTTCTTGTGTGTTGCAGGCCTGATCACTAATAACGCCGAAGAGGCGTAGTCGTACGACGCGCGGCAATGCGTGACCACCCTGGTCAATTCAGCCGCGCTATCAGCGACCTGCCTCCGGGCGTATCTTTAGGAGATCTCGCCCACGGAGGTGATCCCCAGCGACCTCGTCGAAGTATGGCGCTATCTGGAGAAGGCCCCGTCGGTCGTGGAGTTCATGACGCGGTCGGCCTTCCGTCGTGGAGCGGCGACTGTGCCGAGCCTTGGGCTCGCACATTTTCCTGACGATTTCGACCTTGATGACATCATGAGCGGGTACCCCTCGTCGACGGGCTCGGTCGAGATTGCCGAGGTGTTGAGGCTGACGGAGCAAGCCGCGGTATACTCCGACCGCGTGTGGGCGATGGGCGACCTTATTCCCTATCGAGAAACGGTCGTCTCCCCCAATGACCCCGAATCGGCGCACCACGACTTCAAGGTGGAGCAACCGTTTTGTGCGGCGATGGCAGGTGAGCTCACGACGTACCTGTCGAATCCCTAGGTTCCCTTTATCCGCAACCGCAAGGATGGTGACGCCTCCTCTTCGAAGCCTATGGAATAGAGTGTTTTGCCATTCGGCATTAGCGTAAGATAAACATGTAATTCTCCTTGTATGCGAACAAATTTTGCTGCTATGAAGGAATGCGCGGGTTATTTTGTCATTGCTTTTGTGGTTTGAGTGTTGGTTGTACGAGTCCCCGAGCGCGTTCGCCCTTTTTATGCGGTTAACCTCGTTTTTATATGTTGTGTGAACTGTTAATGAGTTAGGGTCGACTCGCCATGGCTCGGGAAGCCAGTCGCATGGCGACTCCCAGGGGTGCTCTTTACTTGGCCGTTTTCCCGGGCGCGAACGGTCGCCGAGTCCCCGACCGTGGTACTTGGCCGTTCTAGTCGCATGCCCGAGGTAGGTGAGGACTAGGCGCGTTGTGTTAAGCGCGTCAATCCGCCTGATCCGTAAGACCAGTCGCATGGCGAGTCCTGGGCGCACTCTCTTACTTGGCGTTCTTCCCTAGCCGCTCTTCTTTGGGCTAGTGTCAGTCCCCGAGCGTGGTACTTTGCCGTTCGAGTCGCTGCGCCGAGGATGTGGAGGACTGGGTCGCTGTGGGAATCGAATGCAGTCGTCTTGTCTCGGGGAGCTAGTCGAGCTAGGCGACTCCAATGGGGCTCCGGGTTAGCTTTTTTCGTGGAGGCACGAGGCCTGAATTTTTCCAGTGCCCTCGTACCGCACTACTTGGCCGTGCCGATCGCGTTACCAAAGGTTGAAGCGAATAGCGTAACGCTGGCGGGGGGTCGGCGCCATTCGCCATGTAGGCCGCGACGTGGCGACCAGACCCGTCGTGGAGGTCAGCGGAGTTCTCCGACCCGGAGTCAAAGTCGAAGATCCCAAGGATGGAGGGGTCCTTGAAGTCTCCCATGTTGGAGACCTGGGTGATGGAGCCCGCGGGCGATGCGGCGACGATGGATCCGGCAGCCGACGCCGGGGTCGCCGAGTCGGCATCGTGGTTGAGGGCCGCGTCGTCCGCGACCATGGCGGTTTTGGCCACGTTGTTGTGGGCCGAGTCGTACTCGGAGGCGAGGTGGTGGATTGTGCGGACCTGGCTCTCAAAGAGCTGGTCGCGTGGCGGCGACTCGCGGATGCGAGCCGGGTCCTCCGAGGTGATGGTGTCGGTGAAGCCGACGAAGAGGCTGATCATGCCGACCGGCATGATCACGCTATGCGTGACGGGGCGTGCCGCCGGGATGTAGCTGCTCGGCAAGATCTGGAGGATCTCGCCGATCACGATCATGCGGCCGGTGGCGATCATCTTGTTGATGGGTAGATTGGATCTCGCCGCAGAACACCGGCCTGACCGGCCAGTCCCAACAGTGGGCGCCACTGTCGTGGGAATAGCCACGACAGATGCTGCAATTGGCAGCGAGTAGTAGAACATGGGGCAAGGGCGGTCTGCCATCTGCGGTGCGAGATGAGGGAGAAGACGCAAGGGTTTACCCAGTTTCGGCCCCCCGGAGGGTAAAGACCTACTCCTGCTAGATTGTATTATGGAAAGAGTACAAGGGCGAGCTCGTCGACTAGGCGGCGAGTCGCTGGGGTGTATGATGGAACGTGTCCTCTATGTGTATCTTAGGGAGGTTTATATAGGCTCACCTCGCTAGGGTTTACAGATCTACAACCGAATTGGTTAAGGATTCGGAGGGTCTTTGACCTAGTCCGACTGGTCCTAGCTACACTTCTGGGCCTCCAGCTTCCAGTCGCATGAGTCCTCGCCAAGTCTCGATCTAGTCGCCGTCCTATAGGCCCACTCGCTGGCAGCTTGGGCCGACAGGAAATGTCCTGCTGGGCATACCCCGGTAGGCATATCCCCATCAGACCATGCCGCACTGCTCCTCTCCCTCGACTATAAAAGGAGGCCTCCCCAGCCTCAATTTGCACACCATATCACTCCCCACTCCTCACTGAACCTTCCACACCTCTCCCCGGTGCAAGGAGAGCTCTGCATCGCCGGAATTTCACCGGAGCCCGCCGCTGTAGAGGAAGAAGGGAGTCATCGATTGGAGCCGTCCCAGGAGCCGCCGCAACCACCGTTCAAACCGACATTGTCGACAACATCATTCTCCCCCAACGCCGACCCCAGCTGGAGCCCTGGTGAGCCTCACATGACCCCAACCGCCGCGTTAGGGTTTAGACCTCGCCGGAGCTGTTCGTCGTCGACGATGCACCTCAGCCGTAGGATCCTATTCTAATCGCACAGTCCAGATTGCCACCTACCGCTTCACGTAGCCAGAGTCGCTGATGCGTGAGACCGCTCTGGTAGCAGCCTGCTGCGCGCGTGTTGTGCCGTTGGGCCGGCCCATTTAGTTCCCGCGCGACCCAATAGATTCAAATATAGATTTTTCTAATTTATTTAAACCCTAGTTCTGTCAATAGATTCAAAAATCAATTTAGAGAGTTGTACTGAACCAAATTGCATGAAACTAATTATGCTAGAAAGGTATGGAAATTATTAATCCAAGCCCATTGGATTCAAACCATTTGGAATTATATATCACCTATACCAAAAATAACAAGACAAAGACTTTTATGTATTCAAACATTTTTCAAAAATCAACCATAAATGTTTTTGAGTTGATTCCAACTCTCAAAAATCACATTTGATCGGATCTAATTGAATATATAAAAATATTTAGGTTTACAGGCAGTAAGCTTGAACAAGTATTAAAAGAATGCCTCATAGGCATTTCTGGTCCCTTTAATTATTTAAAATAATAATGTTAAACCTTATTAAATTGTGACACCACTTTAAATTATATTCCCAAGTATTAAAATATGTGGTGATGACATGTGTCAACATGATCACATATTTTAATTGGAGAATATTATATCTTAAGTAGTTTTCAATGAGTAGAAATTACTTTTCTAAAATAAAATAAATAAGACTAGATCTTTATTTCATGTGATGATTGTGATGATGCTAGATCATCTAGTGTGAACTTTTGTGTGCCAAATCGAAGTAGTTAAGTATTGTTTGGTGATTGTGTATCTCATATTTATTTATAGACGCTAGTAACGACCAAGGATACGAAGAGGAGGAGTACTACTACGAAAAAGAAGAAGAGAACTTCAATCACTGCACCAATCAAGGCAAGCTACACTATGAAAGCTAACACTTGCATGATAACTATGCAAAAGATGATCACGGTAGATGGGAATACTTGGTGAAAATGATTATGAAAACCTTAGAATGATGAGTCATTCTAATGAAATGTTTTGACATGTGCTATGAACACCAGATGATTTGGTGATGAAAATGTTGAGGCATGAGCCTTAGCTCTTTATAAAATTGATGGTTGGGTTCGGATGCGATACCGTTCCAATTTTTACCATACAACCACAATACCCGAATTTGGATAGCGCTTGACTGGAAGTTTATATATCTTAGTATGGGCTCCCTTGTGGAAGAGGTTTGAGCCGAGGATACCTCGTGATGATTGTCCACCTGTGTAGTTCCCAAGATGACAGATGGTCATGGTTGGGAGGCCAAACTCATAGGGGAGGTGCCTATACTAGGGTGTGTAATTGAAAGGTTAGGATTGATTATCCGCATACCGAGTATGGTGATTCAGGATTGTTCCTGACGAATATATCAAATGTTGTGGTGAAAGTGTACCACCTCTGCAGAGTGTCAAACTATTCAAATAGCCGCGTCCGCGGTTATGGACAGTTGGAGTGGCCATACTGTTCTGTCGTCAAATGTTTTCAAAATGACTTGTGAAATGAACTATGACTTTGCTTGACCACGACAGGGTTGTGAACATGAAAACTAAGTTCCCACTTAGGTGTTATAAAACCTTAAACTAGTTTTATTTACTTCTGAACTCAGTTAAGATAAACCTGGATTTTTGCAAATAAACCTAGAGCTTAGGATTCCTACTTGAACCACTTTACTTGTTCGTGATAGTTCGCGAGTACTTAAAGAGTACTCATGGCTTTGTCCCTGGCTATTCCTATGGCCAGACTATGAGGAGGACTACCAGGATGATGGACAGCAGGAAGTCTATGACAACTAGGATCATCTCCCATCGTCAGCATTGCCTGCTACCTTGAAGATAGAGATTCGACCATGCTACCGTTATTATATTATTACGCTGCGTTGATTGTATTAAGACTAGATCATGAGATCCTTTATTTGTAAGACCTTTATTATGATTTGTAATGGATGATGAACTATGGTGCCAATCTCTTATGTCTTGCAAAAATGGTAATCCTGGGATTGCGATGTATGGCATAATAGGCATTTGGGATTAAAAATC
The DNA here is from genome assembly GCA_916181665.1 of Avena sativa. NCBI lineage: Eukaryota > Viridiplantae > Streptophyta > Magnoliopsida > Poales > Poaceae > Avena > Avena sativa. The sequence goes on along the minus strand of OV702280.1, from coordinate 252,360,556 downwards.
CGGGTGTTGACAAAGAAGGACTGCGCTGACATGGCTGGGTTTTCCTCACTGCAGAAGTGCACAATGACGATGAGGTTGCTTGCATACGGAGCGCTGGGTGACAGTGCCGATGACTATCTCCGCATGGATTTCTTGTAAAGGTTTTGCAGGGCAATGTTTGGGCCATAGTACTTGAGAACACCCACTACTAAAGACACTGCTCGGATCCTCGCAATCAATGAACTAGAGGATTTCCTGGATGCTTGGAAGCATAGCCTACATGCATTGGCACTGGAAGAACTGTCCATTTGCATGGCAGGGAATGTACAAAGGCCAAAGGAGGTTTCAGTGTGATACTCGAGACAGTTGCTACACATGATCTTTGGATCTAGCACTCATTCTTTGGCATGGCAGGATCGAACAACGACATCAACATCCTCCAGTCCTCAAATGTCTTTGCCAAGCTTGTTGAGGGTCATGATTCCCCTTTGGACTTTGAGATCAACGAGCACCACTACAACAAGGGATACTATCTTGCATATGACATCTATCCAATATGGCCAACATTTGTGAAGGCTATCTCAAACCCGATGCTCCCCAAGCATGCTCAGTTTTCCAAGGAACAATAAGCTTGCAGGAAGGATGTGGAGCGGGCATTTGGTTTACTCCAACAGAAGTTTGCAGTTGTTCGGTTTCCCGCCATGAACTGGTCGAAAGATCAGATGTGGAAGTGATGAACTGCTGTGTGACCTTGCACAACATGATCATTGAGGATGAGAGGAAGGACCCAGTGAATTTGGTCTAGCAGAACGAGCCATACTACAGACAGGGACCTCTTGCAGATCCTGATCACCAGGTGCCGCCAACCTAGACTGCCTTTATCGCCATGCGTCAGGAAATCCGAGACCTAGTAGTGCATCAACAGCTGCGGGATGATCTGGTTGAGCACATATGGACACGCATGAGCAACATGTAGATGCCGATCATGAACTGGCGAACTAGGCCGAACTATGTTGTATTTTCAGTCTATGCCGAACTATATTTAATTTCATGCCGAACATTGCTTTATATTCATATTTTTGCCAAAATACGGTGAACTCTGTTTGAATTTGAGCGAAAACTCGTCGTTTATGTTCCGCCTGGGAACTCAGTTTGAGAATGCGAGTGAAAAACTGGGCGTTTTCAGATGAAAAGTTATATCCGTCCGGCGCTAAATAGTGCCGGATTTCGGCCTGGAAACGCCAACGAGTGGAGGTGCTCTTATTAATCAGATCGAGAGATCAGTATTGACTATAACCCAGCCTTCAAGAGGTGGTTTCCAGGAGATTTTATTAGGTGCCACAACTGAAGGTTTTGGTGGCAGTTCTAAACTTGAGACTATTCATCCACAAGGAGCAAGGAACGAGCGGCTCAACCAGATGCACCACATCAATGTAATACAGATACGGAGTAGCTTTTGTATCATTCGATACGTGATCATCCACTATAATATCCGAGGCCCAGCTTCGAGGATGTTGATTGGGTAGTGAAATTCCACGCCGCTCCTCCAACGCCAGCCAGAAAGGTTTTGCATGATCACATGCGATCATAGCAAGAAACAGTGATTCATCAACATGTCCACACAATTTGCAAACTGATGAACTCATAACATGTCTTCTTGTTAATTCACTAAAGCAAGGCAACAAATCCATTAACACACGCCACCAGAAGGTCCTAACTTTAGGAACTAATGCAAGTGATGGGGATATGCCAATAGGGGTATGCCTAGGAAGTGGACTCACCTCACCTATAGGGGGAAACTCATCAGAGGCACTACTGGAAAAACCATCTTCCGTTCGATCATTGGAAGCCCAGCAGTCCCGGCCCGTCACGAACCGCGACTAGTGCTAGCACTAGTCCCGGTCCGTGAGGCCCCCAACGGCTAGAAATGGACATACTCATTAGTCCCGGGCAGGACCAGAGTATTAGTCCCGACCCCTAATACGGCCCGGGACTAATAACCTGGAGCATATGGTGGCCATTTTTCGTGGACTATTAGTCCCGGGTCGTATCACGGCCCGGGACTAATTGTCCATTACTATATATACAGCTCCCTGGCCAGCTGCCCTAAAGCATATGGTGGCCATTTTTCTCAAAGAAAGCAAGATAGTTCATGCCATTTTTTTTCTCAAGATTTGTCAAGATTTAGTTTGCAACACCTAAATCCAAAGCTTTAAAAGGTTAGAACTTCATTCTTTCATCTCTTATTGCTACTTTAGCTCTATATAATGCTCTAGAAGTATAGAGATATGGATTAAATGCATGCATGCTCTAGAATTAGCTAGAAGGATTTTGATATATATGTGTAACAAATTTTGATTAGGCACATAGTTACTGAAAATTGAAATGTGTAATTTTAGAGTTTCAGAGCTTAGAATGGAATGAGGTTTTCACTGATGGAACAATAATAAAAAACTCCACATTTATCATGTTGATTGTTTTCTCCAATTCACAAATTGGTGCATGTAAATTTTTCAAAATTCAAAATTAGTGCTCTAGAAGCTATCAATATAACTTGTAATAATTTTATCATGTTGTGTAATGGTTTTTGATATACTTTTACTATAATGCAGATGGTCCGGGAATGGATGTACGGTACTGACCGACGCTCTGGCGAGTTCATTAATGGCGTGGATGAATTCATCCGTGTTGCTGATGCAAACAAGCACAATGGTTTTGTATTCTGTCCATGTAATGGATGTAGGAATCAGAAGGATTACTCTGACTCAAAAACCCTTCACAGCCACCTGTTGAAGTCCGGCTTCATGCCCAGTTATAATTGTTGGACCAAGCACGGAGAGAGAGGGGTTATAATGGAAGACAATGAAGAAGAGGAGGAGGATGACAACTATCATGATTTCCCTGAGTACGGAGATACTTCCATGGGGGATGCTGAAGGGGAGGATGAAGAAGAGACACATGATGAACCCGCTGATGATCTTGGTCGGACCATTGCCGATGCACGAAGAGATTGTGAAACTGAAAAGGATAGGGAGAAGTTCAATCACATTCTAGAGGATCACAAAAAGTTGTTGTACCCAAATTGCGAAAATGGTCTGAAAAAGCTGGGAATCACACTGGAATTGCTGCGATGGAAGGCTGAGTGTGCTATACCTGACTCCTCATTTGAAAAGTTGCTGAAAATGATGAAGAATATGCTTCCAAAAGATAATGTATTGCCCGCCAGTACATATGAAGCAAAAAAGGTTGTCTGCCCTCTAGGTTTAGAGGTTCAGAAGATATATGCATGCCCTAATGACTGCATCCTCTACCGCGGTGAGGAGTATGAGAATTTAGATGCATGCCCGGTATGCACTTCACTTCGGTATAGGATTAGACGAGATGACCCTGGTGACGTTGAGGGCGAGCCCCCCTGGAAGAGGGTTCCTGCGAAGGTGATGTGGTATGCTCCTATAATACCACGGTTGAAACGCTTATTCAGAAACAAAGAGCACGCCAAGTTGTTGCGATGGCATAAAGAGGAACGTAAGTCAGACAGGATGTTGAGACACCCCGCTGATGGGTCGCAATGGAGAAAAATCGATAGAAAGTATCCGGACTTTGCAGATGACGCAAGGAGTTTAAGGTTTGGTCTAAGTACAGATGGCATGAATCCCTTTGGGGAGCAGAGCTCCAGTCACAGCACCTGGCCCATGACTCTATGCATCTATAACCTTCCTCCTTGGTTGTGCATGAAGCGGAAGTTCATTATGATGCCAGTCTTGATCCAAGGTCCGAAGCAACCCGGCAACGACATTGATGTGTACCTAAGGCCATTAGTGGAAGAACTTTTACAGTTGTGGCACGAACCCGGGATACGCGTGTGGGATGAGCACAAGCAGGAAGAATTTAACCTCCGAGCATTGCTTTTCAAAACATTTCTTCCTTTTGATATGATTGATTATATGTATGCTTGCAAGGGATCGATCTTATATAAATGCATCGACGTGTAGTGTGTATGTAGTAGCGTATAATATGTCTACTGAAATATATGTTTGTTAAGTTATAGTGAAACACAAAACGAAAAGGGAACAAAATGGCAAAAAAAAGGAAATACACAATCTCTGCCGCGGCAGAGAAATGTGGTGTTTCTCTGCCGCGGCAGGAAACCTTTTAGTCCCGGGTGGTGTTACAGCCCGGGACTAGAGGGTTCCGCCCCCCGCGGCGCTGAAACAGCCACGTGGCTGTTATCATTCGCGGGCCTTTGCGAGCCGGGACTAGAGGGGGGGGCTCTAGTCCCGTTTTCGCAGTCCCGGGCCCAAAACAGGGACTAGAGCCCGTTGCGCCCCGGGACTAGAGCCCCTTTTTCCACTAGTGAGGTTTACGACGAGTGGACTTGATTCTCTCGGCGAATGGACGACCCACAACGAGTGGGTCTGGAGAAGCATGACAGCTAGAACCCGAACGCCCAGAAACGTAGCTAGACCCAGGTTTATATAGAGTCTTCGGGTCGTCGTGCTGTCCCGGGATCTTCCATCCGGTCGAAGAACGAAAGAGGTTAGGCTGGGGATGCGCAAATCAGGTGCTAGATGCCGCTAAGCTCGCGGTCTCCATGATCTACCTTAGAACATCTTTAATAGATCTTGTAAACGGCGCGATCCGTAAAGGTGGTTTGTGGTGCCCTATAAACGTGTTTTGTGGTTCGGAAATCGTCCGGGCGAAACATAAACTGTAAACAAAACTGAAAATTAAAAAAAGTGCTTCGCACGAAATCAGTTTTCAGTTTGTCGATTGCAAGAGGCGATTTTCCACGATTCACGCGTAATTTACATGATTAACGCGATCAAAAGGCTACGTGATGTTGCGGAGGCGCTGCGCTACCCTACTGCGAGCAAAGCGGCGCTGCGCTACCCTACTGTGAGCAAAATGGGTTTCGAGACATCTCACCGAAGCCTAGGGCGTGGCGGCGACCACACTCGGCGTTGGAGATTACGATGATGTCCTCCTGCTTCACGAGGGCGCACTCCATGCCCTCCCTGTTAGCACAGCCCCTGCCGCTGAGTACTTTTCGACGACACCGACGAAGAAATTCTGACGAGGCGACACACACGTACCCGATAAATTCCGCCGAGATGCACGTGCTGCTAGACGATCGATTCTTTTGATCTAACTAGTACACTCACGCATGCACACGCAAAACAACTTTAATTGCCAAAGGCTCTTGTCGAGCCTTGCTTTTTCTCTATTGCTTCTCAACTCACACGGTGTTGTCCGGTAAGATTACAAGACCAGGTGTGTGCATATATATATATATATATATATATATATATATATATATATATATATATATATATATATGCACTACTAGGACCTAATCAACTAGGAGTCGGTGTACTACTCTAAAACCTAGTCTAACACATATACATATACTACCTGGACACTACACCTATTCGGACTGCAATTTCAATACGTGTAGGACACGTGATTATCTAACAATCGCCCCCTAATCACGATGTGCTTCTTTATATCGACATGGGTCCCAAATGCGCGACTTGCTTTGCGTAGGTGTTATCCTCGACATTGCTTTCGCCGTCTCGGCCGTCCTTGACGATATTGCTTTTGTCGCCCCACTTAGCATCCATGTCACCGTCTTTGCTTTCGCCGGCTTCTCCATGGCTTGATGTTGATCACCTTCTTTGTTGACGTCTTCTTCAGTCTTCACCAGTTCCTTGATGAACACATATTGCTTTTCATGCTTCATCTTCACCGGATTATGTACCATCCAAAGTGTGGTCACCGGTCGTAGTCGTCTCACCTCCAATGCTTTCGGACCAAGTACGACGTACTCTTCTGCGCCCGCCATAGCGCCGATATGTTTAGTTCCTGAACCTTGTGTGCCTCCACGTAGAGCTCCTGGAGCCAACGTCTCTACATGCAGCATATCCTGCATGCCTATTGCTGAGCCAATTTCTTGACTTATCATCACATCACATGGCCCTTAAACTTCTGGACACTCCTTTGCCCCAAGATCTTCACGTGGATCATCACCTCCTGTACTAGCAGATGATGAGCTAAACACAACACCTTCTAGCTCTATTTTTTTCTGACCACAGACTAGCCTTTTCTCCGGACACTTTTTCTTCTGGGAGTATCCCTAGTGCTTCTGGCCTGATTTCCACGCCTAGAGAATCCCCTAGGCCTTCAATCTCTTCTGGGTCCAAATTTGCTGACAAAGATAAGCTTGGTTGATCCATATTTTCTTCATACTCAAGATCCCACGTGATGTGAAAAGATGAATATTCCGGTTCCTTGGAGCCCCAATTCCATGATTTCCCTTCCTCAAAGACTACGTCGTCCGTGAAAACCACCTTATTTGTATAAGGATTGCACAAACGGTATTCCTTCGAGCCTTCATATCATGTCATGATCATTGGAGTACTCTGCTGGCCGGTCTTGTCATGCGCCACGCACCCAAAAGTGCGAAGATGATCAACCGAGGGCTTCCATCCGCACCATACTTCGTACGGAGTCATACCAACTCCACTCTCAGTTGGTGCCATGTTCAGCAAATACACGGCCGTATTGACGGCCTCACCCCAGAAGTTTCTTGGCAAACCTTTACTCTTCATCATCCTCCGTGCCATGGTCAACACGGTTTGATGCAGCTCGCCTTCCTGATCAATGCGTAGAGCTCTTATCTTCGCCTCCATCTTAAACTCTCCGGCTTCCTTGATCTTCTCGAATGCTTGTTGAGCTTGATTCTTACTTTTCAGCAATACAATCCACATGTATTTACTATGATCATCCACCACAAGCATGAAGAACTTATTGCTGGACGGAGTTGCAGGTGAAATTCCAACGCACAGATCACCATGATCAGATTCTAAAGCTTCACTCGCCTCAAACGTGGCTTCACATAGAAACAGGGCACTCCGTTGCTCGTGATCCACACACGGTAGATCGTGATCCACTTGCAACACAATCTCCGTACCCGGTGATGGAGGATCCTCCTCATCCTTCAGCTCAGTTACTTCGAGCATCAGCATCATCGGTCCATCATCTCCTTCCTGGGCGATGAGAGCCCTCTCCTTCGCCGATTTCTTGCAATCCTTCTTGAAGTGACCGAGCTCTCCGCACTTATGACATCTTACTTTCTTGATGTCAAACTTCCTCCACGGCGGAGGCTCATCCTCGTCCTCCCCTGCGATATACTTTTTCGCTGGGCGAGAATCTTCTCTATCACTCCTGCTGCCAGATGCTTTATCGCCCTTCTTCTCCTTGGCGAACAACGCTCGAGCCATAAGCATGAGATGCTCATCCACTTTCGCGTCGCCATAGGTGATCTTCATCTGCTCGTTGTGCGCCTTGAATCGTCCAACTAGATCATCCATCATGAGAGTCTTGAGATCAACGCATTGCTCGATCGCCGAGACAACGGGCGAGTAACATGGCGGTGCCACGCGGAGGAAACGCCTTACGATAGAGATCTCCTCTAGCTTCTCGCCAAGTCCGCGAATCCCATTGACCAGTGTAGCGACCCTTGAAGCAAAAGCGTCTAGCGTCTCATCTTCTCCTATCTCCAGATTCTCGTACTTCTTCTGCAAGGTTTGCAGGGTCGCCTCGCGGACGCGCTCGTGCCCAAGATTTAGCGTCTTGAGTGTATCCCACACCTTCTTTGCAGATTTCTTCGAGATCAGGTGTTGCATCAGATCCGTCGGCACCACCGAGCAGATGGCCGTGAGTGCTAGTCGGTCTAGGTGGTACTTCGATGCGCCCTTCTTGAACTCGTCGCCGCCTAGATCGACAGCCTCCCAGAGTCTGGCGCCTTCTAACGCCCACTCCATCTGGACCGCCCAGACCGTGTAGTTGTCGCGGCTGTACCGCGGATACTGCATCAACACCGGTGCACCCGTAGCCGCATCAGAATACTCGCCCACCTCCTTCGTCATGACCTCCTGTTACTAGGAGATCCTCCACGAGGCTCTGATACCAATTGTTAGCACAACCCCTGCCGCTGAGTACTTTCCGACGACACCGACGAGGAAATTCCGACGAGATGACACGCACGTACCCGATAAATTCCGCAGAGATGCACGTGCTTCTAGCCGATCGATTCTTTTGATCTAACTAGTACACTCACGCATGAACACGCAAAACAACTTTGATTGCCAAAGGCTCTTGTCGAGCCTTGCTTTTTCTCTATTGCTTCTCAACTCACACGGTGTTGTCCGGAACAAGATTACAAGGCCAGGTGTGTGCATATATATATATGCACTACTAGGACCTAATCAACTAGGAGTCGGTGTACTACTCCAAAACCTAGTCTAACACATATACGTATACTACCTGGACACTACACCTATTCGGACTGCAATTTCAATACGTGTAGGACACGTGATTATCTAACATGACGTAGGCCTGGTGCTGGTTGCGGAGGCGCCATGCGCTTCTGTCGGGCCATTGGTAACCAGGGTACCCTGGCCCATTTGCTGCTGGATCCCTATAACAAGGAAGTCATCGAGATTTAGAGACACATCACCGTAAAACGTTAAGGAACCGCCTCCGCGAGGCCTTTTGGTGAAGCCCCCTTCAAGGGAACCACCGGGAAGCAAGAAGTACCTTGACGAGTACGCAATACCGGGTGTACCCTCTCCCCAACACCTAAGGCACAGAAGCCACACAAGGACACTTGCGCTCAAAGAGAAGGACAGTAATTATCTCCGCACCAGGGAGTCATCAACTTCCCTCCAAGCAAGAGAGCTTTCCGCTTATCCAAAAGCCAGAAGTGGCCAACAAGACTACGACATGGGGGGGCACCCTCACCTATGCGGAGACATGGAGAGCATGCTGAAGGCGGAGAAGGGCATCTTTTACGCACCTGCCGCCTTTCTTGTCGCCATGTGGAAACCCTTCCTGCCACATTGGCGGGAAGAGAACTGGGGTGCGTATAAAAGGAGGGGCACGACTCCATAGAGAGGGAACTTCTTCCACCTCGGAAACCGTAGATTTCTCCTTCCTGGAGCTCTAGGTCTGATCGCCTAATTAGCCTCTTGTATTTGTAAACTCGCCAAGTGATACAAGCAATACAACCAAGCAGGAGTAGGGTTTTACACCGCAAGGTGGCCTAAACCTGGGTAAACTCGCCGTGCCTTTCTTGCTGTGATTCTAGTGTTTCTCACCTAGATCATAGAGAGGTCTTGGAGAGACCGTGTTTAGTCCCCTGAGTTCGTTACTTTTGCTACTTTGCGATATACCCTGCCGGGACAAATCTCCGAAATTTGGCGCGCCAGGTAGGGATCTGAGGCGTATCTTCAACCTCTCCATCAACATGGCCGGCTCGGATCGCGGAAAGGACGTTCAGCAGTAGGCCAGCCCCGTCACCGACAGGACGGTGAACCGCAATAGCATCCTTGCACCGTCAACGACGCCCCTCTTGAGAAGTAAGGAGTGAAACTCGCTAAGACTCACCCCCGGCTCCTGCGGTACAGCCGCAAGGCATCTCCATCGGTCCTGCAACCGCCCCCGGTGAAGGGTCTGGCGCCAACCTCACCCCGGCAGCGGCGTTGTGCACGACGCGGGAGTTACTGCTCTACCGGCCTAGCGCGGCCGGACATCACGTGCGACTCCTGTGCATCACGGAGCTTCACAACACCACCAGCGCCACACTAACGACTTCACTCTTCACTACACCACCGCTGGCGTAGGCCACCGCTGGCACCACCGGCACGACCCCAGCAACATCTCGCTCAAAGATGTCCCCGCTGGCAAGGCCTCTGCGTGCAAGACAAGTTGCGCGCAGTGCTCCTCAACCACCACCACCCCACTTGCCGATGACGAAGGAGCGGAGGACGGTCATGCCGCACAAAAGGAGAGACGCTACTTTGTCCTCACGATGCTCCCTCACCTCAAGGAGGCACCGGGAGTGACACACCAAGCGCCAAGACCCCCAAGCCAACCTCAACAAAAATGCGGCCGGCGACAAAGCGACAGCGCAAGGACTTAGAGCAGAACCTCGACAATGGCACCACAGCGCGCGGTTGCTCCGCCTTCATCAAGGAACTTTGGACAGTCACATGGATGCCCAAATTCAAGCTAGACTTACCGCCACGCTTTAGTGGCAACGGGAGTCCCGGCGATTTCCTGTAGTTCTATGCCAAAGGAATTCAGAAGGCAGGAGGCGATGACAAAGTCATGGCCAACTGGTTACCCATGACCCTCACAGGCATGGCTCACCGCTGGCTCATGACCAAACTCCTCGAGGAATCAATCTCCTCATGTAAGGATTTGCGCGACAAGTTCATTGCCAACTTCAGTAACCCACAACAAATCCCGCAAGCAAACATCAGCCAGGAGGGCCTCGTTGAGGAGAAAAACAACATCCTCAAGGAGAACCCACAAAACCATCAATACCTAAGAGCACTAGCGTGCATCCTATGCAGGTCCCCAGCTCACTTCACAATGGATGACCTCCGTGCCATTCGCCAGCAGCCCGGAGAAAAGCTCTGCAAGTACATTCAACGGTTTTACTCGTCACGCAACAAAGTTCCTCAAGCAACTATGGCGCCCACCATTTCCATCTTCTCAGCAGGAAGCTTGCCAAGAGCGGCATGCCAGCATCATCAGCCAAACTCTTCGACATGGCAGACAAATGCGCACAAGACGATAAGGGACGCGAAGGCGTCATCATCGAGGAGGACGCGGGGGCTATTAGGAACCAAGGGCGATCACATGTATCCTTGGCAGGGCTCAAGCACCCCTCTCCAACTGCCAAATCAAGCACCTCAAGTGCTAAATACTCGCAGCGCTCCTGCTGCCGACGAGAGGAAGCTCAAACGGTCTCAATTCCTCGTCATCTTTAACAATGACGACCATCCCAAGTCAACAAAAATGTGGGTAATATACCTCTGGTATGCACACCCACCATCAACAACACCCTCATTGACGGAGCCGCATGCCTCAACGTCATCTCAATAGGAGCCTTCGAGAAGCTCCAGGTGCCTTACGCACGCCTGATGCCGACAAGACCCTTCTCGGGGGTGACTGAAGGAACAACCGTGCCCCTGGGGTAGGTGAAACTCCCCGTCACATTTGGGTCCCGCTACAACTACCGCACCAAGCACATCACCTTCGACGTGGCGCACATACACCCGACCTAGAACGCCATCCTAGGCTACCCCGCGCTGTCAAAATTCATGGCAGTAGTACACCACGCCTACAACCTCGTCAAGCTCCTAGGTTGCAGCGGCACCATCACCATCCAAGGTGATGAGAAGGATGCGAGGCGCTCAATCGAGCAAGCCTACAAGTATATCTGGACACTAGGCCCGAGTTTTCTGGCTCGGCCCGAGCTTCGTGGGCTCGGCGCGAGCTGGGCTCGGCCCGCGGGAGGTGCTGGACCGAGCCAAGCCAGGAAAGCTGGACCGACAGCATCTCGGGCTGGCTCGGCCCGGTCTGGCTCGTTGGCTCGCTGTTTTTTTTTAGAATTTCTTTTGGGCCAAATTAAGTAAGAAGAGGAGTATCTGGGCTGAATTATAACGATACAGAGAGAGGAAGGAATCGATACGGTGGTCAGTTAGGTCACTCATATGTCGTCTCCTATCCCCACGACCACACGCGAGCCGCCGCCGCCGCCCAGACACTGCCTCGCTCCTCTCCTCCAACCCCATCTCCGACGTCCCCATCTCCGACACGGCCCGCGCCGGCCTCGCTCCTCTCCTCCAACCCTATCTCCGACATTCCTCCAGCTGCATACGCACGCACCGTCGACGAGGAGTTCGAGCAGCCGCCATGCACCACCGCAGCTGCCTCCACCGCCGCTGTGGAAGACGACCCCACCTGTCAGTGAGTCATCCACGCCAGGCTCGCGAGCCGCAGCGAGCTGCACCGAGTTTTGCGAAGCTCGGGCAGAGCTCCACCTTGGGGCTTGCCGGCAGGTTCGAGCTGGCTCGGGCTCGCTGGAAAAAGCTCGAGCTTTTCTCTAGCTCGGCCCGAGCTAGACCGAGTTGGCTCGTGTCCAGGTATACCTACAAGGCTACTGCTGCCACGCATCTAGCTGATGAGGACATCACGGACCTGCCCACGGAAAGAAGCAGACAACCCTCCAGAAGCGGAACCCGAACGAGAAGATGACACCGGGCGCCAGTGCCTCGAGGGCTTCCCCCAGCACGGGCGGCAGCCTTCATTTCAAATAGGAAGGCGTGCTCGTCGCTTTCCCAGCTGACGGAGCCTGGAGGACAACGCTGGGTGTCCTCAGCATCTCCGGCAGAGCGCTCGAGCACAACAGAACAACACACCCAGCTGCGCGCACAGTGAAGTGGAAGACACACCGCGAGGCACCAAACAAGAATCATGTCTCACCAAGGCTCAAAACTCAACAAGACAAGACCCGTGCCAAGAGAAAAACGGCAAGAACCCATGCTACAGTCAAGAAGCCGCGCGGTTTCTGCAAAGGCTACAACTTGAGGACAACGCCACAAAACCTGAACCGACATCACCGCTCTTCGTACCAGATACAATACTGGTCACACCAAGCTATTCTACGCAAGCATCGCCGCAAGCGCAGCACCCGCCAGTGGTGATGAACAAACACGCACGCGAAAGAGAGAACGAAGAACGCAAGGAGAATTTTGCGTCGTGTACTTTAACTGCGATCTTTTCTGTTTTTCCTTTTATTCAACCAAGTCTATGCGTAGATCTTGATTCTTCCTTATTGTAAAACGAAAATAACGCCAACACTGAAGAGCTTATAGGACCAAGTCTGAACTGAATCATGGCGTGGACAAACAAACTGCACGTCAGACTTATTCAGAAAAAAACAGTTAACTGAAAACTGAACCTAAACTATGATGTGCAGCAGGATTACTTTTTTTTTTGCGGGTAACAGCAGGATTACTTTCAACAAAAATAATTTATGGATGATCATCAGTACTAGAATGCAAAGATGAGCCCAGAGTGTAGAAGCTAGAGTAGGGAATGTCTGAAATTTCCAGTGTCTCCTTGGCCACCTTGTTTACTCGGCCTGAGTTGAGCTCAACCATGAACGTCACATCCCGCCCCGTGGTTACGAAAATGACTCCAAATCCATCCGCAAAGCCGGCCAATCGGTACATCATTGCCCCTGTGCTGATCTCAATGGTCCTGTGTTGCGCCCACTCCAAAGCCCCGCCGGGACCGGCCTTCCTCGACCAGAGGCATATCCTGGACAAATCCTCCATGCCACCGAACCCCATTGTGCCATCCTCCATCGTCATCAGGACCGCCGTCATCAGCATTGTGGACCGCCGGTAGTAGGCAGCTGGTAGGCCGATCACCTTCAGTTCCCGGTTGCCCATGTTGTACTCCAGGATTTCGCTGGTACCATTCCTCCGCGAGGACAGGTACACCGTGTTTCCCACCACGACGCTGCACGGTTTCATGTAGACGGTTTCATCTGGGTCCTCGTCGTCGTCCGGGTGCTCCACGGAGGCCGCGCCGCTCCACGCACCGTCTCTCGACGGGTAGACCCCCACGGACGTGGCCGCCGAAGCGCTCCTGTACGCAAACACCACCACGAAGGGGCCGCCGTGGCAGCCGCGGTGGTCGCAGCCGACGGTGGCACAGAGCACCGCCAAATTGTTGCTTTGCTCCATGACCATGACAGTTGTTGACCAAGCAGGCCACAGCACGCGCTCCTGGGCGTCGGTGATAGGGTCCCAGACGGCCAGCTCCTCCCTGTCGCCCTTCAAGAGCACGCGGCCATGGCGCGCGTCGTGAACCCAGCGGAGTTGGACGGGAACGGTCGGGCGGAAGGCTGTGGTGGGGACGAAACTTGCAGAACCACTGTTCAAATCGTTGCGGAAGATGCCCAGCAAGGCTGGTCGCGTGCGGTGGAACTTGCGAAAGGCGGGATCCGAGAGGATGTCGCGCCAAGCCCTGCAGACGCAGGCGGCGCGGACGAGGAGTTCCGTCTGCTCCGGCGAGATGCGGGAGAGGATCTCGCGGATGGCGTCGTTGCCGAGCTCCGGCGGTGGCCGGTGGCTCATGGTGTGCTGTAACATAAACAGGGCGGCGACTCACGCCGCCGGAAGCCTAGGACCGATGGGAACACAATGCAATAATGCACACGGAAGACAAGTTTATACTCGGCCAACTAGCTAGAGATTGTTTATTTTGGCAGGCTATAAAATAGCCTACCAAAACACTAGGTTGTTGTATCCTAATTTAACGAGCCTCATTGATCCGGAACCGTTTTAAGCGCTCATGTACATACTTATGTCCAAATTTAGGGAAATGCTACACCTATGGACAGAATGCTACGGAATTTTCATACGGAGAGACGTGTCTTGATTCAGTTGGATAATAGCCCTCAAATCACGGGAGGTGGAAGGACTAGCACCAACGGACTGTTCACACGTAATTCCGTAGGTTTATTTCCGTAAGAAACTTTCCGTACGTTTAGCATTATTGCCAAATTTAATTGTGCCTACAGCCATCTTACTTAACGCAATTTCTATGTGGCAAGCGACCTTGTTTTAAGGACGTGACTAGATCTCAGGCGACCTCAGCCACATGACGCTACCGTGTCGCTGTGTTTTCCTTTGTTGTTTTGTTCCGGGCTCCGGCCAAGCTGGAGTTGGCTGTTTGCATGTCTTCGTATTTTGGTCCTGGGCTGCTGCAGCGAGTTGGTTAGCTTGAGCTTCTAATCATACATGCCCACAAATATACAATAAGCTTTCAAAATTATCAATAATAACTTAATGGTTTTATTTTTCCAAAAATAAGCATGAGGTCCACGGTCTTATTGTAGATAAAAAAATAGTAAGAGACATAGATTGCCAGAGATCCATATACAGCTTGAAAAGTTACAATTGCAATCTATTTGTAAGTAGCTAAATCTTAGTTGTAAGTTGTAACTCACATATAACTAGCAAAAATCTCAGTTGCAACCTATGTCCAACTGAGATTTCACCCGATATGTAACTTAATTTACGTGAAACTGTGATATCTCACTTGCAAGTTGCAACCCATGTATAACTGGAATCTCGGTCGCAATCCACGTGAAACTGAAAATCTCAGTTGCAATCTACATTAAACTGGGATATCTCAGTTACAACCTATGTGTAAAACTGGGATATCTCGGTTACAACCTATGTGTAACTGAGAACCTTGGTTGCAACGCATGTGCAACTATGGTATCCACGTTGCATCTCTTATTAAAATACCAGTTGCAATCCATGTGTAATTACAAAATCCCAGTTACAACTTGTGCGTAACTAGAAACTTTAATTGAAATCGAGCCAGCCGCCCCCACGCCACCCGTCGAAAACTAGCAGGATCCGCCGCAAGACGGCAAGACCATCCGGACGACCATTCCGATGGAGAAGGAGGCCACCACCACCATGCCGGGGGATGATGCCCCAAACGCCCTAGTGTCACGGACAAGGCCCGGGTCGCCTGCGCGCCGGCGTCGAGGCCAACGTACGGGATAGATCACGGCTAGGCCTAGATCCCCGCCGCCGCCAGCCGCCATCTGGGCTGAGGATGACCGTTCGTCGCTCGCCGCAACACCATCGCCAAACCAGCTGGGACGGACGCCGCCGCCTTCCTACCAGATCGCGATCAGGGACGCCGCCGCCACGTCCCTAGGTCTTTGCCTGGCAATGATCCGGGCGACGGCGGCGGGAAGGAGAGACCACGGGAGGGAGGGCTCAAGCCAAGACGACGATCTGCCGGATGTGGGTCTCCATTGATCTGGTTTCTGTGTCATATTCCGGAAGGCTTCTCCGGCGAACTCTATAAGTTCTATCATGCCGTGAGTTTGCTGGAAGGATTGAATTTGGTCGTACGCACCCATGTTTTACCTTGACCGTTTGGTTTTAGAGGGTGTGCTTCAAAGCTTTGTTGGCTGTTATTATCATGAGGCATGTTCTCGTTCCATGGTGCTGATAGAGAAAGTCATGGAGACCGGGATCTCAGGACAGCCAATGGTGGTTCGAGTCTGGGTGATGATGAGAAATTGGCTATGTGACTTGTGAATTGGAGCAGTGGCATGCAAGTGGGGCCGACTGCACAGGAGAGGTTCATGGTCCTACTCTCAGGGTGAAAACCCAGGGTCTGGTCTTAATTGGTTGTGTCTAGCAATGACCTTGTTGAAGGAATTGTTTTGAGAGCACGGACTTTCTTCAGGATAAAAACCTAGATCTTTAATCAGACGATGACGATGTTTGTGCACTGTTCCCTTCTTGGAGGCGTCGTTTTTGGAGAAGCTGGAATTCTGGTGTTGTCTTGGTGGTGATAGTACTCCTGTTTCAATGAACTGTAGCGGGACTTTCTTTTTTGTAATTCTTTTTTTGGCTGTATGCATCCGTGTGACCGCTAGGGCAATGCGTTGCAGAGGCCATGTGTAATTGATATCTTCTAATATTAATATATGCTCCTTTCCAAAAAAAAAAAAAAAAAACTTTAAATAATCTCAATTGCAAGCCGAGTGTAACCGGAAAACATCAGCTGTAACCAATATGCAAACATGAATCACAATGCAATTGAATGGTCTAGGAGTTAGACCGAGTCTAACATAAATATCGTGAAGTAGCAAAACCGTTTTACATATATCACACGAGGTGCAATTTATAGGCAATAATGTGTTTAAAAACACGTATTTCAGTTACACACCAATTTATTTGCAAAGGTCAATAATTTTTCGTGTAAACCAGGAATAAATAATAACACCAAAAGAAAACTACAAATTTGCAAAAAAACAAAAAAGGAAATAAAAGCAAAAGGCCATATACCTCAAGTCCAGATGCAGCGATATGAAAGAAGGGACTAATGAGCTGCACCAATCTTAGCGCATCAAATCCAAAGGCTAAGAAGGTGACCGAGATTTAGTTAATTCTCAGGTGACTGAGAATTAGCAAATCCGTTGTTATAACATCAGCGAGGTCGCGCGCTCGTCCTGTAGTAGTTTCGTGGAGCCGTGTGGCCGGGAGAGAGAAACCCGAGTCTTCTCCTCCCCTTCCCCGATTCATCTTTGCGACCTAGTTAGAATCGATTGGAGCTCTCGGCGATTCGCCGAAGACTACATCCCTCGAGAAAATCTACATCGCTAGCGAGACCGAACACACCCGCGCGTCACAGGCATCACCCTGCATCGGCTCCATTCGAGATTCGACGGCTACATCCACTAGGTTGCGCAGCGGCACCTCCTTGTGTCATGCTACATACGCTTGTCTCCGGCGACATCCGGGCGTCCCCAGCGACATCCGACTGTTCTTGTACACATTCGCGTGTCGTCGGCGCGCCCCCGTCAGCGGCTACAACCCGCTTGTCGTCGGTGCACCCCCCTTATATGACCTCCTTTGTTTTTTGGAATACAACAAATGTTGCCACCAACGCGATTTGCTCCTCATGGGCTTGAAATGCCCAAACATATAATCGACCATCAACGTCTTGAGGTCGATGCGCTGCCCTAGAGAAGATTTTGGACAAACGTGAGCTCCTTCATCTCATCGTCGAGACCATGGATGGCTATGGCCATTTTATTTATGCGTGTTTCGAAGGCTTCCACGGACTCGGTGTCCTCCATCTCCAGTGCCTCAAACCTGCATAGTGTCCGCATCTTCGTCTTGCAGACGAGGTCATTGTGGTCGATGCTCACAACTTTGATGATGTTCCATGCCATCTTCGTCGTGTCCTTGCCAGCAACCGACGCCAGCACATCCTCTAACTTGCCCGGCCGATTGTAGCGCAACCCTCATCGCCATCGTACACAACATGTAGTTGTTGTGGGTGGGGTGGGGTGGGGGGGTGGGGGGGGGGGGGGGGGTACTTGATAGGTCCCCAGGGCCTCACCGGAAGCAGTACCGCCACCAGAACAAGCGCCTTGGATTTTTGACTCCCATCAACAGTCTTCCCCTTCAGCGCCGCCAACTTCGCCGGTAATGTCTCTGCATCAGCCTGGGTTTCCTTTGCCTTGGCGAGTGCCTCCTCCATGGCCATCTGAAACTCCCCTGCCTTCTTTGCCATCTCTGGTGATTTCCTAACATGGGGCGTTCATACCAATTATTGGTACTCCCTCTTCGTTTTGTCTCCTCTCTTGAGCAAATGCAGAAAACAGAGGACGCGCAGTACGGATGAGCACACACACAAACATGTTTCATGTAACATATGTCTTCCTTCTCACTTATCTTTTGAAGAAACAAATGCTACAAACAAAATGCCTATAGATTTAGCTATCCATGTTTCCCCTCAACAACCTACGATAGGACCAATTTATACACAAGTTCAGCTTGCTCCATGAACCGATGCCACAGACCGACTTGTCATGCGAAAAGTCAAACTCATCTTGTGCTAGCTACTCTTGTCAATTCACAACAGTCAAGAAACCTAACAAGCCCAAACCTAGAGACAAATACAAACACACTACAACATGTCTCTCGTCTTTTCGGCACAAAACGTATGTGCATTGTTCAAACACACACGACACAGCTCACGTGTCATGTTAGCACTACAATCAACACACCACTTATGTGTGTTATTCACACTATAGTCTGCACATAATCTATGTGGGAATCAGACAAGAACTAGATTTAGTTGTGCGCCTCGGCGCACGTTCCCGTTGAACTCGAGTCAATTTAATAATTATAGACGAAGAAAAATAATACGTAATATGTTTGGATGGTCATACCATCAGACTGAAATTTCATATGCATTTTCAAATGAGATTATAATTTAATAGCGCTATGAACAAATTCAAAACGATGTGTCGACAGTAGAGGTTTACACTTAGGAGCCTAAGAGATGAATTTGCCAATGACAGCCTACGAAATGGTTAAAGTGAAAGTTGCAATTTTGTTTACTTAAACGAATTTAAACTTCTTAAGAACGGTTCCTGGCTGCCACACTGCTTTCCTTTTGTGAAATGCAAATAAAAAGCATGCATAGTTCACAGAGAACTATATACTAATGCATACTTCACCGAGAGATACTAACACAATTACTTGTTTCTCGGACATAGGTCAAGTCGGACAGTTTTCTTGTGAGTGAAAACAGATACTCCCTCCGATTCATATTAATTGACTTTGATTTGTCAAAATTTGAATGAACCTATATACTAAATAGTGTCTAGATTCATTCAAATCTAGCCAAATTTGAGTCAATTAATATGGGCCGGAGGGAGTAGAACATAAACATATCTAGAACTTTCACTTCATCTGTATGCATGTGAGAGATAACTCAGTAAAAAAAGATATCATTTGACACAAGTATGCACGTGTCTAGTATCATCAGTACATCATGTACCCCGTCAGGATGTCTGAGAGTGGTACCTTCTATGTCACCACAATTTCATTACCATCCTGGGTGAACACTTGGTGTGACTTCTCGTCGATACTTAACACCAGGTCTGCCGCGATATTACTCAGCTGATTGTGATATTCATGTCCTCCTTATATCCCAGCTCCAGATTGATCTCGTAGATCTCTTTCACGTAGATAATCATTTGCTTTTCTCCTGTATAAACACATGTGCTCAAGACTAACGGTAAATAATTCAAAGACTAAATTGTTAGACGGGATCAAAGAGGTCATTGCACAACATGAAAAATCTAGATTTGGTCTACAATGGAGAACCGTAGTGACGCAAACAAAGTCCATGGCGTTATTTCTGAAATAAATATTTGGCCACAAGGGCATCCTTGCATGATATGTCCCTTCAAGAAGCAGGGCAGAGTGATAACTTGATTCCAGAACTGGAGATGAACAAATGAAGGAGGAAAAAATGACCTAGGTCTTTCGACGGATGTAAGCCATGGACGGAGGGCTTGCTGCATGAGCCACTCCAATGTGTACGATGCCCTCTGACTAAACTTATTCGTGATACCATCTTAAAAGGACGACAATATTTTTCATCTCTACATCGATCTATTGCTTACTTAGTTCCTCATCTGACTGATACATGAGATGCTTTCTGTTCAGAAGGCCTGATATTTCTTAAAGTTGGAAATTCAAGTTAATCATATACTCTGGAACTATGGAACGTTCCAGTTCTCATCAAAATGACATAATCTTCAGTTCTTTTGAGCTATTTAGATTCTCATAGAGCTAAGCAGACTACTCTCATTTGATTCATTAGGTTCAATGTGTGCAAACATGGCTTACCCGAATTTTTTTGAAATATATGACCAACTTGTGTGCAAGAAGTGGCATGCACTGCTATTCCACCCTATCATACGGATCGACAGAGAAGGTTCAGAAATTAACTCAATAACGAAGGAGAAAATAAGGAGTAGGGAATGCAACCTAACAATCATAGGTGAAGTAGGAAGAGACGTACCTCATGAGCTTGCAGACAATGTGGCATCCGATTTTCTATTAGCGTCCATGCTTCACAGAAAACTGCAAAGTTAACGAATATTTGAGTACAACCTCACAAGAAAACATTCTACTGCAGTTTTAGGACAGGTATAGTTTCATAGTAAAATTTCACATGAGTTCATGCTTCATAGAAAAACCAAGTCAAAACCATTTGACCCCCATTCGGCTGAATAATGCACCAATGAGCACAACTTGCAATGGTGGAATTAGCAGAGTTTTGATCTCAACAGAACACAAATCTGCAATGGTGGAATTAGCAGAGTTTTGATCTCAACAGAACAGGGAAAACAATATATAATGGGATCCAGAGCTACCAATCTTGTTGTGAAGTATAAATAGCGATCCCACTTAATATTACCAAATAGATATGAGAACTATTAGTTGACGGATGGAAGCAAGAAAAAACAGCAGGGTCTGTACATTAAAAATAACTTGAACCCAACTATCACTGTGATGATCTCAGCTATTGTGCGCTCCAGCGATGGCTGCCCTCAAGCATGCCTCCTTGCAGACTGCCACGGAGGAGATGTAAGAGCACGCATGTATCAGAACAAAAATAGGTTTTTACATACATAAAAGGTTGGAATTGAGTAAAGTTTCATAAAATAAAATAATGCTAGGAATTACCTGAACCTAATTCAGGAAATATGTAGTTGTCGAATAATCTACATAGTAAAAACAGTTAGGCAAGAAATTAGCACCACCAGAATTGTATATCGTGTATATGTGACTCAATCTAACACTGTAGAATAGAACATGTTAAACAAGATCTTCTTACATACTATAAGACCATTCTGAAATCACTCATGGTAAATGAAACAAACTGAGGTCCAGGAGGGCGGAGGATGGTGAAGGGCAGGCCACCTCATGCGGCACAGCGACGGCCGTGGTTTCCTGCAGCGAGAAGTAGGGGCGGAGAGGAGGCAGGCGGCCGGCCGCGCGATGGAAGGAGAAAGAGAGACAAAAGGGGATGGAGCCATACCTTCTGTAGATGGTGACCTGCAAGCTATCAGAAACTTTTCTTGTCCCAACTTCCCTCTCCTTAAATTAAAATAAGAAAACAGACAACAATACAAGATTACAACCGACCAAACTGTGCAAGAGTTAGAATCATGGGCAAATACTTCTTCTGCAAATATTGGAAGAAAAAATCAGAGCGTGGGGGGACTCACCTTGCTGCTGTAGCATATACGATGGTGTTGCTCAAGCAGGGCAGTAGCTGCAGGCATGGAGAGGACACCAAAGATGGGATATCCCATGCATCGATTGGAGATGCAGTGCGCCGCCGGGGGGTGTCTCCTATTCCTCTTCCCTCAAACTCTCTTTTCCTCAACCCTCTCTCCCTAGCTCATCCTGCGAGTTCGGCCGCAATAAGAAAGAGAGCATCGTTGAATGCCATGGCCAAAGAGGATGCACGGGAAGGAGGGGCTCACCTTGGATCGATGACCTTGCCTCTATTCTGGCAGGATATGCTTCGCCCTTGCACGGGAAGGAGGGGCTCACCTTGGATCCATATAGAGACCCGGCCCTGCCCAGCGCGAGGAGCCGTCTCCACCATCGCCACCACCACGTACGGCTGCCCACCCCGTGCCAGGCCCGCTGACAAGCATCGGGCAAAAAGAAGGGGGCCACGTCCAGCGAGAGCAAGAGGGTAGGCTGCGGCGTAACCGAC
Source organism: Avena sativa (assembly GCA_916181665.1). Classification (NCBI taxonomy): domain Eukaryota; kingdom Viridiplantae; phylum Streptophyta; class Magnoliopsida; order Poales; family Poaceae; genus Avena; species Avena sativa. The sequence goes on along the minus strand of OV702280.1, from coordinate 252,338,575 downwards.
GGCGGCGGTCTGGACGCGTGACGGGCGGGAGGATGGGCGCGGGAGGCGGCGTATGTGCGCGGGACGGGCGGAGGGATGGGCGGAGGGACTGCCGGTGTGGCTGACGAGCGCACAACAGGCGGAGGGATGGGCGGAGGGCCTGCCGTCCTCACCTGCTGTCCTTCGCGCGCGTGTCTTCTCACATGCGGTGCAACGTACCCAGCGGCCGACAAGTGGGCCGGCGACCACGCGGGGCCCAGCTGCAGCGAGAAGGAGCAAAGGGCGGGTAAAACACCGCCGGTAAAACAACTCGTGCAAGTACCAGCACCGTCCTCACCTGTTGTCCTTCGCGTGCGCGTTTTCTCACCTGCGGTGCAACGTACCCAGCGGCCGACAAGTGGGCCGGCGACAATGCGGGGCCAGCTGCAGCGAGAAGGAGCAAAGGGCGGTTAAAACACCGCCGGTAAAACACCCGTGCAAGTATCAGCACCATCCTCACCTGCTGTCCTTCGCGCACGCGTTTTCTCACCTGCGGTGCAACGTACCCAGCGGCCGACAAGTGGGCCGGCGACCACGCGGGGCCCAGCTGCAGCGAGAAGGAGCAAAGGGCGGGTAAAACACCGCCGGTAAAACAACCCGTGCAAGTACCAGCACCGCCCTCACCTGCTGTCCTTCACGCGCGCGTTTTCTCACCTGCAGTGTAACGTACCCAGCGGCCGACAAGTGGGCCGGCGACAACGCGGGGCCCAGCTGCAGCGAGAAGGAGCAAAGGGCGGGTAAAACACCGCCGGTAAAACACCCGTGCAAGTATCAGCACCATCCTCACCTGCTGTCCTTCGCGCACGCGTTTTCTCACCTGCGGTGCAACGTACCCAGCGGCCGACAAGTGGGCCGGCGACCACGCGGGGCTCAGCTGCAGCGAGAAGGAGCAGAGGGCGGGTAAAACACCGCCGGTCCAGTAGGCAGAGGGAGACGCGCGAGCAGATCTGAACCTCTGTTTCCAAATCGAACGGCTGAAAAAATCAGAATTTCGTAGGACTTTGTACTGCCCCCTCAATCATGTCTTTAGATATAAGCTAATAGTTACCATAATAAATGTAAGGTTGCATAGCTCATATTAAGCTTTTTTTAAATCTTAGTGATAATAATTCAGCTTCTGTCTCTGCATAGTAAAATGTGAGTCAGCAAGCCTATGCCGATTTTCAAAGTGCTTGTGGAGTCATATGCTATATGTGAGCGAGCAGACGTTCGACCGGTTGGACAAGGTAGCCACCGGCCGCGCTCGGGGATGCCGTGGCGCCGGTTGATGCTGGCACCGAGGGATATCTCACCGCCCTTCGCCGAGTCACCGGATGTGTAGCCGTCAGGATCGCGATTTGTGTGCCTCGCATCTGACAATGGCTGTTTGGAGGAAGATGAGTCATCCTCCTTGGCAAACACGGAGGTCCTCGATTATCTGGAGGACACCCCCGGGAAACTAGGGTGGACGATGGTGTCTCGCCGACGCCGGCGTATGTCCAATGAGTTGAGGCAGGAGTTTTGGAATGACATTGGATTTCCGACACTCACTTCAAGGTTCTGGGAGCACCGCTCGCTGGCTTCTCCTCTGATCGTGGGCTCGCCGCAGAATCAGGTAAGGGGTCTCTATTTTGCAGGGAGGAGGATGGTTTGGCATGTGTGGGGCCCCTGGATTTATTCTCCGAGAATCCTGTTATGCATATCACCACGATCCCATGGACAGTCTGTCGTGGCACATAACCGACAAGTATCAAAGTAAACATCCATTACTTAAGCGAATACAAGTCATACCTCAATGCCGTTATGGCTACATAGATCATCATCCGTGGAACTTTAGTACATCGTCAAGCCCGAGCCATGCCTTAACCTACATGCAGCTGACTAGGAGAATGTACTAGCTCACATAGTTATCAATGTCACCTTCTTCTTCACCATACTTCTTAACTCTAACCAAGTTAATAGCCAGGACAATGCCGTTGAGTACTTCGAATATACTCGCAAACCACCTTAAGAGGACAATAATAAAAGCATATGCAATATGGCTATGGTAGTAGGAGGGCTCTATGAGATGTTCTTTTCTAAAATAGTTTCTCTTGTAGATATAGCATGTCTATATATTTGTTGAAAACTTTTTGTAAAACATTTGCAAACTTTTGGAAACTACTAGGATTGGGTCACCCTATTTCATCTCCTCGGTCCTTGCTCGGCCGGGTCTTTCACCTTCCTTGATCCTTAGAGATCACCTCACTTCCTCGGTGGTACTTCAAACCACCATTTCTAGAAAACTCTTTCTTTTCCAAAATCCTTTATAAATCAAAATCCAGCACCGCTTTAGAACAACCTTTCTGACCGTCCATGACTGCGGACATGGCTATTCGAATAGATTTGCACTCTGCATAGGTTGTACACTTTACCCACACCATCCAGGTACCCTGCCCTAATCCCATACGGATCTGGGTACTCTTTAGACCTTTTTCTTTCTCAAACTTCTCTTGGTAGGTCAAACCTCACCAATGTTTTACCAAAAGCCATTTTGTAAACTTTTTCGGGGCCTTCCCATCCTAATATTGCTTTGGCTAAAATAGGGTCTCCAAGGGAGTGTGGTGCTATACACCACTTATAATACTAGGAGCAAGTAGGTATCATCAAAGGGGTTGTACTTGGTAGTACAAATGAGTAATGACTTGGAGGAGCCAAGCCTTCCCCACATACAAAATAATCATATAGTAAAACAATGCAGTTTGCATAAAAATTAGATAAAACATGCATAAATAAAATAGTAGGACAAGGATTATGAGAAAGTAGGTGGCTTGCCTGTGACCAACAATATGTCCCTGGGCTTCTTCATAGAACCATCATAATAAGATGATCCCTTCTTCTCGTCATCAACACAATCGCAATATCATCGTCGATGATCACACATGCACGCAAACGAGGGCACAATCAACACCAGGCATACAAACACCAATACAATACAACAAACATACAATACATCACTCACATTAGTAGGTTTTGATAAATTGGGTTCATAGCAATTGGAATTACTTTAACTGAATTTGGTGAATTTCTTTTATGAATTAAAAGCTACTTAATTAAGGGGTTTCTATCCAAGGCTTGGTTCTTTATGAAATAATTGTACAAAAACGATATTATTAGATAGGTATTTAATTAACAAATCCACCAAAAGTGGTTTACTATTTTATCAATTTTATTTATTTAGTTATGAAATTTCTAGTGAAATAAACCCTAGTTTTAGATATTAAATCACCAGAAAAGATATATTGATCAATTAAATTTTTCCTCAGAGGTTTTGGTAGATATTGGTGTTTATGATTTTGAGAGTTGGATTCATTCCAAAATAATTATCATAATTCCCTTGGGTAAATCCCAAAAGTTAGTTCTGTAGTCAAATTGTCTTTTTAACCAGATTTATTATACAAGTCCAAATGACATGGGACCAATGATAGTGGATAAGTATTACAAATACCTTCCAAAATAAATGTGTTCACCATTTTTGGAGTTTTAGAACTTTTACTATGATTTATATCGTGAAAATTTCTTAGACAGGAGGGTTTAATTCACTATAAATTATTAATGTCTCAATAAATCTTAAGGTCTTAAGTTTTAGTAGGTAATGTAGTAACACATCATTATGATTTGGAATAAACTCAAAAAAGGTTATAGCTTGGCCTAGGAAATTTTCTAAAGGCATAAATGAATTATTTATGTTATTTTTACTATAGTAAAGCTATTGCTGCACTTGGCATGCGACCATAGCTAATAGATAGGTAATTGAAATACCTTTCAAAGGAAATTTGATTCATTCTATTTGTATATGAATAACTTTCTGAATGATTTATTTATTACAAAAGACACATTTGAGTAGATTTAATCTCAGAAAATGAGGAATATTACTTTGGGCAAAGTAAAAGTTTGGCATGTTGGAAAAAAACACCAGATTCCATGATGAAATTTGGATCTAATTTTTTAATACAATTTTCATATTATTTGGTATTTATTTTGGAGGGGTAATTTCTGATTCTGGTATTTAAATGAAAAGAAAGGAGGAAGTGGCTGTTTGGGCCAGATCTGGGGGAGAGACAAGGACCGCGAGGCCGGGCCAGCCCACCAGGAGACACCACACGCGAAACGGCACAGCATTTGAACGTAGGTGTGGGGGCCCGCCCATCAGCGGGGAGAGGGGGAGGCGAACAGGTAAGGAGCGACCTAGGCCGCCGGATCTAGTGGAGATCTACGGCTCCCGGCCGTCTCCTACCTCTCGCCGCAGGGAAACAAGGTGGAAACCCTAGCGTGACGTAGGAGGGTTTAGCGGTTCACCTGGGGGAGCCGGGAGATGCCGGAAAGGCGATGAGGAGATGCGGGTCATGATGGCGAGCTCGAGGACTTCGATAGATTTTTCTCTGGGATGGTGTCTTGCGCGCCGCCGCCGGTGGACCTCATTCGGGTGATCGACTGGAGCTTCGCAGGGCAGCTGCATGTAGATAACGTGACATCGAGGAGGACCAGGGAGGTTTCTGAGACCAGGAGATGTCCCCTGGTGAGGTTACAAAGGAGCAGAAGTGTCAAGATCATCAGAGGAGCTTCGTTCGGGCATTTACCAGAGCCGTCTTCTCTAGTGTACCTATGACCGAGGAAGGGAAGGGGGAGGTAGATTAGGCCTAGGGGAACAAGACAGAGGGCAAAGAGGGAGCTGGGAGGGGTCGAGGTCGACTACCTACTCCACCTCAAGGAGGAGGCCGATAGGAGATCTTCTCATTCTCCCTTGAGATAGGGAGATTTAGGATGAGCTAGGGCTCGTGGGGGTGAGACTCTGGAGGTCAAGGGAGAGAAATGAGGAGGGAAGAGGAGCTGGTGTGGCTCAATCCTATTTAACCTGAGTTTAGATGTTCATGGTGGACATGGTGTAGGAGGAGCTTGGAGAGAGATGGAGGTGGCCTGGCATTGGTCGAAATGGGCAGTGGGTGGTCATGCTGGCGCTCCGTGGGGCTGCAGAAGGGCAGAGGTGGAGTGGGGTAGCAGCAAGAAAAATTTTAATCTCTAGTGTGACCTAGCTCTTGTCCCCTCCATTTCCAAGCACAAGAGACAAGAAGGGGGAGAGCTACAGTGCATTGGTATAGTGCAGGTGGACCATAGGGGTGGTGGGTTCCTGTGGTGGTCAAGTTGTGGAGCGATGATGGTTTGATGGGGTATAGCCCATGGTTTTGTTCAAGCATCAATAATGTCATTATTGATGATCACGGGGTAACTCTTGTATTTTGATCTGGGCATGGTAGGGTAGTGGTATTGGTAGGTGGATATGGTTAAGGTACACCTTGAGAAATTATTAGGGATTTTTTAGATAAATTTAGAGCCCTTTTATATCTAATATTCAAATAGTTTTGAATTGGGTTTACTGAATTCATTTGGTATTTTTTTAGTAGGACAAGATGGGTTTTTGGTTTGAGATGGTCCCAAATATGTATTCATACTTTGGAGAATTTTTCAAAGATTTATTGAAGAAGAAAAGTATTTAAAACATTTATTTAATCCTTTCTGCCATTTAAGAAAATTGGAAAAAAGAATTATTAAAACTCTTCAAAATTATTTATTTTTGAAGTGGGAAGATAGAGTATAATTTATAGGCCTCAATTGTTCCTTACGTTGGCAAATTGTTTTGGAGAAAAAAAAACTTTCTTTTATAAAGGGAGTTTTGAAGTTTTTGTAAAAGGAAAAAATTAAATAGGTTTTTGGCCAAAATAATTAGGGAAAATATTTGATAAATTTTTATAATCAAGGTAGATGATGTCCACATAGTGTATACATCATTTTCCACCTTGGGTTTTGAAAGCCTAATTTTGGAAGAAAACAAGAGGTGGGGGATCTAGGTCTAGAATATTTTTATACCATCAAAACATTGTTGGATTAAGGAGCTCAGAGCTCCCCTTGGGTCATGGGGTATCTGGATAGATAGACCAAGTGATGTAGATCACCATGGTATAGGTGGTTGGGGTGGATCAAGTTTGGGTGCTCCAAGAATTGATACCAAAGTTTGTTTGAAACAAGGGTGCCAAAATAGATTATCATTTAGCCTCCAAAACCATGTGGGTTTAAGAAGCACAGAGATCCAATGGAAACAAGTGAAGTGTAGGTTGATAGAAATTTTTTAGTAGATGACAACCATGCAAAGAGTTGGTACAAATAATATAACATGGATATGTGAGCTTCTTCCCAAGTTGGCATGATGATATGATTTGCAGAAAAGATTATTTTCTTTCCTATAAAACCATCAAGAACAAGTGGGTCAAAGGATTCTCCAGCAAAGTGAAAGAGTGGTATTTGGAAGTACTTATGATGGTGTACAATATGGTTCAAGTGCATTTCCAAAAATGCACAAGGGTTGAGAAATGTGGAGACTAAAGGAGGTGATGTTGATAACATTTCCAGACTTGGTCAAATTTGGCTAATGGGTTTTTAACTAGAGCACAAGAGAGGATGATTTTGAGAGGATGCATGGTTCAAAAATTTCATCAAGTGGATGTTGTTGAAGTGTAGATTGAGTAGAGTGGATCCATTATTAGAGTTGGGATTCCTTGGGTTGAACATTATTAGAAGGGCTTACCTCTAAATGGATCTGGTTAAGGGATGAGAGGGTCATTTTAGTGACTAAAGATAGATCAAGATTAGGTAACTTGCTTAAGGTTTGTATTCTTATCTTAGCTTGATTTTATGGGATGAGCTCTTACGGGTAGCTCACTATAGTTTGTAAGTAATCAACACATTAGTAGATCAAGACAATTCACCAAACAGCAGATCAAGGCAATTCATCTTATCAACATCTTAAATCTACTACTAAGAGTATAATTAAGCTTAGATTGAGGTAAAGATGGATATTTTGAAAAGGTTGTGTTTTGAACTAAGATAAGAGTCTCTTGGTACTTATACCAAGATTATAATTTAGAAGGTTTTATGAAAGGTTTTAGAAAAACCTAGGGGTAAGAGTAGTTAGAAGTTCTGTCTTGAAAACATAAGGAGATTATATATTATAGATCTCCATAATTTTGTTAAGAGAAACTAGAGAAGTAATTGTTGCTACAAGGGCATCTTGGCTTAGTTTTTTAAATGCCGGAACATTTGAGAATATGTAAAATGAGCCAAGACAGTTTTGTTAAGTAGATTTTGTAAACTGAGGGGAAGGTAGAGGAGTATAAATCAACTACACAATTAGATGTATAAGCATAGATAAACAAGCAGGCAAACACCGCATCAATAAACAATAAAAAGTTTGTGTTCCCCCTGATTTTTGCATTCTGGACTACTAATCAGGGTTGCTAAAATTGGGATGTTACAGCGCATAGATGTGCCAGGTCATCGTCGCCACCTTGCCTTCTGAACGGTGCGAGTGCGGACAGTCGATGCAGTGCGCCGGATTCACCAACCAGGTTGAGGCTGTCTACGGGCCCGCATGTGCTTCCTTGGAAGGGACCTCTACCGTCGTGAATGGTTACACCACCGCCTGTACTGGGAGAGTTCTTCTTGGAGAAGGACCGACCGACAGTCCTTGCATCCGATCTTGATCCGAAAGTGCGGGGATGTCAATGATGTATTCTGCCAGGTGGACCCGAGTTGCAAGCTCCAATTGTCGAGCCGGGTAATCATCTCTTCTCGTGGACCCTAGTTGGAAGGCGTCTATGGAACATATGGGAATGCATGGACTCGCCTATTACTTCGCCTTCCTTCGCACCACCGCACTCTCCCTTGTCATCTTTGTCACTTTCTGCTGTTGCGCCCCCATCGACGCCCCCATCCATGGTTGGAGGCCGTTCTTTTGTGGCTTTTGTGGATGCATCCTCGTCAGAGATGGCTGGTACCGGCCCTAACCCTAGGGACCCGACCTCTCCGACTAGCCAGACTTCGTGCAATCCACCCTTCACTAGCCCTCAGATGATGCTGCCTAGGACGGCTGTGCCTCGACCGGTCGCCTTTGCAACCTACTTCAACGTTGTTTGATGACTGCAAGTGTAGAGATCGATTATAGCTACTTTCTAAATAAAAGTATCGAACTCGCATAGAGCTATTTGGTTAAGGTATTTATGCCCCTCGTCACTATCTACCAAAGGATACTTGTAAGCTGCCTTTGATTTCAAGTAAAGGGTGTTTGAAAGGTTTTTGAATGATTGCAGAAAAATAATAAAAACAAGTAAAAGAAAGCAAGTAACGAAAGCATTTGGAATAGTGGTTGAACTCAATAAGGCTAAAGCGTTCTCGGGGATTCAGGATACACCACTAGCATGTTGTAATTAATCATAATTAGTATAACCTCATGACATGTGTGGAGAGAGTTCCATAATATGATTTTCACCACAAGGCTCATAGGAAGTCACTTTCTTGAGCCAAGGAATGAGGTCATCTCTAAATAACCACTGCAATGTCTGAGAGCAGTCACCCATACAGACCACCACAATTAAGGGTCTCTCCATGGATATTGTAATTAGCTTAGTGAATCTCTCTTTATTCCTCCTTTGATCGTGTAAGTTGTAAGCCAATGCTTGTAGTCACGAATAACACTGGACATACTCCCAAACACGTCCTAAGGATTTCACCCTCTCTTTAGTCCGGGGAAAATGATATGTGGCCAACTACAAATACCATCTAAAGAGAGAGATCAAACACAATATCATAAATCAATAGATCACACACACAAGTAATAGATCATATTTATTTCATTTCATAATAGTGCTAGGGTTTTCCCATCTCCCCATGAATGAAGGAAACTACTCACACATGGAAGCAATCAACAACATCATCATAATCAAATGGATGGACAAAAGTATGGGATGAATCTAGTGCAAACCATAATTAAATTTGGACTACAACAAGATCTAATGTATGGAAGATGGGGTAGTAATAGTGATGGAGATGTAGCGGTTGATGGTGCAGGGGATGATGCGATGTCCTCCGATGATCCATGAAGCAAAAATGATTTTCCATTTCCAAGTTCCTCATCTAGATCCCTCTCTAGTATGGTTTTTTGTGGCTGGAAGTTTTTGTGAATATCTAATCTCAAATCCGTCTTTGCGAGGTGAAAGTATTTTACAAGGCGGACATGTCGCCACATGGTACGGGCGGGCGATACGGGCAGTTTTCACCCATACCAGTTATCATTAATCTCCCTAGAGACTCCTCCGCTCTTGCCAATCTCCCAGGCGCGAGGAAAATTTAATTAAATGACTTTTATCACTTATAAATATCATATTACAGTATAATATGATTGTCCCAATTGTTACATTCATACGAGACTTAGTAATTCAGGACACTTCTGAAACAAGGACAAAATGTGCGCGCAAGCATGGTAAAATACCAAAATCCCTACTCTACTTGTGCAAAAATGAGAGGTAAATATGCTTCAATTTTGGGCTCATCACTGTTGCGTCGGATCCGATCTGTTCGCTTCGACCGCCATACCATCATCCTGCCTAGGGTAATATGGATTTTCCTGTGTATGCCATGCCATTCCAGGGCTAAGACGGTGGTTAGGCTCCCGGCTTCATCACACCATCTACTAGAGGCCATCCTCCCGGCTTCGTCGTGCCCATAGTTGGATATACCGGTGGCAGTGCTACAACACCTCCTGGGAGCGGGTCCAGGGTTACTCTGTAGTTTGCTGTGGGTGCAAGGCAACTAACTCAAAATAAAATAATAATAAGAAGAAGCCCCACGTGGTGCATCAACATGTAATTCAAGGGTCGTATGGGACCATAATCAACTTAGTCAGCATTTTCCTTTGAACCAACTTGGCATGTAGCAGTACAATCTCTTGCAGTCTCAGGTACATGGTACCTATACGTCACCATACACGCCCCAGGGGAAAGGGACACAATATCAGGATCAAAGTCAGTATCAGTTCGCTTCATAGGGAAAACCAGAACAATGTATGGTTACTACTGTTGCCCCTGTGTGATCCCACCTAGCATCACGTTTGTTGAGAAAACTGAGGTTATTGCCATACTTAAGAAAAATAAGAAGGTGGTACAATGCTGGAAGTGTGATGTTGATACTCATGCTTCAAAGATTGCAAGGTTGCACATTATTGTTATATTTGTGATATTTCTGCTCATCCAACATTGCACATTATTTTATTTTATTTTGAAATTCTTTTGGTAGCTAAATCATTGTCTTTCTTTTACAACAGAGCCACCTGATCATGCTTACTACTCTTTATGGCTCTTATAAACTCAAACCTGTGACTATAACATGCTATCAGGTTTTCTTATCATAATTAATCAATACTTTATTAGTGTGCAAGACCCTAAAATCACAATAATTGTACAAGTATTATAGCACTCATTATAATTCATTCATCTAATATAATAGTCATGGATAAAAAGATTACTTCAAATACCATAAAGTCTTGAAACTCAATGGATATAATTCTTTCCTTAAATCAAAGGAGTTTGAAGATGATGCAACTAATGCAAATTGTTGAATTAAAGCCTAACATGTGTGTGGTAAAGTAAACATGCTGAAACTGAAAGATAGATTATAAGGTGTTATATATCTCCCCAAGCTTGGATCAAGCTGGTGGGATCAAATAATCCCTCATGATTATTCAATTACCGTGGCATTATTTATGAAGAGGAAACTCTAGAGCTGCGAAGGCTGGTGCACGACATCTTATTTATTGCTTCAAGGATCATAATGCGAATCCTACGCTTCTTGTTAATTGCCCCCAACCGAGAAACCATTTCCTTATACATCTCTATTTTTTGCTCCTTTTTGCTTCAATGGATCAAAGGCTGATGTTGAGGTTGGCTTCCAATCCTTTCATTATCTTTAGATCCATTTGATCTAGATAGCAGCACAACAATTCAATATGCTTAGAAGATCTTGGAGACTTTACCTTGATTTTCTTGATATGTTAATCAATCTTGTATAGGGAGGTCTGAATCTCCACTTCCTGATGCTTCAGTTTCTCTAGGTAAGATTCTTCTTCTGTCCTGGTGTTGAGTTGGATTTTCTCTAAATCACCTTCTTGTCCTACCAGGAGATTGAATACCTTCTGCCCGTTCTTCACTGTCTCCACTATATTGAATCCATCATCGACTTCAAGATGATCGCCCTAGGCTTCTTTTTCCTTCCTTCATTTAGCCTCCTTCGTGACCTTCAAAGAGGAACCTTGATAGTCTTCTTTGGCTTGAACGATGTTCCATAGATGAGACATGTCGGCAGGATGATTGAGGAAGAAGTAGCGATGCGAGGGAGATATGTTTTGATAGGAGAGGAAGAGAGGCCTTCTGGAAGGCTTATGAAAGGTTAGAAATAGGGTAAAACTCGTTCTGGAATAAAAAGGGCCAGCCAAGAAAAGAATCCCAACCAATAAGGAAAGAAATAAGAGAAAAAGGAAGAAGACGAAACAGTAATGACCAAATTTCATTCTGTAATGGGCGGATGCCTGTACAGCGCGCCCGTACCAGATTTCATTCCGAATTTTCATGTGACCAAAGTCGGTTCGAATCCTACCAACTAAGTGGTACAGGAGGGACCCGTCCGTATGGTCCGGCAGTACCGACAGTTACAAACCTTTCCATGACGCCACTTTTTTTGAACACAAGTAATCAACCAAGCAAAGGAGGAAACACAAAGCCGATAATGACCTGTCATACGTTCAGAAGCGCCCGTATGGTGCAGTCTTATCGAAATTCAAGAAAAACGGATGGGTAGTACTGACCATTTAATGACCACTGCTATGGGCGGGTCCGGTCGTAACGTCCGCCTGTACCAGCCTTGTGAAACTAGCGGTAGCTTCAGAAAAACACAAGGATTCCCAAAATACGAAAGAAAAAGGCAAAACATCAACTAGAACAAAGATAAAACAAGTTTTCAAATACCTTACTCATCTAATGGAAATGAGTTTACTTGGGTACCTTTATCTCCTTTTAATTTTTGATTCAACTTCTTCTTTTCCCTTTGAACAAGGTTGGTCACAAGAAATTGCTAAAACCATTACAAAGAGAAATTGAAAATTTTCTTTTATAAGTTGTAGTCCCCAAGGGTATGTAGATGGACGATACCTTTTCTGGATACTTTATTTCCTTGATATCCATGGGTGCCTCCGCTGGTTCTTCCCTTCTTTGGAGGATCTGTAAGTCAAATTATTGCAAAAGCAAAGTCTAACGGATCATTCTTGGCTTGACGTCAGTCCTTTTGAGAATTTCTTTCAAGCCAATATGATAAGTATGCACTCTTACTTTAGAATAAATTATGTAAGATCTAATCTTGTCACACGACAAAACCATAGCGAAAAGTTACTTCTATGCCATGGGGTAATTGTTTTGGGCACTATTTAAGGTGCGACTAGCATGATGAATGATATTGAGTTCATCACCATCATACTCGCAAAGGATTGCTCCAACAGCTTCATGGATAGCCTCACAGAATAGATCAAAAGGTTTCTTCTAATTAGGTGGCTTGATAATAGGAGCTTCAAGAAGGGCTTGCTTTAATATGTTGAAAGTAGTAAGATAGTTTTCATCAAAATTAAATGTAACATACTTTTCTAAAAGGTTAGTTAGTGGTCTAGCAGTTTTAGACAAGTTCTTAATGAACCTTCAATCCAACATGACCCAAGAAACTCCTTATACCTTTTACATTGTAAGGAGGGGCAAGCCTTTCTATTGCCTTATCAACTTCTATGCCTTTGCCTAAAATTTTGTGACCAAGTACTATATCTTCTTGAACCATAAAGTGACATTTCTCCCAATTCAAGACTAGGCTAGTATCTTCACATCTCTACAAAACTTTATGAATATTATGGAGATAATGATTAAATGAAGTTCCATAGATAGAAAAATCATCCATGAATACTTCCATAATATTTTCAACATAATCAGCAAATATAGCAGTCATACACCTTTGGAAGGTGGAAGGGGCATTGAAAAGACCAAAAGGCATACGACGATAAGCATACAAGCCGAAAGGACAAGTGAAGGTTGTCTTTATTTGATCATTAGGGTGAACAACTATTTGAGAAAAACCGGAATAACCGTCTAGGTAGAAAAAATGAGAATGCATAGGAAGCCTCTCTAAAGTTTGATCTATAAACGGTAAAGGGTAATGATCCTTTCTAGTTTCCTTATTAATTTTACTATAATCAATACACATCCTATGACTAATAATAGTTCTAGTCAGTACCATCTCATTGTGTTCATTTTGAATGACAGTAAACCCACCTTTTTTAGGAACACAATGCACATGACTTACCCAATCACTTTCCTCCACATGGAAGATTATTCCTGCATCTAATAAGCACATTACCACTTTTCTTATTTCTTCTTTCATGTGAGGTTTAATTCGCCTTTGAAAATCTGCAACTGGCTGAGCTCCTTCTTCCATAAATATTTTATGACTAGCTATCGAGAGACTAATCCCTTTCAAGTTGCTCATCGAATATCCAAGAGAATTCTGAAGCATCCAAATAACCATCATCAAATTTCCCTCCTCCTTTTCTGCAAGATTGGAACTTACAATAACACGGAAATTGTTAGTTTCATCAAGAAACCTATATTTTAATTCCTTGGGTAGGGTTTTGAGTGTAGGAGGAGGAAGTGCATAATCCCCTTCCTTATAGGTACTTCATAAATTTGATTCATTTCTAGATCTACCTCAAGGGTTAAGTCAAGATAATCATCAATTTCCATCTTATATATATCTTTAGGAATATTATTATTAGCAACTAAGCTCCTTGCTAAATTATTGTCGGTAGTTTCAGTGAATACAAATGCAATACTAATGATGTTACCTTACTCTTCTTGCGCATACTCATATTCGTCCAACTATTCAATAGCCAGTGACGCCAATGTAGTCTGAGGCAAGAAAAACAAGGAAGTCTATGTAGTATGATTATAGAGGAAGTTCGGTTACAAAGTCGTCGGTTCGCTAGTTGCGATCTAGCTCATGGCAGATTGCAAAAAAGCTAAGGTGTCATCTCCGTCGGGTCCTCCGAGACTTTATATGAGAGCCTGGGTCCCAGAGCCGTACCCAGAGAGGTTATATGTTTATAAGTACAATACAAACTCTATGTCGATTCATTAATGTTCCTTGATTAGTAAGGTAAACCTTTATACGGCGGGTGCTTCTTGGATTCCTTTCATCCTTTATGTATGTAAGCTTTTATGCGCCTAGGGTAACTAATCATAGGGACCTGATAGGTCATACCAATGTCAGCCGGTTTATGATGGAATTTAGAAAAATGGATATCTATTTTTTCTTCGCCAAACTTGAGAGATACAATTTCTTTCTTGCATTAAATATTTGCACCTGCGGTGTTCAAGAAAGGTCTTCCAAAAATAATTGGACAATAAACATTAGTAGGCATATCAACAAGTATAAAATAAATGGGGTACTTGTATGGTCCAATACAAATTGGAACATCTCTAATTATTCCCATAGGAACTCTGAATGTTTTATCTGCTAGCATTATTTTCATATCAGTGTCTTCTAGTTCAAATGGGATTAGTTCGTTTTGGATCTTTAGACAGAAATTGTAAGGGATTACATTAGCAGCTGTTCCAATATCATAGAGGCCATAGTAAGAAGACCCACCAAAGTTACAAGGGAGGATAGGTTTACCAACATCCTTAGCTTTTAGCTTTCCTTCAACGAATTGCGAAGCATGGGTATCTAGATCTATCACATTGCAATGTGCAAACATGGTCAAGATATCTTATTTCGTTGGTTCACCTGTCTCCTGCATAGTTACTTGGTTAGTTTATCTTGCTTGTGCATCTTCTTCTAACATTTTGAGGAACATTCTTTCTTCTTCAAGATGTTCTTCGAGTTGCCGAGCCATCATATGTTTCCTCGCAGTCCTTGGAAAAGGAAGGGGTTCAACATAAGGGGGTATCTCCCTCAATGGATCTACATGAGCTATAGTTTTTGTCTCAACATCTTCAACTTGCTCAGGTAGTGGAGTGTATTGAAGCCAATCTTTCTTCAGAGTTCAATATGTTCTGTAAAGTACTGAAGGATTTGCAAAATAATATCATCATCAAGTTGAAGGTCATTAGAAGTTTCCTTTACCTTATCGGACTCTTTATAAGCATTGAGACAATCATATTCAATTTCTATACCTCCTTCGCCGCCTAAATCAAATCCTCAAGTTTCTCTATTGCAGCAGATTCGTTCTAGGAGTTCCCAAGCTTTAGTTATAGTTAAATCCATAAAAGAACCTCCGGAATTTGTACCTAGCTTATGTTTAATTTCTTGATTAAGTCCCCCATAAAAAATGTGTAAAACATACCATTCAGGTAAATCATGGTGGGGACATTTATTAAGGATGGACTTATACCTTTTGAAGGCCTTGACCAATCCTTCACCTAGGCGGTTCTTGAAGTTTGTGATTGCCCTTCTTATCTCATCCCTCTATACTTTGGGAAAGAATCAAAATACAAATTCTCCTTTGAGCTTTTCCCAAGTATCAATTTTTCTACAGGGCATATTCTATACCAAGATAAAGCAGTGTTGGTTAGAGATTGGCTAAATAGTTTAAGTTTCAATTCATCTTTAGAATAGCCTCTCAATTTAAGTGTCCAACATAACTCGATAAAATGCATTAAATGAGTGTAAGGATCCTCATATGGATCGTCTCCTGCAAAAGTTTTCCCATTAATAATAGCGATAAAGAGAGGGTTAACCTCGTATTCTAGTTTGCTCCCATTTGAGAATTATTTGACAAGTCCTCTATTGAACTTCCCAAGGTATTTAGTTGCATCAAGATGATTCATCAGTCCGAGTGCAGTCATGGTGCTTACCTGAAACTAGTAAACAACTTTAGTAAAACAATTAGTAGGATAAGCAACTAAGAACAAAGACCAAAAGCGCTTAGCTCCCCAGCAATGGCACCAGAAAAAAGCTTGATGACTGCAAGTGCACATATCAATTGTAGCTAGTTTCAAAGTAAAAGTATCAAACCCACAGAGAGCTATTTGGTTAAGGTTTGTATGCCCCTCTTTACTGTCTACTAAACGATACTTGTAAGCTGTCTTTGATTTTGAGTAAAGGGTGTTTGAAAGGTTTTTAAATGATTGCGGAAAAGTAATAAAAACAACTAAAATGAAGTAAGTAACGGAAGAATTTGGAATGGTGGTTGAACCCATTAAGGCTAAAACATTCTCAGGGATTCAGGATACACCACTAACATGTTTTAATTAATCATAATTAGAATAACCTACTTCTTGTGTCATAACATGTGTGGAGAGAGTTCCATAATAATATGTTCACCGCAAGGCTCGTAGGCAGTCACTTTCTTGAGACAATGAATGAGGCCATCTCTAAATAACCACTGCGATGTCTAAGAGCAGTCACCCATACAGACCACCACAATTAAGGGTCTTCCCATGGATATCGTAATTATTGCTTAGTGATTCTCTCTTTATTCCTCCTTTGTCCATGTAGGTTATAAGCCAATGATTGTAGTCATGAATAACACTGGACATACTCCCAAACACGTTATAAGTATTTCACCCTCTCCTTAGTTTCGAGGGAAAATGATATGTGGCCGACTACACATACCTTCTAAAGAGAGAGATCAAACACAATATCATAAATCAATAGATCATGGACACAAGTAATAGATCATCTTTATTTTATTTCATAATAGTGCTAGGGTTTCTCCATCTCCCCAAGAACGAAGGAAACTACTCACACATGGAAGCAATCAACAACATCATCATAATCAAATGGATGGATAAAAGTATGGGGACGAATCTAGTGCAAATCATAATTAAATATGGAATTACAACAAGATCTAATGTATGGAAGATGGGGGTAGTAATGGTGATGGAGATACAGCGGTTTATGGTGAATGGGATGATGCGATGTCCTCCTATGATCCGTGAAGCAGCAAGGATTTTCCCTTCTCCAAGTTCCTCCTCCAGATACCTCTCTAGTGTGTTTTTTCGTGTCTGGAAGTTTCTATGAATGTTAGATCTCAGATCCGTCTTTTCAAGGTGAAAGTATTTGACGAGGGGGACGCGGTTCCACATGGTACGGAGGGCGGTACATGCAGCTGCCGTCCATACCAGTGGTTGTTAAGGTCCGTGGAGCCTCCTCAGCGCTTGGCAATCTCCCTGGTGCAAGAAAAATCAATTAAATAACTTTTATCACTTAGAAATATCATATTATAACATAATATGATAGTCCCCATTGATATGTTTATAAGAGACTTAGTAATTCGGGATCCTATTGAAACAAGGACAAAAGGTGCACGCAAGCGCAGTAAAATACCAAAAACCCTACTCTACTTGTGCAAAAACGAGAGGTAAATATGCTTCAATTTTGAACTCATCACTGCTGCACCGGCTCCGATCCATCCGCTTCGAACGCCATACCATCATCCTGCCTAGGGGAATAAGGCTCCAGCCACGTATGCCACACCCTTCCAGGGCTAAGCGGGTGGCCAGGCTCCTGGCTTCATCGCGCCATCTACTAGTGGCTAGCCTCTCGGCTTTGTTGCAACCACAGCTGGATATACCGATGGCAGTGCTACAACACCACCTATGAGCGGGTTGGGGGTTACTCCATAGTTTGCTGTGGGTGTATCAGCGGCTAACCCTAAGTGAAATAATAAGATGAAGCCTCACACGCCACATCTGCAGGTAATTCAAGGGTCGTATGTGAACCAGAATCAACCTAGTCAGCATTTTCCTTTGAACCAACCTGGCACGTAGCAGTACAATTTCATGTAGTCTTAGATATGTGGTACCTATATGTATTCATACACGCCCTTGGGGAAATGGACACAATATCAGGATCAAAGTCCTTATCAGTTCGCTTCATAGGAACAACCACAACAAGGTATGGTTACTATTGTTGCCCCTGTGTGATCCCACCTAGAAGCACGTCTGTTGAGAAAACTGATGTTACTGCCACAGTTAAGAAAAATAAGAAGGTGGTACGATGCTAGAAGTGTGATGTTGATACTCATGCTTCAAAAGATTGCAAGAGGTTGCACAATATTGTTATATTTGTGATCATTTTTATCGTCCAACATTGCGGTGCCTAGTTCTGAAGCAACAATGACCCTCTACTTACATGGATGGTATTGGCTCAGTGGAGACTTTGTTTACTCAGATTACAGATAGTGTGGTTTGTGAACACCTTGTGCCTAGATAGATACCTATTGATCAGGTGCAGGTTACTGGGAGGTGGTTACTGCAGATGTTGTCAAAGCATATTGCCAGGATATGTCCAGTGGTGTCTCCATGGAAGTGGGAGGCTATGCGTTATGGTGAGAATGCGTATCTTATCAGTTTCTCTTCCTTTGCAGACTTGGATAGAGTTGATGGTATACATGTTAACGTGCCGCCGATCAAGTCCCACATTACTATTTCTGCTTACTGGACACATGATGTTCCTCATAAGTGTGAATTACAATAGGTTTGGTTGCATGTTGAGGGAGTACCACACACTTTATACTTTTTCTTAGGTCTGTGGGAAGTTGCTTCTCTTATAGGCAATACTCTAGATATAGATCTTGTTAATCTGAGTAACTGGGGAGTGGTTCACTTACTTGTAGCCATGTTTGACACAAAGGTTCTTGTGAAAAAGAGGGATACCGTGTGGTTCTATTTTTATTTAGATGTTGTGGTCAAGATGAAAGAGTATGAGTTCTGCTTCAGGAGAGAACCAAAGGGGTATGTTATGGAGCCTGACTTTATACCTTTTGTGTGGAAGCGGGGCAATGAGGATCCGGAGAATGATGGCAAAGGGAAGTCCGGGGAGGATGCTATGGATACATTGGAAAATACAAACGTATCTCATAGTAACATGGCTGGTACCTCTTTATTTCAGCACCAGGGTCATGGAAGCTATGTGCCGTCCTTATCCAAACCGGTGGTTCAGCCTATGATTGCAGTAACATCGTTTAATGCTAGTCCTACCACTCCTCGTGATATAGAGCTTGTGGCTGTGGTGCATGTCGATTCTCCTTTGTGTGGGACTAGGTCGGCCCAAGCATGTTGAGTGTGCTCCCTCGACATGCGTCGCTCTATTATAGCTCCACGATGCATTAGAGGAGGCATCAACCTCTTGTGCAATTGCGCATGATACACATGGTGGGGCTATCACCGTCACTACTGGAGCTACATGGCACTACCCGATCCTGGAGGAGGTTTCCCAGGCGGGGCAGCCTGGCTGTGACCGCACATGTGCACTGGTCTAGGTGGGGCTGGCCACTAGTGTGCAGGCTGCAACATCAACAAAGCTGGCCTAGGAGGGGCTGGCTCGGGGCAGCCCAGCCAATCTAGCCTCGTCGCAGCTGGCCCATGCGGGGTTGGATAGGGGTGGACCGGCCAATTTGGCCTCATCGCAGCTGGCCGAGACGAGGCTGGCTGGTGGTGACCAACCAACTCAGATTTCCCAGGCCAGGCTGGATCGGGTCAAGGCGGTGGCCTACACCAGTGTCAGGGACCTGCCGGCCCAAGTGGAGCTACTTGCAGATGATCCGGCGACCTAGGTGGGGTTAGCAGCGGAAGCTATTGGGCTGGCCAAGGAGGGGTCGGTTGTGACCACCAATCCTAGGAGGGACTTGGCTGCTGGTGGTCATTCTGCCGCGGGCGATGGATTGCTGTCTACCACGTGTGTGGTGCAGGACAACAAGCCATCCACGAGGGACGTGTCGAGGCTGGCTTCACCTTTCTCCGTCACTTCCAAAGTGTATTAGTGGTTACTAAGCCTATGGTGGAAACACCTACATGGCAGAGTGGACGACATGTGATGGATGTCGATGGAGCGTCTACTACTAATGAGGATTATTTGGTTAAAGAAATGCAACGTAAGGCAAAAAAGAATCTCGACAAGCCTAGTATAAAATGTTCTTCCAAGTCCTTTCTTTCTTTTTCTATCCTAGTTATTAAAACAAAGTTAGCCAATGTTGGTGTTACCTTGGGTAGTTCTACAAAGGAAGCCTTATTTTCTACCACTACCTTCAGACATATGTATTATGACCGTTTAATGGTTACTCCTAAAGTATCTTGTAAGTCTGACACTTCACCGGTGGTGGAGGAGGAGTTGCATGCCACAGTATATGGTCAACTCCTCTCTCACTCAGTTGGTGAAGTCTCAGAGGTGGACTTTGATGAGACCAAACTCAGTTCAATTTATGAACATAGAGCATCCAGTCATAAATCGAAGAGTTAAAAGTCTCGCAAGAGACGGTGTGTATCCAAATCCACTATAGTTTTTCCATGAATGGCATGTTTGGGAATAATAGAGGTCTTCATGACTTGGATAAACACATTTTCTTTGCCGATTGTGTGAGAGATCATAAGTTAGATTTTTCTCACAATCTCTACTTAACTGCCGATCTGGTGGTGTAGATTTTACATGGATCTCACGTCCGCCTCGTAGAAGATCGGATGGCATCCTACTTGGAGTTAGGACAGAGACCATAAATGTATTAGCTAGTTTGGTTGGAGATTTTTATATTAAACTTCATATCCGTAACAAAGCTAACAATTTCACGTGGTCTCTTGTCACCGTTTATGGTGCTCCTCAGGAATTTTATAAGGCTGACTTTCTACGTGAATTGGTAAACCTGGCAAAAGACAAATCATATCCTATTCTTATAGGTGGATATTATAACTTGCTACGATTTCCTCACGAGAAAAGTGGGGGACGATTCGATGAACATTGGCCTTTCTTATTCAATATTGTTATTGACAGTCTAGACTTAAGAGATGTTTCTATGTTGGGAAGACAGTTTATATGGGCTAACAGTCTCCAGAACCGACATACGGAAAACTAGATAGAATGCTTATAAATATGATTGGGAAGATAAATTCCCTACTATAAATGTACGCACCCTAGAAAGTATCGAGGCTTTGTCTGATCAGGCACCTCTTGTTTTATCGATTGGATGCCGTCACCGAGGCACAAACACGAGTTCAAATTTGAACTTGGTTTGTTGCCTCGTGAAGGCTTCCACGATTTGACGAAAGGCGTTTGGGATAAACAAGTAGGTGGTTTTACACCCATCCAACGTTGGAATAATAAAGTGCGCTCCACACACAAATTCCTTTGGGGTTGGAAGAAAACACTATGGGCATCCTAAAAATAATAAAAAGAATGCCTTTTATCTATTATCAATGAC
The DNA here is from genome assembly GCA_916181665.1 of Avena sativa. Classification (NCBI taxonomy): domain Eukaryota; kingdom Viridiplantae; phylum Streptophyta; class Magnoliopsida; order Poales; family Poaceae; genus Avena; species Avena sativa. Next base: position 252,317,433 of record OV702280.1, on the reverse strand, counting down.
TTAGAGGCTTCTACGGAAGTTAGGTCTTTATCCGCATAAGAAATTAAGCTCAAAAGCCCATCAGATGTAGAAATTGCATGACTTTTGCAGGAAGAGGAGCTCAAATGGTACCAATGGTCAAATGCCAAATTCATTCTCAAAGGAGACACAAATACAAGATAGTTCCATGGTGTGGCCAATGACAGATACCAGTAGAAACTTATTCATTCTCTAGTACATGAAGAAGGTATAAATTGAGGGACACGAGGAACTAAAGTCATATATTACCAAATATTATAAGGGATTTTTATTTTCGTGCTCATGGTTCCTTACTTGTACTCACTTTTTCCCATCCGCTTAACTTTTTCTCACTTTTCACCATCTCCTTCTATGAAACTCTCACACGGTCTGAAATTCGCTGTCCGTCAGCCTTGCTATTACGTGCTGCCAAGTGGGGCCGCGTTTAGTCAGGTCCCATAGTGGACCCTCACCATTACATGCTCACAAGTGGGGTTGCGTTCTGTTGGGTCCCGTAGTGGACCCTTGCCATTACATGCTGACATGTAGGGCCACGTCCAGTTGGTTTCCGTAGTGGAAACCTCTCTCCACTTATCCAGATCAGCATGGAACCCACAACTTATCCACGTGAGTGCCAGATCCATAGCTTACCCAGGTTGGCGTTGCAAGATGGGACCCCAGCCAGCCCCGCGCCCGTGTCATTGCCTCCCCTTTCTTTTTCTTCTTCTATGATGATGACGACCCTTCTCTTGCGATGATGGGCCTTTGTAGAGCTTCACTTCAGCCTCTTGTTCGTCCTGGACTATTGTGCCGTCCTGTTGACCTATATGAAGGATTTCAATGGAAGCTGTGTGCAAGGAAGGTTAGATCTTGCACCAAAATGTTCCGATTAGACGGGGGCGCTTGCTGTGGACAATCAATTGGCGCAACTCGAAAGCTCAAGTGGGCGTGCACTTGCTATGGCGAATGCGACCAGCGAGCCGTTTTGATGATGTAGTTGGTTTATCGAGTTAATGCCTCGGCTGCAATCAAGTGAATGTATGAGGTGAAAGTCAAACTTTGAAATTTAGGGAGATGGATGTATAAGAAATAAGAAAATGACACAACTCTTGAACACTTTTAAATTAAAAAATTATACAACTCTTAATGTAAAAGAGTGTTTATAATTGACACAACTCTTGAACACTTTAAAATTAAAAAATTATACAACTCTTAATGTAAAAAAGTGTTTATAATTGACACAACTCTTGGACACTTTCAAATTGAAAAAAGTATACAACTCTTAATGTAAAAGAGTGTTTATAATTGACACAACTCTTGAACACTTTCAAATTACAATTTGGACATGATAATGTTGTCCTAAGAAAAGCTTGAGAGTTTACCATTTTTAGAGCGTGAAAAGTGATCCCTAAACTAAAATCTTGATAATATTGTCCTAAGAAAATTATACACCTTTGAACATGATAATGTTGTCCTAAGAAAATTATACACCTTTAAACTCTTTGAAATCACACTTAGGACATGATAATGTTGTGCTAATAAAATCCTGATTATTTATCATTTTCATGGAGTGAAATGTACTGCATAAACTTATGTATACGAAAATTATAAACCTTTGAACACTGTGAAACTGCACTTAATACATGATAATGATGTGCTAACAAAATTTTGAGAGATTATCATTTTCTCCCCATTTTCATAGAGTAAAATGTAATGCATAAACTTGCATATATAAAATCGCACTTAGGATATGATAATGTTGTGCTAAGAAAATCCTGATCATTTATCATTTTCATAGAATGTAATGCATAAACTTGCATATACGAAAATTATACACATTTGAACTCTTTAAAATCACACTTAGGACATGATAATGTTGTGCTAATAAAATATTGATCATTTATCATTTTCATGGAGTGAAATATAATGCATAAACTTGCATATACAAAAATTATACACCTTTGAACACTTTCCCTTCAAATTATATTCAAAATCATTTGTTTATGGAGTTAAAATACCGGTGACAAACTCGTTATTTTGCATGGATAGAGGGGTGCCCCCAACAGATATAGGGGTTATCATATCTGCTAAATCACAGAGGATCAACGGTTGGTGGACACGATCCGCGTGACAACTGTCTCGACCAATCATAGCAAAACTGAGTAGAACTTAAAAGTAAGGGCAAAACAGACAAAGGGATTCAAATAGTAGAACTTAAAAACCAAGGAAAAAACTGACAAAGGGATTCAAATAGAAAATAAAAAAAGATTTAACAAATAGAAAAGGCTTCTTTTATATAATAAAATACATCTTGGCATATATCAAACTATTTGCAATTCAAATATACATCATTTTGTCAATCATTACCTCATTCAGACAAACTATGTTTTAGGGAGGGATGTTTTGGGAAAAGGCTTGAGTAGAAAGCCATGAACCTTCATAGATAGTAGGTGATTTGAGAAGTGATGATTTAGGTTAAAACTTGGTTATATACATTTCTTATGGTGACAGGTCACATAATAAGACTCCCTAGGTAGATGCCACCATGTTTTGATCTTTTTGAATTTGTTGTGCATAAAATGACTCAATTAGCTAGCTAAAACCCATTCGTTGACTCTCTGTTGATCAGGCATCGGAGGGTAAAAGTGAGTATATTGCACACGACAATGTTAATACTAGAGGGCAAAACTGAGTACAACCAAAATGCCAGTGTTACACTCGAGGGTATAACTGAGCACAATACGTGGCCAGGGTTAGACACAAGGGAAAAAACGTGACGCACGGTATGCGTATCGTGGTGCATGGTGCATGGGGCGGTAGAGGACACGTGTGGCCGTGTACGGTGCAGTAGTGTACACAGTTACGCGGTGCACGGTGGTGCAACGAAATGTCTCCTCCCTTTACCTTTGTAGAGGCCTCCTCACTCTCACCCATCACTCACTCGCTCACTCACGCAACCATCTCCACCATCACCTTCTACAAACCCCCAAGAAAACCCCAACCACGCTGATGATGGAGAAGAACGATGCGGTGGCTATCGTATCCTCCAAGGACATTGGCGAGGAGGCCCGCGTCCCTATATAGGCCCCCTTCGAGGCATCAAAGGCAGCCGTCTTCCCCATCCAGACCCCCGTCCCCGCTTCCATCGTAGCTGCCGGCGAGGAGGCCCTCGCCGATCTCGGGTAGATTGCGCTCGGCTGGGAACCCTACGGGGAGCAGGATTACATCAGACGGGAGAACCCCTACGACACCAACATCGCTGACCCATGGTCGGAGGTAACTAGGGTTTTCTCCCTTCCTTTGTTCTTCCCCCATTCCTATCGTTGGATGGGTTCAACTGTTCTTATTTTCAATCGTTGGATGCTAGGTATTTTTAAATTAGCTAATCCTCTGTCGTTAGATATCATATTTCAATAAATGCCCCTATTCATATTTCAATCCTATTTTATTTGTCCTCCGAGTTGCAGTTAACGGATTCCCTAGTTAGTACCAGCGCCGATCTGTAGTTGGGATCAGTATTCGATTTGGTTTGAGATTTGGCGATTGGGGAATAATCAGGGGATCTCAATCGTTTAATTTATGCAAGTAATCAATCCCGATAATCAAGGTATCTCAATCATGTCCTTATTGCACTCTACTGTTTTTCCAACAGGTGGATAGCAGCGACGTCTGTAGCGATGATGAGTCCATGGATACCAAGACTCGTCAGGTGCTGAGGAGGCTGAAGTCCGGACAGTACGACAACTTCTTCGCCGACGACGTCTACAGGTGACACTTTTGCACCAGGAGCCTCACCATCGACTTCAACTCCCTCGTGAAGCATGCGGAGAACGTGAAGACCCGCGGCCTATCCATGAACATCCACGGCTTTAGAGCCAAGCACTAGGTGCTCGGGTTTCACCTCCGCAACCTCCAGAAGCTGGCCATCGAGGAGGGTCGCATGCCCCTGATCAAGACCAAGGCGCCCAAGGTCAAGGGACTAGGCAACAAAAAGTGGAGGAAGCGCCAGAGGGAGGAGGCAAAAGGCTCTCCTGGCGGAGGCCATTGATCTTGTGTTGCCGCTGCTGCAAAGCAGCTTTTTTTGTATTGTCTGTGTTGAACTTGTCCGCTGCTGCTGAGCAGTCTAATTTTTGAACCTACTATATAAATCCTATATTAGCTACTTTATCTACATCTGTTCTGTTTACTAAATGTATTTATGGTGCTGGTTAGATTTTCTTCTCTAGATTTGCTACCGGATTCAGAAAAAATGAGGGCCAAAAGGAACAATGAATGAAGAGAGAAGCTGCTCTAGATTCGCTATCTTTTTGGAAAAAAAACACAACTGTTAGCAAGATAAAGGGGGAAAATGCGCTCTTAAAAAGTCCAATCATAAAAATAACAAAAAAGAAAACTTCCAATTTAAGAGACATGGCGCATGTAATCACTAAACGCGCCCCACGTGGTCCCACACCATGTCCCCCATAAGGTGTTTCCAATAAACCGGCCCTACACTGTCCCAGATGGCACGACCCCACATGTCAGTATAACACATTCCTAACCAACCAGCCCCACGTGGTCCCACACCGTATGGCCCTACAGGTCAGCCAACGGTCAATCTGACGGCATCTGCCATTCGAGCTCTTTGATGATTTCTGAGAAGGAGATGGGTAAAAGTGAGGAAAAGTTAAGCGACTGGGGAAAACTGAGTACAAATAACGAACTAGGGGCATGAAAATAGAAATCCGTTATTATAAAGGTCTGTTCAGGGCCCTTGAGGAAGGTACCTTCTCGATGGATGAGTCCTGAACAAATGATATACCCTAGGTTTTTGTTGGAGAAAATAGCTGTTTGACTGCTCCATATACTGAGGAGTAAGTTAAGAAAGTGGTTTTACAAATGGAGCACAATAAAGTACCAGGCCAGGATGTCTTCCCGATATAATTTTACCAAAATTTATGGGATGTCATCAAGGTTGATCTTCAAGATTTGGTCGGCTTTCTTCATGTTGGACAACTAGATTTGTTAATTTTGGCGATATTTTTTATTACCTAAGGCTAATAAGGCAGAAAGGACGCAACAATTTTGACCTATATGCCTTCTTAATGTTAGTTTTAAAATATTTAGTAAAATTACCACGATCATACTAAATTTGGTTTCTAACCATGTAGTTCGTCCTTCTCAGACTGCTTTTATGCAAGAAAGAAACATCTTAGATGGTATAGTAATTCTGCATGAAACAGTTCACAAATTTCATCATAAAAAATTGAATGGGGTACTATTTAAAATTGATTTTAAGAAGGCTTATGATAAGGTCAAGTGGTCTTTTCTCTAGCAAACACTCCGTATGATAGGTTTTTCGGAGGAGTGGCGTGCTCTCATCCATTCTTTTGTGTCTGGAGGTAGTATTGCCATCAAAGTTAACAATGATGTTAGCAAATAGTTCCATATGAACAAAGGATTCTGACAAGGAGACCTGCTATCGCCTGTACTATTTAATATAGTGGCTGATATGTTGGCTATCCTCATCGAGAGAGTAAAGGCTAATAGTGAGATTGAATGATTAGTTCCTCATCTTATTGATTGGAAACTTTCTATTTTTCAATATGCCGACGATATAATCCTTTTTATGGAACATGATTTGGAAAAAGCAACAAATCTGAAATTAATCTTATCAGTATTCGAACAACTTACCGGATTGAAGAGAAATTTTCATAAAAGTGAATTGTATTGTTTTGGCGAGGCCTAGGACGAGGCTCACCTGTATGCCGAATTATTTGGCTGCGGGCAGGGTCACTTTCCAATTAACTACTTGGAGATCCCGATTCACCGTCGGAGACTCACAAATGCTGAATGAAAACTCGTCAAGAAAAGATTACAAAAAAGACTTAGTAGTTGAAAAGGAAAATTGTTATGCCTAGGTGGAAGACTTGTACTTATTAATTCAGTACTTACAAATATGGTATTGTATATCATCTTGTTTCTCCAGTTACCAACAGGAGTCTTGAACAGATTGAATTATTTCTAATCAAGATTCTTTTGGCGAGGAGATAATGAGAAAAATATCAACTGTCCAAATGGAGTGTGGTTTGCCAACCAAAAGATCAAGGAGGACTTGGTATTCATGACTTACATGTTACCAACACTACTCTTTTAGGTAAATGGTGTTTTATAAGCTACTTACACATGACGTTGTTTGGTAAACTATTTTGTGGAAAAAATATGTTGGCTCAAAAACTGTGTCTCAAGTGCTATGGAAGCGTAGAGATTCACACTTTTGGGATGACCTTATGGCTTCTAAAAAACACTTTCTCCAATTTGGTTCATTTAATATCAAGGATATATGGGAGGATAAATGGCTTAGCGGGACTACTCTCTAGGAGCAATATCTTGCTCTATATAATATTGTACGTCAAATAAGAGACACAGTCGCCATCATTTTGGAATCAAATCATCCTAATATGACATTTAAGAAGGATCTCATTGGACCTAGACTAGCATTGTAGAACAATATTTTACATAGATTACCCACAGTTCAGTTGTTGAAAGGTATTGATGTGTTCCGATGGAAGTTAAAGGAGACTGGTAAATTCTTGGTAGACTCCATGTTTAGAGCACTCTTACAACCTGGTATTCTAGTTGATGATAATTCTAAAATTTGAAAGATAAAAATACCATTAAAGACAGAAATTTTCGCATGGTACTTACGTCGAGGCATTATTGTCACCAAAGATAATCTCGCAAACGGAATTGGCAAGGAAGTAAACAATATGTCTTTTATCACCATGAGGAGAGAATTAAACATTTATTCTATCATTATAAATTTGTTTATTCTATATGGTCAATCATCCAAGTAGCTTATGGATTATATCCCTCTCATTCTGTTACAAATGTTTTTGGTAATTGGTTACATGATATTGATAATAAATACATAATTCTATTTAGGGTGGAAGTGCTTGCCATTATTTGGTCGCTATGACTATGTAGAATGACAAGATTTTTAACAATAACTCATCTTCATTTACAGGTAATCTACCAGAGCACGGCTACTCTCCGTTTATGGTCATCTCTACAACGTGTGAAGTATCGAGACCTGTTTATCGTGGAATGTACATGCTTGGAGGATACAGCGAGAGATATTTTTCCTGACTTGGATGGCAGCATAATCTATGGATAAATCTTCCATCTTCCTAAGCTTTTTGTTTACCACATAATTTTATACTATTTACCTAGTAGTTTTTATCTTTCTTCCATTCTGGATTGTTATCGACTGTGTGTATCCTGGTTATTTAGAGGCCGGGTGTAAACTTACTATAATTAATAAAGCGTACATTTCTAAAAAATCAAGCCTATGCCTTTTAGCCAACCATCTCTACCATTGGTTGGATGTCTTTCTTGGTCTCCTATGTATATGCAAGGGAAAACAAAGACGAGTACAGGGGCAGGATATAGGTTTGTAAAATGAATGAATTACTATCAATTTGTTTGATGAAGGCCATGAGAAGAGAGGACTAATAAAGCCGGTAGGGAATCAAAAATTTGATGGAAAGAAACTCGTTGGCTTCTAGCTAGTACAGTTTTGTTTCCTCGATGGCTCGACGCCGAGAGCTGGAGAGATCAGAACAAAAGTGTATACTTGCATACATCTAGCTAGATTATTATGCAACATCCTAATTCTTATGTATACAACGTGTGCCCAGTAAGGGCTTATTATGATTATCACTTCCATCTTTACCTCATTCTTCTATCCCATTATGTATGATACACCTGATTCAGTAAGGCTACCTTCGTTGGGGTTATCTTTTTTGAATTTAGAAAGCTATATTTTTTATCCGTCTGCTATTTGATTATGACATGAATTATATGTTTTAGAGTTTATTGAGGATGAGTTGATACTCAAAATACTATTGGTTGGCTAGTTTGTTGTGCGCTTGGTGCTTGTTAATTGTTCCCAAATATGTACTCATATGTTCTCTTGTCGTTATGGGCCATGAAAGCTATTTTGTGTTAACATATTACGTGTGTTACTCCCTCAGTTTCGTAGTATAAGTCGTTTTGATAGTTTAACTTGATTTACCAACACGTCCTATATTTGGGAATCCTGAAACCCAATAGAAGTGACACAAGTAGCAACTAATTGGCCATAGTCGGCTTCACCATTCCATGATTTATAGCCACTCTCCATAATACCATCTCTCTCTTCATATTCTCATGTTTTGCTTCTCTCTCCATAATACAACTCAAATTAAACACTAATGTTCTGCTTCTCTTTCTTAGTAAACATATAATGACTACTCCATGTCCGCTTCACAAATAGCTTTGAGTTACTGTCCCAATCTTGGTGTAACATCATTCAATATGATGTTTAGTCAAATTGATTGATGTTTCCAAAAGAAGAGGGAAATTATGGCCGTGCATTGTGTTCCTAGAAAACATTTGATTGGATGATGAAAGGCATATATATATTTATCTTGCCAAAATATTACTTGTTTGTTCCAATCTTAGCTTATATGTTTCTATGGTATAGTTCCTTTGACTATTTATTACTAAACCGATGTATTGATTGTACTTCGGAATCTAGCCAAACCTTTCTATTGTATTAATATAACTAATGGCTTTTGTTGCTCTCTCCCGATCGTTACATATCTATCTTTCTTGTGCTTCAAGCTATTCCCCTTTAGTATCACCACCAGCAAGATGTCGATGCTTGGATTGTTGTTGCAGGTCATGTTGCTACTATCCATCACAACGTCTCTTCAAAATTGAATTGTTGCTTTCTGTACCATTAATCTATTGGAAATCATTATAAAATCTAGAGTTTTAGTTAACGACGTTTTAAGCTTCGTCGTGGTAGTATATCTTATTTATGTGCCAATATTTTCATGAAACTTGTATAATCTAAAACGTATTTTTTTTGGCCCTTACAACATACATGTGTAGTGGCCTAAAAGAACAACCGATGTGACACCCCGGTTCTGATAAGACCGTGGCCTCTATGTGACATGCCAATCCCTGGATCGGTTCATTGGCCCACAATAGAGTAAGATAGATAATCATAGCAAATAACCGTGTATCATGATCTACAAGATCCAGAGTACCATTATTACAATGAAAGCTTAGCATAAAGCTAGCTCAAATTATTCAGGAGCAACAAAAACGAATAAAATCTCCAATCTTCAAATTGCCCACAAGTGAACAAGTGCCGAGTGGAGTACCGTGGCCTATAACGATCAATCAGAATCGGAATAACCTGCAACATGAAACGTAGCAGCCCCGAAGGATCAATACATGGAATGTATGACAAGTAGAGCTAGTAAAGGAGACAATAGTACTAACATCTACATGCATATTTGGCAAGTGGAGCTGTGTCTGGCTTGCATTTGCAAATACATTTGTCCTACTTTCATAAACAGTTTGGTTTTATTTGAAAAGATCCCAATTAAGTTAACCCAACAATATTAAAGCAATTATGAAATTAGAATGAGCGAGAAACATGTCATGAAATCAATATCTAGCAACTCAGATGTCCATAACCGGGGACACGGCTAATCGATTAGATTATGCACTCTGCAGAGGTTAGTACACTTTACCCATGTGACTTGGCCAGCCCAGCTCGTACCATCACTCTCATTTTGGGTGATGATAGGGAGAAGACCAAGAAGAGACTGTTCGGAAAGTAGCACCTCAATCCCGACGCGCACCGGTCCAACCTACCAAAATTCTACATCTCTGGATACGCGGGTTCGAGTTACCACAACCTACTAAGTCCAACCAACCGCCCATTCCATTATTGGCACATGGTTGTACACGTAAGCTACACAATAAAGAAGCCAATCATTCTCTCATAATACCTGGGTGCCTTTCCGCAATGAAACCACCAAAATTTATCAATACCATCACACCCAGGGGGTTCATTGATTAAGTTGTTTTAGTTTTCACAAACCAATACTTTGAGAAAACAAGTATCAATGATGTAACCCAGCCCTCGTTCATCAAGCATGGCTAAGCACATCTACCAACGGTGGTTCATCTACAAAGAGGGTCCTACCACATAATAGGACATAGCATAGCGATAGTATCATCACTGGTAGAAAAGGGCCCATGCGTCCCGGTTGGTAAGGGCCATTAGTCCCGGTTGCCCAACCGGGACGGGGCAATCGGGACTAAAGCTCTAACCATTAGTCCCGGTTGCCCCACCAACCGGGACAAATGTGGCACACGTGGCGGCATCAGAGCGCGAGGGGGGTGGAGCATTAGTCCCGGTTCGTAACACGAACCGGGACTGATAACCTGCTGCCGTGGCAGAGATTTGGCCCATTTCTCTGCCGCGGCAGAGAATTCATTTTGGCATATTTTGTTGCCGCGGCAGCATTTTCGCCACTTTTTGTGCCGCGGCAGAGAATTCATTTAGGTTGTTTTATTGTTTATTTAGTGTTTTGCACTTATCAATGAAGGAACCTTATATTACACAAGATCATCATGACAACATTTTACATTAAATACACGGATCGAATTCATGCACTACATACAAAAGTTGCTATTCGATGCTACCGGCCAATTTCTTGAAAGTTGCTATTTTTACAATTCCTATTGTCTATACACAGCCGAGTAGTATTCCCCTTGTGTGTTTAGGACTTCTGCATCCAAGAATCCCGCCAATTCCTCCTGTATTGCTCGTATGCGATCCTTTGGCAGAAGACCGTCCCGTAGACGTTCGATCTGATTTAAAAAAGGAGTCAGCCTATATGAATATGAAACTAAACACAATTTGATTGTAATTAAAAACTATAGAAATTGTTTACGTACGTGGAGTTGCTCTAAATTTCTGCCCTTCTCATCGCACGTCTGCCGGATGAACTCGCATACATAGTATCCACATAGATTGTTACCTGGTCCCTGCGTCAGGCACTTTACGACAACAGAGTTCAATCAAAATAATAATCAAGCATGATAATAACTGTATCAAAACTAGAATCAAAGAGATGCGCGGATATAGCTAGTGGTGCTTACATCTAGTGGTTGAAATGTAAGCTCCTCTTTCCAAACACCCCTAGCCTTCTTGGTGAACCGTTTCCAAGCGCTGCCCGGCGTAGAAAACGAATAAAATAAGTTATTAAGTACTTGATATCATAAAATTCACGAACGTTGCCGATATAGTGTCGTAATGATTAGAATTACCGCTGGAGAAGTATCTGCATGTCCTTCCACGTCTCAAGGGGTTTATGTTTCGAGTCCATGACTAGTACACGCCCTTTGTCAAGTTGAATGATTAACAGAATATAGTGGTACCTGCGAATGCAGAACTAATCAATTATATACTTAACATCGAGTAAGCGAAATATAAAGTGTATACAAGACAATAACACTCACTGGAAGTTGTAAGGAAATAGTATTTCCCTTTTGGTTTCTTAAAACCTTAACGCGTGTACTATATTATCATTCGTATCCTGGGGGCTTATTTTGAGATTAGCTTCATGAACCCAATATGGGTCAATGAAGCCAATGTCATAGATTTGTCCTCTGCTGCATTCGAGAATCTTCATTCTGCATATTAAAGTATGATTATATACACACAATAAACAAAATAATATAGATGGAGACTAAATTAATTACAGAATTAGTACTTACAGACAATAGGCACTCATGATCGATTTGTCCAAGGCGTCTTGATTGAATAATTGAAATAGTTCATCAAATTCAATGGATATCATGTCATCCTTATCTTTCCCATGATGCTTTTTTGTAACCCTCAGCACTATCCAGTTAGCCCCGGCCCTTGTGGCATGCATGTACCAGTTATGCAATCTTTGCATTTTTGTTGGAAGATTGTTTACCTCCTCAGGTTTGACGAGAGGTTTTTCGTACTGGTATTGGTATGCTACTTCACTCACGGGGAAGAACTCTAACTGGGATAAGTACTGGGCAATACTCATACCTTGAGCAGCGGCAGCTTCTCCGTATTGTGCAACTACCTCTGGATCATACTGCTCTTCGGCCCCATATTTGCTCGACCCCACATTGGTTTGAGAAATCACCTTGAGAGGGGCGCAAGTCTGTTTTGCTTGTTCTCCGAGCTGGGCAACAGATTTCCCGCTTGCATCAATACTGCTCTTCGAGGCTTTTTGTGCTGCATGTGACTTGAGAATAGAACGCTCATAGTCTGATGACAGCTTTGGCTCGGGTTGATGAAGAGTCTTTAGCATTTTCAACACTTTGGCTTTTTCTTCTTTGGTGCTGGGGAACTCTGGCTCTTTCGGCCGCCTCAGCTTAGCGAAAAACGCTGTCGTTTCCGCATCAATGATCGCCGCAGTCTCCTCTTCAGTACAGTCATAAGCTCTCTTGGGAGGAACCGTTGGTACTTTTGGAAGAGGCTCTTGTTTACGTTTCGGCGATCGCTTACGACGCACAGTAGCGGTATGCTTACGCTTTTTATCCTGAGGCGCCGGCGATGGCTCCCGCGGCGATGGCTGCACCGGAGATTGGTGAGGCGACGGAGCCGGGTGAGGCGACGAAGACGGCTGCCGCGGCGGCGACGACCTCGCTGGAGACGGGTGAGGCGGCGGCGAAGATGGCCTTGGCGTGTGATTTCGAAGCACGATACAATCCTTCGGCCATAGAATGGTGACGTTTTTTGCGTCACCCAGCACAGTCACATCCCCTTCACCAGCAGGGTAGTGAAGATCCAAAACCTCAAAGGTGGGCATGATTTCATCCACGCCGACAACAGCGTAGCCCTCTGGAACCGGACGACTGTGGTAAGTTGGTGTGGGTCCAATTGGTAAGGCATAGCCGACCGCCACCTTCATTGATATGTTCACAACTTTGACATGTAGCTCGCAGTGTGTCATCTCTGTGATATCATCCACTGGGTAGCCAACAGGAGCCATCGTCGGTGCATCATCGGCATCGCCATTGTCATCACCCGGGACCTCGGTGGAAGCCACACTGCTTTTTCGATTATTCGATAGGCCGGTAGCATCGAATGCAGTGTGCTGCTGAGATGGGCCGGTAGTACTTTGCTCTTTAAGTGAGTTAATTTCATCTTGTTGTTGCTTTAATCGTTCTTCAATTAAACGCATTCGCTCTTTCTGACTTTCTGCTTCAACTGCCGCCCTGTCCTTACTCCTCTGACGGCTTCTATCAGGATATTTCTTCCTCTCTTCGGGAAACCCAGTCCTCCATGATTGGGAGCCTATTGTGCCTCGTGTTCGTCCATCATGTTCCTTATTTCCAAGGGCGAGTGTGAGCTCATCATTCTCTCTATCGGGAATGAAGTCCCCATCTTTAACAGCCTTTACTGCTTTTCTCATCCTCTCGATTGGCAAGGGGTCTTCTTTATGTCGTATGTTATATATACACCTCCCTTCCGAGTCCAACGTGCCCCCATGCCCGTAAAACCAATTCCTTGCACGTTCTACCCAATCGTCTGTCTCTGGGGTGATATTTTTATCACGCAGTTCCTGCTCAAGTTTCTCCCACTTAGGAATGCCAACCTTGTAGCCACCTTGCCCCATAGTATGGTGATACTTCTTCTTAGCAGCATTCAGCTTATTCGTTTCAGACATTTTCTTAGCTTTTTCTGATTTCTTGTATTCCACAAACTCATCCCAGAATGGTTTTATCTTCTCAAACTGAATATTCTTGAAATCGGGAGTCTTCTTTTTCACGACATAGTCAAGGTGCAATCTTTTCTTCCAGTTGGTGAAACACTGGGCCATCTTCTTCAAAGCCCACTCCCTGACCTTAGCCTCCATGGCTCTCCCATGTTGTAAGGCGTCCTCAACTGGATCCTCCGCATTTGGATCCATCTCTATCTTCGGTAGTTTGAAATTAACCATGAGCCTCTTCCACAGTAAATCTTTGGCGTGGTTAGGGACAAATAAACATGTTCCCTCTTCATCCGCTTTAGCAGGCCTATTCCAATTTCTAATGGTGATCGGGATTAAGTCCCTAACGATTCCTCCGCATTGTGCCACAAATTTGGTTGCGACAACTTCGGGAGCTGTCGGTCTGCCGTCTTCAGCGACATCTTCGATCCTAAACCTCTCATGGTCTTGCAACTTTTTGGTTGGGCCTCGTCTGCTCTTTTCAGTAGATTCCTTCGATCCGGAGGGCTAAAAGAAGAAAGATCGTCATTACTATTTCTATATAGATAGCAGATGATTAATTAATGAATTGATTTATATTACATGCACCTCGCCGGAGCGGTCGTCTTCTCGATTACACAAGGCATCGCCTTCTCCCTCGCGGAAGGCAACACCTTCAACCTCAAACAAGTTGTCTACTCCGGTAAAAAGAGGATCACCCTCACCGGAGTTGTTCAGAAACGTTGATACGTCTAAATTATCTTCCCCACGGATCACACCTTGGATCAACTCTTCCTTTTCTTCGTCTCTGGCGTGTGGGTCCATATTTTCTGCATAGGTGGAAAAACGAATAAGTCAAAGCGACTAAAGGAGAAAGTTAAGTACGGTGTTGAGAGATATAAACCTTAATTCAGAGAAACCCTAATATATACATACACAATAATAAAAATGAAGAGAAAGGGCAACCGTGTAGTAGATAGGCACATCGTCGAACCCACATGCACCTAAGTTGCTTGAAAATGTGAATCGGGTCTGGGGCTACCCACATTGACTGACCAGTGGGGCCGAAGACCAATAATACCAAACTAATTAATAAACCTAATAATACCTAACTAATAATAAACATAATCGAAACACCAAAAAGAAAGGGAAACAATCAACACATGGCATCGATGCAATGCTCAAGCAAGTATGATGATATGACAAGTTAATTTGCATTGGAATGTAACCCTAAGAAATGCTCGACGATTTAATCGGGGTTCCGAGGGGTGAAAACCCTAACTCGGAGAAACTCCGAAACACATGAGAGGGGTGGATTTGTTCTTCTAATTAAACTTTTAATTTAAGTTGTTGAACAATGCATGATTATAGCTTAGATAGCTAGGTTTCATTTTTCTGAACAATTTGATATATTATTTGTATTTTTCTGACTTATAAATAAAAAGATATTGAATTTACAAGTTTATATCAATTTCTGGAATTATTAAATCATTTAAAATTGAATTACTGTGTCAATATGACATCAGCAAAGGGTTGGGTTTTTTTTTACCAAGACAGAACCTAGCCACTGTCACTGAGTGTTGGGCCCTAGGCCACATCAGCAAGCCACCGTGGGCCACGTTAGCGGGCCCGTGGGCCACGTCAGCGTGACGCCGCGGCTCACCAGCGCCGCCCGCACCTACTGATCGCCAGCGCCGCTCGCGCCGCCGCGCCTACTCGCCAGCGCCGCCGCGCCTACTCGCCAGCGCCACCCGCGCCTACTCAAAATTGGCGGCGCCGCCCTCTGTTGGTTGCCGGAGAAGGTGGTATAACGATGGCCGACGGCGGCGAACGCGGAATCTAACGGCGCAGGCATGAACTACAGTGAGAGGGGAAGGAAGGAGGCATCCAGAAGGTTCGCTTGCTCACCCTGAGCGCGTGAGGTTGGTCGGAGAGAGCGCGGGAGGTCGAGGTTGAGCGAATCGACGCCGGCGAGCACGGTCGGGGTCGAGGAAGACGGGGTCGTGGGCGACGATTGGTGCGCGCATGGACGGAGGCGGCGGTGCTGGCGGATGGAGCCTGACGGCGACGCGTGGGCTCGGGCAGCCTGACGGCGTCGGGGGCGGCGAGCTCGGGCAGCCTGCCGGCGTCGGGGGCGGTTGTGCGCGCGTCGGTGAAGCAGAGAAGTGATGGGGAAGGGAAGAAGAAGAGGAAGGGCTAAAGGGTTATAACCAAAGGACCTTTAGTCCCGGTTGGTGGCTCCAACCGGGACTAAAGGGTTATACGTCCCGGTTGGAGCCACCAACCGGGACCTATACTCCAATATTTTCAGCAGACCAAGGGTTGGCGCGCAGGGGCTCTTTAGTCCCGGTTGGTGGCTCCAACCGGGACATATTCCCCTGCTTTCAAAAAAATTCAGGTATTTTCTCTCTGTTCCCGCCTTATTTTTTATTTTGGGGTTTAAATTTGTATTGTTTTTTAAATGATAATTAATTTGGAATTTAGAAAAACTTTAAACATAAAAAGTGTTTGGATTTGAATAAATAATTCAAAACCATTTTCTGTTTTAAAAAATAATTAATGTAACCATTTAAAATATGAACCATTTACAATTAAAAATGAATTAACTTATATTTTTTTAATATCAATTTGGAATTTAGAAAAACTTTAAACATAAGAAGTGTATGGATTTGAATAAATAATTCAAAAACATATTCTATTTTTAAAAAATAATTAATGTAACCTTTTAAAATGAATTAACTTATATTTTTGAATATTAATTTGGAATTTAGAAAAAATTTAAACATAAAAAGTGTTTGGATTTAAATAAATAATTCAAAAACATTTTCTGTTTTAAAAAATAATTAATGTAACCATTTAAAATATGAACCATTTACAATTAAAAATGAATTAACTTATATTTTTTTAATATCAATTTGGAATTTAGAAAAACTTTAAACATAAGAAGTGTATGGATTTGAATAAATAATTCAAAAACATATTCTATTTTTAAAAAATAATTAATGTAACCTTTTAAAATGAATTAACTTATATTTTTGAATATTAATTTGGAATTTAGAAAAAAATTAAACATAAAAAGTGTTTGGATTTAAATAAATAATTCAAAAACATTTTCTGTTTTAAAAAATAATTAATGTAACCATTTAAAATATGAACCATTTACAATTAAAAATGAATTAACTTATATTTTTTGAATATCAATTTGGAATTTAGAAAAACTATGCATAATATGGGCACAACATCACAAACTATGCATAATATGGGCACAACATCACATAACATCGGTCATTTGGACCGAAAGCCATGAAACCTCGAACATGATAGGTCATTTTGTGAAGGTTTTTTCGAAACATGATCAATATACCAAGTCTGGTATTTTTCCTTTCAACTATGTAACATAATATGACACCACGCGAAGGATTTTCATTGTTCGGATTTTTTTTGAATTTATTATGCCCGTTTTGAATTATCTGAATTTCTAACTATGGTCGAACCGGTGTGCATGAAGATAGGGGACGGGCATCGTTAGAACTTGCATTGGATCTCTGAAGAAACCACATATTGCGAGTCTAAAAATGATTTTTTCAAAAAATCACGGGCGATAGATCATGTACCTGTAGTACAAACCGGACCCACTTCCTACCGATTCGGCGGACATTTGTCCTTTTTACCCGGGATGGACGAAAAGGTTTGAGATGTACCGGTTGGGATATAGTCCATGTAAGGTGGTCTAGTATTTTAGGAAAATAGGACGGTAGCATTCTGAAACGGCATTTTGGTGGTTACTTCACAAAACGACCCGTTTTTTGCGCTCGGAAAATGGAAAAGGGATTTTCCGTGCGACAAAAAGGAAAACTTCCTGCTGCAACATTGTTCTCCATACCAATGTCCACACACATGCATAATATGGGCACAACATCACAAACTATGCCGTGATTCAGCACATAACATCGGTCATTTGGACCGAAAGCCATGAAACCTCGAACATGATAGGTCATTTTGTGAAGGTTTTTTCGAAACATGATCAATATACCAAGTCTGGTATTTTTCCTTTCAACTATGTAACATAATATGACACCACGCGAAGGATTTTCATTGTTCGGATTTTTTTTGAATTTATTATGCCCGTTTTGAATTATCTGAATTTCTAACTATGGTCGAACCGGTGTGCATGAAGATAGGGGACGGGCATCGTTAGAACTTGCATTGGATCTCTGAAGAAACCACATATTGCGAGTCTAAAAATGATTTTTTCAAAAAATCACGGGCGATAGATCATGTACCTGTAGTACAAACCGGACCCACTTCCTACCGATTCGGCGGACATTTGTCCTTTTTACCCGGGATGGACGAAAAGGTTTGAGATGTACCGGTTGGGATATAGTCCATGTAAGGTGGTCTAGTATTTTAGGAAAATAGGACGGTAGCATTCTGAAACGGCATTTTGGTGGTTACTTCACAAAACGACCCGTTTTTTGCGCTCGGAAAATGGAAAAGGGATTTTCCGTGCGACAAAAAGGAAAACTTCCTGCTGCAACATTGTTCTCCATACCAATGTCCACACACATGCATAATATGGGCACAACATCACAAACTATGCCGTGATTCAGCACATAACATCGGTCATTTGGACCGAAAGCCATGAAACCTCGAACATGATAGGTCATTTTGTGAAGGTTTTTTCGAAACATGATCAATATACCAAGTCTGGTATTTTTCCTTTCAACTATGTAACATAATATGACACCACGCGAAGGATTTTCATTGTTCGGATTTTTTTTTGAATTTATTATGCCCGTTTTGAATTATCTGAATTTCTAACTATGGTCGAACCGGTGTGCATGAAGATAGGGGACGGGCATCGTTAGAACTTGCATTGGATCTCTGAAGAAACCACATATTGCGAGTCTAAAAATGATTTTTTCAAAAAATCACGGGCGATAGATCATGTACCTGTAGTACAAACCGGACCCACTTCCTCCCGATTCGGCAGACATTTGTCCTTTTTACCTGGGATGGACGAAAAGGTTTGAGATATACCGGTTGGGATATAGTCCATGTAAGGTGGTCTAGTATTTTAGGAAAATAGGACGGTAGCATTCTGAAACGGCATTTTGGTGGTTACTTCACAAAACGACCCGTTTTTTGCGCTCGGAAAATGGAAAAGGGATTTTCCGTGCGACAAAAAGGAAAACTTCCTCCTGCAACATTGTTCTCCATACCAATGTCCACACACATACATTATATGGGTACAACATCACAAACTATGCCGTGATTCAGCACATAACATCGGTCATTTGGACCGAAAGCCATGAAACCTCGAACATGATAGGTCATTTTGTGAAGGTTTTTTCGAAACATGATCAATATACCAAGTCTGGTATTTTTCCTTTCAACTATGTAACATAATATGACACCACGCGAAGGATTTTCATTGTTCGGATTTTTTTTTGAATTTATTATGCCCGTTTTGAATTATCTGAATTTCTAACTATGGTCGAACCGGTGTGCATGACGATAGGGGACGGGCATCGTTAGAACTTGCATTGGATCTCTGAAGAAACCACATATTGCGAGTCTAAAAATGATTTTTTCAAAAAATCACGGGCGATAGATCATGTACCTGTAGTACAAACCGGACCCACTTCCTGCCGATTCGGCAGACATTTGTCCTTTTTACCCGGGATGGACGAAAAGGTTTGAGATGTACCGGTTGGGATATAGTCCATGTAAGGTGGTCTAGTATTTTAGGAAAATAGGACGGTAGCATTCTGAAACGGCATTTTGGTGGTTACTTCACAAAACGACCCGTTTTTTGCGCTCGGAAAATGGAAAAGGGATTTTCCGTGCGACAAAAAGGAAAACTTCCTCCTGCAACATTGTTCTCCATACCAATGTCCACACACATGCATAATATGGGCACAACATCACAAACTATGCCGTGATTCAGCACATAACATCGGTCATTTGGACCGAAAGCCATGAAACCTCGAACATGATAGGTCATTTTGTGAAGGTTTTTTCGAAACATGATCAATATACCAAGTATGGTATTTTTCCTTTCAACTATGTAACATAATATGACACCACGCAAAGGATTTTCATTGTTCGGATTTTTTTTGAATTTATTATGCCCGTTTTGAATTATCTGAATTTCTAACTATGGTCGAACCGGTGTGCATGAAGATAGGGGACGGGCATCGTTAGAACTTGCATTGGATCTCTGAAGAAACCACATATTGCGAGTCTAAAAATGATTTTTTCAAAAAATCACGGGCGATAGATCATGTACCTGTAGTACAAACCGGACCCACTTCCTGCCGATTCGGCAGATATTTGTCCTTTTTACCCGGGATGGACGAAAAGGTTTGAGATGTACCGGTTGGGATATAGTCCATGTAAGGTGGTCTAGTATTTTAGGAAAATAGGACGGTAGCATTCTGAAACGGCATTTTGGTGGTTACTTCACAAAACGACCCGTTTTTTGCGCTCGGAAAATGGAAAAGGCATTTTCCGTGTGACAAAAAGGAAAACTTCCTCCTGCAACATTGTTCTCCATACCAATGTCCACACACATGCATAATATGGGCACAACATCACAAACTATGCCGTGATTCAGCACATAACATCGGTCATTTGGACCGAAAGCCATGAAACCTCGAACATGATAGGTCATTTAGTGAAGGTTTTTTCGAAACATGATCAATATACCAAGTCTGGTATTTTTCCTTTCAACTATGTAACATAATATGACACCACGCGAAGGATTTTCATTGTTCGGATTTTTTTTGAATTTATTATGCCCGTTTTGAATTATCTGAATTTCTAACTATGGTCGAACCGGTGTGCATGAAGATAGGGGACGGGCATCGTTAGAACTTGCATTGGATCTCTGAAGAAACCACATATTGCGAGTCTAAAAATGATTTTTTCAAAAAATCACGGGCGATAGATCATGTACCTGTAGTACAAACCGGACCCACTTCCTGCCGATTCGGCAGACATTTGTCCTTTTTACCCGGGATGGACGAAAAGGTTTGAGATGTACCGGTTGGGATATAGTCCATGTAAGGTGGTCTAGTATTTTAGGAAAATAGGACGGTAGCATTCTGAAACGGCATTTTGGTGGTTACTTCACAAAACGACCCGTTTTTTGCGCCCGGAAAATGGAAAAGGGATTGTCCGTGCGACAAAAAGGAAAACTTCCTCCTGCAACATTGTTCTCCATACCAATGTCCACACACATGCATAATATGGGCACAACATCACAAACTATGCCGTGATTCAGCACATAACATCGGTCATTTGGACCGAAAGCCATGAAACCTCGAACATGATAGGTCATTTTGTGAAGGTTTTTTCGAAACATGATCAATATACGAAGTCTGGTATTTTTCCTTTCAACTATGTAACATAATATGACACCACGCGAAGGATTTTCATTGTTCGGATTTTTTTTGAATTTATTATGCCCGTTTTGAATTATCTGAATTTCTAACTATGGTCGAACCGGTGTGCATGAAGATAGGGGACGGGCATCGTTAGAACTTGCATTGGATCTCTGAAGAAACCACATATTGCGAGTCTAAAAATGATTTTTTTAAAAAATCATGGGCGATAGATCATGTACCTGTAGTACAAACCGGACCCACTTCCTGCCGATTCGGCAGACATTTGTCCTTTTTACCCGGGATGGACGAAAAGGTTTGAGATGTACCGGTTGGGATATAGTCCATGTAAGGTGGTCTAGTATTTTAGGAAAATAGGACGGTAGCATTCTGAAACGGCATTTTGGTGGTTACTTCACAAAACGACCCGTTTTTTGCGCTCGGAAAATGGAAAAGGGATTTTCCGTGCGACAAAAAGGAAAACTTCCTCCTGCAACATTGTTCTCCATACCAATGTCCACACACATGCATAATATGGGCACAACATCACAAACTATGCCGTGATTCAGCACATAACATCGGTCATTTGGACCGAAAGCCATGAAACCTCGAACATGATAGGTCATTTTGTGAAGGTTTTTTCGAAACATGATCAATATACCAAGTCTGGTATTTTTCCTTTCAACTATGTAACATAATATGACACCACGCGAAGGATTTTCATTGTTCGGATTTTTTTTGAATTTATTATGCCCGTTTTGAATTATCTGAATTTCTAACTATGGTCGAACCGGTGTGCATGAAGATAGGGGACGGGCATCGTTAGAACTTGCATTGGATCTCTGAAGAAACCACATATTGCGAGTCTAAAAATGATTTTTTCAAAAAATCACGGGCGATAGATCATGTACCTGTAGTACAAACCGGACCCACTTCCTACCGATTCGGCAGACATTTGTCCTTTTTACCCGGGATGGACGAAAAGGTTTGAGATGTACCGGTTGGGATATAGTCCATGTAAGGTGGTCTAGTATTTTAGGAAAATAGGACGGTAGCATTCTGAAACGGCATTTTGGTGGTTACTTCACAAAACGACCCGTTTTTTGCGCTCGGAAAATGGAAAAGGCATTTTCCGTGCGACAAAAAGGAAAACTTCCTCCTGCAACATTGTTCTCCATACCAATGTCCACACACATGCATAATATGGGCACAACATCACAAACTATGCCGTGATTCAGCACATAACATCGGTCATTTGGACCGAAAGCCATGAAACCTCGAACATGATAGGTCATTTTGTGAAGGTTTTTTCGAAACATGATCAATATACCAAGTCTGGTATTTTTCCTTTCAACTATGTAACATAATATGACACCACGCGAAGGATTTTCATTGTTCGGATTTTTTTTGAATTTATTATGCCCGTTTTGAATTATCTGAATTTCTAACTATGGTCGAACCGGTGTGCATGAAGATAGGGGACGGGCATCGTTAGAACTTGCATTGGATCTCTGAAGAAACCACATATTGCGAGTCTAAAAATGATTTTTTTAAAAAATCATGGGCGATAGATCATGTACCTGTAGTACAAACCGGACCCACTTCCTGCCGATTCGGCAGACATTTGTCCTTTTTACCCGGGATGGACGAAAAGGTTTGAGATGTACCGGCTGGGATATAGTCCATGTAAGGTGGTCTAGTATTTTAGGAAAATAGGACGGTAGCATTCTGAAACGGCATTTTGGTGGTTACTTCACAAAACGACCCGTTTTTTGCGCCCGGAAAATGGAAAAGGGATTTTCCGTGCGACAAAAAGGAAAACTTCCTCCTGCAACATTGTTCTCCATACCAATGTCCACACACATGCATAATATGGGCACAACATCACAAACTATGCCGTGATTCAGCACATAACATCGGTCATTTGGACCGAAAGCCATGAAACCTCGAACATGATAGGTCATTTTGTGAAGGTTTTTTCGAAACATGATCAATATACCAAGTCTGGTATTTTTCCTTTCAACTATGTAACATAATATGACACCACGCGAAGGATTTTCATTGTTCGGATTTTTTTTGAATTTATTATGCCCGTTTTGAATTATCTGAATTTCTAACTATGGTCGAACCGGTGTGCATGAAGATAGGGGACGTGCATCGTTAGAACTTGCATTGGATCTCTAAAGAAACCACATATTGCGAGTCTAAAAATGATTTTTTCAAAAAATCACGGGCGATAGATCATGTACCTGTAGTACAAACCGGACCCACTTCCTATCGATTCGGCAGACATTTGTCCTTTTTACCCGGGATGGACGAAAAGGTTTGAGATGTACCGGTTGGGATATAGTCCATGTAAGGTGGTCTAGTATTTTAGGAAAATAGGACGGTAGCATTCTGAAACGGCATTTTGGTGGTTACTTCACAAAACGACCCGTTTTTTGCGCCCGGAAAATGGAAAAGGGATTTTCCGTGCGACAAAAAGGAAAACTTCCTCCTGCAACATTGTTCTCCATACCAATGTCCACACACATGCATAATATGGGCACAACATCACAAACTATGCCGTGATTCAGCACATAACATCGGTCATTTGGACCGAAAGCCATGAAACCTCGAACATGATAGGTCATTTTGTGAAGGTTTTTTCGAAACATGATCAATATACCAAGTCTGGTATTTTTCCTTTCAACTATGTAACATAATATGACACCACGCGAAGGATTTTCATTGTTCGGATTTTTTTTGAATTTATTATGCCCGTTTTGAATTATCTGAATTTCTAACTATGGTCGAACCGGTGTGCATGAAGATAGGGGACGGGCATCGTTAGAACTTGCATTGGATCTCTAAAGAAACCACATATTGCGAGTCTAAAAATGATTTTTTCAAAAAATCACGGGCGATAGATCATGTACCTGTAGTACAAACCGGACCCACTTCCTGCCGATTCGGCAGACATTTGTCCTTTTTACCCGGGATGGACGAAAAGGTTTGAGATGTACCGGTTGGGATATAGTCCATGTAAGGTGGTCTAGTATTTTAGGAAAATAGGACGGTAGCATTCTGAAACGGCATTTTGGTGGTTACTTCACAAAACGACCCGTTTTTTGCGCTCGGAAAATGGAAAAGGCATTTTCCGTGCGACAAAAAGGAAAACTTCCTCCTGCAACATTGTTCTCCATACCAATGTCCACACACATGCATAATATGGGCACAACATCACAAACTATGCCGTGATTCAGCACATAACATCGGTCATTTGGACCGAAAGCCATGAAACCTCGAACATGATAGGTCATTTTGTGAAGGTTTTTTCGAAACATGATCAATATACCAAGTCTGGTATTTTTCCTTTCAACTATGTAACATAATATGACACCACGCGAAGGATTTTCATTGTTCGGATTTTTTTTGAATTTATTATGCCCGTTTTGAATTATCTGAATTTCTAACTATGGTCGAACCGGTGTGCATGAAGATAGGGGACGGGCATCGTTAGAACTTGCATTGGATCTCTGAAGAAACCACATATTGCGAGTCTAAAAATGATTTTTTCAAAAAATCATGGGCGATAGATCATGTACCTGTAGTACAAACCGGACCCACTTCCTGCCGATTCGGCAGACATTTGTCCTTTTTACCCGGGATGGACGAAAAGGTTTGAGATGTACCGGTTGGGATATAGTCCATGTAAGGTGGTCTAGTATTTTAGGAAAATAGGACGGTAGCATTCTGAAACGGCATTTTGGTGGTTACTTCACAAAACGACCCGTTTTTTGCGCTCGGAAAATGGAAAAGGGATTTTCTGTGCAATAAAAAGGAAAACTTCCTCCTGCAACATTGTTCTCCATACCAATGTCCACACACATGCATAATATGGGCACAACATCACAAACTATGCCGTGATTCAGCACATAACATCGGTCATTTGGACCGAAAGCCATGAAACCTCGAACATGATAGGTCATTTTGTGAAGGTTTTTTCGAAACATGATCAATATACCAAGTCTGGTATTTTTCCCTTCAACTATGTAACATAATATGACACCACGCGAAGGATTTTCATTGTTCGGATTTTTTTTGAATTTATTATGCCCGTTTTGAATTATCTGAATTTCTAACTATGGTCGAACCGGTGTGCATGAAGATAGGGGACGGGCATCGTTAGAACTTGCATTGGATCTCTGAAGAAACCACATATTGCGAGTCTAAAAATGATTTTTTCAAAAAATCACGGGCGGTAGATCATGTACCTGTAGTACAAACCGGACCCACTTCCTACCGATTCGGCAGACATTTGTCCTTTTTACCCGGGATGGACGAAAAGGTTTGAGATGTACCGGTTGGGATATAGTCCATGTAAGGTGGTCTAGTATTTTAGGAAAATAGGACGGTAGCATTCTGAAACGGCATTTTGGTGGTTACTTCACAAAACGACCCGTTTTTTGCGCTCGGAAAATGGAAAAGGGATTTTCCGTGCGACAAAAAGGAAAACTTCCTCCTGCAACATTGTTCTCCATACCAATGTCCACACACATGCATAATATGGGCACAATATCACAAACTATGCCGTGATTCAGCACATAACATCGGTTTGGACCGAAAGCCATGAAACCTCGAACATGATAGGTCATTTTGTGAATGTTTTTTCGAAACATGATCAATATACCAAGTCTGGTATTTTTTCTTTCAACTATGTAACATAATATGACACCACGCGAAGGATTTTCATTGTTCAGATTTTTTTTGAATTTATTATGCCCGTTTTGAATTATCTGAATTTCTAACTATGGTCGAACCGGTGTGCATGAAGATAGGGGACGGGCATCGTTAGAACTTGCATTGGATCTCTAAAGAAACCACATATTGCGAGTCTAAAAATGATTTTTTCAAAAAATCACGGGCGATAGATCATGTACCTGTAGTACAAACCGGACCCACTTCCTGCCGATTCGGCAGACATTTGTCCTTTTTACCCGGGATGGACGAAAAGGTTTGAGATGTACCGGTTGGGATATAGTCCATGTAAGGTGGTCTAGTATTTTAGGAAAATAGGACGGTAGCATTCTGAAACGGCATTTTGGTGGTTACTTCACAAAACGACCCGTTTTTTGCGCCCGGAAAATGGAAAAGGGATTGTCCGTGCGACAAAAAGGAAAACTTCCTCCTGCAACATTGTTCTCCATACTAATGTCCACACACATGCATAATATGGGCACAACATCACAAACTATGCCGTGATTCAGCACATAACATCGGTCATTTGGACTGAAAGCCATGAAACCTCGAACATGATAGGTCATTTTGTGAAGGTTTTTTCGAAACATGATCAATATACCAAGTCTGGTATTTTTTCTTTCAACTATGTAACATAATATGACACCACGCGAAGGATTTTCATTGTTCAGATTTTTTTTGAATTTATTATGCCCGTTTTGAATTATCTGAATTTCTAACTATGGTCGAACCGGTGTGCATGAAGATAGGGGACGGGCATCGTTAGAACTTGCATTGGATCTCTAAAGAAACCACATATTGCGAGTCTAAAAATGATTTTTTCAAAAAATCACGGGCGATAGATCATGTACCTGTAGTACAAACCGGACCCACTTCCTGCCGATTCGGCAGACATTTGTCCTTTTTACCCGGGATGGACGAAAAGGTTTGAGATGTACCGGTTGGGATATAGTCCATGTAAGGTGGTCTAGTATTTTAGGAAAATAGGACGGTAGCATTCTGAAACGGCATTTTGGTGGTTACTTCACAAAACGACCCGTTTTTTGCGCCCGGAAAATGGAAAAGGGATTGTCCGTGCGACAAAAAGGAAAACTTCCTCCTGCAACATTGTTCTCCATACCAATGTCCACACACATGCATAATATGGGCACAACATCACAAACTATGCCGTGATTCAGCACATAACATCGGTCATTTGGACCGAAAGCCATGAAACCTCGAACATGATAGGTCATTTTGTGAAGGTTTTTTCGAAACATGATCAATATACCAAGTCTGGTATTTTTCCTTTCAACTATGTAACATAATATGACACCACGCGAAGGATTTTCATTGTTCGGATTTTTTTTGAATTTATTATGCCCGTTTTGAATTATCTGAATTTCTAACTATGGTCGAACCGGTGTGCATGAAGATAGGGGACGGGCATCGTTAGAACTTGCATTGGATCTCTGAAGAAACCACATATTGCGAGTCTAAAAATGATTTTTTCAAAAAATCACGGGCGGTAGATCATGTACCTGTAGTACAAACCGGACCCACTTCCTACCGATTCGGCAGACATTTGTCCTTTTTACCCGGGATGGACGAAAAGGTTTGAGATGTACCGGTTGGGATATAGTCCATGTAAGGTGGTCTAGTATTTTAGGAAAATAGGACGGTAGCATTCTGAAACGGCATTTTGGTGGTTACTTCACAAAACGACCCGTTTTTTGCGCTCGGAAAATGGAAAAGGGATTTTCCGTGCGACAAAAAGGAAAACTTCCTCCTGCAACATTGTTCTCCATACCAATGTCCACACACATGCATAATATGGGCACAATATCACAAACTATGCCATGATTCAGCACATAACATCGGTTTGGACCGAAAGCCATGAAACCTCGAACATGATAGGTCATTTTGTGAAGGTTTTTTCGAAACATGATCAATATACCAAGTCTGGTATTTTTTCTTTCAACTATGTAACATAATATGACACCACGCGAAGGATTTTCATTGTTCAGATTTTTTTTGAATTTATTATGCCCGTTTTGAATTATCTGAATTTCTAACTATGGTCGAACCGGTGTGCATGAAGATAGGGGACGGGCATCGTTAGAACTTGCATTGGATCTCTGAAGAAACCACATATTGCGAGTCTAAAAATGATTTTTTCAAAAAATCACGGGCGATAGATCATGTACCTATAGTACAAACCGGACCCACTTCCTGCCGATTCGGCAGACATTTGTCCTTTTTACCCGGGATGGACGAAAAGGTTTGAGATGTACCGGTTGGGATATAGTCCATGTAAGGTGGTCTAGTATTTTAGGAAAATAGGACGGTAGCATTCTGAAACGGCATTTTGGTGGTTACTTCACAAAACGACCCGTTTTTTGCGCCCGGAAAATGGAAAAGGGATTTTCCGTGCGACAAAAAGGAAAACTTCCTCCTGCAACATTGTTCTCCATACCAATGTCCACACACATGCATAATATGGGCACAACATCACAAACTATGCCGTGATTCAGCACATAACATCGGTCATTTGGACCGAAAGCCATGAAACCTCGAACATGATAGGTCATTTTGTGAAGGTTTTTTCGAAACATGATCAATATACCAAGTCTGGTATTTTTCCTTTCAACTATGTAACATAATATGACACCACGCGAAGGATTTTCATTGTTCGGATTTTTTTTGAATTTATTATGCCCGTTTTGAATTATCTGAATTTCTAACTATGGTCGAACCGGTGTGCATGAAGATAGGGGACGGGCATCGTTAGAACTTGCATTGGATCTCTAAAGAAACCACATATTGCGAGTCTAAAAATGATTTTTTCAAAAAATCACGGGCGATAGATCATGTACCTGTAGTACAAACCGGACCCACTTCCTACCGATTCGGCAGACATTTGTCCTTTTTACCCGGGATGGACGAAAAGGTTTGAGATGTACCGGTTGGGATATAGTCCATGTAAGGTGGTCTAGTATTTTAGGAAAATAGGACGGTAGCATTCTGAAACGGCATTTTGGTGGTTACTTCACAAAACGACCCGTTTTTTGCGCCCGGAAAATGGAAAAGGGATTTTCCGTGCGACAAAAAGGAAAACTTCCTCCTGCAACATTGTTCTCCATACCAATGTCCACACACATGCATAATATGGGCACAACATCACAAACTATGCCGTGATTCAGCACATAACATCGGTCATTTGGACCGAAAGCCATGAAACCTCGAACATGATAGGTCATTTTGTGAAGGTTTTTTCGAAACATGATCAATATACCAAGTCTGGTATTTTTCCTTTCAACTATGTAACATAATATGACACCTCGCGAAGGATTTTCATTGTTCGGATTTTTTTTGAATTTATTATGCCCGTTTTGAATTATCTGAATTTCTAACTATGGTCGAACCGGTGTGCATGAAGATAGGGGACGGGCATCGTTAGAACTTGCATTGGATCTCTGAAGAAACCACATATTGCGAGTCTAAAAATGATTTTTTCAAAAAATCACGGGCGATAGATCATGTACTGTAGTACAAACCGGACCCACTTCCTACCAATTCGGCAGACATTTGTCCTTTTTACCCGGGATGAACGAAAAGGTTTGAGATGTACCGGTTGGGATATAGTCCATGTAAGGTGGTCTAGTATTTTAGGAAAATAGGACGGTAGCATTCTGAAACGGCATTTTGGTGGTTACTTCACAAAACGACCCGTTTTTTGCGCTCGGAAAATGGAAAAGGGATTTTCCGTGCGACAAAAAGGAAAACTTCCTCCTGCAACATTGTTCTCCATACCAATGTCCACACACATGCATAATATGGGCACAACATCACAAACTATGCCGTGATTCAGCACATAACATCGGTCATTTGGACCGAAAGCCATGAAACCTCGAACATGATAGGTCATTTTGTGAAGGTTTTTTCGAAACATGATCATTGTTCGGCACACATTTAGTCCCGGATGTAGTCACAAACCGGGACTAAAGGGATTGCGGCAGAGTGGGCCAGACAACACTAATAATAGGGGTGAGTGTCGACATTATGTCGTGCGGCTTGTACCTTGTCCCGGATGGTGTCACCAACCGGGACTAAAGATGAACCTTTAGTCCCGGTTGGAGACACCAACCGGGACTAAAGATGAGTCAGCACTAATAATAGGGGTGAGTGTCGACATTATGTCGTGAGTGTCGACATTATGCCGAGCTGCTTGTACTATAAATATGCATCCTTGTGAGTCCAGTCCTCCAGCCAGTTTGAGGCATCTCCAAGATTGTTTTAGAGAGCAGGGACACCACTACGGCCAGTTTCAGGGAGATGCCGACGGAGCCCAGTCCTCCGGCATCTCCGAGAAACTGGTCATAGAGGCACTCCCTAATATGTGAAATTAGTTAGCTCCGAGGCGTATTGATCTAGTTAGTGAAGTTACAAGCTGCAAGATGGTTTTCGAGAGCAGGGACACCACTGCGGCAAGTTTCAGGGAGATGCCGACGGAGCCTAGTCCTCCGGCATCTCCGAGAAACTGGTCATAGAGGCACTCCCTAATATGTGAAATTAGTTAGCTCCGAGGCGTATTGATCTAGTTAGTGAAGTTACAAGCTGCAAGATGGTTTCGAGAGCAGGGACACCACTGCGGCCAGTTTCAGGGAGATGCCGACGGAGCCCAGTCCTCCGGCATCTCCGAGAAACTGGTCATAGAGGCACTCCCTAATATGTGAAATTAGTTAGCTCCGAGGCGTATTGATCTAGTTAGTGAAGTTACAAGCTGCAAGATGGTTTTCGAGAGCAGGGCCACCACTACGACCAGTTTCAGGGAGATGCCGACGGAGCCCAGTCCTCCGGCATCTCCAAGAATCTGGTCATAGAGGCACTCCCGGTCCAGCCACAAAATGGGACTAACACTCAAGACATTTATTAATATTAAAAACTGAGACTACAAAACCGGGACTAAAGGCCACAAACCGCGAAAGATATCCTTCGGTCAAGCCACAAACCGCGAAAGACATGAACTAGAGTTACATAATATGAGCATGAACTTCTTGGCATATGTCATTCCTTATGACCGCTTCAGACGTAACCATGGAGCATCTTCTTTACTTAACGGAATGCTTGGGTCAGTTTTCACTGTGAAGGGCGGAATTTCATCAAACTTATTATAATCTTCTGACATGTCTGTCTTGTCCTCGATTCCCACGATGTTTCTTTTCCCTGAAAGAACTATGTGACGCTTTGGCTCATCATATGATGTATTCGTTTGCATATTTTTTCTTTTTTTCGGTCTGGAGGACATGTCCTTCACATAGAAAACCTGAGACACATCATTGGCTAGGACGAATGGTTCATCTCTATAACCAAGATTGTTGAGATCCACTGTTGTCATTCCGTACAACTGGTCTATCTTTACCCCTTCCCCATTCAGGTTGACCCATTTGCAGCGAAACAAAGGGACCTTAAAAGAGACTCCATAGTCTAGTTCCCATATCTCCTCTATGTAACCATAATATGTGTCCTTTTGTCCATTCTCGTCTATTGCATCAAAGCGGACACCACTATTTTGGTTGGTGCTCTTTTTATCTTGGGCGATCGTGTAGAATGTATTCCCATTTATTTCGTACCCTTGAAAATTCAATACAGTAGAAGATGGTGACGCGGCCAACAAGTATAGCTGATCTCCAACAGTGGTGTCATTCAAGAGATGTGTCCGCATCCAACCACCGAAAGACTTCATGTGTTCATCTGTAATCCATGATTCAGGCTTCCCCGGGTTTTTGGAGCGTACAATATTCTTGTGTTCCTCGATATACGGAGCTGCCAAGGTGGAATTATGTAGAACTGTGTAGTGTGCTTTAGTGAAAGAATCCCCGTCCCTACATATCATTGCTTTATTTCCCAGCGTGCCTTTTCCACTTAGTCTTCCCTCATGCCGCGAGTCAGAAACACCAATCGGCTTAAGGTCAGGAATAAAGTCAACACAAAACTCAATGACCTCCTCTGTTCCATATCCCTTGGAGATGCTTCCTTCTGGTCTAGCACGGTTATGAACATATTTCTTTAAGACTCCCATGAACCTCTCAAAGGGGAACATATTGTGCAGAAATATCGGACCGAGAATGGCAATCTCTTCCACTAGATGAACCAGGAGATGCGTCATAATATTGAAGAAGGATGGTGGGAACACCAATTCAAAACTAACAAGACATTGTACCAAATCCTTCTGTAACCTTGGCAAAATATCTGGATTGATTATCTTCTGAGATATTGCATTGAGGAATGCACACAGCTTCACAATGGGTACTCGAACATTTTCCGGTAGAAGCCCCCTCAATGCAATCGAAGCAACTGCGTCATAATCACGTGACAGTCATGAGACTTCAGGTTTTGGAACTTTTTCTCTGCCATATTTATTATCCCCTTTATATTAGATGAGAAGCCCGACGGCACCTTGATACTGTAAAGGACTTCAAAAAAGATTTCCTTCTCTGCTTTGGTAAGAGCATAGCTGGCACGACTTAAGTGACGCCCTTTATCCGTCTTGTTATCTGTATGCATGTTCTTTGGGTCTTTCATAATTTGTTGGTTCTCCCGTGCTTCAGGTGTATCTTTTGTCTTACCATACACGCCTAGGAATCCTAGCAGGTTCACGCAGAGATTCTTCGTCACGTGCATCACGTCGATTGAAGAGCGGACACGCAGGACTTTCCAATATGGCAGCTCCCAAAATATAGATTTCTTCTTCCACATGGGTGCGTGTCCTGTAGCGACGTCGTTCGGAACTGATTGACCGCCGGGACCCTTTCCAAAGATTACTTCTATGTCCTTGACCATACCAAATACATCATCACCAGCAGGGAGTTCAGGCTTCTTCCGGTGATCTGCCTCACCTTTAAAATGCTTGCCTTTCTTTCTTACGGGATGATTGGTCGGAAGAAATCGTCGATTCGCTAGGTACACAACCTTCTTGCATTTATGCAAATATGTACCTTCGGTCTTATCTAAACAGTGGGTGCATGCCTTATATCCTTTGTTTGTCTGTCCTGAAAGGTTACTAAGAGCAGGCCAATCATTGATGGTTACGAATAACAACCCTCGTAGATTAAATGGCTCCTGTTTGTTCTCATCCCACGCATGTACAGCTGGTTTGCCCCACAACTGTAAGAGTTCTTCAACTAATGGCCTAAGGTACACATCAATGTCGTTGCCCGGTCGCTTCGGGCCTTGGATGAGCACTGGCATCATAATGAACTTACGCTTCATGCACAACCAAGGAGGCAGGTTGTAGATACATAGAGTCATGGGCCAGGTGCTGTGACTGCAGCTCTGCTCCCCAAAAGGATTCATGCCATCCGTACTTAGACCAAACCATAAGTTCCTTGCGTCACCTGCAAAGTCTGGGAAGTCTCTCTCGATTTTTCTCCACTGTGACCCATCAGCAGGGTGTCTCAACTCCCCGTCTTTCTTACGGTCTTCTTTGTGCCATCGCAACAACCTGGCATGCTCTTTGTTTCTGAACATGCGTTTCAACCTTGGTATTATAGGAGCATACCACATAACCTTAGCAGGAACCCTCTTCCGGAGGGGCTCTCCCTCAACATCACCAGGGTCATCTCGTCTGATCTTATACCACAACGCGTTGCATACCGGGCATTTATCTAAATTCTCATACTCCTTACCGCGGTAGAGGATGCAGTCATTAATGCATGCATGTATCTTTTGCACATCTAATCCCAGAGGACAGAGAGTCTTCTTTGCTTCGTAGGTACTCTCGGGAAGTTCGTTATGTTTTGGAAACTTTGGCTTCATTATTTTCAGCATCTTTTCAAATGAGGAGTCAGTTAGACCACACTCTGCCTTCCATCGCAACAATTCCAGTGTGGTACCGAGCTTTGTGCTGCCATCTTCACAATTTGGGTACAACAATTTCTTGTGATCTTCTAACATGCCCTCTAACTTCAACTTATCATTTTCTGTTTCACAGTCTCGCTTTGCATCAGAAATGACCCTACCAAGTTCATCAGCCGGCTCATCTGATGCCCGTTCTTCACCTTTTTCCTCTCCATTGTCTTCCATTGCAGTATCACTGTATTCAGGAAACATATGATGATAGTTGTTATCATCATCTTCTTCTTCACCATCTTCCATCATAACCCCTCTTTCCCCGTGCTTGGTCCAGCAATTATAGTTGGGCATGAAACCTTTCATAATCAGGTGGCCGCGAATGATTTTCGAGGAAGAGTACTCCTTGTTGTTCCGACATTGAACACATGGACAACGTATAAATCCATTCTCTTTGTTTGCCGTAGCCACATCGATAAATTTATCCACGCCTTTGATATACCCGGCTACCCGCCGGTCACCGTACATCCATTCCCGACCGTTCATCTGCATCATATAAGTAAGTTTATCAAAAAACAGGACATCATAAATAGTGAAATAACCAATTCACACCGACACATGAATTGTATCAATGACCTAGAAAAGATAAGATTGCTAACCTCGATCGAGGGAAATAAAGAGGAGAAAGCTCAAGTGCGTCTCGGACACCTTCTATATTTTTGTTCTATGAGAAATTCAACTGGATTTTTCACTCAAACATTTCAATAAACACCTTCAATGCATGCATGAGAAAAAACTAGCACACACCCTCACACCTTACACCATTCGAAAAAACAGAGTGGAGGCAGAGGGGGCTGGGGCGTTGCATTTATAGAGGGCAAGGGGTCTTTAGTCCCGGTTGGAGCCAGCAACCGGGACTAAAGGTGCGTGCCACGCCACGTGGCTGTGGCCAAACCTTTAGTCCCGGTTGGTGGCTCCAACCGGGACGCATGCCCCCTTACCAACCGGGACCCATGCCCCCTGGCCCCGTGGCGCTCCAACCGGGACGCGTGCCAGCATTAGTCCCGGTTGGTGGCGCAACCGGGACTAATGCTCCGAGGGGTCGCGAACGGATGGCCCTTTTTCCTCTAGTGCATCCTACACATGCATCTATAAAATACACAACAATGCATAGAAAATAATAGGACGATATCATGAACAAATTAGCATCTACTTGCCTTGGTTGTAGCGGTCTGGAGCACAATCCTCACACGAACAAGCGTTGCACTCAGCACAATCTACACGACATAATTGCATTCATAAACAAACAATCCACAACATATGCAACAAATATGATGCATGAATGCAAGAACGGCAAGTGAATTGGTGCTACAGCTGCACCACAACATCCTATAACATAACACTACCGATTGCATGCATGAAAAACAGTTTTAGCGCTAGGGAAACTAATAGACAAAAGTAATGCTCACGACTAGAGCTAGAACTTAAATAATTCACTACCGGTAGTATACTGTTTGTAAAATCTTGGAAAAATTCTACCGCATAGGCATCGCTGATTAGAAACAGTACCAATTGGAATTACTCGAAAAGGAATTATAAATCTCCCCGAGTAATTAAAACACCGCAGAAAGCCATTAGACAAATACTGCAGAAGTTTTTACTGTAAGCCTACCTTTTTAATCCACGATGAGATTCCCCTCGTTCACATGAGCTCAGGGACATATCACACACGATTTTTGGAGCTACGGATCTTTTTCCACGAATTTATTACTCCGAAAAGGCCACTAACTAGTTTGATTAAACTGTACTAAACCTGACAGTAAAAGTCTGAACCAAAGGTACAGAGAGATTCTACACGACTCACTAAACTCGTACATATTTTATTTGCAATTTTTGGCCAAGCGATTGAATTTCTACGCAATTTACAAGATTCTAACGAAATCTGCCAACTAAAGGGATTAACGAAATTGACCCAGTCAACTGTGTCTGTTTGACTGGGCGCTGACTGGGCGCTGACTGGGCGTCTGACTAGTCAACGCCTGGGATGCTGACCAGTCAACGAACGATCTAAGCCGCTGATCTGAGATCTGACGGTGGCTGCTGTCTTACCGAAAACGGATGGCGAAACGGACTCCGGAAGGTGCGGCGAGCTCCGGACGGCGGTGGCGATCGGATCCGGCGATGTGGTTCTTCCTGCACGGACGTACACGCGGTCAACTACGGGTCGACAAAAAGTACAACGCGCGCGCGAGACGGCGCGTACGTGCGTGCATGCAAGCGCGCATGCAATGACGCGCACGCGAATCGAGGTAGCGGCTAGTGCGCGCAGCAAGGCGGCACGGCGGCGCGCTGCGGCAGCGGCGGCGGGTCGGCGGCTGGCGGCGCGGGCTCGCGCGCTAGCGCAGGCGGCGGGGAAAGGCAGCAGCGCTGGCGGCGCGGCAGCAGCGGCGGCGGCGCGGAAGCAGCGAGGTGGCGGCGCGGCGGCTTACTGAGGCGGCGCGACGGCGGAGGGCGGCGAGGTGGCGTCGGCCGGCGGCGGCGGCGGCCGAAGGCGGCGGCGCGGGCTCGCGTCCCGAGGCGGCGGGGCTGGCGATCGCGGCAGGGAGGCGGGGTCGCGGGCAGGGTGTTGGGCACGTAAAACGAGGCCGGGTGGGCCTCCTCAAATAGTACCCTGGCGCGGAAACCTAAACTGAAACGGCGCGGAACTGGACTCCGATTCGGAAACCGGTCCAGATTTTTGGACCGTTTTCCGGCGGTTTACTAAAACGTCCGAGTCTTTTGCATACGAACTCCGATTGGAGCGATTCTCGCCCCTACGGGTTCGTATCGTCGAGGGGCACAACCTTCAGTCGAAGTTTGAGTGAAAACTCGAACCTACAGGGGTGGTTGTTGCAAGTCTCTCTAAAGCCTCCCGCAGGAAACTCGCAGCGAAACAAAATAGGGTTTTGAAGGTGGCGTTCCGCCGAACCTTTCTATTCGATGGTTTTGCATGGAAAGATATGATGCAATGCTATGAATGATATGCAAGACCAAATCTAAAATTTGGGATGTGACAAGACTAACCCCCTTAAGATGAATCTCGTCCTCGAGATTCGGCGCGGCTAGCAAATAGGTGTGGGTAGTCCTCTCGGATGTCATCCTCACGCTCCCAAGTGGCTTCCTCTTCGGTGTGGTGGCTCCACTGTACTTTGCAAAACTTGATTGTCTTGGTACGGGTAGTCCTTTCTGCTATCTCCAGAATCTTGACCGGTTTCTCTTCATAGGTCAAATCATTCTCCAGCTGAACCTCCTCTAGCGGTACAATGTCTCTCAACGGTGTATCCACCATCTCCGGATGGCACTTCTTCAGCTGGGATACGTGGAACACATTGTGAACAGCGGACAGAGCCTCTGGCAACTCCAACTGATAAGCAACTTCTCCTTTGCGTGCTAGGACTTGATACGGCCCAATAAATCGAGGTGCCAGCTTACCCTTAATTCCAAATCTCTTGATTCCACGAAGTGGTGACACTCTGAGGTATGCTCTATCACCTATCTCATACACCACTTCCTTGCGCTTGGCGTCAGCGTAGCTCTTCTGCCTTGATTGTGCTACTTTCAGCCTGTCTCTAATCAAGGCGACCTTCTCCTCAACGTCCTTGATCAAATTAGGTCCAAACAGCTGACGTTCTCCTACTCCATCCCACAGCAATGGGGTACGGCATCGTTTTCCATACAGCACATCGAACGGTGACGTCTTGATGCTGGTTTGGTAGCTGTTGTTGTAGGAAAACTCCGCATACGGCAAATTCTCATCCCAACTGGATCCATGAGCCAAGGCGCAAGCTCTTAGCATGTCCTCCAAAATCTGATTCACCCTCTCGGTCTGTCCATCAGTCTGTGGGTGAAACGCTGTGCTAAACTCCAGTCTAGTACCAAGTGACTCGTGCAGCTGGCGCCAGAAGTGCGAGGTAAATTGGGTGCCTCTATCAGATACGATACTCTTGGGAACTCCATGTAGGCACACAATCCTGTCCATGTAAATCTTGGCCAACTTTGCACTCGTATAAGTCGTCTTCACCGGTATAAAGTGGGCTACCTTGGTCAAATGGTCGACCACTACCCAAATAGAGTCATATCCTGACCTGGTCCTGGGCAATCCTGTGATAAAGTCCATTCCCACTCTATCCCACTTCCAATCCGGCACAGGCAATGGCTGTAGCAATCCTGCTGGCTTCTGGTGTTCTGCCTTCACTCGGCTGCATACATCACATAGGGCAATATGCTTGGCGATATCTCCCTTCATATTGTTCCACCAAAATCTGCTCTTCAAGTCCATATACATCTTTGTGTTGCCCGGATGTATGGAGTATGGCGAGTTATGAGCCTCCTGCAAAATCAACTCCTTATCTCCGGGTCGCTGGGCACACACAAACGATCTCCATACCACAAGGTACCATGTTCATCCTCGCGGATATCCTTTTCCCGATTCTCCTTCATCTTTTCCTTTATCTCATCTATTTCCTTGTCTCCCACTTGAGCCTTTACGATCCTGTCCTGTAGCGTCGGTTGGACTTCCATTGTAGCCAAATATCCTTCAGATACTACTTCCAGTCTAAGGTCCTTGAATTGCTTGCACAAGTCCTCAGGCAATTCACCAATTGTCAATCCATTGGCATAAACCTTCCGGCTCAGAGCATCAGCTACTACATTGGCCTTTCCCGGGTGGTACTGTAGATTCATATCATAGTCCTTGATAAGCTCCAACCATCTCCTTTGTCTCATGTTCAGTTCCTTCTGTGTAAATATGTACTTCAGGCTCTTGTGGTCGGTTTACACATCACAGTGTTTTCCCATTAAGTAATGCCTCCATACCTTGAGCGCGTGAACCACTGACGCTAACTCCAAGTCGTGTGTGGGGTAATTCCGCTCATGGTGCTTGAGTTGTCGTGAGGCATATGACACTACTCTCCCATCTTGCATCAGCACACTCCCAAGTCCTTGTCGAGAAGCATCACAGTATACTTGGAAATCCTTCTGAAGATCTGGTAAACATAGAACAGGCGCGGTCACTAGTCGACGCTTCAGTTCCTGAAAGCTGGCTTCACATACGTCTGACCATTCAAACTTCCTCTCCTTCTTCAGAAGTTCAGTCATCGGCTTAGCAATCTTGGAAAAAATTTCGATAAACCTCCTGTAATATCCAGCAAGTCCCAAAAAGCTTCGAATCTCTCCCGCATTCTTGGGTGCTTCCCACTCTGTTACTGCAGTCACTTTGTTTGGATCAACAACAATTCCTTCTCCTGACACTACGTGTCCAAGAAACCCAACAGTGTTAAGCCAGAATTCACACTTGCTGAATTTGGCATACAGCTTGTGTTCCCTCAGCTTCTCCATAATCAGTCTCAGGTGTTTCTCATGCTCAGCATCATCCTTGGAATATATCAGTATGTCATCAATAAACACCACCACGAACTTGTCCAAGTACTCCATAAATACCTTGTTCATCATGGTCATGAAGTATGCCGGGGCATTCGTTAGTCCAAAAGACATAACTGTATACTCATATAAACCATACCTAGTGGTGAAGGCGGTTTTCGGTACATCCTCTTCCCGGA
Organism: Avena sativa; assembly: GCA_916181665.1. Taxonomy (NCBI): domain Eukaryota; kingdom Viridiplantae; phylum Streptophyta; class Magnoliopsida; order Poales; family Poaceae; genus Avena; species Avena sativa. The sequence continues at coordinate 252,278,316 of OV702280.1, read as the reverse complement.
TCTTCAATTGGAAATAGCCTGATCGCAGATCAATCTTGCTAAACACCTTTGCTCCTTCCAGTTGATCAAACAAGTCATTTATGTTCGGCAGAGGGTACTTGTTCTTGATGGTTACTTCATTCAGCGAACGATAGTCCACCACTAATCTCTTGGTGCTGTCTTTCTTTTCCACAAACAGAACAGGTGCTCCCCATGACGACGCACTAGGCTGAATGAATCCCTTTTCCAGCTGCTCCTTCAACTGTTTCTTCAACTCCTTCAGCTCATCGACATCCATCTTATATGGTTTCTTTGCTATTGGTCCTGTTCCCGGCAGCAGGTCGATAAGAAACTCTACATCTCTGTCAGGTGGCATACCTGGCAGCTCTTCCGGAAACACGTCGGGGTAATCTCTAATCACTGGCACAATATCTATGCTAACCCCCTTAAGAGAATTCAACTTACACTTTCTCGGTCGTGCAGCCGACTTGAATCTAATCCTCTTACCATCCGGGGTTTTGAGTGAAACAGCTCGCTGTGCACAATCTATGTGTCCCCCATGCATAGACATCCAATCCATACCCAGAATGACATCTAATCCCTGCGAATCCAACACTACTAGATGTGCAATAAAGTTGTGTGTTCCTATCCTCATAGTCAAGTCGCGGCATCCCGCACTAGCTATCATATCTCCTCCAGGTGAACTCACTCTAATAGACCTCTTTCATAGACTCAGTAGGTAACTTATAATTATCCACAAATGCCCTTGATATGAATGAATGCGATGCACCAGTATCGAAAAGTATAAGTGCAGGGTAAGTGTTGATTGGGAACTTACCAATCACAAGGTCAGGCTCATCTGGAATCTCCTCCACATTCATGTGGTTCACTGTGGCCTTCTCGCCGTTGGTTGGCTTGAGTCCTTTCCTCTCCGGACAGTTGTCAGCATAGTGTCCCTTCTGCTTGCACTTGAAGCACGTCACCTCACTCAGATCCTTCTTCACGAAGTTGCGAAGAGTGGTGAGAGTGTCCTCCCTTGTGGTTGTGGTGGATGCTCCTATGGTTGTCATGACGATGCCCATTGCGGCGGTCATGGCTCCCATGGTCACTTCCTCCATGCTTGGAGTATCCATCATATGAAGTGCGAGTCTTTTGGTGTGAACCAGAGTGGTGATTGTTGTTCTTTCTCTTGCGGTTCTCCACTTGCTTGTGCTTCCCCTCCAAGATTCTGGCCTTGTCCATAAGCTCCTGGAAGGTGGGGCAGTAAACCACAAGTAGCTGTACTGAAAGCTCATCACTGAGGCCATCTAGGAATCTCTCCCTCCTTTTGGCATCAGTGTCAACATCCTCAGGTGCATAACGAGACAGGTTGTTGAACTCCTCAATGTACTCGGCCACGAAACGATTGGTTTGGCGCAAGTTGCGGAACTCCTTCCTCTTCAGGCTCAGAACTCCTGAAGACACGTGGTTGGTCCTGAAACCTTCCTCGAACATAGCCCAAGTCACGGTATCCAGCGGGTGGGTGATCTGAAATGTGTCCCACCAAGAGGCGGCTGGTCCCTCCAGTAGGTGAGCGGCAAACCTCACCTTCTCAGAATCAGTGCATCCAACGGTTACCAGATCCTTGTTGACTGAACGCAACCAGTCGAGAGCAACCATTGGTTCCGTTGCAGTAGAGAACTTAGCTGGCCTTAACCTCAGAAATCTGGTGAGAGCATCTCCCTGAGGCTGATTGTTTCCATTGTTGTTGTTCTGATTCGCCATGAACTGGGTTATCACTTGGGTCAGCTGTGCCTGAGCTGCCATGAGCTGCTCTATCTCAGTGGGTTGGCGGCGAGGAGGCATCTGCGGTTTAGCATAGGTAAGTTTAGAAAGAATCAACTACGATAATAGGATTCTACCCATGCATATGATCAAACAACAACAAGCAATGGCAGACAATCACAAGCAAGCAACACATCAACAAACAAGCGGTCCAGCAACATCCCAGGTGTTGTCCTAGCAGTATATATACCTACTAAAATAGTTTTGCAAGAGTTGGCAATGGTTAACTAAACAATAGATCAACTAATCAACAAAACAGCAATTCTACCAGAACAGTCCAGCAGCGTTCACGAATTTTTCCGCCTGACTTACACTCGTCAGAAAAATTAGCCAATTTTTGTGCATATGGCACAGAGAGTTTCGCATCAGCCCAATTTGTTTCAGATTTTTCCGAGTTACCAGAAAAATATGAAAAATCTCGCAGTACTGCTGTATCAGCAGAAAAACTGCAGCGAAAAACACACATATGATAACCAAATTGCCATAACTCTTTCATAAAATTCGCACAAATAAATCCTGGGATATTGGAGTACACAAATAAGCAACTAAACACCTTTAAACTAACACGAACTAAGATTCACAACGATCGAGACTAATCCTAACGAATTCTCCTAACGTGGACTAATTGGTGGACTTCTATCTACTTCTTGAAGAGATTGAGGTAGGTCCTTGCGGTCATGCGTTGGCGCTTCGGCTCGCGGTACAACCATGGCGGCGGAGTGTACACCTCTCCTGAACCATCACTTGAGACCTCATACTCCACTTCTTCGGGATCCTCCTCTTCTTCTTCATCTTCAGCTGCTACAGCAACAGCTTCATCTCCTCCACCATCATCGTCTCCATCATCATCATCATCCTCGTCCTCATCATCATCTTCATCTCCACTGTCATCATCATCTCCATTGTTGCCATCATCTCCATTGTCATCATCAGAGGGTGGATTCAACTGTGCTTGGAGAGCGGCAATCTGGGCTGTCATAGCTTCAATGGTTTGGTCCCTTTCCTGGACGGTCCCTTGCAATTGCTGTATGTTCTGGGCATTCTCTTGCACAGTGCCATGAAGATGTGCTATGGTTTCATCTCTGGCTATCAGGGCAGTCTCCAGAACTCCCACAGCTTCATGCAAAGTGTCTATCTCCTGTCCTTGGACCACCATTCCATTGCTAGTAAAGTCTGCAATCTCCTTCAACATCCTCACCTTCTCTGCTAGAGCTCCATTCTCTCTTTCCATGTCCTCTATGTGCCTCCGACGGGGCGGCATGTTGTTCCTATCGCCCGGGGTAATCATAATGTTCCCTTCTTCATCACGCTTTCCATAGTCACGGTAAGGTGAATCTGCAGGCAGTAGGTGTCGGACATAGTGGCACTGGCGAGACAAGGCCTCATGTATGGCCAAGTTGATTCCAAGTCCCCAATTGCAGTATATATTGGTGTAGACCAAGTGCGCGGGGTTTGGCAAGGCGGCATCTCTGAATATGAAGGTAGTGATCTCCCATGCATCCTCTCCATACCCATAGGTGTACAACCTTCTTCCCTTGAACATAGGCAGTGGCAATCCCAATGACTGCGAGAGCTGAGCTAACTGCCTTGCAAAGGGCCTTGGTGACTCCATGGTGACATACTCAGTCCTGACTTCTCCCATCTATCAAGTAAAAGAGGAAAGTGTGAGAATAGCATATGGTAAGAATTTACGAGGGTGAAAGGCATAAGAGGAAAGACAAAGTTAACATAGGCTTAATAATTCTATGGCTTCCTAATCCAATCCTAGGTCACGATCCTACAGTCGACACACGGGCTCTGATACCATCCTGTGACACCCCGGTTCTGATAAGACCGTGGCCTCTATGTGACATGCCAATCTCTGGATCGGTTCATTGGCCCACAATAGAGTAAGATAGATAATCATAGCAAATAACCGTGTATCATGATCTACAAGATCCAGAGTACCATTATTACAATGAAAGCTTAGCATAAAGCTAGCTCAAATTATTCAGGTAGCAACAAAAACGAATAAAATCTCCAATCTTCAAATTGCCCACAAGTGAACAAGTACCGAGTGGAGTACCGTGGCCTATAACGATCAATCAGAATCGGAATAACCTGCAACATGAAACGTAGCAGCCCCGAAGGGTCAATACATGGAATGTATGGCAAGTAGAGCTAGTAAAGGAGACAATAGTACTAACATCTACATGCATATTTGGCAAGTGGAGCTGTGTCTGGCTTGCATTTGCAAATACATTTGTCCTACTTTCATAAACAGTTTGGTTTTATTTGAAAAGATCCCAATTAAGTTAACCAAACAATATTAAAGCAATTATGAAATTAGAATGAGCGAGAAACATGTTATGGAATCAATATCTAGCAACTCAGATGTCCATAACCAGGGACACGGCTAATCGATTAGATTATACACTCTGCAGAGGTTAGTACACTTTACCCATGTGACTTGGCCAGCCCAGCTCGTACCATCACTCTCATTTTGGGTGATGATAGGGAGAAGACCAAGAAGAGACTGTTCGGGAAGTAGCACCTCAATCCCGACGCGCACCGGTCCAACCTACCAAAATTCTACATCTCTGGATACGCGGGTTCGAGTTACCACAACCTACTAAGTCCAACCAACCGCCCATTCCATTATTGGCACATGGTTGTACACGTAAGCTACACAATAAAGAAGCCAATCATTCTCTCTTGATACCCGGATGCCTTTCTGCAATGAAACCACCAAAATTTATCAATACCATCACACCCAGGGGGTTCATTGATTAAGTTGTTTTAGTTTTCACAAACCAATACTTTGAGAAAACAAGTATCAATGATATAACCCAGCCCTCGTTCATCAAGCATGGCTAAGCACATCTACCAACGGTGGTTCATCTACAAAGAGGGTCCTACCACATAATAGGACATAGCATAGCGATAGTATCATCCTACACATGCATCTATAAAATACACAACAATGCATAGAAAATAGTAGGACGATATCATGAACAAATTAGCATCTACTTGCCTTGGTTGTAGCGGTCCGGAGCACAATCCTCACACGAACAAGCGTTGCACTCAGCACAATCTACACGACACAATTGCATTCATAAACAAACAATCCACAACATATGCAACAAATATGATGCATGAATGCAAGAACGACAAGTGAATTGGTGCTACAGCTGCACCAAAACATCCTATAACATAACACTACCGATTGCATGCATGAAAAACAGTTTTAGCGCTAGGGAAACTAATAGACAAAAGTAATGCTCACGACTAGAGCTAGAACTTAAATAATTCACTACCGGTAGTATACTGTTTGTAAAATCTTGGAAAAATTCTACCGCATAGGCATCGCTTATTAGAAACAGTACCAATTGGAATTACTCGAAAAAGAATTATAAAACTCCCCGAGTAATTAAAACACCGCAGAAAGCCATTAGACAAATACTGCAGAAGTTTTTACTGTAAGCCTACCTTTTTAATCCACGATGAGATTCCCCTTGTTCACATGAGCTCAGGGACATATCACACGCGATTTTTGGAGCTACCGGATCTTTTTCCACGAATTTATTACTCCGAAAAGGCCACTAACTAGTTTGATTAAACTGTACTAAACCTGATAGTAAAAGTCTGAACCAAAGGTACAACGAGATTCTACTCGACTCACTGAACTCGTACATATTTTATTTGCAATTTTTGGCCAAGCGTTTGAATTTCTACGCAATTTACAAGATTCTACCGAAATCTGCCAACTAAAGGGATTAACGAAATTGACCCAGTCAACTGTGTCTGTTTGACTGGGCGCTGACTGGGCGTCTGACTAGTCAACGCCTGGGATGCTGACCAGTCAACGAACGATCTAAGCCGCTGATCTGAGATCTGACGGTGGCTGCTGTCTTACCGAAAACGGATGGCGAAACGGACTCCGGAAGGTGCGGCAAGCTCCGGACGGCGGTGGCGATCGGATCCGGCGACGTGGTTCTTCCTGCACGGACGTACACGCGGTCAACTACGGGTCGACAAAAAGTACAACGCGCGCGCGAGACGGCGCGTACGTGCGTGCATGCAAGCGCGCATGCGATGACGCGCACGCGAATCGAGGCAGCGGCTAGTGCGCGCAGCGAGGCGGCGCATCAAGGCGACGGCGGCGCGGTGGCAGCAGGCGGCGGCGGCGGCGCGCCGCGGCAGCGGCGGCGGCGCGCTGTGGCAGCGACGGCAAGGCGGCGGCGCGGTGCTGCGAGGCGAACGCAGCAGCGGCGGCGGGTCGGCGGCTGGCGGCGTGGGCTCGCGCGCTGGCGCAGGCGGCGGGGAAAGGCGGCGGCGCTGGCGGCGCGCGGCGGCGGAGCAGCGGCGGCGGCGGCGCGGCTGCAGCGGTGGCGCGGAAGCAGCGAGGTGGCGGCGTGGTGGCTTACCGAGGCGGCGCGACGGCGGAGGGCGGCGAGGTGGCGTCGGCGGTGGCGGCGACCGAAGGCGGCGGCGCGGGCTCGCGTCCCGAGGCGGCGGGGCTGGCGATCGCGGCGGGGAGGCGGGGTCGCGGGTAGGGTGTTGGGCACGCAAAACGAGGCCGGGTGGGCCTCCTCAAATAGTACCCTGGCGCGGAAACCTAAACTGAAACGGCGCGGAACTGGACTCCGATTCGGAAATCGGTCCAGATTTTCGGACCGTTTTCCGGCGGTTTACTAAAACATCCGAGTCTTTTGCATACGAACTCCGATTTGAGCGATTCTCGCGCCTACGGGTTCGTATCGTCGAGGGGCACAACCTTCAGTCGAAGTTTGAGTGAAAACTCGAACCTAGAGGGGTGGTTATTGCAAGTCTCTCTAAAGCCTCCCGCAGGAAACTCGCAGCGAAACAAAATAGGGTTTTGAAGGTGGCGTTCCGCCGAACCTTTCTATTCGATGATTTTGCATGGAAAGATATGATGCAATGCTATGAATGATAAGCAAGACCAAATCTAAAATTTGGGATGTGACAATCGAACAACTTGTTTTTGCCTGTATCAAGATGCTAGCCGGACTCAGATGCTAGCCGGACTTTATCTTACGTTTCTCATAACAGGGTAAGAATTTAACACATTACTTCCATATCCCTCTTAAGATTGGCCGTTGCGTAAATTTGCTTTGTGTAACCACGTTGTTTAGCCTTCCAACTTTCAACAACATAATCAGTTTTTCTTTTTGAGAATTACAACATAATCAGTTGTGTTATTGGAACGTGTTATCTATATCTGGACGTCCAATTCGGATTTTTTGGCTCAGCCCGAGTTTTGTGGGATCAGCGCAAGCTTGGCTCGGCTCGCGAGCTGCACCGAGCTTTCAGGAAGCTTTGTGAGGCTCGACGGCAGCTTTTCACGGGCCCAGACTTGCTGCAACAAGCTCGTGCTTTTTGCTGGCTTGGCCCGAGTCAGACCAAGTTGGCTTGTGTCCAGCCATAGTGCTATCTATGCGTAGATCTATGCGCAACTTCTGAACGCAGAACAACGACACATCTGCACATGAGACATTGCTGACGGAATTCGCATGAGCGATGGTGGTCTCGTACAAGGCACGATGAGTGGGTCTCTATAGCTTTTCGTAGCAGCCATGTATTGACTTTGACGAGACAATTGACCATCCATATGCATGGTCAAGCCTGCCATGATCCGAGTTGTCCTCAACATTTGTGTCTCGTGCTTGGCCTGCCGATCTACTAGCACGACGTCGAGAGTGCCTTCCTTTCTGATTGACGATCAGCAGGAGGTTTGTACTGTGAGCAGCCCTAGGTTTCATGGTATATATATATATATATATATATATATATATATATATATATATATATATATATATATATATATATATATATATATATATATATATATATATATGTATGTATGTATGTATGTGTTATCGCCATATTTTGGCCAAAGGAGGAGTTGGGCCGCAATCAAGATGGGCTTAGAAGATACGTATATGCAACGTGTTGTTGAATCGGCCTCATGCGTTGATTTGGGCTAAATTGCCCGTGTATCTTATATTGTAATAGGTTTCGTTTCAATTTAGGTAAGAGATAGAGTTGTAGAGTTATTCCAAAGATAGAAAGTCTCCGGACTATAAATATGTACCTAAGGTTATTGAGAAAAAGAGGACAATCACGTTCACAACAAACACAATCTCGGCGCATCGCCACCCCTTGTTTCTAGGGTTTTTCTCGGGTAAGTGCCATGCTGCCTAGATCGCATCTTGCGATCTAGGCAGTATCTACTTATGCGATTATTTGGTGTTACTCGTACTGAAGCCTTGTTGATGGCGAGTAACACTATTATCATAGATTTGTTTAGGCTAGCATCGGTACTTTTTGCTATGATCGTTTAGATATGCTGCCTCTAGTTATCTCGTCGCCTTTGCACCTTTTCCCGGGTGTAAGGGTGGCACTTTGCTTGATCTTTATTTAAGTCGATTTGATCTGTTATAGTTGTGCCTTGCTCTCCAAGGTTTAGTTTGATATCTACATGATCAGGCCTTGCAAACGGGTTGAACGATCCAGTAGTATGGAAGATATGGTTTACCAATCCAAGAGGAGTTGTTCCGGGAATTAACGTTACGTTGGTTTTTAGGCCTTCTCTAGGATTGATTTTCTATTATCTTTTGTATTTACCAGGCTCAATTACGTGTAGGACGTTCCAATTATGTAGTGAAAACATCAAACTATCGTAGATCGATTTAACTTGTAACGATGAAGCAAAACCCCATGTTATCATAGATCTAATGCAGAACCATGGGTTAATCGGCTCTAGGAGCCGATTCACAGGGAAACCTGGGAGCCGGTCACGGCTCGAATTTTACGTATACTTGTTTACCATGCAGGAAACCAATCGAAGCAATCCTTCACCTTCCTGACCAGGTATAGGTCAGGTGGCACGCCCTCGAACCAGCCAGGGCGCGTGCCGGAGTTTTGCGGGCCGTTGCCCGAGGGACCAGGGCCCACCAGCAGTCCTGGGAGCCTCCCGGCTCTCCGTGTTGCCCGTCGCTGCTCGCCGGTGGGTTTTGGTAGGCAACACATTCTGGCACGCCCGGTGAGACATTCAACAACGTCTACATCAACATCCGACGCTGCGATGGAGAACAGACCAGTCACGTACGACGAGCTGCCTGAGGAGCACAAGGCGAAGTATGATGACGTCAAAGCTCTCTTCGAAGCCGATCTCATCGGCTCTTTTGAGAGGACTCGTAAGCATGGCATCAGGTGGAAAGGGTTCTCACCCGAGGGTGCTCTTGATGAGGTGGATCTGTCTGTCCCTTCAGAGGAGCGCACCAGAGCTCTGCGACAGGAAGTCAACTACATGGTGGCTCATTCTCTCCACCGCCATTCTGAGAGCCTGGTGAACGCTTTCGAGCGGATTGCAGTTCGCGTGGTTCAGGAGATCATGAAACATCAGTACTCTCCGTCGGGGCCTACTTTAGGGACTCACCAGGGAGAAAGACCGCTCCAGACCAGGCCACAACTGCCATTCACGCTTGCAGCTCCGGAGCCACCAGGGGCACCGGCGTACGTCGTCTACAAGATCGGAGGTGACCCTGGCGATTGCCAATTCCTGTGTGAACCACCTAAAGAAATCCCACATGGATATGTGTGCACCTACGTGCCAGACTGCAACAGCTGGACGCGCACGAACCAGATTGCGACCGCAGGAATCGCTGGGGCAGGAGTTTCTGGAGCAGGGGCTTCGGGAGCAGGTGTTTCTGGAACAGGAATATCTGGGATGGACGCTGATAAATAGGCATGGCTAGCCAAGTATGCCACTGGAACGAGTCATGAGAATCTAGCCCCTGCAGCCCAAACGGTGGAGCAAATCCGTACCATCTTGAGAGACCAGTTCGGCTTTGTGCCGAAGAGAAGGACAATCGGCTATTCAAAGCCGTACCCCAACGAGTTTGACCTGATTCCGCTGCCACCCAAGTATCGGCTCCCTGAGTTCTCGAGGTTCAGCGGGTCAGAAGGGTCGAGCTCGATCGAGCACGTGAGCCGATACCTGGCACAGTTAGGCATGATTTCAGCATCGGATCAGTTGCGCGTGAGGTTCTTTGCTCAATCTCTGACAGGACCAGCTTTTGGGTGGTACACCTCGCTGCCACCTGATTCGATCCAGACCTGGAAGCAGCTGGAAGAGCAGTTCCACATTCAGTATCATTCAGAGGCTACCGAGGCTGGCATTGCAGACCTGGCACAGGTGCGGCAAAAGCGGGGAGAAACGGTAGCCGAGTACATCCAGCGCTTCAGGACTGTAAAGAACCGATGTTACTCAGCTCGGTTAACTGAAAAGGAAGTAGTCGAACTGGCAGCGTTGGGTCTCTCAGCACCTATCAAGGATCTGGCTTTCCAAGTAGAGTACAACTCGTTGGCGCACATGGCCCAGAAGCTGACGATGTATGAACAGCGCCACCCTGAGTTGTACCAAGACAAGTTCAAACGTCCGATAGGCCTGGTCGATACAGAAGAAGAAGATCCTACGCAAGACCAGGAGGTGGCCGTGGCTGAATGGGCTCGGGGGGCAGATCCTGTATCCTGCAAATGGGTGAAACAGCAAGGGCCTGCAAAAGGGTTTGACTTCGATGTGAGCAAAGCTGAGCAGATATTCGATTTACTGCTAAAAGAAAAGCAGCTGAAGTTACCCGAAGGCCACAAAATCCCTACGGCTCAAGAGATGAACGGAAGACCATACTGCAAGTGGCATCACTCGTTCACCCACACCACCAATGACTGCAAAGAGCTACGTCGCCAGATCCAAACGGCGATAGAGCAAGGCCGTCTGATCCTGGGGCAATTCGCCATGAAAGTAGACACTAACCCGTTTCCCGGCGTCAACATGGTAGAACACAGCCAGTCCACAAGGCGTCAGTTGGATTTCTCGTTCGATGTTAATATGGCAGGACCTGTGTACCACCGTGGCGCATATAAGGAGGAAGACGGTCGCTCTCGGAGCAAAGAAAGAGAGGAGGCTGGTCCACACGACCAGCCCAGCTACAATGACAGGCGGTATTTAACTAAGGAATAGGTGAGGAGCGTGCGATATCAGAAGCCACATTCCACGCATCTCCTTAACAAGTATGAGCGTCAGTATGACCGACGTCGCCGACGCGATGGAGACGATGAAGGATATGAGCACCTCGCTAGGGGACCGTCAAAAGAAAAGGAAGGCGCAGACAAACATTGGGATTGTCCTTTCTTCAAGTATTGCTGGGATGCGGGAATGAGCCGATTGCCTACAATCGATAACTGCCCGGAATGTGGCCAGCAGAAGGAGGACACGGGGCCAGTGTCAGTGTTCAAGCGTCTAGGGCCTCTCCCACCTCAGAGCCGATACAGGGAGTCCGCTCGAGCAAAAGATATCGAGGAGCCAATGGATGACAAAGGAAAGGACAGATATCACCGTCCAAGGTGGTGTCCCGACGGACTCAGACACACCCAAAAGCGTAGAGTGCAGCGGCTGCGTAACTTGGAGGAAGCCGAAGCGCAGTATCTCTACGCTTTAAAGAAAGCACGGCCCGATTTGGCCGTTAAGATTCGGCAGACCTTGGAAACGAAAGATCGCCCGAAAAGGAAAGAGTGGCGCCCCAAACCAGTAAAGGCCGATGCAAAGACATCGGCTGGCACAAACATGGTGTTCATCCTTCCGTCAGAGTTCTGCGCGCCAAGAAACAACGAGCTACCAGTGGCACAGTTTGACTGCGGCCCACGGCCGGTTATCTTTGAGAAGCCACGTGAGAAGGGCTACAAACATCTGAAAGCCCTGTACCTACAACGTTACATCAATGGGCAGCCTGTCAGCAAGATGTTGGTGGACACCGGAGCGGCAGTAAATATAATGCCATACTCCATGCTACGGCGTTTGGGACGCTCCACGACAGATCTGATCAAAACCAACGTCACGTTAAGCGACTTCAACGACCAAACTTCAGAAACGCAGGGCGTGCTGAACGTGGATCTGACCGTGGGCAGAAAAACCATCCCTACGTCATTCTTCGTCGTGAATAGCAAAAGCACCTACGCTGTCTTGCTAGGGAGAGATTGGATTCATGCCAACTGCTGCATTCCATCCACGATGCACCAGTGCCTAATACAGTGGGATGAAGATGAAGTGGAGGTCATTCATGCAGATGATTCTATCGAGATCTCCATAGCTTGCATGAACATCTGGGAAGCAGAAGACCAAGAGCCGATCTCTGGAATCAGTCTAGACGGCTGTGAGCGCATTGAAGCTACAAAAAACGGGGTGAGGCTGGTCTTATCCACTGGCCTGACAGAGTAGCAAAGTCCACGATCATACGTGGTACGGCCGATCCTTGCGATCGGCCACAAAAAACAAAAAGCAGCAATCTTACGACAAGCAGATCATGTAGTCGTAGCAGGGAGATTCCCTGCCATTGTGAAACACAAATAAGGTGTAAACCGCCCTTGACTAATGCAAACAAAAAGGGGGCCGATTCATGCAATCGGCCCAAATTATTTTTGTTATCCTCACCTACTGTTTACCCTGTGTTTAGCATCGATCTAACAGGTGACGGAAAGCTAGGGTATGGGTTTACATCCGCTGATGAACTAGAAGAAATCGACATCGGTCCTGGGGATAAGCCACGACCAACATTTATCAGCAAGAAGTTAGATCCGAGGCTGCGGGGTCCGATGATAGCTCTGTTGAAAGAATATCCAGACTGCTTCGCCTGGGACTATACAGAGATGCCCGGATTAGACAGGAGCATCATTGAGCATCGACTCCCGCTTAAAAAAGGATTTCGGCCATTCCAGCAGCGAGCACGACAGATGAAGGCCGAAATTTTGGCAGAAGTCAAGAAAAAGGTCGAGAAAATGTTGACAGCCAAGTTAATCAGACCATGCAGGTATGCTGAGTGGATTTCTAGTATCATACCTGTAGAGAAAAAGGATGGCCGCTGGCGTGTTGCCATAGATTTTCGGGATCTCAATAGGGCTACTCCAAAGGATGAGTATCCGATGCCAGTGGCAGAAACGTTAATCAACGCAGCGGCTGGTCATAAAATCTTGAGCTTCATGGATGGCAATGCCGGTTACAACCAAATTTTTATGGCTCCAGAAGATATACACAAGACCGCATTCAGAGTACCAGGCTCGGTGGGGTTGTTTGAATACGTAGTCATGACGTTTGGACTGAAGAATGCCGGCGCCACATACCAAAGAGCCATGAATTACATTTTCCACGATATGATCGGCAAGCTGGTGGAAATTTATATCGATGACGTGGTGGTCAAGTCAGCTTCAGTACAAGGACATCTGGACGACCTGCGACGCGTCCTGGACCGAACAAGGAAATTCGGGCTACGGATGAATCCAAAGAAGTGTGCTTTCGGTGTGACGGCCGGTCAGTTCTTGGGTTTCTTGGTCCATGAACGCGGAATTGAGATCGGCCTGAAAAGTCAGGAGGCAGTGCGAACAATGAAGCCACCTACGACGAAGAAAGAACTGCAGTCTCTCATCGGCAAGATCAACTTCGTCAGAAGATTCATCTCCAATCTGTCAGGAAGGATAGAGCCGTTCATGGGACTGGTAAAGATTAAATCTGATGAGGAGTTCAGCTGGGGGGCAGAACAACAACGAGCCTTCGACGAGATCAAAGAATATCTGATGAAGCCGCCAGTATTGGTTCCGCCCCAGCCGGATAGGCCATTCTACATTTACTTATCAGTAGCTGACACGTCCATCGCCTCAGTGGTGGTGCAAGTTTATGATGGGCTGGAGCGAGTTGTATTTTACATCAGCAGAAGGATGCTGGACGCAGAGACAAGGTATCCTGAGATCGACAAGTTGTGCCTCTGCCTGTTTTTTACCTGCACCAAGCTGCGCCACATTTTGCTATCAGCAGAGATTGTCATCATATGCAAATCAGATGTCATAAAGCACATGCTGTCGGCTCCTATGTTGAAAGGCCGACTGGGCAAATGGATGTTTGCATTATCAGAGTTTGACATCCGGTATCAACCCGCAAAAGCAGTTAAGGGACAGGCATTGGCCGACCTTATCGCTGAAAGGATCAACACTAATATAGCAGCACTATCTATACGAGCGTGGGCTATGTTTTTCGATGGATCGGTTTGTGATGATGGGTGCGGCATCGGCGTGCTACTCGTGTCGCCCCGGGGGGCAACATTCTCCTTCTCCATCAGGTTATCTGCCCCTCGCACCAACAACGTCGCTGAGTATGAGGCGATACGCAAGGGAATGGAGTTGCTCATCGAAGCTGGAGCAGAAGCAGTGGAAATTTTTGGAGACTCCAAGTTGGTGATTTCTCAGCTCACGGAGGAATACAAGTGTGAGAGCGAGTCGCTCTTCCCATTATGACTGCAATGCTGTGAGATGATGGCACAGTTCCGGTACATAAACTTCACCTGGATCCCGCGGTCGCAGAATACCGAGGCGAATGATCTTGCACAAATGGCTTCAGGCTACAAGGACGTAGCAGAGGGAGCCGATGTTCAGGTACAGTTCCTGGACGCAGACGACTGGAGAGCCGATATCTTCAATTACTTGAAGGATTCGGCTCGGGGGGCACCTAAACGGATAAGGTACAAGGCCATGAAGTATGTGCTCATTGGGGATGACATGTTTTACAGGACTCTGGAAGGGTTATTGCTCAAATGTCTGGGGACAGCCGAGGCCAATCGGCTCCTACACGAGGTACACAAAGGCGCCTGTGGAACTCACCAATCGGCTCACAAGATGAAGTGGTTGATCAGGCGATCAGGGTTTTATTGGCCTACCATGCTGGAGGACTGTTTTAAGTACTACAAAGGGTGTCAAGCATGTCAGAGATTTGGAAAAATTCAGATGGTACCCACGTCAGCGATGAACCCCATCATCAAGCCTTGGCCATTCCGAGGTTGGGGCATGGATATGATTGGCAAGATCAATCCTCCGTCAAGCAAAGGCCACATGTGGATTTTGGCCATTACGGATTATTTCACTAAATGGGTGGAAGCCGTCCCTATGAAGTCAGTAAGCTCGAAGGATGTTGTCGATTTTGTGAAAGAACACGTCATTCATAGGTTTGGGATTCCCCAGACTATCACGACCGATGGGGGTTCGGTCTTCACTTCTCACGAGTTCAGAAAGTTCTGTGAGGACACATGGATTAAGCTGATTCGATCATCTCCATACTATGCTCAAGCAAATGGGCAAGCTGAAGCGTCCAACCAGAGCCTTATCAAGCTGATCAAGAGGAAAATCGATGAGCACCCTAGGCGTTGGCACGAGGTTTTGTCAGAGGCTTTACGGGCTTACCGCATGTCATGTCATGGAGCGATAAAAACCTCGCCATACCATCTAGTCTATGGACAAGAAGCCATATTGCCCTGGGAAATTACGGCTGGATCGAGACGTGTCACTTTTCAGAACGATCTAACAACTGAAGAATATGCGGCCCTGATGAGTGACAGTGTTGAGGATCTGACTGAGCTTAGGCTATGGTCGCTTGAGAAAATCAAAGAAAACAAGGCCAAGGTAGCTCGTGCATATAACAAAAAGGTGAGACCGAAGGAGTTCCACGTTGGCGATTTGGTATGGGAAGCTGTATTGCCATTGGGAACTAAGGATGCAGCATATGGTAAATGGTCTCCGAATTGGCACGGGCCATACAGGGACGATCAAGTTTTGAGGGGGAACGCGTACATGCTGGAGGAGCTGGATGGCGTGAAATTCCCAGTGGCTGTCAACGGTCAGCATCTCAAGAAATATTTCCCAAGCATGTGGGATGATGGACAGTGAGATATGGGGGCCGATACATGAAATCGGCCAATAAAGAAAAATATAAAAAATGTATGTTTCCCAAAGCATGTGGGATGATGGACAGTGAGATATGGGGGCCGATACATGAAATCGGCCAATAAAAAGATACAGCCGATGCACAGCCATCGACTCTAGAGGTTCAGACTGTTACAAGCAGGTGCCAGTTTACATAAACGAGCTACTGAAGAAATGCCTCGAAGGCGTGAAGGGCGTCAGCACGGACACGGTCCACCTCGGCGATCTCGGCTTCGTCATCTTCGTCCTTGCCCGTCACTAGCTGCTTGTTCAGGGCACGTATCTCTGCCAGATCAGTCTTCAGTTGACCTCTGAGGCCTTCTGCTTCGTCGTGGGAGCGGGCGATGGATGCTTCCTTGTCACGAATGAGCTGTTTAGTCGCCCGGACCTTTTCTTCAAGATCTTCCAACTCCTTTTTTAAGGAGGCGAGCTCGGCGGTACTGGCAGAGGTGTCAGTTTTGGCATCCAGAGACGCCTTTTTCTCGTTGAGCTGCTGACATCTGTCTGCAATATTGGCCTTCAGCGGAAGTTGGGCACGACGCAGGTTGATCCTTTCACGAGCTAGCTTCACCCTTGACCCGTAGAAAGACAGAGTTACAACGGGCCAAAGCTTCACCTGCAATGCTACTGGGAGTTGGTCTTTTATTTCAGCAAGAACGCTCTTCACCTCCTCAGAACCCTCGATAAGCTCTTCGATCGGGGAAGACAGCAAGGCTCTAAGACGCTGGAATTGAGGTAGAACAGCCCTGGCTTGTGGTTCATCGGTGGCGACAGAGGGAGTTGGTTCGATGGATTCAGGGTCGAACGTCAGCAAGCCTGAAATATCACAACTCTGACAGCCCGAAAGTACGTCAGTATGTGTCCAACATGGAAGGATTAGCCGAAAGAAGCTAACATACCTCTCCTAAGATCGAGGGGATTGCGGATGACGAGGCAATCGGCTTTTGTGTAGCTGCTGGAGGCTTGGCCAAAGGGGTAGCCGTTTCATCTGCACCTTTGGGGATTGCTGAATCCGGCTCGGCTAGAGGCATCGGCACTGCCCAGCCTTCCCACTAGAGACGCCAGTCGTCTGCATTGAAGGTGTTTAGCCGATGTAAGTGATGATGAATCGGCAGATAAGAAGGAATTAAGTGGTAAGAGCATGAAGGGTGATGATTTTCGAAACCTCCTGGCTCGACGAAGAAGTTTGCGGTCCTTTGCGAGCTCTCTTGGGACCCACAGCTGGCCCCGCCTCGACTGATGCTCGGGGGGCAGCAGGTTCAGGAACGGGCCTTTTCCTGGGAGCCGATGGTGGCACATCTGGCTGGTTTGGTGTGGCAGTCCTCTCAGAGTCTGTTGGGCTCGATTCTCCTTGATCAGGTTGTGTGTCCTCGTGGAAGGTGTCTTCGACAGAAGCCTGCAAGAGAAGGAAAGCTATTAAACACGAGCATGTCTGCAAGGATGAAAGAATGAGAAGGATCGACCAAGACATGGGTCAGCCTACATGCGAGCTTTCTGGAGAAGGGCTCCGGCGTCTCAAGGTCTTCCTGGCAGCTACATTCCTCACCATCGTTCTTGTCTTAGTTGGAACTCGAGGAGCAGCTGATTGTGAAGTTACTAGTTTCTTAGAAGCCGATTGTGGTGTGATCGGCTGTTTCTGCATCATGACCTTTTTCAGAGGTGGCGAGTTTTTGCAGAAGAGGACCACAGGAGCTGGCGGAAAGAACTCAAAGGGGGAGCCATCACTGTGTGTAGGTTCAGGGCCATCTTGTTGCTGCAAAGAGAAAGAGTGGGTTAGTAAAAGAGTTATTTGCAAGCTGCATCAAGAAAATTTACATGTAGTGGTACCTGTTCCACGGGGATGTCATAGTCAGCGTCGAGCTGTTTCAGCAATGGTCCCAGAGCTCTCCTGAAGGCGTGAGTCTTCCACATCGACCACCAATCTTCGAAGCCATCGGTGGATGAGGCGAAGGTGAGGTCGTTGGGAATTGGGATGGTCAGAGCATCAAAGAAGGAGTAACACCTTTGACTGGTGAGAGGATCAGGCAGGTCGGCTCTGCTCTCTGTCAGGTGATGAAGAAAGAGATGGGGAGGTACTTGTCCAAGGCCAAATTGCCGAGCCACTATGACCGGCTGGTAGAATTCATACCCAGGCTTGATGATTCTATTGGATGTACTCATGCCAACTGGAAGGAAACAGGGACGGATCACAATGGAAAAGAGTTGCCGGGTGCTGGTGTCATCGGCAAAGCTGTCTAGCCTGAAGGAGATGGGATTCTCAAAATGTTCTGATTCTTCCATGTAAGGGAAGAAGGTAGGATTATCCAGGCCTTGGAAGAAAATACTGAACCACTTGGAAGCTTCCTGAGGGGATAGTTTGCTACCTGGCAGTCTATACAAAGCTTGGCCATAGCTAGTGCATCGGATCTGCCTCCCTTTGACATCTGGAAAGGTGCAGCTCGCCAAAAGGGGGAAGTTTGGGACGTGGTTTTGAAAATACAGCTGAGCCCATAGCTGGATGAACCACCAAGGACCACCTGTTTTGACTGCTATGCCAGAGAACAGCTTGACAGACATCAACTGGAGATATCGGTAGACCTCTCCAAGGAACAATTTTCCGATGCCAAGTTGAGTGCCTTTAGCGAGTTCATAGGCCAGGGAGAGATAATTTTTGGTTGGAGCAAGGGAAGGGCCACAGAATATGAAATGTTCTAGCCAGAGGTTGAGGAAAGCCGCGTGTTCTTTCTCGGTGACAGGACCTCTAGTTTTCATGTGGCTTTGAATATATGCGCCCCAGTTCGTGCATTCTGTTTTGGAAGACAGTTTGTAGGGGACTTTGGTCAGTTTAAAAGCAGAAGGGCTAGGTGATGTAACATCCAGACCAGTAATCATCACCACGTCTAACAGAGTTGGTGACATAGGGCCATGACCGAACATGAAGCAATTCAGAGCGTCAGACCAGAAGTAGCCGATGGTTTTGAGAAGATTCTCATGTTTATCAAGAGGAGACAATGACAAATGCAAGGCATCGGCTATTCCCGTGGTCTCCCATTGGGATTGGTAAGCTCTAGCTACCCTGCTGAACCAAGTGACCCAATGTTCAGGAGGATTAGGCCAGGCTCGCAAGCAGTCGGCCCAAGAGTTTAAATCTAGGTCTTGGCTTACGAAGGGGATTCGGTTTGCTTCGCAAGAAATCAGATGGGCCGGACTAGATGTTGTACGAGGGCCAAGGCAGAGAGAATTTGGGAGAGAAGGATGTGGCAGCAGGATGTCTGAAACCTAGAAAATTTAATAATGGAATAAGGCATTAATTCAGGTGTTCGCCATTAATTCTAGCATCGCGTTCAGATTGCGGGGAGTAGGCGTACCTTCAGACCGGAGACCTCTGGGTTGGTGTTGGACGATTCCGCCATCTAGTTTGCTGGCGGAGATGGATCTGTGCAATTGGGGATCGAGGGGTCTTGTCGCTGTGAGCTCGGTTTGGTCGATAAGCGATTGGAGATCTGGGTCGCCCTTTTTGAAGAGGGTCGCAGGTTACCGTTTGAAACTGGAAAGTGGCCGCTCAGATTTGTCTAAGTATGCGACCGAACTTGACCTTGTCAATATTTTTGGAAAAGCCGATGTTGTACCATCGGCTCTTTGGGCCGTGACTTGGTTGACTGTATGAGCGCAGCAGGGTAAAAGCCGATGCGTTGCTATCGGCTTCTGGAACATCGACCTATGTGACTATCGGCAATCTTTGAGTTGGAAAAGCAATCTTCGTTCATTCAAAAGACGATTATTTACAGTGGAGCTGATTGTTTACAAAAGGAGCCGATTGCTTACAGAAGGAAATCTACTACTGCTAATTCCTAATCTAGAGGCCGAGGTCGTCGCCGCTGTCTTCGCCGTCGTCTTGTTCGCCGTCATCAGCGCTGCTGCCGGCGTCGTCTTCGCTGCTGCTGCTGCTGAAGATGCCAGCGGGGGCCTCCTCGTCGTCGTCGTCGTCTTCGGTGTCCTCGCTGGACCCGGCGCGGAAGCGCTTCACCGGTGGATACTCATCGGAGGAGGTGTCCTCCTCCGACTCCTCCTTCTCGTCGGAGGATTCGACGCCGTCCCAGGACCAGGCGTCGTCGCTGCTCTCCGCCTCCAGTTCCCCATCGGCAAGGAATTGCAGGCCCTCCTCGCCATCGGTCAAGGACTCGTCGTCCTCGGACCAGGTGGCGAAATCCCAATTCCTCTCGTCCCACCATTGTGGGGCGAGAGTGTTGTACGCCGCCGTCGGCGGGTGCTCTGGCGTCGGCTCCCGGTCGCTCATCGTGTTGGAGGCTTGGGAGGACAGGCCAGAGGAAGAAGAGGAGGCCATGGCGGAGAAAGAGGGTTTTTTTGGCGGAGGAAGAGGGTTTCTTGGCTACTAGAGGAAGATGGGGGCTGCAAACTGCGTGGATGAATTTAAATAAGGAATAGTGGAAGACGGTTCAATGCCATAGCAGTTTCCATAATGTGGTGCCAAAAACGGTCAAATCATGCACTGCGGAGAAGTTGAGAAGACAGGGCATCATGATGAAGGGGTGGCGTGACGATTCTGTTCTGCAACGCATTCTGGCAACGCGTAACCCGATACAGAAAAAACAGAGTGGTTTTGGAATTATTATTGCCAAAACCAGGGGGGCATGTGTTATCGCCATATTTTGGCCAAAGGAGGAGTTGGGCCGCAATCAAGATGGGCTTAGAAGATACGTATATGCAACGTGTTGTTGAATCGGCCTCGTGCGTTGATTTGGGCTAAATTGCCCGTGTATCTTATATTGTAATAGGTTCCGTTTCGATTTAGGTAAGAGATAGAGTTGTAGAGTTATTCCAAAGATAGAAAGTCTCCGGACTATAAATATGTACCTAAGGTTATTGAGAAAAAGAGGACAATCACGTTCACAACAAACACAATCTTGGCGCATCGCCACCCCTTGTTTCTAGGGTTTTTCTCGGGTAAGTGCCATGCTGCCTAGATCGCATCTTGCGATCTAGGCAGTATCTACTTATGCGATTATTTGGTGTTACTCGTACTGAAGCCTTTTTGATGGAGAGTAACACTATTATCATAGATTTGTTTAGGCTAGCATCGGTACTTTTTGCTATGATCGTTTAGATATGCTGCCTCTAGTTATCTCGCCGCCTTTGCACCTTTTCCCGGGTGTAAGGGTGGCACTTTGCTTGATCTTTATTTAAGTCGATTTGATCTGTTATAGTTGTGCCTTGCTCTCCAAGGTTTAGTTTGATATCTACATGATCAGGCCTTGCAAACGGGTTGAACGATCCAGTAGTATGGAAGATATGGTTTACCAATCCAAGAGGAGTTGTTCCGGGAATTAACGTTACGTTGGTTTTTAGGCCTTCTCTAGGATTGGTTTTCTATTATCTTTTGTATTTACCAGGCTCAATTACGTGTAGGACGTTCCAATTATGTAGTGAAAACATTAAACTATAGTAGATCGATTTAACTTGTAACGATGAAGCAAAACCCCATGTTATCATAGATCTAATGCAGAACCATGGGTTAATCGGCTCTAGGAGCCGATTCACAGGGAAACCTGGGAGCCGGTCACGGCTCGAATTTTACGTATACTTGTTTACCATGCAGGAAACCAATCGAAGCAATCCTTCACCTTCCTGACCAGGTATAGGTCAGGTGGCACGCCCTCGAACCAGCCAGGGCGCGTGCCGGAGTTTTGCGGGCCGTTGCCCGAGGGACCAGGGCCCACCAGCAGTCCTGGGAGCCTCCTGGCTCTCCGTGTTGCCCGTCGCTGCTCGCCGGTGGGTTTTGGTAGGCAACATTATGTATGTTGAAGCAAGCCACAAAGGGATAATTATCGTCTGCTATCAATGTAAGATTGTTCAAGATTGTGTGTGCCTATTGAATGCGATAGTGACCGACAGACGATTTGTGGAGATCAGGCGGACGATTTGTGGAGATCAAGCGGAGTAATTGCGGCCCTAAAATCACGTGAGGAATGTCTTACAAATACTAAACCTTCCTTGTTTTTGGCGCTCTTCGACGCGGAGACTCCCCAAAACCCTCTCCACCACCGCACCAAAAGGCTGCGACCATGTCGACGTCGTCGCTGATCGACGACGAGGACCTCGTCGAGGAGATCCTCCTCCGCTTCCCGCCGGAAGCATGTCTCGTGCGCGCATCGCTCGTCTGCAAGCCCTGGCGCCTCCTCCTCGCCGGGCCTATCTTCCGCCGCCGCTACCGTGAGATCCACCGCAGACCTCACCTGCTGGGCTTCCTCCAAATCCCGCCAGGCGATAAACCTTCTAACTCCCAGTTCGTCCCCACCTCCATGTTCCGCCCTGCGAAGACCGAACTTCCCTACTGGTTCGTGCTCGACTGCCGCCACGGCCGCGCCCTCTTCGTCACAAAAAACCGGGACACCGAGGGGACCTTGGATCTCGTCATCTGGGACCCCATGACGGACGACTTCTGTCTGCTTCCCCAGCCCTCGTTGGAGCCGAAGGACTACGTGAACTACAGTGCGGCAGTGCTCTGCGGCACGGAGGGCTGCCACCACTGCGGCTGCGGAGAGGGGCCCTTCTATGTGGCATTCCTGTCCACTGGACAGGAGAGCGGGGTGACGTCCGCCCGCCTCTACTGGTCGGAGACCGGCTTGTGGAACGAGCTCGCCTCTGTTCATCACCCCAAGGCCAACGTCAAGTTTGCGGCTAGCGTCCTCGTGGGAGACGCGCTCTACTTCTACGGCATTAGGAATTTCAACTTCGAGTTCCAGCTTGGTACGCCATGCCTGTCGGTGCTCCAGCCGCTGCCTAGGTATAGTGGTCGGCTCATGACAGGGGAAGACGGTGGACTGGGCTTCGCTGCTGTGGACGGCACAACCCTAGTGCTGTGGTCAAGGGAGACCACCGATCCCAAGGCTGAGGGAGTAGAGGCATGGACACAACGGAGGGTGATCGATCTCAAGAGGCTACTTCCTAATTCCGAGCTGGTGGGCTCATCTTTATTAGGACTCCAAAATAGCTGGATTCCAGTTGCATATGTGACCGGCTTTGCTGAGGGCACGGATGTACTTTTTGTGGGCACCTTTGCTAGCGTCTACATGATTGAGCTCAAGTCAGAGCGAGCCAGGAAGGTGCTCGATAAGTTCGGGAGATCAGTCTACCCCTACATGGGCTTCTACATTCCAGGTATGTCTACGTGATTTTTCAGTTGGTGGCTTGGTGCTTACACTTTGAAAAGTTATCAGATAATACAGTATGTATGTGGCTCTTCTATGTGAAAATTTTGAAAGGTCATATATCAAATCCATCTTCTATTAGAGTAACTAGCAAGGTGGCCCTCGCAATTGCGAGGGCATCATCTATAGTGTGTCGAAAGTGTTTGAGAAAGAAAGGTATTATCTCATATGTATCACATTTTATGATATGAATTAGTACAGTCCCATGAGTATCCAAATGTAATTGTAAGTAAAATAGCCCAAACGCTGAGTAGAAATTTTTAGCATGTTAAAATTGTGGGAAAATAATAATTATTTTAACTGTTAGAATACCAATGTGTTTTGCTAATAAGTGATATGCGATTATTAAATAGACCTATGGTTTTTTAATCATGTTAGACCAGTATGCAACATTAATTATCATTGATTCCTTTTCTTGATGAACCCAAAGGAGAATATTGTCATTCTCGCTAATAGGCATGTCAAACTTAATAGCTAGAATATCTACATTTTTTATGTTTCTTCCTTACTGCACAATTTTAAATTTGCGAGTCATATACGTTAATAGAGTATCCAATGGTGAAACTTTGACCATTATTTTATATATTACTATGTTGCTGAAATAATGGTAATGCAAAATTAACACAACTTTTTATGATATTATTTTTATTTCCAAAAGATTTTTAAAAAGTTCTTACATCGGATTCATAGTTAGAAGTATCACATTATGATTTTTAGAATTCCAATATATTTTCATCTATTATATCGGTTCTTATTCCAGAGGTTCTACACATTCAATCATATGTATTTTACATGTCTTTTATAATCATTCTACCTGAATGACATACTTCTTGCCACTTAATCATCCATCGATTTTATACCATGATTAGAACGTCTTGTTCTCTCAAGTTTACTTCATTACATCATATGAAACACATAGAAGATACTCCATAGATATCTAATAATTGAAATGAAAAATAGTCGTTGCCATGATTTATAATGTGGGTAAAATATAAATACTATATTCTAAAATTTGTGTGACAATACTAAATTGTATAAATATCGAGAATGTCTGAAATACCTCGTCTTTTCCTAGTAACTTAGTTGTATAATGTTTCTGGCATGTATATACGGTTGGACACATATTATTATGAAAAGGTGAAATATGCACTAAAAACTCACTTGTTCGGCTTCAAGCCATCTTTCAGCGAGAATCGCAACTAACATAGTCGTATTATTATTCCCATAATGGTGCATCATGGACTATTTAATCCGTATATGATTAGTAGTGCCACACGAACCAATTTACCTATCGGTCTTACACCTTAGATTTGTATTGGTGTGGCTATCGTTAGGAATATTATGAGTACTGCTTATATTCTAACTATTAATATGGTCCAATAGAGACTGATGGGACCATTATATATATATATATATATATATATATATATATATATATATATATATATATATTTATACGTTATAATTTTCACGTGAGAAGTTTTGTATGATTACAAAACCTATTAGATATCTTATGTTTACTTCTTGACTTCTTGTTACAGAGGATTACCAAATGCAATGCATTCACTGAAATTATATTGGTTATATATGTCAGATACAATAGAAATGATAATATATCGATAAGATTTCCGGTGGTAGAGTTCCAAGATTTGCCAATTACAATGGCCTATTAGTTGTCATCTTCTTTGTGTCGAGACGCTTGAACATTCTCGCCTTTTCTACTTAATATTCAAACTTAGGGAGATTTATACATCTCATGTCAATGAACTTTTAGACAAAATTTTATTAAAGTATGTTTTCCAGATATTTGTATCTCTTTCTATATGGCACATTTTATGGTACATCAATGCAACCTAGCTGTAGAATCAAGTCGATCCTACGGTCCAGATCTAATATACCACCTCATAGATTTGGTAGTATATTTGTCTTGAGGGGCATTTTTGGTAGTACACTATTAAATTCACACATCTAGTTTTCGTGTCAGAGAGTAAGGTCATATTTCCATTTGTAAGTAAAACTATAATTTTACCTCTAAATTTCTTTACAAAAATTAACGGATTAACTAATGCCCAGACCATTGTCCAATTAATTTGGACCGTCCGATCATGCCATATACTACAACTCTAAATGTGTAGTCCGACGCACCGTAAAATCACTTTTTTATATTTTGTACTCAAATTAGAAATTAAGCTGCCTTGTGATGATTTTTATAGTAAATCATGCACGTATACAGAGTAGTATAGTCATGAGTTTATATATACCGTATATATCCTAGTACATCTACACACCAGAAGGACCATCTTCTAGCTACGTTTTTTTTAGGGAACCACACCTTCCAGCTTCTTTTTTTTGGGGTAAGCTACTCATTCCTTTTCTTTTCGTGGATGAGTCAACGACCGAGTGCAACCTTTTTTTTTCTGGAACCGAATTTAGCTATTTCTATGAAGATGCATACACATGTACTGCCTCTGTTTTAAAATATAAGATGTTTTAGATTTATAAAAAAAATTAGACTTGTTTTAGTGTGTAGATTCACTTTACACATAAGTGAACCTATGTACTAAAAGAAGTCTAGATACATTTGCTTCACAAACTAAAGCATCTTATATTTTAAAAAGGAGGGAGTACAATATAAGCTAATTGTGTGCCAGTCCGACCCAGCTTAAAAGGATATGTGACTACCTTGGACTTTGGATATCGATCATAAACGACTTTTTTTATCAGAATTAGATATGACGTGTTTTTTTTAACATGAGATGAGACGTGTCCATCTATACCAAACGGTGTGCACATGACATATTATAGTGTGCACGTAATATATTGTTCCATAAATTATCTCAGCCGTTATAATCTGGTCTCACGATACACTCAAACAATTTAGCCTGTGTGGATCAATCTAGTGCCTCGAAAAACACCCTTATATTACTTTTAGTATATAATATATGATTTTGTGCAATTGTGGCTGTTAAATATGGAGCTAGCTTGGGAGGCAGCTAGCTGATTTGATTTTGAATTCGTGTATGTCTGCAGCAATGGAAGCAGCTTCTACGGCTGAGGGGCCAAAAGGAAGCGTTTAAATCTATGGAAAAATTCTGTATGCTGCAGCTAATAAGGGCTTCTTCATCTAGATGGAAGTGATAAAGTGAACTCTAGCGATTTGTTATATAGCGTAAGCGCGGGAGGCGGCATTGGGGTAGACAACTTTATATAGGATCTGAGTGTGTCCACTGCTATTCTTAATCCTGGCATCCAAGGTTTATGGGACTTGTTAATGGCTTGTTTCTCTCTTGAGCAAGAACGAAGTGTGAACATAAGCACAAAATCAATGTTTTGTGTTGGTATCAAGTTTTACTATGGTTTCCTATAATATTTAAACCGTGACATCTTTCTCACTCTTTAGTTGGGAATGCCGACTTGCGATGAAAAGCTAGTAATGCCTCCTTTTTTTCCAACATTTATTTATGCTCAGAAAAAAGAGTACGGAATTTAAAAAAATTAATCGATTAAAATATCATATGCGCTGAGTTACTCCTACCTCTACTTTATTTTGTTTTAATGGTAGGAATTACAAAGTTATGAATTTACATATTATCATGCTCCTTTGTGGCCTGTTTGGAACAGACATGCTAACACTACCGGAAATAGAAACTTTCCCTTGTATCTTCTCTTTGCTGACTTTAAAAAGATCCGGAACTCGGCAATAATTAGGTTTTGTCGATTTGTCCATAAGATACACTCGGCAAATGCCGGATACTCAGAAAAATGTTAAGAAAACACCCAGCAAAGAAACGTACCCATCAAAGATTGCAGAAACACGTCCACTCTCTCCGCGGTTGACGGTGTTGTGATGGAACGAGGCTTTGCCGAGTGTCCTCTAACAGTTACTCGGCAAAGTTTCGATATTTTCTCCTGTCCGTGGAAATTTTTCCCGCCATTTCTTTGTCGTGTGTATTTCTTGCGGACACTCAGGAAAGACCCATACTTTCCTGCCCAACTTCCCGCACGCCATAGAATGGGCCCACACTCGGCAAAGAGGCCATACATCTCCCCTGTACTTCCCTCCTCATATTTTGCCGCCAATTTTTGTTGCCATCTTTTTGTCGCCATCTCTTAGTGTCATGGCAGCTATATAAAGACAATTACTCCGCCACTGAACGCACACAGTCACTAGCTAGTTTTGGGTGGTGTTCTCCTCCCTAGCTGCATATACTTCCCTTCCTCTAGAAGAGTGTTGCTGGTTGTACATCTTGAAGGTGCAGATCTTGTACAATATCAGATCAGAGTATTGACGAACAAGGTTTGCATCTCCAAGATGTTTAAGTATATACACCGATAGGATGCCATTTCGAGTATGTTTTCGGTCTCATGAAAAAAAAAGTGTTACTGCTTGGACACCTTGGAGGTATAGATCTTATACAAGATTGGAGTATAGGCATACAAGGTCTATATTTCCAAGATGGCCGAACAGGTACACCGAGAGGATTCCTTACATCGTACGTGTGTTGGCCACATGAATAAGATGTGTGTTATTTCTTGGACACCTTGGAGGTATATATCTTGTACAAAATCATAGTATTGATGTACAAGGCCTATATCTCCAAGATGTCTGAGCAGGTACACAGAGAGGATGCAATTCTGAGTATGTGTCGGGCCCATGAATAAAATGAGTGTTGGTGCTTGGACACCTTGGACGTATAGATCTTCTGCGAGATTAGAGTATAGAGGCACACGGTCTATGTCTCCAAGGTGATCGAGCAGGTACACCGAGGGGATGCCATTTTGAGTACGTGTGTCGAGCCCGTGAATAAAAGATGAGTGTTTCTGTTTGGACTACTTAGACTTCCTTTGTCATGGCAAGGTCAACTCCTTGTCCCCAGTTGTGTGAAACAAACGTTTATTTTGTTACAGTAGGTGGGAAAATAAGTAGTAGGAAAAAAAGTTGAAAATAAGTGGCAGACAGAAAAGCACTACTAGGAAAACAGCTATAGGTAATTAGCACATCCGTGGCTCACATGGTTGAAGTGCCCCACGGCTAAAACAGGCGTGGCTCACCTGTGGGCAGTGCCCTACTAGTAACTAGAACAACCGTGGCGCACATGACTGTAGTGCGCCACAGATGGGTGTGGGCCAGGGCCCTGTTGGCCGCACGCCAAACATCTGTAGCGCACCCCCCCATGTGCGCCACGGTTGTTAGTGTCATCTGTGGCGCACATGGGGGGGGGGGGGGGGGTGCGCTACGCCTAAGCGCACGCCCCTCTCTGATGTGAACCATCCGCAAGCATCTGTGGCGCACATGGCATAGTGCGCCACAGAAGTTTGTACTCTCTGTGGCGCACTATGGCATGTGCGCCACAGATGTAGTGGCATGCACCAACTCCACACCCCCCCCCCCGTGGATCGCCTTTTTAGGGTTTGCAAAAAATAAAAGAAAATGATAAACACTTCAAAAAATTAAATCCTTTCATATTTAGGTAGGTAATGTGGTATAGCTTCTAGTAAAATTAACAAAAATGAGTTTCGACTTTATTTGCAAAAAAAAGTTATGCCACGGTAAAAAGGCCGTAACTTTTGCATACGATATCGAAAAAAATCGTATAATATACCAAAATGACGAGAACGAGATTTCGCATCTGCTCGCAACCACCTATGGTCGTTTAGCGATTTTTTAGATTTTTAAAATTCGAAAAGAGTAAAAAGTTACGATCAAAAAACCGTTTTTTCCTGCAGAAAAAAAAATAAAGGGCGACTTATCCGTAGCGCACCTACACCTAGTGCGCCACAGATAAGCTTGGGCGGGATTCAAATTTGAATCCCCACCCCGCCCTCCTCCTCCCTTTCCCCTTTTCCCTCTTCCTCTCCCTTTCCCTTTCCACTTTTCCCTTCCCCTTTTCCCTCTTCCTCTTCCTTTCCCTTTCCCTTCTCCTTCTTCCTTCTTCCTTCTTCCTTCTTCCTTCTTCCTTCTTCCTTCTCCCTTCTCCTCCTTCCCCTTCTCCTCTTCTTGCAGTGATGGCACGACGTCGACCTCCTTCTCCTCCTCCTTGCAGTGACAACGGGCGACGGCGGTGCAACGGCGGCCTCCTTCTCCTCCTCCTCGCGACGGCGGTGCAACGGCGGCCTCCTTCTCCTCCTCTTCCTCCTCTGCCTCCTGTTCTTCTCCTCCTCTTCCTCCTCTGCCTCCTCTTCCTCCTCTTCTCCTCCTCTTCCTCCTCTTCTCCTCCTCCTCCTCCTCTTCTTCTCCTCCTCTGCCTCATCTTCTTCTTCTCCTCCTCTTCCTCCCATTCTCCTCTTCCTCCTCCTTGCAGTTCCGACGACGACACCGACGCGCGACCGCACTGACGGCGATGGCGACCTGCACCGACGCGCAGCCGCACTGACGACGAGATCCAGATCTGCTGCTTTTTTTTTGAATTTTGAAATTTACATCCGTGGCGCACAACACCTAGTGCGCCACGGTTATCGTTTCATACGCGTGGCGCACCTGCCCAAACTTCTGTGGCGCACTGGCATGTGCGCCACGCCTGTCTCTAAACTTCTGTGGCGCACTAGGCAGTGCGCCACAGAAGTTTAAACTTCTGTAGCGCAAGGCACGTGGCGCACTGCTAGTGCGCCACAGATGATGTTTCATGGTGCGCCACTAAAGGCCATTTTCCTAGTAGTGAAGGGCAGGATTAAGGAGCAGGAACGAGACAAAGAGGTGTGCTAGTGGCATGAAATCTTAGTTATGTGAAGGGTTTTCAACAAAATTATCCATAGTCAAGCTATCTTATTTTCTCTCGCAACTAGGCCACATAAAATGAGGTTGCACGCAGGTTTTACATTTTTCTAATTTTTTTATTTAGCCGTGCTCTTTTGAAGTTGTGGTCAATACGGTGGGCATAAATATTGTTTGTCAGCGGTTGCATCTGGCGGAATCCTTAGCATATCTGTCATAAATGACATTTTATGAATCTTAAAATGATTCTTTTTCAAAAATCAAGAGAAAACTATGCAACACCCATAGTTCAATTTCCACCAGCTCAATCGGCATGAGTTTTTGTAAAATATGAAAAATCACCGGAAGCCCTTTATGGTGGGATACATGGTGAATCATACATAAAACTATGTCTACAATTTTAGAAATAAAATGGCTACTTATCTCTGTGCATTGCGAGTGAACATGAAGTAGTCTTGAAGCATTGGCACCACATAATATTTCATAACAAACAACCAAAATGCTTGACCTGAGTAAATGAGATAAACACCTTTATACTCCCTCCGTCACGGTTTGGAGGGCGTCTTATAAAAGCCATGCGTTTCCAAAACTCCTCTCCTTCTAGGCGCGTTAGACTTAATTACAGAATCAATGCCCCCTGTCGTGGTGGTGGCACGGCAGATGCCATGAGTAGGCTTAAGTTGGGGGCCGAATGGGTGCTTGTGGTCACCGGGAAGAGAGTGCATGTAACACCCTCGCCTGATAAGGCTGAGTTTATGTGTATAGTGTCAATCCCTGGATCGGTTCACTGGCACATACAGTACAAATGAATACCAAAGAATTTAACAGTGCATCATAATTAACGAATTGATCCAGAATTTACAATTATTACAATAATGTTTAGCTCAAGGCCAGCTCAATATTAAGTAGCATACGAAAGCATAAACAATTGATAGACTCCATCTTCAATTGTGCCACAGGCTAACAACTGTTGAGTGGAGTATCGCGACCTATTCGATCACTCAGAATTTGAATAATAACCTGCAACATAAAACGTAGCAGCCCCGAAGGGTCAATACTTGGAATGTATGGCAAGTAGAGCTATAAAAGGAGACAATAAACCTAGCATCTACATGCTTATTTGGCAAGTGGAGCTGTGGCTAGCTTGCATTTTCAAATACCTTTGTCCTACTTTCATAATCAGTTTTTGATTTTCTTTGAAAAGATCCCAATTAAGTTAACCCATCAACATTAAAGCAATTAGAAAATTAGAATGAGCGAGAAACATGTCATGAACTCAATATCAAGCAACTCAGATGTCCATAACCAGGGACACGGCTAATCGATTAGTTTATACACCCTGCAGGGGTTAGTACACTTTGCCCATGTGACTTGGCCAGCCCAGCTCGTACCACCACTCTCATATTGGGTGATGATAGGGAGAAGTCCAAGAAGGGACCGTTTGGGACGTAGCTCCCCAAACCCGACACGCACCGGTCCAACCTACCAAAATTTCTACATCTCTGGATACGTGGGTTCGAGTTACCACAAACTACTGAATCCAACCAACCGCCCATTCTATTATTGGCACATGGTTGTACACGTAAGCTATACAATAAATAAGCCAATCATTTTCTCTTGATACCTGGGTGCCTTTCCGCAATGATACCACCAAAAATTATCAATCCCATCACACCCAGGAGATTCGTTGATTAATTTGTTTTTAGTTTTCACAAACCAACACATTTAGAAACAACTTTCAGTGATGTAACCCATCCCTCGTTCATCATAGCATGGCTAAGCACATCTACCAACGGTGGCTCATCTACAGGAAAAGCCCTACCACATAATAGGACATAGCATAGCGATAGTAATATCCTACACATGCATCTACAAAATACACGACAATGCATTGAAAATAGTGGGACAACATCATGAACAAAGTAGCATCTACTTGCCTTGGTTGTAGTTGAAGTCGTTCAAACACTCGTTGCAATCACACACGTTGCACTCCTCTCAATCTATCGAACAAACAATTGCATACAACATAAACAATAGCACATAGAGATCAAACAAATGCAACAAATGCATGCATGACAATTGAATAAGTCACAATGGTCGTTACTTTAGTTCTCTAAACAATACTGAAGTATATGATGCATGCAAGAGGCCAATTAATGCAATGGAGTACTTGTTATTAATAATTACTTGCCAATATAGGGTTTTTAATAGTTCTATTGTAACGCCTATTCTAATTGTCGAATTAAATTCGTTTCTTGGGTTTACTGGATAGAGGACGTTAATACGAACCAGTAGGCGTTGGATTCACCCTAATCGGAGTTATAGATCTTTCTGTATGATTTAAATAGTGTTTAATGGGTTTTAAACGATTCATATAGTTTCTGTTGCCTAAAAATCAAACAAAAGTTGTATATGTAATCTCCACATGATTGTGATTCCAGGGACATATTATTTTTAATATTCTGAGCAATATTCGAATTACTATGATTTTAATACTCTAAATAAGACATTAACCTATTTATTTAATTGCTGTGAAACCTTATAGTATTTGCCTGAAACATTTGCATATTGACGATCTACATGGAACCAGCTATCCATCGGTATATCATTTATATTTTGTGATATGCACATAATTTACTATGAATTTAATGATTTTTGAAGCCTTTAAAACTAATTAAATTACTACGGGGTAAATAATCCGGAAAAGCTGGATCCAACCATATATTATGAATCTACATTATAGTAGCTTGAATTGTATATATTGTTCATATTTTTCGGAGTTACAGATAATTTCTTATGAATTTATTAACCTAGAAAACCGTTAAAACTAATTAAATAATTACAGTAAGTACGTACTGTAAAGGTTGGATCTATTCTGATAACATGATTCTACGTAAAATTATCTTCTATTTGATATATTATACGCAATTTTTGAACATGGTATGAATTTCTAATGAATTTTACAAGTTAGATCTATAATATACGATTTTAAATTCGAACGGAATATTCTAGAGAATATTCCGCTGACTAGACAGGTTGACTTTGCATGCTGACTGGGACTAAATGCTGACCTGACGTTGACACGTGGAGAGATCCGGTTGGCGCGTACCCCTTCGCGGAATCGATCTAATCCTGGCCGTTGGGATGAGATCCAGTGGTTAGGATAGGAGATTGACCCGATTTTGGCTCAGAATAGACAAGAAATAGATCTGTGTTAGAGAGATAAATCCATAGGTCAAATCGAAAAACTTAGAACATGAAAGTTGTAGGGAATCATTAGTCCTACCTTCTCTCCAAAGGAATTTGGATTTGAAGAAACGAGCGCGAGTACATCTTGGATTTACACCGTCATATCTGAAATATTGTGGTGCGAAATTCTCCGGCTGCGGTGGATGAAAAGAGGTGAGGTTTGTCGGTATTGAAAGATTTCGACGAGTTCTCCAACTTTCGTTTTTTTGCCGAAGGCAAACAACGAAGTCTAGATGGGTTAAAAAGCAAAATAAGATTCGGGCATGTGTAGATTCGGGATTTTGAGAAGGGAAACTCATACAGCTGTGGCTCCACGAGTTTATATGGAGATTTAGGATGGTGTAGAGATAGGTCTGGGAGTAGAGAACGAGTAGAAACAAATGGAATTCGATTCGGAGTAGTAGATAAAAAGTTATAAGAGTTTGAATAGAGACAGGTTTGATAAAAACTGTTTTGCACGGAAATTAAAGCAAACCCGGGACACCGATCGCAGGTACGCGTCATGGCTGGCTGGTTCGGTCTGGTTCAGTATGGATGGGCCGGCCCGTTAGACTTTTTTCTTTTTCTTTTTCTATTTACTTGTTTCCGTTATATCTTTTGCATACGAACTCCAAATGACATGATTCTTGTTTCTAAAATTTTCTAAAATCGAATAGATCATTGTAGGATCATACTTGTAATCTTTTTACTAGTTTGCAAGTAGTGGGTTTATAAATCCTTGTATATTTCATTTTATTTATATCTTTATTTGTTTATATTTATTCCATAACTTTTTCATAATAGCTCCAAATGAGCTCAATTTTGTTTCTAAAATTTTGTTGAATCTTTTTAGGCTATAATTTAGCAATAATCTCTGCCTTAGCAACAATGGGTTTTTATAAAGCTAATTTAATTCCCTTTAGGAACAAAGTGGCACATACTATTTGGGGTTTTAGTATTTTATTTTTATTTAGGAATTTTTCTTGATGCAAATATGCAATGCAATGCTCATGAATGTCATACAAATGCAAATTTTTTCTAGTACCAATTTTTAAAATCTTGGGATGTGACAGACTAAAGCCCTTAAGATGAATCTCGTCCCGAGATTCGGAATGGCTAGCAAGGTTTAGGGTGGTGTACTCGAGGCTAACCCCCTTAAGAAAACTAAACTTGGCATCTCCAACATCTAACACTTAATTGAGGAATATTGTGCTAGCTATCAATCCTTTCCAGTGGGTTCCCTTTAATAGATCCTCTAAGTAACTCCATATGTAACTATTCTTATCCATGAATGCCTCAATATGAATAATGTGATGCACCAGCATTGAAATATTACGAGCGTGTTGCATGAATTAGCGGGAACTTACTAGTCACACGGCATGGAGTGTTGAGTGCTTTCCCCATTCTCACATGGTTCACAGTTGCCTTCGGAGGTGAATCCGGCTTGGCTCCAGCTTCACTCTTCTTCTCCGGGCAGTTATCAGCATAGTGTCCCTTTTGGTTGCATTTGAAGCATATCACTTGACTAATATCCTTCCTCTGATAGTGATGGTTATGGACATTGTTGCCTCCTGAATTGTGTCCATTTCCTCCATGCTTGTGATGTCCAGAATTCCCATTACCATCATGGTTGGTACGCTTATGGTGTGATCCCGAGTTGTGATTGTTGTTCTTCCTCTTGCGTCTTTCCACTTGCTTGTGTTTTCCCTCCAGAATTCCGGCCTTGTCCATCAGTTCTTGGAGAGTGGGGCAATAGACCACTAACAGCTGTACCGAGAGCTCATCACTGAGGCCATCCAGGAACCTCTCTCTCCTCTTGGCATCAGAGTCAACATCCTCAGGGGCATAACGTGACAGATTGTTGAACTCCTCTATATATTCAGCCACGATGCGATTGGTCTGGCGCAAGTTGCGGAACTCCTTCCTCTTTAGACTTAGGACCCCTGAAGAAACATGGTTGGTCTTGAATCCTTCTTCAAACATGGCCCAAGTAACAGTGTCCAGTGGGTGGGTGATCTGGAAAGTATCCCACCAAGAAGCAGCTGGTCCCTCCAATAGGTGAGCAACAAACCTCACCTTCTCAGCATCAGTGCATCCAACAGTCACTAAATCTTTGTTCACCGAGCGCAACCAGTCAAGAGCAATCATAGGTTCAGGTGCAGTGGAGAACTTAGCTGGCCTCAGTTTCAGAAACCTGGTGAGAGCATCCTCCTGGGACTGGTTGTTCCCATTGTTGTTGTTTTTGTTGTTCTGAGCTTCCATGAATTGGGTCATCACTTGGGTTAGTTGTGCTTGAGCTGCCATAAGCTGCTCCATCTCAGTAGGTTGACGGTAAGGCGGCATTTGTTGGGACAGCATAGATAAGTTATAGATAGAAATACTAGAGAAGTAATACTACCCATAACTATATGGAACAAGCAATTGACACACAAGCAAACAATCATCACAAACAACACTCAATCCAAAATAGTTTCATTTATGTTCTAGAAGTTTTGTTTTAGTGGCATAACAACCACAAAATAGTTTCCATTGAATAATATTTATTTCGGGGGCGAACCTACAATCATAAAAGCAATGGACAGATTCTGTTCTGAAACTACAGCAGCGTTCATGAATTTTTTTGGGCACCTTAAACTCATCAGGAATTTTAGCCAATTGTTTTGTATATAGTACAGAGTTTCGAACCATCCCTATTTGTTTCAGATTTTTCCCAATTACCAATAAAATATGAAAATCCGTGCAGTACAGCTGTGTCAACAGAAAACTGCATCGAAACTATCACGAATTTTTAATCAAAACCTTCATTAATATATTATGGAATCTCACAAAAATATTCTGAAACTTTAAGGTATCAAATAGCACAACCTAAACATAATAAATCAACTATCAAACAAGTTCTTACAACAATCAATTGCTATATCTAATCGAAGTCATATCAGAACTATATGGTGGTCATCATCTAACTATTCTTAATCTAGCGCTTTCTTGCATAAGTGTTCATCTACAAGTTTGAACAAGATGAGATTATAAAAGATATATAAATGATTACAAGAATCTAATAAGTACAAAATTATGAGTTCATTGCTAGGGAGAGCCTTCCTTCTATATCATAAAAGAGAAGAGTATGAGAATTGAAATGATAAGAGATACTAGAAAGAAGTGTAAGAAGGGAATAGATAGAATCAAATAGGGTTTATAATTTCATATGGCTTTCCTATTCCAAACCTAGGTCACGATCCTACAGTCAACACATTGCTCTGATACCATCCTGTAACACCCTCGCCTGATAAGGCTGAGTTCATGTGTATAGTACAAATCTATGGATCGGTTCACTGGCACACACAGTACAGATGAATACCAAAGAATTTAATAGTGCATTATAATTAACGAATTAATCCAGAATTTGCAATTATTACAATAATTCTTAGCTCAAGGCTAGCTCAATATTAAGTAGCATACGGAAGCATAAACAATTGATAGACTCCATCTTCAATTGTGCCACAGGCGAACAACTGTTGAGTGGAGTATTGCGACCTATTCGATCACTCAGAATTTGAATAATAACCTGCAACATAAAACATAGCAGCCCCGAAGGGTCAATACTTGGAATGCATGGCAAGTAGAGCTATTAAAGGAGACAATAAACCTAGCATCTACATGCTTATTTGGCAAGTGGAGCTGTGGATAGCTTGTATTTTCAAATACCTTTGTCCTACTTTCATAATCAGTTTTTGATTTTCTTTGAAAAGATCCCAATTAAGTTAACCCCTCAACATTAAAGCAATTAGAAAATTAGAATGAGCGAGAAAACATGTCATGAACTCAATATCAAGCAACTCAGATGTCCATAACCGGGGACACGGCTAATCGATTAGTTTATACACCCTGCAGGGGTTAGTACACTTTACCCATGTGACTTGGCCAGCCCAGCTCGTACCACCACTCTCATATTGGGTGATGATAGGGAGAAGTCCAAGAAGGGACCGTTCGGGAAGTAGCTCCCCAAACCCGACACGCACTGGTCCAACCTACCAAAATTTCTACATCTCTGGATACGTGGGTTCGAGTTACCACAACCTACTGAGTCCAACCAACCGCCCATTCCATTATTGGTACATGGTTGTACACGTAAGCTACAAAATAAATAAGCCAATCATTTTCTCTTGACACCTGGGTGCCTTTCCGCAATGATACCACCAAAAATTATCAATCCCATCATACCCAGGAGATTCATTGATTAAGTTATTTTTAATTTTCACAAACCAACACATTTAGAAACAACTTTCAGTGATGTAACCCATCCCTCGTTCATCATAGCATGGCTAAGCACATCTACCAACGGTGGCTCATCTATAGGAAAAACCCTACCACATAATAGGACATAGCATAGCGATAGTAATATCCTACACATGCATCTAAAAAATACACGACAATGCATTGAAAATAGTAGGATAACATCATGAAAAAAGTAGCATCTACTTGCCTTGGTTGTAGTTGAAGTCGTTCAAACACTCGTTGCAATCACACACGTTGCACTCCTCGCAATCTATCGAACAAACAATTGCATACAACATAAACAATAGCACATAGAGATCAAACAAATGCAACAAATGCATGCATGACAATTTAATAAGTCACAATGGTCGTTACTTTAGTTCTTTAAACAATACTAAAGTATATGATGCATGCAAGAGGCCAATTAATGCAATGGAGTACTTGTTATTAATAATTACTTGCCAATATAGGGTTTTTAATAGTTCTGTTGTAACGCCTGTTCTAACTGTCGAATTAAATTTGTTTCTTGGGTTTACTGGATAGAGGACATTAATACGAACCAGTAGGCATTGGATTCACCCTAATCGGAGTTATAGATCTTTCTGTATGATTTAAATAGTGTTTAATGGGGTTTAAACGATTCATATAGTTTCTATTGCCTAAAAATCAAACAAAAATTATATCTGTAATCTCCACGTGATTTTGATTCCAGGGACATATTGTTTTTAATTTTCTGAGCAATATTCGAATTACTATGATTTTAATACTCTAAATAAGCCATTAAACTATTTATTTATTTGCTGTGAAACCTTACAGTATTTTCCTGAAACATTTGCATATTGATGATCTACATGGAACCCGCTTTCCATTGGTATATCATTTATATTTTTGTGATATGCACATAATTTACTATGAATTTAATGATTTTTGAAGCCATTAAAACTAATTAAACTACTACGGGGCAAATAGTCCGCAAAAGCAAGATCCAACCATATATTATTAATCTACATTATAGTAGCTTCAATTTGATATATTGTTCATATTTTTGGGAGTTACAGATAATTTCTTATGAATTTATTAACCTAAAAGACCGTTAAAACTAATTAAATCATTACAGTAAGTACGTACTGTAAAGGTTGGATCTATTCTGATAACATGATTCTACGTAAAATTATCTTCAATTTGATATATTATACGCAATTCTTGGATGTGGTATGAATTTCTAATGAATTTTACAAGTTAGATCTATAATATGCGATTTTAAATTCGAACGGAATATTCCAGAGAATATTCCGCTGACTGGACAGGTTGACTTTGCATGCCGACTGGGACTAAATGCTGACCTGACGTTGACACGTGGCGAGATCCGGTTGGCTCGTACCCCTTCGCGGAATCGATCTAATCCTAGCCGTTGGGATGAGATCCAGTGGTTAGGATAGGAGATTGACCCGATTTTGGCTCAGAATAGACAAGAAATAGATCTGTATTAGAGAGACAAATCCATAGGTCAAATCAAAAAACTTAGAACATAAAAGTTGTAGGGAATTATTAGTCCTACCTTCTCACCAAAGGAATTTGGATTTGAATAAACGAGCGCGAGTACATCTTGGATTTACACCATCATATCTGAAATATTGCGGTGCGAAATTCTCCAGCTGTGGTGGACGAAAAGAGGTGAGGTTTGTCGGGATTGAAAGATTTCGCTCTAACTTTCGTTTTTTGGCTGAAGGCAAACAACGAAGTCTAGATGGGTTAAAAAGCGAAATAATATTCGGGCATGTATAGATTCGGGATTTTGAGAAGGGAAACTCGTACAGCTGTGGCTCCACGAGTTTATATGGAGATTTAGGATGGTGTAGAGATAGATCTTGGAGTAGAGAACAAGTAGAAACAAACGGAAGTCGATTCGGAGTTGTAGATAAAAAGTTATAAGAGTTTAAATAGAGATAGGTTTGACAAAAATTGTTTTGCACGGAAATTAAAGCAAACCTGGGACACCGATCGCAGGTACGCGTCCTGGCTGGCTGGTTCGGTCCGGTTCGGTCCGGATGGGCCGGCCCGTTAGACTTTTTTCTTTTTCTTTTTCTATTTACTTGTTTCCGTTATATCTTTTGCATACGAACTCCAAATGACATGATTCTTGTTTCTAAAATTTTCTAAAATCGAATAGATCATTGTAGGATCATATTTGTAATCTTTTTACTAGTTTGCAAGTAGTGGGTTTATAAATCCTTGTATATTTCATTTTATTTATATCTTTATTTGTTTGTATTTATTCCATAACTTTTTCATAATAGCTCCAAATGAGCTTAATTTTGTTTCTAAAATGTTGTTGGATATTTTTAGGCTTTAATTTAGCAATAATCTCTGCCTTAGCAATAATGGGTTTTTATAAAGCTAATTTAATTCCTTTTAGGAACAAAGTGGCACATACTATTTGGGGTTTTAGTCTTTTATTTTTATTTAGGAATTTTTCTTGATGCAAATATGCAATGCAATGCTCATGAATGTCATACAAATGGAAATTTTTTCTAGTACCAATTTTTAAAATCTTGGGATGTGACAGACTAACCCCCTTAAGATGAATCTCGTCCCGAGATTCATAATGCCTAGCAAGGTTTG
The DNA here is from genome assembly GCA_916181665.1 of Avena sativa. Taxonomy (NCBI): domain Eukaryota; kingdom Viridiplantae; phylum Streptophyta; class Magnoliopsida; order Poales; family Poaceae; genus Avena; species Avena sativa. The sequence goes on along the minus strand of OV702280.1, from coordinate 252,238,668 downwards.
GGGTGGTGTACTCGAGGCTAACCCCCTTAAGAAAACTAAACTTGGCATCTCCAACATCTAACACTTAATTGAGGAATCTTGTGCTAGCTATCAATCCTTACTAGTGGGTTCCCTTTAATAGATCCTCTAAGTAACTCCATATGTAACTATTCTTATCCATGAATGCCTCAATATGAATAATGTGATGCACCAGCATTGAAATATTATGAGCGTGTTGCAGGAATTAGCGGGAACTTACTAGTCACACGGCATGGAGTGTTGAGTGCTTTCTCCATTCTCACATGGTTCACAGTTGCCTTCGGAGGTGAATCCGGCTTGGCTCCAGCTTCACTCTTCTTCTCCGGGCAGTTATTAGCATAGTGTCCCTTTTGGTTGCATTTGAAGCATATCACTTGACTAATATCCTTCTTCTGATAGCGATGGTTATGGCCATTGTTGCCTCCTGAATTGTGTCCATTTCCTCCATGCTTGTGATGTCCAGAATTCCCATTACCATCATGGTTGGTACGCTTATGGTGTGATCCCGAGTTGTGATCGTTGTTCTTCCTCTTGCGTCTTTCCACTTGCTTGTGTTTTCCCTCCAGAATTCTGGACTTGTCCATAAGTTCTTGGAAAGTGGGGCAATAGACCACTAACAGCTGTACCGAGAGCTCATCACTGAGGCCATCCAGGAACCTCTCTCTCCTCTTGGCATCAGAGTTAACATCCTCAAGGGCATAACGCGACAAATTGTTGAACTCCTCTATATATTCAGCCACGGTGCGATTGGTCTGGCGCAAGTTGCGAACTCCTTCCTCTTCAATCACACACGTTGCAATCACACACGTTGCACTCCTCGCAATCTATCGAACAAACAATTGCATACAACATAAACAATAGCACGTAGAGATCAAACAAATGCAACAAATGCATGCATGACAATTTAATAAGTTGCAATGGTCGTTACTTTAGTTCTCTAAACAATACTGAAGTATATGATGCATGCAAGAGGCCAATTAATGCAATGGAGTACTTGTTATTAATAATTACTTGCCAATATAGGGTTTTTAATAGTTCTGTTGTAATGCCTGTTCTAACTATCGAATTAAATTTGTTTCTTGGGTTTAATGGATAGAGGACATTAATACGAACCATTAGGCGTTGGATTCACCCTAATCGGAGTTATAGATCTTTCTGTATGATTTAAATAGTGTTTAATGGGTTTTAAACGATTCATATAGTTTCTGTTGCCTAAAAATCAAACAAAAATTATATCTGTAATCTTCATGTGATTGTGATTCCAGGGACATATTATTTCTAATTTTCTGAGCAATATTTGAATTACTATGATTTTAATACTCTAAATAAGCCATTAACCTATTTCTTTAATTGCTGCGAAACCTTACAGTATTTGCCTAAAACATTTGCATATTGATGATCTACATGAAACCAGCTTTCCATCGGTATATCATTTATGTTTTTGTGATATGCACATAATTTACTATGAATTTAATGATGTCTGAAGCCATTGAAACTAATTAAATTACTACGGGGTAAATAATCCGCAAAATCTGGATCCAACCATATATTATTAATCTACATTATAGTAGCTTCAATTTGATATATTGTTCATATTTTTCGGAGTTACAGATAATTTCTTATGAATTTATTAACCTAAAAGGCCGTTAAAACTAATTAAATCATTACAGTAAGTACTTACTATAAAGGTTGGATCTATTCTGATAACATGATTTTACGTAAAATTATCTTCAATTTGATATATTATACGCAATTTTTGGACGTGGTATGAATTTCTAATAAATTTTACAAGTTAGATCTATAATATGCGATTTTAAATTCGAATAGAATATTCTAGAGAATATTCCGCTGACTGGACAGGTTGACTTTGCATGCTAATTGAGACTAGATGCTGACCTGACCTTGACAGGTGGTGAGATCCGGTTGGCTCGTACCCCTTCACGGAATCGATCTAATCCTGGCCGTTGGGATAAGATCCAGTGGTTAGGATAGGAGATTGACCCGATTTTGGCTCAGAATAGACAAGAAATAGATCTGTGTTAGAGAGACAAATCCATAGGTCAATTTGAAAAACTTAGAACATGAAAGTTGTGGGGAATCATTAGTCCTACCTTCTCACCAAAAGAATTTGGATTTGAAGAAACGAGCGCGAGTACGTCTTGGATTTACACCGTCATATCTGAAATATTGCGGTGAGAAATTCTTCGGCTGTGGTGGATGAAAAGAGGTGAGGTTTGTCGAGATTGAAAGATTTCAATGAGTTCTCCAACTTTCGTTTTTTGGCCGAAGGCAAACAACAAAGTCTAGATGGGTTAAAAAGCGAAATAAGATTCGGACATGTGTAGATTCGGGATTTTAAGAAAGGAAACTCGTACAGCTGTGGCTCCACGAGTTTATATGGAGATTTAGGATGGTGTAGAGATAGGTCTTAGAGTAGAGAACAAGTAGAAACAAATGGAAGTCGATTCGGAGTTGTATATTAAAAGTTATAAGAGTTTGAATAGAGATAGGTTTGACAAAAACTGTTGTGCACGGAAATTAAAGCAAACCTGGGACACCGATCGCAGGTACGCGTCCTGGCTGGCTGGTTCGGTCCGGATGGGCCGGCCCGTTAGACTTTTTTTCTTTTTCTTTTTCTATTTACTTGTTTCCCTCATATCTTTTGCATACAAACTCCAAATGACATGATTCTTGTTTCTAAAATTTTCTAAAATCAAATATATCATTGTAGGATCATATTTATAATCTTTTTACTAATTTGCAAGTAGTGGGTTTATAAATCCTTGTATATTTCATTTTATTTATATCTTTATTTGTTTGTATTTATTCCATATCTTTTTCATAATAGCTCCAAATGAGCTCATTTTTGTTTCTAAAATTTTTGTAATAGTTATTGGATCTTTTTAGGCTATAATTTAGCAATAATCTCTGCCTTAGCAACAATGGGTTTTTATAAAGCTAATTTAATTCCCTTTAGGAACAAATTGGCACATACTATTTGGGGTTTTAGTCCTTTATTTTTATTTAGGAATTTTTCTTGATGCAAATATGCAATGCAATGCTCATGAATGTCATACAAATGCAATTTTTTTCTAGTACCAATTTTTAAAATCTTGGGATGTGACAGTGCATGGTCGAGCCATGCACGAAGAACAAGAAGAACTCTCCAGACTTAGCAATTCGATTGATACCCCAAAGATTACAAGTGCTCCTTGAGCTGTACAAGCTAGAGTTCACAGCACTAGTTCCCTACTTGGTCCAACCCCTTCTACTACTGCTATGCCCTCCCTTATATAGGCAGTGCTAGCTAGCTAATACCCCTTTGGGTTCTAGGGTTTACTGTTTGGATCTTGGTCCCTACAATGTGCGCCGGGTCATGGGCTTGCCCTAAGCCCAGAGGCCCGGTCTATAAAGCTTGACAGCTAACGGTCTTCTGTTACGCTGCTTCTTGTTCCTTTTGGCGTCATGCTGTTACTTTCCACGTCAGCGTATGCTTTGGGCGTCACCCGACTCCTTTTGTGTCACCCGGCGTCACCCTTCTCTTTTGACCATGATTTACCATGGTCCCTCCTGAACCTTACTCGGAAAGGTACCACACGTCCTTCTTGACTTGGCCCTTCCTCGGTCGACTCGGCTCGTCGGTTCCTGCAAGGGTTACAACTTTGTCCTATGCGGGCCGACATATTTTGTATGTCGGCTTTCATGCTTATCTTACCCGGCCGTTCTTACCCGGCCTGGTTCTTTCTTTACTCGGAGCCAACCCAGCTGCGCTATGTTTCCCCTCTCGTGACGCTACCGGGGGTTATCCCCCCGACATTAGTCCCCGAAGCTGGTGAGGTCTAGCAGTTCAAGCTGTTAGGCATCTCCAGGTTCCTTTTGTGTGAGTGGAACTTAGTTTTTGTCTTTATCTATCGCAATTTCGCACCTTGCCGGGTCAGTCTGACAATTTCCGGGTCGACTCTTTGACTTCTGGCTCATTCTTGCCTCGAGCCGAGTTATTTTGGCCAATTCCGAGTCATTTTTGGAGTGCTTCAGTCACTGACAACTGGTAATCATGATTACTTGCCTCAATTTTTGTTCCAAGCTCTAGCGACATAGTGACGGCTGCGCAGTTATTCCCCGTCACTGTGCCAGTCCCATCGACCTATGCCTCTTGTCCTTCTAGTCATGACGTGGCACGGGATTTTTCATGTATCCTTGGCTACGTGGCGCTTGCTGATTGGCTTTTCTGGCCTGATACACGGCCACACGCTGGCCGCACGGCACAGATAGATCCCACGACCGGGGTTTTTAGTGTCCTTAAGTAGGCGTTGGAGGTTTCCACTTCCCCCACGCCCGTTCAGTTTTCCCTTGCCCTTTCTTCTTCCTTGCGCCCGCAAAATCAAACTGCCCCTTTTGCGGTTTCCTCTTCTTCCTATCCTTGTGTTGCAATCGCCCCCTTCTTCTTTCCATTCCACTACGGGTCCACGCTGTTCCAAGCCTCTTCCAACCGCGGAGGAGACTGAATTTGCTGATCTCATGGATGCTCGTGACGGCGCCGATGGTGCTGAGGAGCAGGAGATTCCCGCCGGCGAGCACAGCGGCTGGGAAGGCTCGGAGGTCTCCACCGAAGAAGTGGAGTGGCTCCGCTCCACCAGACGCATTCCACTGCAAGTGGATTGCCGTCTCCCCACCGGTGAGATTTCTCCCAAACCCCAAGCTGACGAGCGGGTGGTTTTCCTTTCTCATTTTGAACGCGGTTTCGCTCTTCCTATGAGCACCTTCTTCTCCTCGTTTCTTTCCACCTTCCATCTGCAAACCCACCATCTTCCTGCCAATGCGATTGACTCTCTTTCTTGTTTCATCTCCGCTTGCGAGGCCTACCTTGGAATTTGGCCTATAGTTCCTTTGTGGGCCAAATATTTTGGCTTTAAGGTTCAGATTGTTCCCCAGCCCGGTGCTCCTCGATCCGAGAATAGGACGACCCGGCGCGATGCTGCTAGCATCACGCCCAGGAGAGATTCTATCTTTCCTCGGGTTACTGGTATTGACTCCTGCAAGAAGTGGTATAGAACCTATTTCTATGTCAAAAACAGCGGGTCCACTAATAACATCCGGCTTCCCCCTTTCTCGCATGAGGTCCCAACAAGAAGCACTGGCAGCTTGACCCGCGCGACCAAGACCGGGCGGTAAACGAGGCTAACGCAATCTTGGAAAGGCTGTCATCGCCGGATGAAAACTTTCATCTCGCCGACTCTGACCTCATGTGCACCTTCGTCTCACGCCGAGTTAGCCCCATCCAAGCGAGGATCCACAAGATGTGCTTCATGAGTGGATCCCACGATCCCACTCGGCACTCCACTAAGGAGCTCACCCAAGACTCCATTTCCCGCTGAGTAAGCTCAATCTTTAAATTGAACTTGGCGGATGATTGGGCTTGGAGTTGCCCACCGTTTAGCCGGGTCAGGCCTGTCCCCTGGGTAAGTTTTCCGAATCACTTTCTTACTGAGTGGGCTTTAGCTCTTTTACCACTCTTAGTTTAGTTTTTAGTTTCTCATTCTGTTTGTCCTCTGCAAAATCTCCTTCACCAGGTTGATGACAGTACTGTCCCTCCTGCTGGTTATAACGGGGATCGCTCCGACTCGGATGAGGTTGAGTATGACCTGGAGTGCTTCATGCCCATCCCGCATTCTGCGACTGCTTCAACTTCGGGTAAGAGTCAATCTCGTAATCCCTTACAAGATTGGTCTGATGATGATGAGGATGATGATTGTATGCTTTTGGAGGTATACGCCTTCTGACCTTAATCTCCTAGCTTATCGGAGTAAGACCGTTATTTACTTATGCAGCTGGCCAGGTACATGACACTCCTTCTCTTGCCGTGGGTGGAGTCGGCAAGGTCCCCGTCGCCAAGCCAAAGCGACAAGGAGCTTCCTCCAGCACCGAGCCGGCCAAGAAGAACAAGTTCACTCCGGCAGCTCCTGCTGCCTCTGCTACTGCCATCCTAGCTGAGATTCGTCAAGGTGTCGGGCGTCGAGTCACACGCCGAGTCATCCGTGACCCGGTTGTCACCGGGTAAGTTTTTGTACTCTGCCTTCTCTATTATTTTCCTTTTCGTCACTGACGTTTTCTTATATATGTCTCGTTGTTTTCAGCACCGCACTTCTATCGGCAAGCCAGGTTGCGTCTAGCATTGCCTCGCTGCTAAGGTCTGCGCCTCCTCCAACTGACTCGGCGGTGCCGAGTCCCGTCTGGGTCGAAGCTCCCACTGTTAAGGCTCACGCCTCTTAGTGTTAGTCAGACCTGGTGGGTCATATGGCTGACGCCCCTGGCGCTGGCCAGGAGAAACTTCCTGATCTTGGTGCCCGTGACTCTGGCGCCGAGAAACCTTCCGCCACCAGTTCCTCTGGCATCGGCCCTTAGGCTGGTGTGAATGAACAACTTCTTGATCTTGGAGCCAGCAAAACCGCTGAGCCCAGTCAGCCGGCTCCACGATCTTCTCCAAATCCCCCTGCTCGCTCTCCAATTCTGTCAAAGGGCCAGACCCAGCCCAAGGCTTCTGGCTCTGCTCGCCCTACATCCGGAAAATCCACCTCCTCTAAGCAGACAACGCTGGTCTGCGCTCCGAGTTCAGCTCCCCAGATCCGGCCTCTGATGTTGGCGACCATGATCGCTTCAACGGGTAAGGGGGGCGAATCTGTGGCTACCGGGTCAGGTGATGTCTCTCAGGCTGTTACCCTCCATGCTAGTGCCGTAGTAACTCGTGCCAATGTGGGAACCACCCTGAAAACGGGTCGGGTTCTCACTCGGACGCTTAGTGGCAAGAGCCTAGGTTCGGCTGAGCCTTACTCCATGGCATGGAATGCAGCTGGCAAGCAGGAGGTCAGCACCCATGCCGACAAGAAACTAAAGCTGGGCCCCAAGGCCGTCTCTGACATGACCCAACAGGCCATTTCTTTGATGGCCCGTGATGACGAAGTGAACGAGGTAAAATATCTTCTTCTCTTCTATACTGTTGAGTATTTCCTTTATGCATATCACCTAGTCCCCGAGGTTACGATTGAGTAAGGCACTTACTCGGCCGTAAGCTCTCACCAATTACTTTAATCTTTGAATCCCAAGCTTGCATGTTAGAGCTTCGATCCCTAGCCCTCGAGGTTACTGTCGAGTAAGGAACTTGCTCGGCTGTAAGCTCTTAAGCTATTTGATTTCTTTATGCCAAACTCATGTTAGAGCTTCAATCCCTAGCCCTCGAGGTTACTATCGAGTAAGGAACTTACTCGGCTATAAGCTCTTAAGCTCTTTGATTTCTTTATGCCAAACTCATGTTAGAGCTTCAATCCCTAGCCCTCGAGGTTATTGTCGAGTAAGGAACTTACTCGGCTGTAAGCTCTTAAGCTCTTTGATTCAGCCGGCTTTTGACTTGACCTTTCTTTATTGTATATCCTCTTTGTTCAGCTCACGCATAACGAGCGCACCAAGGTGCACCAAGCTCTCGTCCTGGCGCATCGCAAGCTCGAACTTGAGTATGATAAGCTACAAACTGACATCCACGGCCAAGGTAATATCCTTATCCGTCCTTTTTCTTTTCGGCGTTCTTTTCTTTGGTTCATTATCTCAATCCTTCCTCGTTCTTTTTTCGCAGCCTCCGCTCAGTCCACAATAAACGCTCTTCACTCGCAGATCAGCGAGGCCGAGGGTAAGTTTCTTGCTTCATTGATGTGATAGCTAAAATTTTCTGCTGGTGCTGACAAGCAATGAAGTTTCTTGCTTCATTCACTCGCAGAAGAGAAGCACCAAACCGAGATCCAGAAGGAGCGAGACGAGGTGACTCGGCTGAAGAAGCTGATTGCCGAGTCAGAGCAGAAGCACTTGGCCGAGGTGAAAGGGTTGAGGGAGGAACTTGCTGAGAAGAATGAGCAGCAGGCCGCCAGCACCGAGAATACCAAGAGGCTGCTCGACGAAACCGAATCATCGGTCGAGTCGGCAAATCTAAACTTGGACGCCCTTCAAGCCAAGGCCAAGACTTGTCAGAGCAAACTCGCCGCCATCAACTTCTTTCTCGGTAGTGAGTTCTTACTCTTTACGCACGGTATAAGTCCTTCTGGACTTCTTCCATCTGCCCTTATTATTTGCTAACTTTCTCTTTTTGCTTGCAGAGAATTTTCCTGAGGCCAACATGTTTGCCATCCGAGCCATGAAGAAAATGAGGGCCGAAGCTAGTGCTCCTACTGACGGCGAGGTGTCCATGGAGGAGCTTCTCGAAGCGGTGTCTGAACGGGCCAGGACCCTCAAGTCTTGCGGTGTGTACTTGCTCAAGTCGGCTATCCATGCGTTTCGCATGCTCTAGCTGGATGAAGACCCACCCGAACTCATCGAACCACTTGACGAGAGACTGCTCCTTACTGAAGACCGGCTGGATCAATGGCGTGAGTCGGCCGGCCGAGCTGCAGTAGACAAGGCTCTCTCCTTCGTGCTTTCATGGTACGAGGACATCAACCTTGATGTTCTTGCTCGCATAAGGGGGGATGGAAAATGGCTGAATGACCCGGAGCTGATCAAGAAGCGCCAGGAGCAAGCTGATGCCATGATCAAGTACACCATGGTGCACACTTGGTCTGAAGGCCCCAGCTTCCTCGACCTTGGCGACCCGCTCATCGAAGTTGCTGATGAAGAGGGTGGCGACAACGAAGCAACTGAGTCAAATGGTCCTCATGACCCGACCACCGATGTCCCTCACTTGGCCGATGCTCCCAGCCATGCTCCTGGCTCCAAGAGTGCTCCTCCGGGTTCGTCTGCTTCTTAGGCCAACAAATACTCAAACTTTTATTAGATCCCCGGTATGCTGGGTACAGATGTAACATACATTGCACTTTAAGTTTGATTATGTGCCTTTTGATAAGCTTTATATGTTTGCGTTATGTTCTAAGTGCGAATCATTCAAGGGCAAGTCCCCGAGTTTCATTTTGCCGTGTCACCTTTCCTTGCCTTTGGCCCCTGTCTACCTTTTTCGGTATTCGACATTAGAGTCTCAAAGTACTAAGGATATAGTTAACGGGTATGAAACTTGGATCACTTGGTTGAGATTACTCGACACGTAGTATAATGCGACCTACGGAGAGTTAGGCAAAAAACTAAAGCCGACTCGTGTTTCTCCTTTGTACTTATCCGGTGTTCGTGTTTACCCGTCTTACATCTTTTTCTCTTGCTTGCCATGAAGCCGTGTTTTCGGACAACAACATAGTCGAAGAGTTGATTTCTTTCGAGTAAACAGTACTTTTTTCGAGATAAATTTCGGGTATCACGCTAGCCGACATAAAACAATTGAGATGGAAAATTTAAGGGGTAGTCCCCGAGTCAGTTTTTCGAAGCATACCATTTTATTATCAGCACATAGCCGGCACACATGTCCGACATATGAGAGTTCGAGTGATACATGCATTGCTTCTCCTAAGTATAGAAGGGACGAAGTAGTGCCACATTCCGTGGCCTTTTGGTCTCATCTCCTAACCTGTCCGCCTTGTTCTTTTGCGCTTCACGAGCGTCTATGAGATAATAAGAATCATTGTGCAATGTTTTGCTTACAATGAATGGACCTTCCCATGGGGGTGATAACTTATGCATTCCTGCTGTGCGCTGCACCAGCCTGAGCACCAAATCCCCTTCTCGAAAAACACGAGGTTGCACTTTTTGGCTATGGTAGCGTCGGAGATTTTGTTGATATATAGCAGATCTGGATAATGCCAGTTCCCTTGCTTCTTCGAGTAAGTCTACTCCATCTTCTCGAGCCTCTTTTACCTCGGCTTCCGAGTATTGCCTTATCCTTGGCGAATCATATTCTATGTCGGCAGGCAAAACTGCTTTAGCCCCATATACAAGGAAAAATGGCGTATAACCAGTTGACCGATTCAGAGTTGTTCTTAGGCTCCATAGTACTAAGGGTAGTTCCTCTATCCATCAACCAGGTGATCTCTGGAGTGGTTCCATTAAGCGGGGTTTTATCCCTGACAGAACTAAGCCATTAGCCCGTTCAACTTGTCCATTTGATTCTGGATGGGTGACTGATGCTACGTCGAGTCTTATTCGGTGTTGCCCACAGAAACGAGCAAAAGCTCCTTTGGCAAAGTTTGTGCCATTGTCAGTGATCACACTGTGTGGGTAACCGTATCTGAGGATTATATCCCTTAAGAATGTGATAGCTATTTTACCGTCCAATTTCTTGATTGGTTTCACTTCTATCCACTTGGTGAACTTATCAATCATGACCAAGATATGAGTCATGCCTCCCCTTGCTGGTTTGAATGGTCCTACCATATCTAGGCACCATACTGCAAAAGGCCAAGTGATTGGTATAGTCTTCAATTCAGACGCTGGTAAATGTGACTTGGATGCATAGTGTTGACAACCACTGCATCTTCCGACTAACTCTTGCGCTTGTGCCAATGCGCTTGGCCAGTAGAATCCATGTCGGAATGCCTTGGCTACCAATGCTCTTGATGATGCATGGTGCCCGCACTCTCCTTGATGGATATCCAATAAGATCTCCTGGCCTTTCTCTGGGCTGATACAACGCTGCAGTACACTTGTCACACTTCGCTTGTAGAGTTCCTTGTTGATTATGGTGTACGATTTTGCTCTTCGTGCTGTTTGCCTTGCCAACGTTTCATCACTCGGCAAGGCCCTATCTTCCAAATAGCTGAATATTGGATGTGCCCATGTTGGTATTAGTAATTCCGGGTCTGCCTCAACGTCAATATCCATTGGTTCCGCCGACATATGCTCTACCGACATGACCTGAGGAGTCCCCGAGTGTGATTCAACGATCCCTCAATTGAACAAATCAGCCCCCGAGTCACTAGAACCTACCCTTGAGTCGATGTCCATTGGCACTTCATCTGATTCCTGACTCGCCGGGATGACCCTAACTGATTCGGACTCTGGTGACGGCTTGATCGATGGCTTCCTGAGATGCTCCAGCGCTACCCCTGGTGGTATTGCTTGCCTAGATGATCCTAGTTTGTATAGTACATCTGCTGCCTCATTTTCTGCTCTAGGAATGTGATGAAATTCACAACCGTCAAAATATCCCGAAATTTGTTGCACGTGGAAACGATATAATGCCATGTTTGCGTCCATCGCATCCCAATGTCCAGACACTTGCTGAATCACCAAATCCGAATCGCCAAAACACATGATCCTTTTGATACCAATTTACTTGGCTACTTTAATGTCGTGGACAAGTGCTTCATACTCGGCAACGTTGTTGGAAGCAGCAAAATGAATCTACAACACGTACCTCAGTTGACCCTCTTTGGAGATGTGAGCACTATCCCGGCGCCCAGACCCATTTTCGTCTTGGACCCGTAAAAATGCATTTTCCAGTAATTCGGATCTGGCAGTGGTGGTTCGTACTGTATTTCCATCCATTCTACAAAGAAATCTGCAACAGCTTGAGATTTTATTGCATCTCTCCTATCATATTGTAGAGTGTATGGTGCCAGTTCGATGGCCCATTTGACGACTCGGTCACTGGCATCTTTGCTGCCCAATATATCCGAGATAGGTGCCTCGCATATTACCCGTATTGGGTGTTCTTGAAAATAATGTTTCAGCTTCTTTGCTGCCATATATACTCCATATGTCATCTTCTGATAATGCGGGTAATTCTGTTTCGAGACAGAGAGCACTTCGCTCAAGTAATACACCGGTCTTTGGACTGATTTCCCCCCTTCTTCACGTTCAACCACTATTACTGCACTTACAACTCTGTTGGTTGCGGCGACATAGAGCAACATTGGCTCCTTAGATAATGGTGATGCTAATATTGGTGTTGTTGCCAACATTTTATTTAATTCATGGAAAGCGCTATCAGCTTGCTGTGTCCATGTGAATTTGTCTGATTTTTTCATCAGCTGATATAGTGGTAGGGCTTCTTCACCTAGCTGACTAACAAACCTGCTCAACGAAGCTAGGCATCCAGTAAACTTCTGGACATCATTGAGGGTTTTTAGCAATTCCATTCTTTCGATGGCCCTGATCTTTGTCGAGTTGGCTTTGATTCCTCGGCTGGATACAAGGAATCCGAGTAACTTGCCAGCCGGGACACCAAATGTACAATTTTCCGGGTTAAGCTTCATCTGGAATCTTCTCAAGTTTGCGAATGTTTGACGCAAGTCCTCAATTAGAGTATGACTTTGTTTGGTTTTTATTACCACGTCATCGACGTATACTTGAACATTTTTGTCCAATTGATCTTGCAAACATTTTTGCATGCATCTTTGATATGTTACGCCTGCATTTCTCAATCCGAATGGCATGGTGCGATAGAAATAAGCCTCGTACGGGGTGATAAAAGATGTCTTTATTTGATCATTTGGATTCAGTGGTATCTGATGGAATCCTGAATACGCATCCAAAAATGACAACAACTCACACCTAGCAGTAGAATCTATGACTTGATCGATCCGAGGCAGGGGAAATGGATCTTTTGGACACGCCTTATTGAGGTTCGTGTAATCAATACACATGCGCTATACCACTGCTATGTTCGGGTCATCTTTTTTCTTCTCAACCAAGACTGGACTTGACAACCAGTCCGGGTGTAGTACTTCCAAGATGAATCCAGCAGCTAAAAGTATTGCAATCTTGACAGCTATTACTTTCCTCCTATCTTCGGTGAAGCGGCGGAGGGGTTGCTTCACCGGCTTGGCATCTGGTCTTACATGAAGAGAGTGCTCAGCCAGCTCCCTCGGAACTCCTTGCAGATCTTGAGTGGACCATGCAAAGATATCCCGATTCTCACGGAGGAAGCTGGTGAGCTCGCTTTCCTATTTGTCTGTAAGGCCAGCCCCAATGGTAACTGTGCGCTCTGGGAAAGTGTCATCCACTTGCACCTTCTTGGTTTCCTTGGTAGCTTGAAATGACACACTGCCATGCGGGTTGGTGAGTGTCGGCATGGACATTTGTGCTACTTTGGCCAATGATGCCACTTCCAACATCTGACATTTCTCTTGTGCTATGACGAGTGACTCGGCCAGTGAAGATCCGGATGAGGCATAAGCAATAGATCTTTTGTAGTCCCCTTCAACTATGATCACCCTACATGGGCCTGGCAGCTTCATCTTTAAGTAAGCCATATAGGTAGTAGCCATGAATCTTGCCATAGCCGGCCTGCCGAGTAAGGCGTGATAAGAGCTGACCAAATCCACTACCTCAAACTCTATGGCCTCAGTGCGACAGTTCTCTCTGTTGCCGAATAAGACGTCGACCCAGATCTTGCCAATTGGCTCACAGGACAATCCCGGCACAATACCGTGGAAAGTGGTCTTAGTTGGCTCCAGCATGTTCATGGTAATGCCCAACTTGAGCATTGTATCCTTATACATGATGTTGATGCTACTGCCACCGTCAATCGGCACTTTTGAAAACTTGACATTGATATCTGGGCCCATGAATGTTGGATCCAAAACCAGAGCATATCCTCCTTGGGTTGGCATGATCTTGGGGTGATCATTTATACTCCAAGTTATCTCTTGCTCAGACCAATGCATGTACTTGGGGATTGCAGGCATCATGGCATTCACCTCCATCATTCGTCGCTGCTGGATCTTTTTGTCATTTGGCTCTGTGACAAAGACAACATAACTCTGGTGATGTTCTCTGTACTCATTTCTAGTTCCATGACTGACATGAGCGTCGTCACCTCTTAGATTGTGCACCTGGTGCACAACTTCTCTTCTTTCTTGATTCTGATACCTCGGCTACCTGTTTTCATATATGTTGTCTGCTCCCACTATCTGAGCATTTCCTCCTGTAAGTGGTGGAGGGGGAGGTGGTGGAAGCTGCTTATTTGGCGAGTCCACTCTATCTCCTTTCTGAAACTAAGTGCATTGCCTCGTCGTGTGATTGGCTGGTTTACTCGGACTAGGCGTGTGAATCTTACACGGCTGATCCAACATCATCTCATCATAGGTGTATTTTTGTCGGTCCTGATACTGCTTCCTTTGATCGTATGGCCTTTTGCTGTCATTCTTTGGCACCCATTGTTGTTGTCCATTTGTACTTTGACGCTGACTGCTTCCAGCATCTGGATGATCCTGACTCACAGCCGCAACCTGCGTCGAACCATACCTGTAATCTGGTCTTTCGTCTCTTCTCTTGCTTCTGTATTCGGATCTTTCCTAGCGCCTTTGCGATCCGGCAGCGTCATAGATCTGAGTCTCAGTCATCCCGTCTACCGACATGAGCAGCGGCTGAGTCGGATCTCCTAACGCATACGAGTCAGCGATTCTTATTGTCTCTGCCAGGCTTGCCGGCATATCTCTTTGTAACCTTTGCCACATCACACTTCCATGTCTACATCCTTGTGCAAACCATGCGATTTCTTGTGACTCGATTACCCCTTCACAAGAGTTACGCATCGTACACCACCTTGTGAGGAATTCCCTGTCTGTTTCATTCGGTATTTGCTTGCACATTGCCAGTTGTTGTGGGCGATTCGGCCTCTTGTAAGTGCTCGTAAAATTGCTCACGAAGGCGTCGTGAAAATTGATCCAACTGTTGATGCTTCCGGGTGGCAAATTGTTCAACCATACCTGAGCTGGTCCTTCCAACATCTGCGACACATAACGTATTGCCCATCTCAAGTTTCCCTGCGCGATCTTCACAGCGGTTCCATAATCTATGAGCTAGTCCTCTGGCTTTGTGCTTCCATCATACGTTTTTGTCCCTCTGGCTAGCTGGAAATTTGGCACCGGTGGATCCTTCATGATCCTTGGGCCAAAGCACGGTGGACCCTGCGGACCTTGTGATTCAATTATCTCTGCCATTTTTATGCGGTCAAGCTTCAGCCTTGCATCATCCGGCTGAAGGTTCCTGCCTGTGAATCTTGCTCCCATTGCTTGATATGCATGATCTAGAAGTTCATACCCGTCATTTACCATAGCCGAGTAACCATCATTATACTTATTCACGTTCGGGTTAGCAGGCTATTGAACTGCTTTTCCTGCGCTCTGCTGTCTTCTTTCTGGCTGAGCTAGTGCGTTATTCAGAGCTGGATTTCCTCCTCCTGCCGAGTGAGTTCCATGCCTAGCATGAGGCGCAAATTTTCCCCCCCCGTTGTCATTTCTTTGCCCTGCTTTTTCCTGGTTTTCATTTCCTTGGGGATTATTTTTTTTGCCCCTTGCGCATGCACCGGGTTTCCTTGAACCAGTGCCGGACCATAGGCGACCATTTGCTTGTTTATTCCAGAATCCACACTTTTTTCTTTTCTCGGCCTAGGCGCCACTCCGGGTGAGGATGTTGTGTGCCCAACTGATCTCGCCGGGACAGGAGTCGCCGAGTGAACCAGCTGTGACCTCCCTGCTATACCCGGATTTGCTCTGTAATACACCTCATTCAGCATGCTGGCTGCTTTTACTAGTTCATTGACTCGTTCTTGTTGCCTTTTCTTTGCCTCCCCCTCCAAGTGGGGTAATTCTGCCATTGCTGCTTCTGCTGCTCGCAGATTAGCTGCTGCCGTGTTATATGTTGGACGCATGGATGTCTCGTTGCTGTTCTCCGGTGTTATCTTCGATGTCGCATCTGCCAGCTCTTCGTTGAGGTTCCTTCCTCTCAATCTCATTGCATCAAGCCGGGTCTTTGCGCCCTTGACTCTATTTGCCGAGTTAAGCTCTCGGATGGTGATATCCATGTCATGTTGTAACTGTGCTAGCTCTTTGGATTTCTCCAGGACTTTTATCCTGGCTTCCTCCAACTCGGCTTGCGCACGTGCCTAGTCAGTTGCATGTGCCACTGGCTCTACCAACTTGTCTATCGCTTCCTGCAGCTCCTTAGCCCTCTTGCTCCTAGCTATGTTCTCTGGTTTTTCCAGCGGCGCCTTTGCTGTTCTTGCAGCCCTTGGCATTTCCTCATGATTTCCTCCCTCTGCGTTCTCATTCACTACTGGAACTACTGGGGGAGCTGTGGGGTTTGGGGCTGTCATCATTACCTCCATGGAGACGAGTTGGTGTGGTTTCCCAGCAACAGGAGACGTTGGAGGATCTGGCGCCAGGACGACGTGCTTAGGATATGCGCGCTCCACGCGCACCGCGACGTAGACCTGGTGCTCGCTGAACTTGATGAAGCGACCACCTCTAGGTAAAGGCTTGGTCCCGAAGCAGCCCGCGTTGTCGCTGACGAAGTTGAGCGCTCCAAACCTCTGGATGAGGCCGGAGTAGACGCGCTCGCCGGTCTTGGCGATGATGTTGCCCGTCCGGATAAAGACTCCATCAAGCACCTGCTTCTGACCCACGCTGGGCGCCAACTGTCATGGTGGTGGCACGGCAGATGCCATGGGTTGGCTTAAGTTGGGGGCCAAATGGGTGCTTGTGGTCACCGGGGAGGGAGTGCACGGTCGAGCCATGCACGGAGAACAAGAAGAACTCTCCAGACTTAGCAATTCGATTGATACCCCAAAGATTACAAGTGCTCCTTGAGCTGTACAAGCTAGAGTTCACAGCACTAGTTCCCTACTTGGTCCAACCCCCTTCTACTACTGCTATGCCCTCCCTTATATAGGCAGTGCTAGCTAGCTAATACCCCTTTGGGTTCTAGGGTTTACTATTTGGATCTTGGTCCCTACAATGTGGGCCGGGTCATGGGCTTGCCCAAGCCCGGAGGCCCGGTCCATAAAGCTTGACAGCTAACGGTCTTCTGTTACGCTGCTTCTTGTTCTTTTTGGCGTCATGCTGTTACTTTGCACGTGAGCGTATGCTTTGGGCGTCACCCGGCTCCTTTTGTGTCACCCGGCGTCGCCCTTCTGTTTTGACCATGCTTTACCATGGTCCCTCCCGAACCTTACTCGGAAAGGTACCACGCGTCCTTCTTGACTCGGTCCTTCCTCGGTCGACTCGGCTTGTCGGTTCCTGCAAGGGTTACAACTTTGTCCTATGCGGGCCGACATAGTTTGTATGTCGGCTTTCATGCTTATCTTACCCGGCCGTTCTTACCCGTCCTGGTTCTTTCTTTACTCGGAGCCAACCCAGCTGCGCTATGTTTCCCCTCTCGTGACCCTACCGGGGGTTATCCCCCGACACCCCCCCCGTTTTCCTCCCACTTACTACTCCATGCAACCAAGGAATTAATTCTTGCATGCAACTTCAACAGTGCATGCGCCTAAACTTCTCGTTTTCATTGAATAATTACGTTTAATACGGCGCCGAATAATTAATGGGCGCATGTTTTTGGCAAATCTGACACCAATCAGCGTCCATCTAGGTTCCAACAATCTCTCTAATACGCCATCCAAACCGTGACGGAGGGAGTACATAATGACTCAAAAAAATTGACATAAAAACTGTAGCTGAGCAACAATATCCTTATTGAGATCTCAGCTTCCAATTGCTTCATCATATAAATATATGTCTAAAAGATAAAATAAATGTACAAGTGTAAAGTCGTAACCTTACTCCCATGTCTTCCATGACGCTGCTGGATGTAGGTGTATATTTCGTAGTGATGCACCATGGTCTACACACACCTTGATACATGTACCTTCTTCAGAGTACACATATTTCTAATTGCTTGCATGTTCATATCTATAAATTTCATGCATCAGCAAGCTCCCAACAAATTTTATTTGCCAATTGATTCAAGTAAAAAATCATTCTTGGAGCAACCAACACATTCAGAAAGAGTGGTAATTTAATGACTTAAAATAATCTTGACTGCTAGAAATAGAATAGAACCAAGATTATCTATTTTGGTAAATTTTTAGCAAGATAAATTAGTGCATCTGGCATAAGAAACAGATAAACATCAGGAAGATAGAACAGAGAGGCTTGGTTTATGCTAGAACAAAACTATCTATTGCACTTATTTTTTCCATTTTACTAAACACTAGTGGAGACAGGGCCTCCAGTCCCGGACCGTATGGGCCTCTAGTCTCGGTTTTAAAATCGGGACTAACCAAGCGGGACTAGAGGCCCAACCACTAGTCCTGGCTCAGTCACCAGCCGGGACTAATGGCTGTCCACATGGCCGCCGCGGCTCAAGGTGCACCCCCACTAGTACCGGTTGGTGTTAAGGACTGGGACTAGTGGTTCTCTACCGCGGCAGCATTTTGTGCCATTTTTCTGCCGTGGCAGAGCATTCATTTTGTATTGTTTTATTTATTTCCTTTTCATTTCAACATAGTTTTTAAATATTTCTACGCCACCACATATCGTACACGTTCGTGCATATATAAGATAACTTGTATTACGATATCGAGCATGCAAATATATACAATTTTAATAGTTATATGGAGATCACAATTACCGGGACTAGAGCCCGTATTTTCGATTACATGGAGATCAGTAGCATCTATTCACACTAAATTCTCCGGCATCGTCTACGATCTTTTTGAAAATAAATCTGGCCAGCTCCTCCACAATTCCTAGTACGCCTTGCTCTGGTAGGAGTTAATCCCGCATTCTCTTGAACTATATAAAAAAAAGGAGATCAATATAAATATCAATCATGATAACGAAAAGTGATGGTAATAAAATGATGGTGTGAATGTATTCCTTACGTCGACTCTATAATCTTTGTGCTCGATGGTAAACGTGCGAATGAACTCGCAAATATAGAATCCACATAGATTCGACCCCTGTGGCTGCCTCGCGCACTTTACGAGAATAGAATTCAATCAAAATAATAATCTAGCATCATTATTGTATTGAAACTAGAAGTAAAGAGATGCGCGAACATATCACGTGCTACTTACCGAGACTGCCTTAAACATCATCTTATGACTAAATACACCCATAACCTCGCGCTTGAACCGGATCCAACCCCTGCCTGGCGAAGAAAATGAATGAATGAGTTTTTCATTACCTGATATCTCAGGAAATCAACGAAGGAGACCGATATAGCATGAAACTTACTTATGGAGCATCCTGCATGGTGTGGAAATATTCCAAGTTTATCTTTGATGGTTCCATGACATCAACTCTTCCCTTATCAAGTTGAATGTCTAGCAAAATCCAGTGGAAGCTGCAAACATTTATATATACATCAGTAACTCATCAATTACACTTAGCATTGACTAATCAAAAGTGAATGTGTACAACCGAGTAAGACCCTCACTTGAAATTATAAGGAAACAGTATGTGGTAAGAGAAATTTTGCTCCATTAGAAACCTTAGAATGTTTTCCTCCGTCTCCTCGGGGTTTGACGTTAGCGTGTTTATATGCACTTTATCTGGGTCAATGAACCCAAAATTATAGATTCTTCTTCTTTTACATTCCAGGATCTTCATTATGCATAATAATAGAGTACAAATGGATATAATAAGGATAACTACATGTACTGAACTGAACATTTGAAAAACTGAACATGTAGACAATGAATTCAACTTACAGACAATAGCAACTGACGATGGATTTGTCCAGGGCATCGAGATGGTATAACTGGAAAAGTTCTAGAAACTCAATATGGACCTCTTCGGGTCTAAAGTAGTACTCATGTGGGACTTTGGCTATGAGCATTGTTCTCCCCTGCTTTATGACCGTCGAGTACCATTGATGGAGATTCCGCATTTGTGTTGGCAGTTCTTTTAGCCTCTCTTTGCTGACCAAATCCTCATCTTCGACATATCTACAGGCTACAACAGCCTTGGGTAGAACGTCGTCTTGGGAGCCTAACAGTTCACCAATACTAAATTTCATACTGGCCGCCAACTCCGCAGCTGCTTCCATATATAGTGGCTAGGGAACGTTTTTGGAAAACACCTTGAGAGATGCGATCGTTTATTTCACCTGTTGTCCGAGAAGGGGAACGTCTGATCTCTTACTGCTTGTTGTTTTGCTCCCGCTTGCACCTGTACTTGCTGACTTTTCCTGCTTGCACTTGATTTGCTTGATTTTCTCTTTGTCACTTCTTTCTGAAGTATGCATAGATAGTCATCTGGATTATGGTGCAAATCATATTGCGATTTTGTGTTCAGAAACTCAATTGCATACGCCTTTTGTTTCTCGGTGTATACCAGAGCGGGCTCGGGTTTCTTCTTCTGGGAGCTAACTAATTTCACATATTAGGGAATGCCTCTATGACCAACTTAAGCGAGATGCCAGAGGACTAGGCTTCTGCGACATCTCACTAAAGTTGGTCGTAGTGGTGTCCCTACTCTCGCACACTATCTTGCAGCTCCCTCAAACTGGCTGGAGGACTGGACTCACAAGGATGCCTATTTATAGTACAAGCAGCACAACATAGTGTCGACACTCACGACATAATGTCGACACTCACCCCTATTATTAGTGCTTACTCATGTTTTGTCCTGGTTGGTGTCTCCATGCGGCACAAGGTACAAGCCTCATGACATAATGTCAACACTCACTCCTATCATTAGTGCTGCCTGGCCCAGCCTGTCGCAATCCCTTCAGTCGCGGTTGGTTTCTCCAACTGGGACTAAAGATGAACCCTTTCCGTCTATTTATAGGCCTTTCCCTCTATTTTATAGGCTGCCCTGATGACCCACAAGTATAGGGAGTGTATCGTAGTACTTTTGATAAATAGGAGTGTCGATCCCAACGAGGAGCAGAAGGTGTTGACTTGTGGTATGGAACAGGAAATCTCTGTAAATACTTAGCAAACGGATTTTTAGGTTTTTTTTTTTGATAAAGCAAAGAAACAAAGTGCAAGTAATCTTCTATATCTAAATAGTAAACCCCCACTACCGAAATTCTCTGCGATTCTGTGAGGCCACGTCATCCCAAAAAACTGATACTACCAAGTCTTGCATCCGTACGTATAGTCCCTATAGTCCCTCTGCATGTCTCTATCTCTAATTGTAACCAGCCCGTACGCCTAGACTCCAGCGCCGTAAATCTCTTATTGCGCAGCCCAGAGGACAGAACAGTTCCTCTTCTCCACCTACCAGTAATCCTCGAGGGTAAAGCTCGCTCTTACTCTCCCCGCAATTAGCACGAGAAACTCCAGTAACTAATGGTAGCATAGCAGAAGTTTCTCGCATAATCCCCCTGTATAAATCTGGTGGTCTACCACTGCATCGTCTCCAGTATGTGGTGTTTGATCAATTCATTCAACACAGCTCCTTGCCTCCATCCTATTCTCCTCGCCTCCTCCTTCCCCATGTCGCCGCACTCGATTAATCACCTCGCTTTGTTGCCATTTTCTATCTGCTCAGGTTTCAGGTAAACACGCGCCGTCCATCAGGATTCTCCATGGAGCCAGAAGACCAAGAAGCAGGAGAAGCACACCTCACTGTTATCGAATTGGCATCTCCTGAACGAAGACTGGTTTGCAGCGTTGATCCTTCCTTTATCAATGCCTTACCATATCCATCCTCTAGGTATTTATTCTCCTGAAAATATGTCGTATGTGCCTATTAATATTTTCACTGTAGTTGCTGACTAAAACTCTTTTGTATTGTTCCCATCTCCCGTGGACACCTCGATTGATTTCGATAGACAGATAAATATACTACCATGGTTAAGTTTTGCTACCGTGGAGTCCTGGACTCCTGGTACAGTTAAGTGTACTTTGTACCTTATTTTTATCGGAATAATATTTGGTGCCGGTCTATTACATAGATTGCTACACTATATTTAGAATTTGAGAGTCCATGTTTTCTCCTCTGCTCTGCGATTTAATCTTTCATCTATGCACTTCTTCTCTTATTTATTTCAGGCATTCGTACAAATGGAGGGGACCAAATTTGGTAAAAAAACAAGAAGCAAAGGTCCATCTGAAATTTTATGGACCGTCTCTTTTTTCCTAATCTTTCGCTTTCTGGATTTTTTAGCTATCTACATTTGACCTGAAATGGGTCTCACTTATCTGTATGGCTGCAAAAATGCATCTTCTAAGGCGACATCATCCATTCCATGTGGCATGTGTATGAGTGTCTTAGTATTCTTCCGAGGAAGTAGTAAGTAAGAATTTTCATAATTGTTTCTATACCAAGGTTTAGAAATTCGGATGTGCAAGTGTATATATGTAAATCAATAAAAAATTGCTTCAGCCTTATAGTGGATCAGTCACTTCATGCTAATGTATCTTGGTATTTCTTTTGGAGTTTGTATTTGTATGTTCGAAACATATAGTATGATGAGGTAGCAAACAAAAGTTTACATTTCAGCTTCATACATATCACCTTACTAACGGGAACAAAAACGTGAACCAGTAAATTGTGTTGGGAGTTCTTTAGTTGACCAGATTAACTATTAATTGATCCGTGAATTTAGTGTACATATTAAATTTGGAAAGTTTGATCTGTTCAATAGTAAAAGCACACAAAGCTACGGACATTTGATTCGTTCCGGATCTATGATTTTTTCTCGAACTACATATGTTCAGCAAACATTGTCCATTCAATCTTGATGCACTATCTAATATTTTTCCCATACGCAATTCCGCAGCAACGCGCGGGGTATTTTCTAGTAAAGACAACGAACAAATACAACAAGTGGCCCAATCCTTTCTTAGCAAAGGACAAGCCGGTGAAAATACTTATAAGGACCAAATGTTCTCGAGGACACATGTGAATTCTGTCAAGTTATTTCACTTCAAATAGCTGAGTAGTCTTCTTTGGTGTTGTAAGTGTTGTGTGGGTGAACCTATGATAATGTACTGACCTTACTTGGAGTAATACATACTTTTGATTAAACCCCCTGCAAGCATCCGCAACTACATAAAAGCAATTAAGATAAAAACCTAACCACAGCCTTAAACTCTGAGATCGTACGCTCCCTTGTGCAATGGTGTCCTAACGGGGGTTCAGGTTTCTGTCACTCCGTCAACCCCACAATTAGTAGCAAAATACACAATGCATTCCTCTAGGCCCATAAATGGTGAAGTATCATGTAGTCGACATTCATATGACACCACTAGAAGAATAGCACCACAACTTAAATACTAAACCATTGAATAATATCTCAACACAAATCCACTACTAACAACATGACTTCTCCCATGTCCTCAAGAACTAAACGAACTATTTACAAGACATCACATGGATCAAGATCAAAGATGATATGTTGATGTATAACAATCTGAACATAAACAATAATCCAATGGTTCCACTCACAAGCATCAACTATAATAGTAATCAACACCGGGAAAGTTTCCCCTAAGAACTATGCAAGTATTCAACACAATTGTTACAACGGGATGGAGTGGTGATGATGGTGCTGGTGGAGATGATGGTGTGGATGATGATGATGATACCGATGAAGTCTAGCTTGATGATGGTGTTGATGGCGATGATCTCCCCTCTCCGGGAAGGAATTTCCCCAGCAGAAATCTGTCTGCCAGAGAGCTCTTTCTCTCTCGGTGTTTTCCGCCCCGCAGAGGCGGCGGAATCTTTCTGTGGTCCCTCCCCTCGTTTTAGGGTTTCGAGGAGAAGATATAGGCGAGAGGGCGGAGCCATAGGTGGGTCACACCCCTTATAGGCACATGGTAGGGGTGGCCCGTGCCTGGGGGTGTGTGTGGGCCCCCTGTGGCCCATCTCCGCCTCCCCTTCTGGCTTCCTTCGTCTTCTGGGAAAATATGATTTTCCGTAATTTTTCTGGTATTTTTCTGATCTTCGCGAAATTTCATCGAAACACCTCTTTTTTCCATCAGAATCCTGACTCCGGCAGTCCATCCTCCAAGAATCATCCAACATGCAAAAACAGATGAAAAGACATAAGTAAAATCTCTTAATATGAAATATATCAATGAATAGAGGCAAATTATGATATAGAATGGAGATGCAAATTGGACGTATCAACTCCCCCAAGCTTAGACCTTCGCTTTTCCCCTAGCAAAAAATGAGCTCAGTAAACATGCGCACATGTTTATGGAGTGAAGTGTCAATAAAAAATATGGGCAAGAAGCATCACACTTACCATTACACAACTCACAGAAGAAAGCAACTCACCATTATATAACTTAGCTTGCAACAAGTACATGAGTCACAATAGAGATGCACAAAGATAAATCATAATTGGAATTGGCAAACTTTTGTTCTTGGTCAGAGAACAGCTGGCAAATAGTTTCATAAATTTTTGTGTAGAAGTTTTCACAATAAGAGTACTCCTTGATCAAACATAAAAGATTTTTCACAATGAAGGCTTTCAATGCAATACTCAATATATAAGAGTCTTGTGCAAACAAGGAAGATAAAGAACATGATTGAATAAATCATCATATGAATGCTTGAAACACAACAACTCAAATGCTTGCTGGAGATAAGAGGAAATAGGTTTACCGACTCAACTTAGAAATAGGAGAAAGGCCCTTCATAGAGGGAAGCAGGTATTTCAAGTTCATAAAGAGCTTCCAAAAGATTATGGTACTTACTAGCTTTGAGCTCTCATTGCCCCTATCATAAGAATCTTGAAATGATTAAGGTTAAAGTGAACAAAGATGGAGTATATGCTTGACGAAATATAAGTTGGCAATCTCATGTTACTTGAGTACGAGGGCCGCTCCTCATGCTACTCAACTTTAGTTACATGTAAGTTCTTGTCATTATAAGTACATGTGTATCATAAAGAACCGCCAACAGGGTACCCCTTGCACATGATACAAGAGCTATCCCATAATCAAAATGACAAGGCAAGCAGACAATGATCATCTCAACAATCTTTTTATTTGCTATTTGCATAGGTTTTTATTGAGGATGCTTCACGGGTTTCTCACTATTGTTATGATGCAAGTTTCCAACATGATTGAGCATGGCTTAGGCTAGCGGCCAAGGCGTTTCGCTAACACACATACATAACTCCATGTACTTACAAGCTCCCTTTTTATTTCACATCGACGACATCTGCAAACAAAAGAGCATGATATCAACTGGATATGTATCCATAAGTGTTGAAAGCGTTCCCCGTGAAAACACGGTTCTGCTAATCCCAACGTATAGATGCAAGCATATACAACTTCGATGACACAATGATTCAAGTTTATTAGGGGCAAGAAAATAAGGTGTGCCATCAAGTTCGTGAGAGCTTTACTAACTGGTTTTCACATATAACAAAATAATTTTTAATTCGAAAGATAGATAAATCTTGAGAATTTGCTTAGAATAGCAATAATGCTAATAGGTAGATATGGTGGACACAAATGACACTGGTTTGGTTCAAAGGGGTTGGAAGCATGAGAAGTATGCCTTCTCAAAACAGGTTTTTGGCTAGCAAGGCTGGGTAGCAAGCAAAAGAGTTGAAGGAAACAAGCAAACCTACAAGTGATAAATCCAAGCATGCAATCTTACTTGAAGACACAAAATATCTTAAATAAAGAATACTAAGCTTATGAGCCAATCAAGAAAGAAAATAAATGATACAAAATACATGTAAGCTTTTTCTCTTTTCCTTTCAAACCTCAAAAAGTGTTGCTATTGACCAGAGCTTGGTTTTCCAAACCAATTTAGATCTACTTGATGCTCCCAAAGTGATACCAATACTGATCAACAAGATCAATCATATAATAGAGATTGCAAACTAAAATAAGAAGTACAAAAGGTAAAAGATGAAACTTCTCATTAATATTCCATAAAGGCACTCACACCAAGGGATACATAGATAACCAACTAAAGCAGAGATGCTTCCACAATGCAAACCAACCTATAAGATAAATTCTCTACCAAAGATATGAATCTACTAAGAAGGTAAAAGATAAAATATAATGATGTGATACCGCGGCACTCCCCCAAGCTTGGAACAAGCCAAGGGGATGCCAAACCTGATGACGACTTACTCCTTCGGTGGTGGTGATGTTCTCTTGTTTAGGGTAAGAAAATCCTCCAGTATCTTACGAAGCCTGTTATTCTCCTCTTGAAGCATATCCACCTTCATCCTTAGAGTACGGTACTTATCACAAAACTCATCAGTGGTTCGAAGGGCGTCCACCGCGTCAGGGCAGGTTCTAAAGTCTGGGACGGAGGCTATAATCCCCTACATGTTATGAGAAAAAGCACGTCCAGTGTTAATTGCTCCTACAAAAGTAGGTTTCCTTGCCCTTGACCCTACGGCGGTTTGTTCCTCCATCTTAACTTCCTCATTGACGCTCCAATCCATGTCTTTGAACCTAGAAGCGATCCTTTCCTCTTCCACGGGCTTCTTACCTTTTTCGTTGGCGGAGACCATGGTGCTCTAGACTTTGATAAGATTTCCTGACAGAAATAGATCGAAATGAAAACACGACGAGAACATGATACACGAACCTCGGGAGACCTGGGGGGTTATATATTACGAAGTTTCAATGCATAAGGAAGGTACTGTGCGAAAAACGAGGTGGAGACGGAGCTCAGGGGCTCACACCCCCTCCAGGTGCGGCCAGCTAGGGCCCGCGCCTAGGGTGGGTGTGGCCACCCTGGCCTCCGTTTCCTCCTCTGTTTCGTTTCGTAACCTTCCGTATGTAATAAAACATCAAAATATAAAAAGATAGGGTTTTCACGAACCTTCTGTTTTCACCTCTTTTACCTATTCAAAGATGAACTCTGCAGATTCCTTTTCTCCTTCTCCTAGAAATTCCTTTATTCACAAGGCATTACACAAACCTCAATGACAACATTAGTGTAAGCAAAAACAATAAACCTTTAGGTTCACACTTCAACTGAAGTCCATCAAAACAAAAGCTACTGTATAAACTCCTTTTCAAAAACCCAAAAGAATCTGGAATGGAATCAATAAAAGAGGCAAATGCAAATGAAGGCAAAAATCTGTCAAAATAGACCAGCAGGTAAAGATTTATTTTTTAGAAAACCTTCTGTTGATCAAATCAAAAAGTGCAAAACTAATGAAAGTTGGGTAATAACTTGGATAACAATCACAGAAAAATACAGATCCATCCGAAGTACCGAGCTCCTTCACGAATTTTTACAATGCATCACAAAAATCTGTCCCAGGACAGCCACTTTTCACAACTCCTCCACTTCTTAAAAGTAGTTGAACTTGACACAAAAACCAAAACAAAAAGGATAAGGAGAAGTTAATTCCTTTAAGTTAGGCTTGAAAGTTTCAAAGATGCTCACATAGGAGATAAATATCTGAAGTGAAAGAGAGCATCAAGAAGCAAATAACTATCACATTTAAGTCTAAGCCACTTCCTATGCATGGGGGTATCATGAGAAAAAAATTGTTGAAACAAAAATCCACCAGCATAGGAAGACAAAACAAAGTCAACTTCAAAGATTTCAACATAAAACCAGGAAACTTAACATTATTGAGATGCATAAAACCATGTTTCGCTCTCTCATAATAATTTTCAGTAACACCTTGAATAAAGTTGACAATATAGTCACTAACAACAACTTTATCATCAGAATGAGCATACTTACAATCACCAAAAATAGGTCCAAGGTCATAAACTGGATCAATAGAAACAAGCTGTTCCATCCTGAAATCTTCATTAGGCAGTTCATTTTCACAAGGAGCTTTGGCAAATTTGGAAAAGTTAAACTCATAAGAATCTCCATCAAACTTAGTTAAAACTTTCTCCTTCTTACAATCTATAATAGCTCCACAAGTGTTCAAGAAGGGTCTACCAAATATGATAGGACAAGTTTTACTAGCTACCGAATTAAGCACTAGAAAATCAGCAGGATACTTAATCTTACCGCAAAGGACTTCCACATATCTTACAATACAAATAGGGCAAATGGTTTCCTTATTAGCAAGGTGAATAACCACATCAATGTCCTCAAGCTCACAAGGACCAATTTCATGCATAATTTCCCTGTAAATCTCATAAGGAATAGCACTAGAACTAGCACCTATATCACATAAACCATAATAGAAATGATGACCAATTTTAACCGAAAGCACAGGGACACTAGCTTTACTAGGATGAGAGATAATATTAGAAGAATCTTCAGAGAAGATAATGTGCTCATCCTCTATATTTCTAGTGACAAGATCTTTCACAATACCTACCACAGGTTCAGTATTCATTTGCTCATCAGGTTCCATGATTTTCTTTATACCTTTGTTATTCGCACTAATCGTCATAGAATACTCCTTTAACTTAGCTGGGAAAGGTATTTTCTCAACATAAGGTTCAGGCAAAATATGATCAATAGTACAAACTTCAGTGCTTCTAACATGAGCATGACTAACAACATCTTTATAAGGTGCATGGTACTTGTTCCACTTCTTTTTGGGAATTTCTATGTAAGAGGCAAAGGCTTTAAAATAGTTGGCAATACTTTGGGAATCAATACCAAACTCATTACTAATATCACGGAAGTCATCAGTTCCCATAAAAGATTTAATGCATTTATAATCATAGTTTATACCTGACTTTCTTCCTTTGTCATTCTCCCAAGCTTCAATGTTTTCTTGAATATGGTCTAGTAGATCCCATTTAGCTTATTTCTTCATACGTGTGAATGATCCAGCACAAGAAGCATCTAGTAAATATTTATCATGAAGAGAAAGCCTAGCATAAAAGTTATTGATAATAATATTGTTAGGGAGTTCATGAATAGGACATTTAAGCATTAGTAACTTCAATCTCCCCCAATATTGAGTTGTACTTTCTCCATCATGAGGCCAAAAGTTATATCTAAGATTTCTATCCTTATGAATCTCACTAGGCGGATAGAATTTAGAATAAAAGAGAGAAGCCATTTACTCCCATTCCATGGATTGTCCATTCTTCAGCAGCTTATACCATTCTTCAGCTCTCCCTTTCAAGGATATAGAGAGTAACTTCTTCTTTACCTGTTCAGTTGTGATACCTACACACTTAAATAACCCGCATAATTCATGGATAAAAAGCAAGTGATCCCAGGGTGGCCAGTTCCATCCCCAAAATAATAATTATCCATGACACGATCAAGAATACTTGTAGGTATCTTAAAAGGATCTATCTCAACAGGTGGTGGTTCATCTACTACCCTAACAGTGGTAGTAGTTTTCCCAAATAGAAAACCAAGTGGGTTATCCATAATGGAAACAACGTAACAAACAGAAATAAAAAGCAATACTCACAGTAGAAGTTTCCTTTACCAGTTCCACTCTTTAATAGCGCTTAACTCCCCGGCAACGGTGCCAGAAAATAGTCTTGATGACCCACAAGTATAGGGGGTGTATCGTAGTACTTTTGATAAATAGGAGTGTTGATCCCAACGAGGAGCAGAAGGTGTTGACTAGTGGTATGGAGTAGGAAATCTCTGTAAATACTTAGCAAACGGATTTTTAGGGGTTTTCTGATAAGGCAACAAAAGAAAGTGCAAGTAATAAAGACAAAGAACAAACGCAGCAAGTGGCCCAATCCTTTCTTAGCAAAGGACAAGCCGGTGGAAATACTTATAAGGACCAAACATTCTCGAGGACACATGGGAATTCTGTCAAGTGCTTTCGCTTCAAATAGCTGAGTACTCTTCTTTGGTGTTGTAAGTGTTGTGTGGGTGAACCTATGCTAATGTACCGACCTTACTTGGACTAATATATACTTTTGATTAAACCCCATGCAAGCATCCGCAACTACAGGAAATTAATTAAGATATAAACCTAACCACAGCCTTAAACTCTGAGATCCTATGCTCCCTTGTGCAAAGGTGTCCTAACGGGGGTTCAGGTTTCTGTTACTCCGGCAACCCCACAATTAGTAGCCAAATACACAATGCATTCCCCTAGGCCCATAAATGGTGAAGTATCATGTATTCGACGTTCACATGACACCACTAGAAGAATAGCACCACAACTTAAATACTAAACCATTGAATAATAACTCAACACAAATCCACTACAAACAACATGACTTCTCCCATGTCCTCAAGAACTAGACGAATTACTCACAAGGCATCATATGCATCAAGATCAAGGATGATATGATAATGGATAACAATCTGAACATAAACAATAATCCAATGGTTCCACTCATAAGCATCAACTACAATAGTAATTAACACCGAGAAAGTTTCCCCTAAGAACTAATGCAAGATCCAACACAATTGTTGCAGCAGGACGGAGTGGTGATGATGGTGCTGGTGGAGATGATGGTGTGGATGATGATGATCCCGATGAAGCCTAGCTTGATGACGGTGTTGATGTCGATGATCTCCCCTCTCCGGGAAGGAATTTCCCCGGCAGAAATCTATCTGCCAGAGAGATCTTTCTCTTGGTGTTTTCCGCCCCGCAGAGGCGGCAAAAATCTTTCTGTGGTCGCTCCCCTAGTATTAGGGTTCCGTGGGGAAGATATAGGAGAGAGGGCGGAGTCGGGAGCCGGCTAGGTGGGCCACGCCTGCCCTAGGCGCAGCCTAGGGGGACCCGCGCCTAGGGGGTGTGGGCCCCCTGTGGCCCAGCTACGCCTCCCCTTCTAGCTTCCTTCATCTTCTAGGAATATATAATTTTCCAATATTTTTCTGGTATTTTTATGATCTTCGCGAAATTGCATCAAAACACCTTTTTTTCCATCAGAATCCTGACTCCGACAGTCCATCTTCCAAGAATCATCCAACATGCAAAAACAGTGGAGAAGACATAAGTAATACCTCATAATAAGACATATATGAATGAATAGAGGCAAATTATGATATATAATGGTGATGCAAATTGGACGTATCAGGAAGGTGCAGATGAAAGAAGTTCCAGGTCCTAAAGGAGAAGGCAGTCTGGAAGACAGGATGGAAGCATTGGAGCAGGAAGTTTTCAGGTACAAGAAGATGGCGGAACGCGAAGTGGATATCATCCATAAGATAAGTTCAGAATTCATCACCAAGCACAAGGAGGAGGTTCCTGAGCTCCGGGACAAAATACTCTCACTCCATCAGGCCACCAACCAATTACAAGCACATCTCTATGGCATACAAAATCAAAACTGTGAGTATGAGGCTAGATTTAATCGCATAAGCTCTGCTGCTAGTTTCAGGATTGTGGAAACCAAGACATCCTTTTTGGATGGGGAACCTTTTCCTTGGAAGTCTGTTCCAAGCTTGGGGGAGTGCCGCGGTATCACATCGTTAGCTTTTATCTTTTACCTTTTTAGTAGAGCTATATCTTTGGTAGTGAAGTTATCTTATAGGTTGGTTTGCATGTGGAAGTATCTCTCATTTAGTTGGTTATCGATGTATCCCTTGGCGTGAGTGTATTTATGGAATATTAATGAGAAGCTTCATCTTTTACTTTTTGTACTTCTTATTTTATTTTGCAATCTCTATTATATGATTGATCTTGTTGATCAGTATTGGTATCACTTTGGGAGCATCAAGCAGATCTAAATTAGTTTTGGCAAACCGAGCTCTGGTTAGTAGCAACACTTTTTGATGTTTGAAAGGAAAAGAGAAAAATCTTACAGGTATTTTATATCTTTTATTTTCTTTCTTGATTGGCTCATAAGTTTAGTATTATTTATTTAAGATCTTTTGTGTCTTCAAGGAAGATTGCATGTTTCGATTTATTACTTGTATGTTTGCTTGTTTCCTTCAACTCTCTTTCTTGCTACCCAGCCTTGCTAGCCAAAAACCTGTTTTGAGAAGGACTACTTCTCATGCATCCAATCCCTTTTTACCAAAACCTATGCCATTTGTGTCCACCATATATACCTATTAGCATTATTGCTATTCCAAGAAAATTCTCAAGCTTCATCTATCTTTCGAATTAAAAATTATTTTGTGTGAAAACTAGCTAGTAAAGCTCGCACGAACATGATGGCACACCTTATTTTCTTGCCCCAAATAAACCAGAACCATTGTGTCATCGAAGTTGTATATGCTTGCATCTATACGTTGGGATTAGCAGAACCGTGCTGTCATGGAGAATACTTTCAACACTTATGGATACATATCCAGTTGATATCATGCTCTTTTGTTTGCGGATGTCGTTGGTGTGAAATAAAAGGGGAGCTTGTAAGTCCATGGAGTTATGTATGTGTGTTAGAGAAATGCATGGGCCTCTTTATAAGGTGCATGGTACTTATTCCACTTCTTTTTAGGAATTTCTATGTAAGAGGCAAAAGCCTTAAAACAATTGGCAATACTTTGGGAGTTAAGACCATACTCAGTACTAATATCACGGAAGTCATCAGTTCCCATAAAAGATTTTATGCATTCATAATCATAATTTATGCCCGACTTTCTTCCTTTGTCATTCTCCCAAGCTTCATTGTTCTCTTGAATACGTTCTAGGAGATCCCATTTAGCTTCTTCCTTCATACGTGTGAATGATCCAGCACAAGAAGCATCTAGTAAATATTTATCATGAAGAGAAAGCCTAGCATAAAAGTTATTGATAATAATATTGTTAGGGAGTTCATGAATAGGACATTTAAGAATTAGTAACTTCAATCTCCCCCAAGCTTGAGCTGTACTCTCTCCATCACGAGGCCAAAAGTTATATATATCAGATTTCTATCCTTATGAATTTCACTGGGAGGATAAAATTTAGAATAAAAGAGAGGTACTATTTCCTCCCATTCCATGGATTGCCCATTCTTCAGCAACTTATATCATCTCCCTTTCAAGGATATAGAGAGTAACTTATTCTTCACTTGTTCAGTTGTGATACCCGCACACTTAACCAACCTACATAATTCATGGATAAAAACCAAATGATCACCAAGGTGGACAGTTCCATCCCCTAAATAATAATTATCCATAACATGATCAACAATACTTGTAGGTATCTTAAAAGGATCTATCTCAACTGGTGGTGGTTCATATACTACCCTCTATTTTATAGGATGCCCTGATGCCCCACAGATATAGGGGGTGTATCGTAGTACTTTCGATAAATAGGAGTCGATCCCAACGAGGAGCAGAAGGTGTTGACTAGTGGTATGGAGCAGGAAATCTCTGTAAATACTTAGCAAACGGATTTTTAGAGGTTTTCTGATAAAGCAAAGAAACAAATTGCAAGTAATAAATACAACGAACAAATGCAGCAAGTGGCCCAATCCTTTCTTAGCAAAGGACAAGCCGCTAGAAATACTTATAAGGACCAAACGTTCTCGAGGTCACATGGGAATTCTGTCAAGTGCTTTCGCTTCAAATAGCTGAGTAGTCTTCTTTGGTGTTCTAATTGTTGTGTGGGTGAACCTGTGCTAATGTACTGACCTTACTTGGACTAATACATACTTGTGATTAAATCCCCTGCAAGCATCCGCAACTACAGAAAGCAATTAAGATAAAGACCTAACCACAACCTTAAACTCTGAGATCCTACACTCCCTTGTGCAATGGTGTCCTAACGGGGGTTCAGGTTTCTGTCACTCCGGCAACCCCACAATTAGTAGCCAAATACATAATGCATTCCCCTAGGCCCATAAATGGTGAAGTATCATGTAGTTGATGTTCACATGATACCACTAGAAGAATAGCACCACAACTTAAATACTAAACCATTGAATACTATCTCAACACAAATCCACTACTAACAACATGACTTCTCCCATGTCCTCAAGAACTAAACGAACTACTCACAAGACATCATATGGATCAAGATCAAAGATGATATGGTGATGGATAACAATCTGAACATAAACAATAATCCAATGGTTCCACTCACAAGCATCGACTACAATAGTAATCAACTGCGGGGACCCAACATACCACTGCATGATGTAGTACACTATAGTCGTTGACATAAAACCAACGAAACACTGTTCACTAGTATTACATCCCTCAGAGTGGTACAACAGAAACACAGCAGGTCCAAGACATGACTATAGGTTACAACTCAACTCTTTACACAAGATCCAGAGAACACTCTAGGTTAAAGAGAGAGAAAGAAACTTCTTACAAAGAAGAATCAGAAATAAATAACTCCAAAACTATCATACTATTAAGACTAAAATCTTAACTAATGGTCTGGCATTGCTGCTATCGCAATACACTACAGAAACAGGTTCTATGGCTAGAGATTATATTCCTATCTAATCAGTAACTTCGTCTTCACTTGGGTTGGTGTATATGTTGACCTTCTTAACTTTATTGAAGAGCTTTAGCTTTTGATGATGATTTCTGGAGCATAACTTGATGTAGACGTCGTCTTAATGGCTTCAGAATCTAGCCAGGGTTAAGAAGATACGTTGAGTATGAGCGTACTCAGCAAGTTTACTAGAAAAGGAGTGTTTGATGCACTATATCTACAGCCACAGACCATAGGTCATAGGAAATGCAGGTTTTCGTAAACATTTCTTCAAAGGTTGCTTTTATTCTGAAAAATTATGTCCGTCAGCCTTCACGGGTTTACTAGAACTTTAATGGAGTTCCTTTCCCGCCGCGTTCGCAGCTCCTTCCTGGAACAGGGAGTAACAAGTTACAGTTCTTACACTCTGCAGAGGTGCGTCACTTTACCCATGAGAGATCTTAGCTTTGTTGCACATCCGAGTTGCATTCTCGTCCACACTTCCTTGGTCTGGGGCCCAAACTAAGATCCAAGCCAATCACTGTCCTTCTCTGCGACCCCGCATACCCGACGGATTGCACATCAGGCCTAGGATAAAACTTGTTTCCATTATCAGCCTAAGGTGTACAACCCTCATAGATACCAGAAGCCGTGGGACGTTGAGGGATCCCACCCATAACCTGCTAACCCTCTACAAGAGGAGTTGCAACAACGGCCCGGTCATCCGTTGGCATGCGAGAGAGAGCCAATCCAACTGACTTCTCCGTCCCATTCCAAATATCATGGTTAACGCGTAATATACGACGCAAGAATCACTGGCGACATTGGTTGTTAAGTCCTAGATAATATGTTCCTTTACCACCGGAACTTCCATAGAAGGTTTTTACCTCCTGGTAATTAACCTATAACCATATTATTATGAAAATAGTGTTTTCTGACATGTTTCAAATGCAGGTGATGACAACATTGGATTTGCAAAATACTTTACAGAAAATAATCAAAGGACATGGGAAAGTGTGAACTTTCCTTTTGTGATTGCAAGATTATGCACTCACGGTCTTCAAGACAGTATAAGATCCAATATCTGAAATCGGCATCATTGGCCCTGTAAGGACTAATGTTTAAAGAAGCAATATGCTTTTGTGCATAAGTAATGCTATGCATTTTGGAAAACCCCCCAAAGTGAATCCCTAATACTTTGAGTGAAGTGAGTTTAGGTAATTCTTTCAAGAGTTGGTTCATCTTGAAATTTTACTTTACAGGTAATGTATTATAAGGAATTTTAAGTCTTGATATACAAGATATAAAAGTAGAGTGCAATAGTAATTTAAGATTTAGATTAGTTGCTATTTGGTGATTATGATGGAAGTCTATGTATTGGATCATTAAGGTTTGAAAGAACTATCCTAGGGTTGTTGCTTGTAGTGGCAAAATGAATAACATTTGAAAAAAGGATTTCTTTCCCAAGGTTTAAACAATCTTTGTGGTTAATCAAATGTGGTCGATGTTGTTTGTGCTTGCTTGATAGTTTGGACTTGAGATTCTTTACTTCTTAATTATAATAGACCAAAGTTAACTATAAAACACATAACAACGTCTTTAGAATTATATTTAAGGCTTGTTGGCTTAAAGTTTACTTTAAAAGGGTAAACAAACTTAAGGTGTAATTGGTTTTAATTATTCTCAAGTTTTGAATTTAGGATAAGTATGACTAAGGTGTGGAGTTATTCCCTTAATATTTAAGTGAATGATTAGTTTAAATTTGTTTTGCTTTTATGAAAATAATATGTATTTATTTAATGGGAGCATAATTAGATAGTCTTAATAGTTTGTTAGGATTAAGATATAATGATTATTCACCATATTATATATGAGTGATACACAATGTTTTATTAAAAAGGGTTTTTTCAATTTGATTTTTTTTAAGATTTTTAAAAGAATATTTTAAAGTTTAAAGTTACACTTAAGCTTGATTATGAATTTAAGGTATGGTTTTGGAATTAGTACTAGATATTAATTGCTCAAGATTTTATAAAAATTGTGATTATTTCATACTTAAGAATTGTTTTTAAAGAATTTACAAATAGATAATAGATAAGGATTTATTATTTTCAATTATTAAATTTTTTTCTAATAATATAATTAATATTTTCACGTGTAATATATCTATTCAAGACCTTTAAGATGATTTTTATGTATTATTTTTATGTTTATAAAATTCCATAAAGGATTAAATGTATTTAAATATTTACTTCAATTTTTATTTTTATATAAAAATTAGACTAGTATTTTTATAAAATAGTAGATTTATTTTTATGCACAAAAATGATTTTTATTCATTTTTAGGATTTCTCCTTATTTTATGAGACTTCACTTGGGACTTAATGGTGTTATTATTTATGTGCTTTGTATTTATTTTAAACAAATAAAGTTATATTTTTATTAGGTAGATATTATTTTTGTGAACATTTTGATATATTATATTTATTTTTAGGATTTTTCTATATTTTTTTAGAGTTCAAAATGTTTATAGAGCATTTTAGTAATTTGATTTACTCGTTTATTTATTTATTTCTGTTTTCCTTTCTATTTTCAAGTTTGGGTTCGCAGGTCAGTCCAGCCCACTTGGTTGGACTAGACTACCTGGTTCGATCCATTTGGTCGGTTCACCCTGACCATATCCTCTCCCCTACCGCTCGTCCTCTCCCTGGCGATGCAGATATTGCCGCCCCTCTCTGGCTCGATTCCGGCGAACGCTGGCCATTTCGGCTGCCGCTGCCGGCTATTGAAGCTCCGCCGCCGCCTGGCCAATCGGGTCCTCTGATTTGATTTGGCCTCGAGGCCTTATCGAGCTCGCCCTCTCTCATCTCCTGGCGTTAGGGTTCGGCGTTGGGGTCGTCGTGTGCCGGTGGTCCAGTGGTGCTCTTCATAGGCCTGGACCTCCTCTTCCTCAACTCGACGCCAGTAGGAAGGTGCGCAGGCGCAACCCCGACGTCTCCCTCTCCTGATGCCCGTGGGACGGCACTGTTAGCGCAACCCAGGCAGCGGGTGCTTCCTCTGACTCGATGGTGGTGTTGAACCAGATCTATTCCATAGATTCATCAAGCCTACGCTCCAGGTGCTCGGCACCCTCGGTGAGTTTTGATTCCATGTGACCAGCCTTAGTGCTGATGGCTATGATCCATGGTGCTGCTATGATTGTTTGTTGATGATCTATTGATATCCAAAATCCTTGAATTTGGATGAGCAAGTGATCTAGGGGTACTGATTTAGGTTAGTGGTTCTGGGTTTGTGAAGCTATGAGAATGGGAACCTTCTGCTTGTGAGCTTGAGGTCATTAATTCAGGATATGTGCTTGAATATTGGTGGCTTGGTTTAGTTGGGGATGAATTGATTTCTGCTTTTGGTTGGTAGATAATCTTCATTGGATGGCTTAATTGAATCTTGGTTTTTGTTGGTAAAAAACCCTCAGAGTGCTAGGATGATTCATAATTGGCTTGCTAAGAAACTGATCTGGGAACCCCTCCTGGATGATTACAGGACATATGAAAATTCAAACCATCTGTTTGGATTTTTTTCTAGTTGGAATACTTGCTGAACTATATGAGTTCTAGTTTTCTATCTGGAACAATGATCAGAATTTATTTGATATGCTCAGTTTGCACTGTCAACATGACAGAATATATTGGAATGATTTATTAGATCCTTTTTATGGTGGCTTCATCTATCAGGAGATGGTTGCTGTGGTGCCTCATCTTAGAGTGTGCACAACAATCCTTCTTGTAGCATGATCTGTTGGTGTAGTGGCTGACTAACAATTAGTACTTGACTACCAATGATGAAAAGGCTGAGGTATTGCTTGATTTGTTTAAATGACAAGGTGATCTAACAAATGATTTCTAGATTCTTTGTCTGGGAAAATGATATGGACACATATTTTGCTTGCTTAGCAGATGCTTTCTTATTTTGTCATTTAAATAACCTATTGTGATCTACTACTTGTTGGGTTGCTACTGTGGTGCCTCCCCCTGGGAGTGTGCACAGTGGCAGATCCCAAAGTAGTATGACTTGCTTCTGTGAGATGCTCTGAATATAGCTTCATCCATCTTGATGCCTTTATGGTTTGTAAGTGGATTTGTCCCTAACCTATGATGCTTAGTCTGAGGTGTAAATTTATTAAGAACAAATGCTAATATAGACTGGTAACTTCTCAATGATGATCTTGCATAGCATCTCTATGCAAGACTGAGAGAATTATTATCCATTACTACTTCTGTTTGTTGTTTAAAACAAATAAAAGTAGATAATATGCTTGAATCTTAGTGTTGCAACCTACTTTGGAAAGGTAGCTGATGTTGCTATTGTATGTTTGGCTGCACTAGATGGAACTATCATTTCTATGAATGATTGAAATATTTGGAAAGAATCTGTGTCTATGATGCTAAGGCTGAGACTAGTTGGGTGGTCAGATATTGGTAAGCTTACCACTGTGATGAACCTTGCATGGCTCTTTCATGTAAATCTGAGAGTATCTCCCCATCCAATCCTCCTAGATATAATTCTAGTTGAAGGGTAGATGGATTTAGTTCATTTATATTATATCCCTTGTAACCCCAGTTCTTTACTCAAATATGAGAATGAATGCTACATGATTATTTGTGTATTTCTGGTGGTTGTTACCTGCTATTGGTGATTGGCTGATGATCTGTTGTAGATCTTGATCAGTTACAACTCATGCTACTGCTAGTAGGCCCCCCTTTTGGCTTTGTCCCACTTTTCCTGAAACAGACCTTGCTCCTCCTGACTCCTTTGTGGCCTGATCTTCTTTTCCTAAAGCTACTTCTTGACCCTTACTTTCCTCTTGTTCTAGCTTTTGGATGGCTCCAGGGAGCAACCAGGGATTGAATTTGTGGTGGATTGTATTGGTGACTTGTGGTTTATTCTACTGGAATTCTAGTAAGTGTTGATGCTGTTTGTTGTGGTGTTCTTGAGAGCTTTGTAGTGGTTTGAGATAGATTGGAAACTAAGGCAGTGGCTAGATGTTGTGTTGCGGTTGTGTTACCCCTTTTATGTGCATTGGCTGCTGTTGTGGTATTGACAACACATCTCCTGCATGCAGATGTGTAAGTTGCTTGTATGCTCTAAGATCTTTGTCCTATTGATAAGATCTTTTCCCTTCCTAGATACTACTCCTTTGTGGATATGCTCGGCTGGTTGAATAGTATCCCTATTTTGGATACTTCTCCACTTGGTGAAACTTGCCCCCCTTGCCTATGATGCATAGAATGAGGCCACTCCTAGATAAGAACAGATACTTTTCATTTGGTGAAACTTGCCCCTTCTAAAAACAACTTAGCTCAATGGGGAGGCAAAACAATGCACTACACTGTTGATACCTGAGAGCAATATATTATACTAACCCCTCCTTTCTAGCATGTTTTTTTGATCTTTTTTTTTGCAGGAAATAAACAAAGAAGAAAGAATATACCAGATTTAGTTTAGGTTTTATTTTTCATATTATTGTAATTTATTTTCTGTTTAAATAATGTAAAGACATTGTATTATTGTATTACTTTGAATAAAGTTTACTTGTTTTATTTTTATTTTATCATTCATTTGCAAACAATGTAATATATATATATATCTTTTTGTAACAAAGAATTCTTTTAGTTATTCCATTCAGGTAATTCCTTATTTATTTATTTGTTTCCTATAATACACCTTCAGTCTTCTTTTGTAAAAGAACAACAATACCATATGTATATATACAAATATTATTATTATAATCATTTCATTTTATTAAATTGGTTCCATTTACTCAATTGTAATTATGATTATGTATCCATATTATATTATAGACTAATTCTTTTCTTTATTATAATACTTGTGATTTAATTTTATCCCAATCATAAATAATCTCTCAAGGATGTAGTATAATTGTAACACTATTTCTAATTATAATTTTATTCTTTTGCAATTTAAATATATGTTTTGAATATTCAAATTTGGGTTTCTATTCCCTCAAACACAGAAATACTATAGAGGTCATGTCGAAATCCATCGCACCTGCCCTGATGTTTCCATCAGAACAAGAGAGATCTCAATCCCTCTATAGCTTCTTTACTTTTGCGCGAAAATTCCCCAGATTTTCTTGTGCATGAATGCAATGCACACACATGTGTCCTCTCTAATTCTAGGTGCTAATCCTGGGATGTTACAGACTCTCCCCTTAAAATAAACTTCGTCCTCGAAGTTAGTATACTCTCATGTTTCGGAATGAAGGATTAACTTGTGTTGGTTACGGCATTTCTCAATTCCATAGTAACCTCAAATGAGAATAATAGTATTCCATATCCGAATTCCTTTCTTGGATTCTCATTATACTCAACAATCTTCAACTTGTTGTCTCTATACTCCAAAGTTCCTTTTTCTACCCACCTCTAAGGATAGTTCCTTATTATAAACTCCTTAATCTGGGGTCTCTTCTTTAGTTCCGCAACCTAATTAAGTATCCTAATCCAACTCCTTTTATTTAATCATCGAACTTTCTTACTATACTGTGTAAGGTATAGGAAGTCTCACTAAAACAGGGTTTTAATTGTTATAACACAATAGTTGTAGCCAAAAGTCTAAATTTTTGTATTGTCATTTTATGATTTATAATGGTGGTTCTTCCGAAGGTTGGATTTGAACTCATTTAGTCCATACCCATTTGAATTTCTTGTTCCTCTATACTTGTCTAATTTGATGTGATTATTTACTCTTAAAGATCACTTAAGAGTTGTTTCCTCTAGAATTAGTTCGTTAGAATTAATCTATTCTATCTCCTTCAAGATTTTACCTTAGCAGGCTTTAGATAATCTTTCCTTATTACCTTAAGTACTTCTTTAACTTCCAATTCTTAACTTAGGGTTTGAGTACTACTGCCTTGAAATAAATTTCGATCTTTTATCTAGACATACTCCAGAGAGTACTTTTCTGATGATTTTCTTTTAACCTTGAAAATAAGGCCTTCTGTTGTTGTGGGTTAGTCCTTCTTCTCCAACCTTTATTCAGAAAGTCAGATAATGATACTTTGATTTCTAATTTTTTACTCCCCCCTTAGGATTTACTAATAGTCTTCAAATTGTCTATATAGTATTTATTGGCTTTATAATTAGAATATTGGTCTCTATCCAGCTTATACTATACCTAGTTAGGGTCTTATGAAAGATTGTACGGTGTATCCACACAATTGTGGATCTCCAAAGTGAATCTTTCAGCATTATTTGTCGTACTTACTATTTGGACATTTTCGCTTTGATAGGTCTGACTTCGCGAAGTGCCTCGAAAGACGATCGCTTTAATTTTATACTCATTTATGTCTTAATTCACTTAGGCCAAGTTTTATGCTCTTTATGCAACCATTAAGATGATCTGGTTAACTATGTCAACCAACACCGGCTGCGGACAAGATACCAACTATGGATCAGAATACCAACTATGGATCAAATACCAGCTGCGGATCATCCTAGGTTGTAGGTATTACCCTACGGCTTCCAACATCCTTATGGCATTCTCTCTGAACTGTCAAAGCTTGAATACCACTTTGGTTCCAAAGCTACTTATTTGTGCTTATTCATGATGCTTCCATGAACTTGGTACTACTACTCCATTACTTCTTAGTAATATTACCTACTTTGAATCAACTTTAAGTTTATTACTTCTTGTTGCTCCGTGTATTTTGTACACTAGACTTTCTTCTTATATCTGGCTAAGAATAAGATGATCTTGATCTATCCTTCAAACTGCGTTGATACTCCTTATACTTTGCTTCATTCTTCGTGTAAGTCTTCATCTTGATCTTTGAAAATCGTCACTCCCTTACACGAATTCCCATTCCTATCAAGGTCTATAACATCAAGTAGTAACTGGATGTTGCAACATCCATTTGCACACCAAGTCAAACTTCATGTACAGATCTAGTCAATCAAGAAGATCCAAGAAAAATCAATAAATCCAAATGTGGTACATATAACACACAATATTCTAAGCCCGGAATATAGTAGTTGAGTATAGTATCTCTAGAACTCAGGCTTAGTTGTGTAGTATATGACACCTCCTCGTATAGGTTTACATTGTGATACTTAGCACTTAAGGTCAAACTATTCTTTGTCTCATAATTTACCCAAAATGCTCAATTGCAATAGGATAATCTTAGGCAAAGTGGTCTCAATTTGTTTTCGACTAACCTTTTGTCTCACTTTTGGAATAATTAATTATAACCAGCCTTTCTTTACTAGTAAACTATCCTCACATGATCACTCCAAATGACTAACCGGTTCTATTTACTAACTTAAACCTAAGATTATTGGAATTTCTAGCAACTATGACTTCTATCATAGTTCTACCATGTTATTATCTTACTTATACTTCAAGATAATTTACTAATTACTTGTCAATTATCACACCTACATCATGGTTTCGGGGCTAATCTCACCATGATCTTGTTATGTTCTACCTATACATCATGATTTAAAAGTTAATCTAGCCATGATGACTTTGTTTTACATCACTCTATCATTAAGTCCTAACATAATTTCACTTCATCACGTAGAATTCTCAAGTAAATCCCACATGATTACTATTCATTACATCAACATTTATCCTAATGATATCCATCATGTTGTCTTTGGTTAACAACTAACAATAAGGTTCCACTATCTTACATGAATTCTATGGTTAGGATACACCATTTAAACTACTTCAATTCATGTCTTACACTTGCTCCTAATCTACTGTGGACGATTGACTTTCCTAAAGTATCTTGGTGGGTTATATCTCCTTTGGAAGACACTAAATAGCACCTTACTAAGAAAAGATGAATAACTACTCCCTATGATACCCTAAACTTAGTCATATTCTACATGACTGTTTTAGCTTACTTTAAGACATAATAATGGTGTTCTACCCTCTTGGGACTAGTACTATACCAAGAAAATACGGATAACGACTTTTAAGAAAGATGACCAAAGCATCCAACTTAAGTGCGACAAGGTTATCCTCAAGTGGATACTCATCACAAGTCATAAGATCATTTGGTTTAGATAAGATGGCTCCTATAGTCACTATCCAACCTACAGATCTTCCTAAAAGGGTTTTAATCCTAAGGTCAAAGCATATGCTCTGATACCAACTGAGGTGACCCAGCATACCACTGCATGATGTAGTACACTATAGTCGTTGACATAACACCAATGAAACACTGTTCACTAGTATTACATCCCTCAGAGTGGTACAACATAAACACAGCAGGTCCAAGACATGACTATAGGTTACAGCTCAACTCTTTACACAAGATCCAGAGAACACTCTAGGTTAAAGAGAGAGAAAGAAACTTCTTACAAAGAAGAATCAGAAATAAATAACTCCAAAACTATCATACTATTAAGACTAGAATCTTAACTAATGGTCTGGCATTGCTGCTATCGCAATACACTACATAAATAGGTTCTATGGCTAGAGATTATATTCCTATCTAATCACTAACTTCGTCTTTACTTGGGTTGGTGTATATGTTGACCTTCTTAACTTCATTAAAGAGCTTTAGATTTTGATGATGGTTTCTGGAACATAACTTGATGTAGACGTCGTCTTAATGGCTTCAGAATCTAGCAAGGGTTAAGAAGATACGTTGAGTACGAGCGTACTCAGCAAGTTCACTAGAAAAGGAGTGTTTGATGCACTATATCTACAGCCACAGACCATAGGTCGTAGGCAATGCAGGTTTTCGTAAACATTTCTTCAAAGGTTGCTTTTATTCTGAAAAATTATGTCCGTCAGCCTTCACGGGTTTACTATAACTTTCATGGAGTTCCTTTCCCGCCGCATTCCCAGCTCCTTCCCAGAACAGGGAGTAACAAGTTATAGTTCTTACACTCTACAGAGGTGCGTCACTTTACCCATGAGAGATCTTAGCTTTGTTGCACATCCGAGTTGCATTCTCGTCCACACTTCCTTGGTGTGGGGCCCAGACTAAGATCCAAGCCAATCACTGTCCTTCTCTGTGACCCCGCATACCCGACGGATTGCACATCAGGCCTAGGATAAAACTTGTTTCCATTATCATCCTAAGGTGTACAACCCTCATAGATACCATAAGCCGTGCGACGTTGAGGGATCCCACCCATAACCTGCTAACCCTCTACAAGAGGAGTTGCAACAACGGCCCGATCATCCATTGGCATGCGAGAGAGAGCCGATCCAGCTAAATTTGCCATCCCATTCCAAATCTTATGGTTAACGCGTAATATACGGCGCAAGAATCACTGGCGATATTGGTTGTTAAGTCCTAGATAATATGTTCCTTTACCACCGGAACTTTGATAGAAGGTTTTTACCTCCTGGTAAATAACCTATAATCATATTATTATCAAAATAGTGTTTTTTGATATTTTTCAAATGCAGGTGATGACAACATTGGATTTGCAAAATACTTTACAGAAAATAATCAAAGGACATGGGCAAGTGTGAACTTTCCTTTTGTGATTGCAAGATTATGCACTCACGGTCTTCAAGACAGTATAAGATCCAATATCTGAAATCAGCATCATTGGCCCTGTAAGGACTAATGTTTAAAGAAGCAATATGCTTTTGTGCATAAGTAATGCTATGCATTTTGGAAAAACCAATAAAAAGTGAATCCCTAATACTTTGAGTGAAGTGAGTTTAGGTAATTCTTTCCAGAATTGGTTCATCTTCAAATTTTACTTTACAGGTAATGCATTATAAGGAATTTTAATTCTTGATATACAAGATATAAAAGTAGAGTGCAATAGTAATTTAAGATTTAGATTAGTTGCTATTTGGTGATTATGATGGAAGTCTATGTATTGGATCATTAAGGTTTGAAAGAACTATCCTAGGGTTGTTGCTTGAAGTGGCCAAAATAATAACATTTGAAGAAAGGATTTCTTTCCCAAGGTTTAAACAATCTTTGTGGTTAATCAAATGTGGTCGATGTTGTTTGTT
This sequence comes from Avena sativa, assembly GCA_916181665.1. NCBI lineage: Eukaryota > Viridiplantae > Streptophyta > Magnoliopsida > Poales > Poaceae > Avena > Avena sativa. The sequence goes on along the minus strand of OV702280.1, from coordinate 252,193,842 downwards.
CTTGCTTGAATAGTTTGTACTTGAGATGCTTTACTTTTTAATTATAATAGACCAAAGTTAACTATAAAACACATAACAAGGTCTTTAGCATTATATTTAAGGCTTGTTGGATTAAAGTTTACTTTAAAAGGGTAATCAAACTTAAGGTGTAATTGGTTTTAATTATTCTCAAGTTTTGAATTTAGGATAAGTATGACTAAGGTGTGGAGTTATTCATTTAATATTTAAGTGAATGATTAATTTAAATTTGTTTTGCTTTTATGAAATAATTTGTATTTATTTAGTGGGAGCATAATTAGATAGTCTTAATAATTTGTTAGGATTAAGATATAATGATTATTCACCATATTATATATGAGTGATACACAATGTTTTATTAAAAAGGGTTTTTTCAATTTGATTTTTTTAAAGATTTTTAAAAGAATATTTTAAAGTTTAAAGTTACACTTAATCTTGATTATGAATTTAAGGTATGGTTTTGGAATTAGTACTTAGATATTAATTGCTCAAGATTTTATAAAAATTGTGATTATTTCATACTTAAGAATTGTTTTAAAAGATTATACAAAATAGATAATAGATAAGGATTTATCATTTTCAATTATTAAAAACTTTTCTAATAATATAATTATTAAAAACCCTATATTGGCAAGTAATTATTAATAACAAGTACTCCATTGTGTTAATTGGTCTCTTGCATGCATCATATACTTCATTATTGTTTAGAGAACTAAAATAACAACCATTGTGACTTATTAAATTGTCATGCATGCATTTTTTGCATTTGTTTGATCTCTATGACTTTCCATAATTTTTCTGGTATTTTTCCGATCTTCACGAAATTGCATCGAAACACCTCTTTTTCCATCAGAATCCTGACTCCAGCAGTCCATCCTCCAAGAATCATCCAACATGCAAAAACAGATGAAAAGATATAAGTAAAACCTCTTAATATGAAATATATCAATGAATAGAGGCAATTTATGATATAGAATAGTGATGAAAATTGGCCGTATCATGCCCGATCCAGCCTGCCCACCCTTTCCCTCTATTTATAGGCTGCCCGACCCAGCCTGCCCACCCTTTCCCTCTATTTATATGTATTTCCCTCTATTTATAGGCTGCCCAACCCACACATACACACATTCCCCGCCGCCTACTTTAGGATGCCCATCTCACATCCTTGTAGTCGACTCGGCGGCAACGATGGAGTACTGGGCTCCGCCGGGCATGTCCGAGACTAGGCTCCGCCGGGCTGGCACTGGATGGTGCTACCTTCCGAGACGCGTAGCTTGGTGAGGAATCCCGGTGTCATCGTCGACCCGGAGCTTCTTTGGTGGAGGTCTCCTGGTCTAGGAAGGGTGCAGAGGGAGCCGGCCACCGAGGAGGTGGTACGGTGTCGTGTCAGGGAGGAGGACGAGCACGTCCATCGTTATATGGCTGCGTTGGACACCATGGTCGATGATACCTGGCAGATTCTTCAGGGATCTCACCCAAGCTATGCTCATGTGATGGTTCCGTCGCTTTGGGTTTTCACCTCCCGCGGCTCAGGAACCAGGATTCGTCGTCGAGTTTGATTGAGCAAGATGTATTAGTTTTCATGGCTTTCGGTCAAAATGACCAATGTTGCATGCATGTGGATCTGGGTAAAATGTTTGACTCACAATATGATATTATATTAAAAGGTTTAATATATTACATTGATCACCAACATCCCTAGTGTTGTGGTTTTTTTATGCGTCGTAGCCATGGAGACTCTTCATCATTTAACATGAGGCTTGGGTCAGTTTTCACTTTGAAAGGTGGGATTTCATGGAACTTAATATATTCTTCTGACATATCTGTCGTGTCATCCACTCCCACGGTGTTTATTTTACCTAAAAGAACTATGTGGCGCTTTGGCTCATCGGACGATGTATTCTTTTGCTAATTTCTTTTTCTTGGTTTCGTAGACATGTCCTTCACATAGAAAACCTGAGACACATCATTGGCTAGGACAAATGGTTCGTACATGTACGCAAGATTGTTGAGATCCACTATTGTCATGCCATACTTTTTGTCTACATGTACCCCGCCTCCTGTCATCTTGACCCATTTGCACTGAAACAAAGGGACCTTAAAAGTAGGTCCATACTCAAGTTCCCATATGAAAGTACAAAGGAAGTCGCCTAGAGGGGGGGGGGTTAATAGGCTTTTAAAATTATTACGGTTTAGGCTCAAGTAAATGCGGAATAAAACTAACGTTTAATTTATTGAGCACAAAACCTAGCCACTAAGTTCACCTAGGTGCACCAAACAACCTATGCTAAGCAATACAAGCAACAAGGTGATAGCAAGGTATAAATACTTCAAGCATGATGGCTATCACAATGTAAAGTGCATAAGTAAAGGGTTCGGTTGAGAGATAACCGATGGACACGGAGACAAAGATTTGTTTCCCGAAGTTCACTTCCAAAGAAGCTACGTCTCCGTTGGAGAGGTGCGATGGCGCAATGCTCTCCGAACTCCACAAATGGCTCACCTCGAGGTGTGGTGGCTCGATGCTCACCCAACGCCACACAAGGCCTCACCCCGGATGCGGAAGCACGCAACTCACCGACGCCACAAAAGGCTCACCCTATTCTCCCAAGTGCGCACCACAAAAGGCGGGCACTTGCTCCACTATGGGATGCTTGAGGGCGGTCACCGAACCCGTACAAGATTGGGGCTAACTCCACAACTCAATTGGAGGCTCCCAACAACAAAGCCACAAAAGGCCAACAATGCCACAAAAGGCCAACAATGCCACAAAAGGCTACAAGACCACAAAAGGTCAACAAGACCACAAAAGGTCAACAAGACCACAAAAGGTCAACAATCCAACCACACAACCGTCTAGGGTTCCAAGGAACCCAAGAGAAACAAGCTCACAAGCTTGAACTCGCCGAATCTCCGAGGAGAACTCAAACCTATGCACCAAATGCAAGGGCAAGTCCTTCTCCCCCAAATTCCAACAAAGCTACAAAAGCTATTGGGGGAATAAGGGAGGAAGAACACAAGAGTAGAACTCAAACCTATGCACCAAATGCAAGGGCAAGTCCTTCTCTCCCAAATTCCAACAAAGCTACAAAAGCTATTGGGGGAATAAGGGAGGAAGAACATAAGAGGAGAACACAAAACTCTCCAAGATCTAGATCCCAATGATTCCTTCACAAAGAAGGGATTTGACTTGGGGGGATTGTAGATCTAGATCTCCTCTCTCAAATCCCTCAAAAAGATGCAAGAATCATAGGAGGGGAAAGGGAGAGGGAAAGCTTCTTCAAGGTTGACAATGGAGGAGAGAGAGAAAGCCAAGAACCAAGAAGAAAAGCTAGTGCCCACGAAGGGGAAGAGGAGCCCCTTTTAAAGGGCTCCCAGATCTGCCCGTTATGGGCATTCGCGACACCTGGCCGGAACTTCCGGTGGGAGGCCGGAAGTTCCGGTGGCACCCAGCCAACGGACGAAAACTGCGGAGCGAGAAACTGAAAAAACGAAACATGGCCGGAACTTCCGGCTCTGGGGCGGAAGTTCCGCCCAGCCTGGCTCCAACGGTTATCAGACCGTTGACGCCCGCTCCAGAAGCGCAACCGGAAGTTCCGGTCAAAACAGACCGGAAGTTTCGGTGAACTTCCGAGCAAGTTCCGGCAAATAGAACGCTTCAAAACAGAAGGTTACTGAGCGTGAGCGGAAGAAGACCCGGAACTTCCACCGGAACTTTCGGCGGCAAAGATGCCCTAGCGGAACTTCCGGTGGGAAGCCGGAACTTCCGGTCAAAGAAATTCCAGAAACCAGAAAACCAGAAACGCAATAACTTTTGCATCCGAACTCCAAATGGGATGAAACCAATTTTGTTGGAAAGATAACGACGAACATCGAAATATTGGGTATCACCTTGGGAGAAAATATCATAAATATATATGTGAAGTATCCCCCAAGGTGTGGAGCCGGAAAACTCGCAAGATCAAAAACCGCAATAAGATATGCAAGTGAAATCCTTAGATGATGAACTAGAGCTTGTTATGATGATGTCCACAAGATCTAGATCCTCTCATGGACAAGAACCAAATAACAACCAAGAAAGATGATGCTATGAATGCAAAGGTTTGAGCTCTCTCCGAACGATGCAAACGAGACACCCGCTTGAGAGCCCCTCTTGATAGTACGGCTATCTATCCTAAACCCGGTCTCCCAACTAACAACACGAGACCGGCAAAAGAGAAGCCCTATAAACATACCTTTACCTTGAGCGTCCCACTTGAACTTGATGTAGACCGTCTTGTTCTTCTATAGTGGGAACACCTTTCTTGTTTGCTCTTGCTCGCTCTTGCTTGATGAAGACTTGCAAAATGCTCCCCCATATTCCATGGGGAAACCTCTTCTTTGAACTTTTCTTCATCATTCCATGAGCACGAGGATGGCAAGCTTCAAGCATGAGATCTTCTAGAGATGGCGCATCTTGAGCTCGTCCTTCTTCATCCTTACTTGAGGTTGATCCATCTTGATGCAACTCTTTGCACATGCCTTGATCGACCTTCAAGCTCCTTCTTTCTTCATGATTCCAATGGGCACAAAGCCCTTGGACATTTCTTCATCTTCCAACCTTGAGACCAACACATGGCCCAAGCGATGCCAATGGACAAACCTACAAGTGAAACTCAATTTACACATTAGTCCATAGAGATTGTCATTAATTACCAAAACCACACATGGGGGCATACATGCCCTTTCACCATATCTCCTCTATGTACCTATAATATCTGTCCTTATGCCCATTGTCATCTGTTGCATCAAAGAGGACACCACTGTTTTGGTTGCTGCTCTTTTTATCTTGGGTGATCGTGTAAAATGTATTACCATTTATCTCGTACCCTTGGAAAGTACATATAGTCGAAGAAGGTAACCATTCCAACAAGTACATCCGATCTCCAACAGTGGTGTTATTCATGAGATGTGTTTGCAACCAACTGCCGAAAGTAGCCTCGTGTTCCACTTTAATCCAGGATTCAGGCTTCCCCGGGTTTTTCGAGCGTAGAATAATCTTGTGTTTCTCTATATACGGAGCCACCAAGGTGGAATTGTGTAGAACTATGTAGTGTGCTTTACTAAAATAATCCTCTTCCATACATACCGTTGCTTTCCTTCCTAGTGTGCCTTTTCCAGTCAGCCTCCCCTCATACCGAGATTCAGGAACACCAATCGGCTTAAGGTCAGGAAGAAAGTCAACACAAAACTCAATGACCTCCTCTGTTCCATAGCCCTTGGAGATGCTTCCTTATGGCTTAGCATGATTATGAACATATTTCTTTAAGACTCCCATGAACCTCTCGAAGGGGAACATATTATGTAGAAACATAGGACCGAGAATTCTAATCTCTTCGACTAGGTGAACTAGGTGGTGTGTCATAATAGTGAAGAAGGATGGAGGGTACGACAACTCGAAGCTGACTAGATATTGGACCACATAAATCTGTAACCCTGATAGACTTTCTGGATCAATTACCTTCTAAGAAATTGCATTGAGGAATGCACATACCTTCACAACGGCCAGTCGAACATTTTCTTGTAGAATTCCCCTCAATGCAACCGGAAGCAATTGCGTCATAATAACATGGAATTCATGAGACTTTAGATTTTGAAATTTTTTCTCTTTCATATTTACTATTCCCTTTATGTTAGATGAGAAGCCAGACGAGACCTTGATATTGAAAAGGACTTCAAAAAATATTTCCTTCTATTCCTTGGTAAGAGCGTAGCTAGAAGGCCCTTGAAACTGTCCTGGATGCTTGTCGTCTCGTCCTTTATGACGTTGCTGGTCCTCCCGTGCTTCCGGTGTATCTTTTGACTTCCCATACAAGCCCATGAAGCCTAAAATATTCACGCAAAGATTCTTCATCAGGTGCATCACGTCGATTGCAGAGCGGACCTCATGGACTTCCCAATAGGGTAGCTCTCAAAATATAGATTTCTTCTTCCACATGGGTGCGTGTCCGTCAGCGTATTTTGGAAGAGGTTGTCCTGTAGGACCCTTTCCAAATATTACATTTCAATTATTGACCATACCAAATACATCAGCACCAGTACGGGGGTCAGGATTCTTCCGGTGATCTGCCTCGCCATCGAAATGCTTGCCTTTTTTCCTTAAGGGATGTCTGGGCGGAAGAAAACGACGATTATACGGGTACACATTCTTCCTAGATTTATCCATATATATACTTTCAGTCTCATCTAAATAGTGTGTGCATGCATTATATTCCTTGTTCGTCTGTCCTGAGATGTTACTAAGAGTAGGCCAATCATTGATGGTTACGAACAACAACGCTCGTAGGTCGAATGGCTCCTGTTTGTGCTCATCCCACACACGTAAACCTGGTTCTGCCCACAACTATAGAAGTTCATCAACTAATGGCCTTAGGTACACATCAATGTCATTGCCGGGTTGCTTCGGGCCTTGGATGAGCACTGACATCATAATAAACTTCCGCTTCATGCACAACCAAGGAGGAAAGTTGTAGATACATAGAGTCACGGGCCAGGTGCTGTGACTGCAGCTATGCTCCCCAAAAGGATTCATGCCATCTGTACTTAGACCAAACCATAAGTTCTTTGCGTCACCAGCAAAGTCCGGGAAGTCTCTCTCGATTTTTATCCACTGCCGACCATCAGTGGGGTGCCTCAAAATCCTATCTTTCTTACGTTCTTCCATGTGCCATCGCAACAACTTGGCATGCTCTTTGTTCCTGAACAAACATTTCAACCGTGGTATTATATGAGCATACCACATCACCTTGGAAGGAACCCTCTTCCTGGGTGGCTCGCCATCAACATCACCAGGGTCATCTTTTCTGATCTTATACCACAATCCAGTGCATACCGGGCATTTATCCATATTCTCGTACTTCTCACCGCGGTAGAGGATGCAGTCATTAGAGAACGCATGTATCTTCTGCACATATAATCCTAGAGGGCATAAAAGATTCTTTGCTTCGTACGTACTGGCGGGCAATTCATTATTTCTTGGAAGCAACTTCTTCATGAGTACCAACAACTTTTCAAATCCCGAGTCAGTCACACCGGTCTCTGCCTTCCACTTCAGCAATTCCAGTATGCTACCCAGCTTCTTCTAGCCATATTTACAAGTTGGGTACAACAATTTGTTGTGGTCCTGTAACATCTGCTCGAACTGCAACCTCTCATTTTTTGTGTTGCAGTCTCGCTTTGCATTAGAAACGACCCGACCAAGATCATCAGCGGGCTCATCTGGTTCCTGTTCTTCACCTCCTTCTTCTTCATTGTCTTCCATTGCGGTATCAGCGTATTCAGTGAACATAGATCGGTAGTTGTCATCATCGTCCTCTTCATCATCACCGTCTTCCATCACAACCCTCTTTCTCCGTGCTTGGTCCAAACATTATAGCCGGACATAAAACCAGACCGAAGCAGGTGGCTCTGAATGATTCTTGCGGAAGTGTGAGCCTTCTAATTCCTACAATCAACACATAAAACCATCCCGCCTCTTGTTCGCCTCGGCCACAAGACGAAAAGAATGCATGCCTTATCTGAAAGCGGCAGAGCGTCGATCACCGTATATCCATGAATGGCTCATCCGTATCATACAAATATATATCAAACGCAATCACGATGCTAAAATTAGTACCGCGCGGTCTAAACAAGAAAATAGTTGCTAACCTTTTATCACACTTGGAAACAAAGATAAGAAAACTTAAGTGTGGCTCGGGCACCTCATATCATGTTTGTCTTGTGTGACCTAAAGTCGCATCGCTCTACGGGCATTTCACCGAACACCTCTAGTGCATATGAACAAGAAAAAAATAGCACAAACCCACCACCTCACCAGGAAAAAATAGTTAAGAGGGGGAGGGGCTGTGCCATATATATAGGGTCAGGCCACTAGTCCCGGTTTGATATACAAACCAAGACTAAAGGGGGTGCCCGCAGCGAGCGGCAGGCCCCAGACCCTTTAGTCCCGGTTTGTATCTCAAACCGGGACTAGTGGTGTCTAACGGGCCGGGACCTATGGTTCCGTACAACCTGGGCCGTCCGGTCCGGACCATTAGTTCCGGCCCCGGCCATAGTCGGTACTAATGGTCCGGACGAAAGAGCCGTTTTCTACTAGTGAAAATTAAAGAGATAACCGATTCATCCAAAAAATCGAAATGAGCAAGCAGCCCCGGCCTCTGCATTGAAATAATGCATGCGGTCTTTATTATAGTATTATTAATTGAAAACAATGGTGTTGCAGCCATAGCTATATCAAACTTATTACAAAATACAAATTACTGATCACATAAAGTCACCACATGGATGAGCCATGTAAAAAAGCAAAAAGAGGATTGCGCCTAAGGATAAACATGTTATCCTATTAACAAGTTGACAGTCGCACCGACTGAATAAATCTTGCGTAGCCGATTTCGGATGGCTGCACCCAAACTCCATGGCATGCACTACAAGAAATCTGGCAATATATGACCCTCTATTTTCGTCACAGAATCGTCATAATAGTCTTTTTATGACGATTTTATGACGATTTTGAGATCGTCGAAAGTTGGGCGTCGCAAATGAACTATAACGACGTTTTTGATAAAATCGTCATAACCTTCTATGACGATATTGGATCGTCATAACGTCTATGATGATCCAATATCATCACAGGCCATCTAGCATGCCAAGTCAGATCCTACGTGGCTGATCCTACGTGGCAAAATTGTGACGAAATTAAATCGTCTTAAATCAAAATCAGCCCAGTCCATTTCTGGATTCCACATGGGCTTAGCCCAACTATTCTGGATTGATTTTCTCATCAAATCTGGTTAGCTACATGGGCCAAGCCCATCATTCAAGCATTTTTTTTGTTTCGTTGCATTGGCCTTTTCTTTGGACAGATTTTTACTTTGGGCCTTCTTATTTTGGGCCCGTCACACCTGGTGTTCCATAATTCATACGGTCCCAGTTGCCAGTATATATTTTCTCAGTAATTAAAATCTAACAATTTAATCAAGACCAACAGAATATACAAAATCATTTTGATTCAAACAGAGCACATTATGATCGGCACATTACAATCATACACAGTTCTACACAGAGATCGGCACATTACAATCATACACAGTTCTACATAGTTCACATCAGTGGAGCTACCAAAATACAATAAAAAATTTACAGAAAGAATAAAATCCAAACTTCTTCACGCTTTCTCTTCCTGGAACTTCTTCATGCTTCCTCTTCCTGGAACTCTCTAAACAGTACACTCTGAACAAAGCTTCGGAGTGGATATACACTCTCAAAGTCGTAATCTGTACTTCCCAAAACAACCGAAAGCAGTAAAAATACTAACACGGGGATGAAATCTTATAATTTGTGTATGAAGTCATAGCATATAAGCTATTCTTATCCATTACTTAGCCAATGTAGTTCTGTACACAGATTTTTTAAGAAACAAGAAACTATTACCAAAGGAAGAATGGTTAGTTGGTTAGTTTGCTCTCAGAAATGAATAGTGTGTTGCACTGTTAAAAGTTCATCATTGAGCTAAACTTTAGAAAGGGGCAAGTTTCACCAAAAAAAAGTAGCATCTGTTCATATCAGTATATTTTGCCTCAGTACAACATCATAGGCTGGAGAGGGGCAAGTTTCACCATGACAGCTAAGGTAATAAGATAAAGATTCCACAAATATCAAGTTTTCACTTGATCTCATCCACACCAGCAGGTCCCACTTGCAAGCAGCTTGCGCATCAACATGCAAGTAGCTGCTGTCAACACCACAGCAGACCAGGAAACCAGATAAGAAGGAACAGCCGTAGCTAACAATTACCTGGCCACACTCCACAGCACATCCACACAAAGTTACCATCAGAGTGTTATACCTCACCCTCAACCAACTCTGGTTGCTCCTTGGAGCCATCCAGGAGCTAGAAGTAGAGGGATTCACAGCAAAGGCAACATGGTTGCAAGGTAAGAGGAGGCAAGAAGCACTAGTAGTCCAAAGAAGAACTAGCCAGCATATCAACTATCAGGATAGGATTCAAAATAGATCCAGGAAGGAAGAAGGAGGAGAAGGATTTCCAGGACAGGATGCATGGAAGCTTATATTAGTAGCATAACAAGATCAACAATCATATCTTGTAGCAGGTAGAACTTTACAATATTTTCAGCATATGTCTTCTCTTTTGCATCAGCATCTTGGGAAAATAAAGAGACTAATACCCATCAAATCCACCCCTATACCATTTCAACTAGGTGATCATCTAGGAGGATTGGATGAGGGTGTTCTCTCAAATTTACATAGAGATGCTATGTATGTTCCTCATAGAGAAATAAAAAGATACACCATAATCTCTGTTCTTATTTAGAGTTGGCCTCAGCCTTTGCATCCTAGGCAGGGGCTATAGCACACTTCTACTAATCATACCAAGGCCATAAAAGCATACAAATCATCTTTGCACAAACCAGCAAGCATGAGGGATTGCTGGGCACAAATCCAAAAGAATTGGAATTGCACCTCAGGCACAATCCCAAACTCACTCCCACCAAACTCTCAATCTAGTCTCTAAAACTAGAACATCAGCCCTTCAACAAGTTTGATAATAAATCCTTTTCTTAGATATTCAAAAATATCTAAGAATCATTTTATATTTTAAAACAAAGGTAACTCAGACAGAAGGGTTTGAATCAGCCCTTCACTCCCACCAAACTCATTTTATATTTTAAAACAAAGCCCTCCAGCAAGTATCCCAAACAGATAAAATCCAAACCAATGGTTTGAATTTTCATGTCTACTATAATCATCCAGAAGGGTTTCTCAGATCATCTACCCAGATTAAGCGTAGCATAAACCTACCCTTACCATAGTACCTCATCATTTAATCACAGGGTACAGAATTAAAACAGGGCCTTGAGACCATCACAAGTAAACCAAGCATGTCAATTGAGCATTAAACCAGAGCTAAGATATCTCCACCAGACACAGTTATTCACCAGATGTGAACCCTAGGTTCAGATATGAAATCTAGACAGTGTGGAATCACAGAAAACACACTTGACATGGCAAGGTAGATAAAGCCTGGAGGGAAGCATAGAAGGAGCACCTACCTGGGGCGAGTTCTATCTCGCCGGAGAGGAGGCAGAAGGAGTATCGACGGCAACGGCAACACAGAACACCACGGGGAAGGCTTCACCATACACCACCACCTAGCCCAGCATCAATCTCACCACCAAGGCGGCACAGGGAGCAGCCCTGAGGGCCACAGCATCCTACATCGGCCTAGAATACCAACTTCAGTGAGTGGCGGCGCCAGAAGCGAACTAGTGCAAGAATAACACAAATCAGTAACACCGTCAACCAAGGCACAAGTGCAAGAAGTATACATCAGTAATTAACCACCAGAAAAGATACAAAAGCTTAGAGAGCAAAGCACACAAAGGGTACACTATTTGACTAGTAGTCAGCACCACATATCGACCTATATTTTAACAGAAAAACAAACTGGACAGTCAAATATAATAATGGCATATAGTATGATTTGTTACTCCAAGAATTAAAAGTATGACAAACTAGCTAGTAAAGTAACATGTAAACAGTTATCATGTAAGTAGTCAATTTCAAGAACTGAATACAAACTCTATGCATATTGATACTACTTGATAATACTCAAGAGAATATTTTAAGGGAAAAAATCAAGATTGATATGGTCTGACTAAACTAATGCAAGCATGGTCTGATCAAACATCTAGAGTGGATGCATTATTTATTCTAGCATAAACACAACCGTAACAAACAAATTAATGCCTTCATGCAAAGAAGAACAGATAATAACAACACTTTTGCACCAAAGGATATAAAACAGGTGCGATTATTTCACACTTATCACAGTTATCACCCCTTCTTTCTAGCTACAACCATGCATACATGGACATGATATGAAAAACAACATTAAAGCACTAGATGCATTAAGAAAGATAAATGGTTCATAATATCATGAGTACACCCCTTGTTCACCAAATTTTTGACACCACTGGAACACCTCAGGAGGGCACCAACACCACCAGAACACCATTGGAGGGCACCACCAACACTGGAACAGCAAGGTGTCATGGGAAAAACCGAATGCCAATAAGCATTCAACACAGATCAGTTCCTAGAATAGGTGTATGCATAAGAGAATCGAGGCATATACATATTTTATACCTATATGGCTATACATGAACTAGTAGTACTACTAATAACAAAATAATCTGAGGCATTGACAAATATTCATGACAACATGGATACTGTTATGAGAGTGCATGAGTAGTGTAAGCATGTTTAAACAATATCAGATTACTTTGTGCACATGGCAGCATGGGTTCCTCATGATTATTGAAAGTACCAACACAGATTATAATTACTTATCAGTGAACCATATAAGTAGACCACAAGCAGATGGATTACATGTGTTTTGATGTATATACAACTAACTAAATCACATTAGACTTATCCACATAATAAAGCATCAAAAAACAAAGTTGTTAAACAAACACAAACTAATCTGGTACCTAAATCCGATATCTTATTCGAAAGACCTGCAGCAAGAACTCATGCAAAGGTTTCGCAAGGTTTCGTAAAGCCTGTGAAAAGTGCAGAAACATTTGGGTTTTTTTTACTTTGTGCAGAAACATTTAGCCGAGCTAAAATTTGGATGCTCCCCGGCAAATCAGCTCTAAAATCGACCGGACGGGTGAACGACAGCCAGCATCCGAGCCATTGACCACCGAGCTGGACGAGATTCTAGTTTCTAAATAATACCCGGGTAAGAAGGAGCCGCTCCGTATGGCCAGGAAACGCGCGGATCTACGGGCGGCCGGCGCAGATCTGAGAAGGAGAGACAGAAGAGGCGTCGCGAAGCTCACCTTCGAAGATTGCGGTCTGGATCTCGGCGCACTTGACGACGACGTTGTGGTCGTTGAGGCCCTCCTCCTCCTCGATGAGGTAGTCCCCGTAGCCGTTCTTGCCGGCCCCCGAGGCGTTGGCGGCGCCCGGCGTGACCTTGACCTTGGAGACGATGACCCATTGCGCGACGGCAAAGACGATGTCGATGACTCCGGCGACGGGGATGAGCACCTGGGTGCCGAGCTCCCCGAGGATCGCCATGGCTGGCGACGGGAAACCCTAGAACGGACTGAACGGAAGGACGCGAGGGGGAGGCGGCGGCGAGCGAGGGGGGACGACGCGCCTCTCGCAGTAGTCGATGGGGATTCGGGGGAGGTGGATGGCGAGGCAGTGAGTAGCCGGATTTGGCCGAGATCTAGCCTGGCGGCGGAGGTTGGGGCGTACGAATGACGAAGGAGAGGTGGATGGCGGAGGTTCGCTAGGTATGGGGCGTACGAATGACGAGGGAGGACGACGCGCCTATAGCCAGGTCATCCACCGGTGGTGTGCCAGGTCATCGATCCACGGGTAGTGTTCCACAGATCACCATCTCATCCCTCCATCATGTTTGCATCCAACGGCTGGAATTTCCTTCGTCTTATATCTTGTCCTTCCTAGCACTATGACGATTTTATCTTATGCAATTATGACGTTTCTGAGAAAAAATCGTCATGATTTTGCTAGGTTTCGACCCTCCCGAATAGCCCATGACCATGTAGTCTAGAATCGTCATAAATTTATGACAATTTCATACACGGTCACTACCAAAAGGTCATAGTTTGACACATTCCTTGTAGTGATGTATTTGCGCCTCCAGCTATGTAGAGAGGGGAATAACCTATAAAAAGGAAGCACATTTTGATTTCCTAAAAATAGATCATTTTGAACATGCCAAATGGCCCATAGAAGAGTACACATGCCAACTCTGATCTGGCCTCTAGTGCACTTATCCATTCCTTACAACCAATTTCCAAACAGAGTGGTAATGTTTTTGGGTGGTGCCAAACCGGTAATATTTTTGGGTGGTGCCAAACCAAATGACATGTGAAAAGTATGACACATTATCTTTGCAAGCGGACAATCAATAAAATGATGATATATCGTTTTTCCCTATCACAAAAACAACATGACTTGTCTCCTTGTCGGTTCCTTTTGATTAAATTGTCTTTAATTAAAATGACTTTCTTATGTAGGAACCACATGAATATATTTATTTTTGGTGGAACTTTAATTTTCCACAAGTATTTTTGAAGGTAAGGTGTTTTCCCATTCATATAATTAGATACATTAACTTCATCAAAAAGACACCAGATGAGGTTCAAAGCTCATGTTATATTACATGACCTACACCAGTTCGAAGCTCATATTATGTGGCACCTATCTTTAGGAGAAACACATTATCACTTGATAATTTTAAGCGAGAGAGAACCCTATCTATTATGACTATCATGCAACAAATAAAGGAATACCGTATAACATTGACTCATATTCGGCTTCATTATTGGGTGTGTTCGAGAAGCTTATCCAAATAACATAGCGCATTATGTCTCCTTATGGTGACTTAGTATAACGCCAACACCTGCTCCCTCAGTTCTCTTGGAGCCATCGAAGTACATGGTCCATGCACTGGATAGATCTGGAGGCCCCACGCTTTGGATTTCCATCCACACAGTGATAAAATTAGGTAGAACAAACGACTTTATTGTTTTTTCGCTTTTCATACATAATATCTCGAGGGGATAGCTCGATGCCCCAAAGAGAGAAATGCCTTGTGGCTTCTGGATTGTTGAGGATGTTGGAGAGGGAAACCTCATTGACCACCACTATCAGATGCTCTGATAAGTAGTTGCGCAGTTTGCGCGTCTTCATGAAGACTCCATATGCAAGTTTTTGATAATGCGGGTACCGTTGCTTGGACGGAGAAAGGACCTCGTTGAGGTAGTATACCGGCCGCTCGATGCCATGATTTTTACCTTCTTTGGGTCATTCGACAACTAGTACTGTGCTGACCACTTGGTTAGTGGCGGTGATGTAGAGCAGCAGTGGTTCCTTTTCTTTGGGTGACACCACGACAAGATATGTCAAAAGTGTTTTCTTGAAATTTTCAACGACTCGCTAGGCTTCATAGGTCCATTCGAATGTATTAAAATCATTAGTGCATAGAAGGGGAGTGCTTGTTCGCCCAGCCAAGCGAAGAATCGACCTAATGTCGAGAAGACCCCGCCAACTGCTGGAAGCCTCAGAGATTTTTTGGCCTCTTCATTGTTAGGATCACTTGTATTTTCTTAGGATTTTCTTCTTTCCCTCTGGACGACACAAGGTACTCAAGAAGTTTCCCATGGGGACTGATGTGGCTCAGATCACTGTAGAGCTTCGTTGGGAAACCCCAAGATGAAGATATGATGAGTACATCAGCAAGTTTTTCCCTCAGTAAGAAACCAAGGTTATCGAACCAGTAGGAGGAAGAAAACGACTCAAAGGAGTTGCTAGCAACTGGAAACCTGCACAACACAAACTCAAGACTTTGCCCCCAATGAACAGTGAGGTTGTCAATCTCATCGGTTTGCTGAAAACAAAGGATTAACTGTATGGTGTGGAAGGTAACGATGGTTTGCAAAAAGTAAACAGGAACAGTGGAAGTTGTATCAATGGTAAAGATTGGACCGGGGTCCATAATTCACTAGAGGTGTTCTCCTTAAGATAAACAACATAACATGCTGGGTAAACAAATTACAGCGGGGCAATTGACAGGACAGAGCAAGGCATAACAATACAATACTAGACATTCATGATCCTATGATATTTGATTGGGCAATACAACAATATACATAGACCGCCATCCAACTGCATCTATGACTAGTATTCCACCTTCAGGTTATCATCCGAACCCCCTCCAGTATTAAGTTGCAAGCAACGGACAACTTCTTTAAGCAAAGTGTGTAAGGTAAACAATCCACTTGTTACATGAACAAGAGATTATTGTTTTCTCCCTAGTAGCAACAACACATCTACAACCTTAGAGATTCCTGTCACTTCCCCAAATTAAATAGAGGCATGAACCCACTATCGAGCATAAATACTCCCTCTTAGAGTCACTAGCATCTACTTGGCCAAGATAGCTACTAGAAACGGAGAGCATGCAAGATCTCAAACAACATAGACATGATAGAATCAATAGTATAGAATCATTAACCTATCTGACATAATAATCTCAATATCCATCGGATCCCCGCAAAAAAAACATGCATTATTACAAATAGATGATCTTGATCATGAACGGAGCTCACAAGATCTAAACATGGTAGCACAAAGGAGGAGAAGCAACCATCTAGGTACTACATGGACCTGTAGTCCAAGGTGGAACTACTCACGCATCACACCGGAGGCTGGCATGGTGATGAAGAAGGCCTCCGGGATGATCTCTCCCCTTCGGCAGGGTTTCAGGAAGAGCTTCAGATCCCCCCGATCTAGGGACGATGGTGGCGGTGGCTACGGACTGTTACGTGGAAGATTGATCAGGTACTTAGGGTTTAGGTATCGGTGCTTCTTATAGGCGAAGAGGAATGCCGAGGGGGTGCCCGAGGTGGTTGCACCACCCAGGCGCGGGCCAGTCCTGGCCACGTGGCCAAGGGGTGTGGCCCCCTCGAGGCCCTCCTCTGTCTCGTCTTCTGGCTCTGTGTTCCCCACGGTAAAATATTGACTTTGGATTTTCTCCCATCCAATTCCGAGAATATTGATTTTCTGCCTTTTCTGGAATAAAAAACAGAAGAAAACAGGCAACTGACACTGTGGCATCTTGTTAATAGGTTAGTCCCAGAAAACATATAAAAATACCTCAAAGTGTAGACAGAGGAAATCACAGTAGATACTAAACAAGCGTGGAACATCAAAAATTATACATACTTTTACGATGTATCAAGTATCCCTAAGCTTAACTCCTACTCATCCTCGAGTAGGTAAGTGATAAAAAGAATAATTTTTTAGGTGACATGCACCATCAAAATCAAGATCAAACCATTTGCAAGCATTGCAAGCTGGGATCAAAGTACTCTAAACATGAGCATGAAAGATGTATTTGTAACAATAAGACAAAGTAACTATGCATGCAACATGAAAGGTTAAAAACAAAGATCATGAATAACAATGCATTAAAAGACGTTTGTTTGTTTGTTTCACATATACAAAACATAGCATAGTGGCATTCAGCTTGTCCCTCATGGAGTAGCAAATATATATGCATATGACACCTTCAAAGTTCATAAGAGTGACTAGATACAAACAGTTCAAGAGCAAGTAATATCAACAATATGAATCAATCAATAAGTTTTGAGACAATGCACATAGAACTAAGAATGGCAACTATGCTCTCTTTATTGGTGCCTAAGGAAAGAAGGTGGAGACTCAATATAAAAGTAGAAGAAAGACCCTTCATAAAAGGAAGCAGGGATTTCAAGTTTCATAAAGAGCTTCCAAAAATTATGGCAGTTGTTAGCTTTCAGCTCTCATTGCCTCGATCATAAGCATCTTGAAGTGATTAAGGTTAAAGTGAACAAAATATGGAGTATATGCTTGACAAAGTATAAGTTGGCAATCTCATGTCCCTTGAGTACGAGGTCCGCACCTCATGCTACTCAACTTTAGTCACCAGTAAGTTCTTGTCATAGTAAGTACATGTGTATCATAGAGAACCGCCAACGGGGTACCCCTTGCACATGATACAGGAGCTATCCCATAATCAAAATAACAAGGCAAGCAGACAATGACCATATCAGCAATCTTCTTATTTACCATGGGAAATGGTTCTTTTTTCTCTCTTTCCTATTTTCAATATGTCTCTTTTTTATAAGAAGAAAGCTTCATAGACTACTCACTATGGTGATGCTGCAAGTTTCCACCATGATTAGGCATGGATTAGGCTAGCGGCCTAGGCGTTTCTCTAACACACATACATAACTCCATGGACTTACAATCTTCCTCTTTATTTGACACCGACGACATCCATAAACAAAAGAGCATGATATCAACTATGTACAATGTACAAGTGCAATGTTGAAAGCGTTCCCCATGATAGCATGGTTCTGCTAATTCCAACGTATAAGTGCAAGCATATACAACATAGATGACACAATGGTTCAAGTTTATTAGGGGCAAGAAAAATAAAGTGTGACATCAAGTTTGTGAGAGCTCTAATCACTATTTTTCACATAACAAAATAACTTTTTAATTGGAAGATAGACAAAACAAGAATATACTTGGAATGGTGTAACACACCATGCATAGGAATTTATAGTGGACACTTTGGAATAACTTGGTTTCTTGGTAGTTGGATGCATAAGTAAAGCTTACTCATACAAGTGGAGGCTAGCAAAAGACTAGGAGCAACCAACTAATAGAGCAATAATGGCCATAATCATGCAGAGCGACAAAACATTATTAACTAAAGCATAAAGTGGTACTACAACTCAAAAACTAGATGATCATAGAGGATATGGTGACTGGTTCATAGTCATAACATGGTGTGAGCATGTGCCAAGTCAACCCAAACAAATCATCACAGGAGAATACCATAATACTATGATTTTGTATGCTAAAACAACGTATGATTCTTTTAAGGCACATTAAGCAATCCTATTTAGAAAAAGTCATGCAACAACAATAATCACTGAGCATAAGGTCAAAACAACATCTAGCATGGCATGATAAAGTCTAATCAGAGTCAATCAAGCTCCTCTTGTACTACTAAAGCAAGAACTTTCTACTCCTTTCAAACACCAATCAACTTATCTGAAACAACACAGTGAAAACGGGGGTCCAAACTAATTTATTCAATCAAACTAAACCAAAAACGAAAACTAAGACGCTCCAAGAACAACACAACTATGCATGAAACAATAAAAACGAAGTGTTTAGAAAGACCTGAGATTTTTATTGATGAAGAAGGGAATGCCTTGGGCATCCCCAAGCTTTGGAGCTTGTACCTCTTGAATATTTCTTGGGGTGACATCCCCAAGCTTGAGCTTTTGTCCATTCTTCATCTCATTACATCATTCTTCCTCTACACCTGAAAATTTTCCTCCATACAAAACTTCACACAATCTTTATTAGCAACATTAGTGCATTCAAAAGATAATAGACCTTTGGGTTTTGTTTCAAAACAGAAAAACTTTCACTAAAGACACAAGATACTGTAGCAATTCCCTCAAAAATCTCAATTTCCAAAAGAGAACCCAAAAAGGAATCAATAAGAAGGAAATGCAAATAATGGCAGAAATCTGTCAAAACAGACCAGCATGTAGAAACGGATTTTTTCGAAGACCTTATGTTGCTCAAATAAAAAAGTGTTGAACTAAATAAAGTTAGATAACAACCTGGGGAATTTATTCAGAAAATTATAGCTCAATCCGACTTACAGATATTTTACACGAATTTTTACAGTGGATCACAAAAATCTGTTTCGGGACAGCAACTCCCCAAATCTTACTTCCCTCTCATTAGAGTTTATTCTTGGCACAAAAAGAAAATAAAAAAAGGATAAGGAGAGGACATTACAGAAGTAATAACTTCCAATACTCAAGAAAACTATTGGGTTATCTGTCACATCCCAAGATTTTCCAAATCTTGTAATGTGAAAATAAATGAATAAAATAAAACTTTGTTTGATTTTCAAGGCCAGAAGAAACTTTTTGAATTTAAATGGAACCTCAAACCCATTTGAATTAAATAAAATCCTAAAGGGATTTGAAAAGATAAACATTTTAAATAAAGGAAAACAAAATATTTTGGAAATACTATTTTTGATCATTAAAATAAAAGGATTTGATATCCAACTTTATTTAAATAAAAGGTTTTATCATTTTAATTAAAATATCAAACTTACTAAATTATTTTAAATAAGTTTTCCAAGTATTTTATTTTCTTAATTAAAACCTACTAAAGTGTTTTGGCTTTATTTTAGATTTCAAAATAAATATCTCAATAAAACAAATCCTATTTGATTTAATAATGGAAGTCTATTTTATTTAATTAATAATGGACTCTAAAATAAAATGTTATTTTGTTTTAAAAATAAGTTTTCCAAATATTCTTTATTTCCAAATAAAACCCACTGAGTTGTTTTTGAAAATATTTGGATTTCAAATGGAAATTTTATTAATTAAATCAAAACCTATTTTATTAAATAACTAAAGATCCATTTTTAAATGGATCCAAAAATAAATAAAAACATTAAATTATTTTGGATTTGGATTATGTTGACAAACAGAACCAAATTCAAAGTGTAAAGTTGAGTGTTTGTTTGAATTGTTTGATTTGTTTGAATGTTTGAATAATTGATTTGAATTTCAAAACAGAAATAGTTTTGGGAAATAGAAAAGTGTTTAGACAGAAAAAAAAATAGTGCAATAGACCCAGCCCACTAAGGCCCAGCAAAACCAGCCCAGTCTTCTCCTCGAATAAAACAAGTGGCACCAACTTTCTTACCCACTCAGTCACAGACAAACGGGACCCACTTCTCCCTCTCACTCACTCGCTGACAACAGACCCCACCTCCTCTTATTTTTCCCCGAACCGTTTTCTTTTCCACTCAGAACCGCACCCACCCAGCAACCGACAAGTGGACCCCTCCCCTTCTTCCTTTCTTTCACTGCCAGCGGACCCCACACCCTACTGTTCTTCGTCCTCCCCGCAGCGACCCGTTCCCAGCCGTTGCCGCCGAGTTACTGCCGGCGTCAATACGCGTAATTGGCCGAATAACTCCCCGCTGTGATCACGCGTACTTATTCGCCCCTCTCCGCTCTATCTTTCCCCTCAAACCCGGTCTCCTCTCTGCCACGAGGCTGCCGGAATTTCGAACTCGACTTCTCTGCTCCGGCGACCTTCTCCAGCAAAATCCGGCGAACCACGGCCGCCCCTCGACTCCCTCTACACGCAGGCATATTCACCACATCCAGGCGCATCCGCTTGTGCCCTTTGTACGACCGCGGGCACTCCAGAGTGTCGGCAACGACAACCTCCAGTACCGCCGCCATCTGTCTCGCCTCCGACGAACTCCTCCGGTAATTCCAGACCACCCCGACCCCTTCCGTTCACGCACACATCTTTGCCATGGTCTTGCGCAGCTAACCCCGTCCTCCGTTTGTCTTCTCGTGATCGACAGCTTCGTCTTCGACCTCGACCAGAGCCAGCCGTCGCCAGACCGAACTCCGGCGAGGAATTCCTCTTGACCTCGTGCGCCCCTTCACCAGCCAGTGCCTCCTTGAGCTCCCCCAGGCGTCTGCGAACACGGTGAACATCCTCTCCCTCTTTCTCGCTTCCTGTAACGCCGGCGACACCACTGACAAGCCGCCGCCGCCGCGCGTCAGAGCCCAGCGCCGCCCGCTTATGGTCGGGATACTGAGAGCCGTCCAATCTTAATCCGATGGATAGGATAGAGTAACTTAAACGCGAAAGGGTACGTCTCCAGAGCCGCACGATTTATTTAGATCTAACGCACAGCAACACGCGATCCAGACGAACCGGTATGGGCGAATAGGAACAAGCCACGTGGCCAGGTTCTGATTAAAAACAGATTTTGAAATCAGATTGAAATGCCATTTTGAAAACCCTATAACTTTCAAACCACACGTCCAAATTTTGCAAACTTTATATCATTGAAATCAGGAGAACAAGCCCTAGCCAACTGTGGCCTTAGTTTAGAAAATAGTATATGTTAGTTTGGTTGAATTTGCAGAAACTTTTGTGTGCTTGTTTAGAGTATAAAAATTGTTTAAAATTGAATTTAAGGATAAAACTTTTGCAAATTGGATTGTTGTGACCTTACTGACCCTAGGAACCAACCCTTGGTGTTAGAAATGATTTTTGTAAGATTTAGGTTAGATTACTTGACTTAGTCATTTTCTAGCCAAATAAAAAGAATGGTTTTTGTTATAAAAATGTTTATGAAAAGAAAACTTCAAGGAAATGTTTTGGACCAAACCTACTGACCCAAAAACACCAAGTTTTGCAATAGAAACTCATTTGGTGAACCCTATAGGCTAATGCCTTAGTAAAAAAATATTTCTACACCACATAAAATAACACTTTGTTTTGAAAATGGTTTTTAAGTGAAACCTTTTGCAAATGACTTGGCCACTTTAGAAAATGACCATTAGATGTACCCAAATTTCTATGACCCAATAGGAACCACTTTTTCAAACAAAACAAAGCTTGGCATGCTTGCATGCATTTCTTTGACTTTGTTATTTATGTGTGTTGTTTTGCTTGATTGGTAGATTGAGTTTGTGCCTTGCTTGATTGATTTGTAGTGACTTGAAGAGTGTGATTGTTGCAAAGATCAAGAAGTGAACCTATACTCTACCAAAAAGGCAAGTGATGCTTCATACTTTTTGTCCCATTACTTTCACTATGCATTAGTGATTTTGCTAAGTAAAACTTGCATGGATTTTGCTAAGTATAGACCTTGCTATAAGAAAACCTAGTAGATGAATCCTTAGTAGGATTTTCCTAAGTTAAGATTCCTACTACTATCAAGCTTAGCCTAGCTAATAGAAAACATGGGTGGAAAACATATTCACACTATGGAAAAATATTCTAAGTCTGAGGACTTATGTTTTGTCTAATAAAACAACTAAGTTAATGAATCACCTGGGTGGAATGGGATAGCTTGATGGAGAATGGTTGAGTGGTTCACAAGGCCATGGACTTGGATTGTGTATCTCACTTGTGGTATGCCACCCAGGAACAAAGAGATTTGAGATGTCAAATGTTGAGAAGCTTCAAGTGCAACCACTTGGCAATATGGGCTCTGCCATGATCATATAGGTTGCAAGAACTTAGCCATATGGACAGTGGGTGGTAGTGTTTGATAGGTTGGAGCGCGTCCATTTTGGTCTAAGGGAAGGCTTCTGAAAGATCTTGTCTTGGGAAACCAAGTCTTGTGGGGAAAGTGCACCACCTCTGCAGAGTGTAAAACCTAAGTACTTAGCCATGTCCCTGGTAAAGGACAATTTGAGCATCAAGACATGGAAGCAATCAAGAATCTCATCATTCAAATTTCTAAATTAAAACTTGTGGATTGAACAAGGGTTGTTTGAATTCTTCAATCATTGATGGAGAGATGGCTTGGTACAAGGATCTTGAAATCTTTGATTGAGAAAAATGAGTTTGTCAAGCAAAAACTTAGTATTTTCAAAATGATAAGAAAAATCTATTTTGAGCAATGCAAGCCTCAACTCCACTTAGCCAAATGCATATAGATGATAGACTCCTCTATACTACCATAGTATCACTTGCCAATACAATTCAAATGTATTGACCCTTTGTGGCTGTAACTTGTAATGTTGCAGGTTGATTGTTTTTTTAAATGAAGATTGTTTGATTGACTAGGACTACAAAGTCTACAACCAACATCTGCCTGTGGCACTTTAAAGATGAAGGACCCATGATTTTATTTATTCCGCTGCAATGTATTGTAATAGCCAAATGAGCTATGTTTGATGTAATAAACTTATATTATTCCTGGTTATAAATTTATATTATGACCTCTGTATCTTGATATTACATCTTAACTGTGGATGCTAGCTATTGATCCAGGGACTAGCATTGTAAACACAGGAGGAACCTAACTTATTAAAGGTTGGGAACCCTACATTATCTCCCAAGAAGTACTTTTCTTTAACGCCTTTAAGTTAGGCACAAAAAGCAAGAATCAAGTATTTTCAAATAAAGAAGCATTAACATCAAACCTTGTTTTCAAAGCAGGAGCAAAAAGCAACTTCCCTCTCCGCATAGGGAAGTGTTCGATACCTTTCTTGAATGGAAATTGATATTTAATGGTTCCTTCTTTCATATCAGTGATGGCACTAACAGTTCTAACAAAAGGTCTTCCCAAAGTAATAGGACAAGAAGCATTGTATTCAACATCCAAAACATAGAAATCAACAGGGACATAGGCATTTTTCACCATAATAAGAACATCATTAACACTCCCCATAAGTTTCTTTTTAGCATTATAATCAAGTGGGACATCCAAATAGAAATCTTTCAAAGGTGGCAAATAAAGCATTTCATAATCTTTCTAGGCATAATAGAGACACTAGAACCAAGTTCACATGAAGCTTTGAGATCAAAGTCATTCACTTGTATATTAATGATGGGTTCCCAACTATCCTCTACTTTCCTAGGAATAGAAGCTTTGTGTTTTAACTTTTCTTCCTTAATTTTAGTAAGAGCATCTGTAATGTGTTTGGTGAAAGCTACATTCATATCACTAGAATTAGAACTTCTAGCAAGCTTTTGTAGGAACATAATCACTTCAGAAATATTGCAACCATCAAGATCAAAATCAAACTTAGTATCACTGGTAGTAGACTCATTGGGTTTAGGCATTGTGGTAGGAGGAAGAGGGACTTCTTGTGGTTTGGTGGCATCCATATTGGTGGTAATAGTGCACACACTATTGTTTCTAGCAATTTCAGCTTCTCTTTCCCACTTAGCATGTATTTGAGCTAACATCTAACATTTTCATCAATAGTAACTTGTATGGCATGAGTGGCAACAAAGTTACTTTCCAAGGTTTCAGGTTTCGCAGCCATTTTATTAATCAAAGAGGATTGTGCTTCAGACAAAGATGTAATATTTTTCTCAACATTCATAAGCTTTTGCTCCACAGTTTTGTTGGAAGTGGTTTGTTTACTAATAAAGTCTTTAAGCATGACTTCAAGTTCAGAGGGAGCTCTTCTAGTATTGTTGTTGTAAGAGTTATTGCCATTATTAGGAGGATAATGCCTATAATTATTGTTACTACCAAAATTATTCCTATATGCATTGTTTCAGGAATTGTTATTTCTAATGAAGTTCACATCAACTTGCTCTTCTTGAGCAACCAAAGAGGCTAAGGGAACATTATTTGGATCAATATGAGCTTTTCTATTAACAAGCATAGCCATGATAACATCAATCTTATCACTCAAAGAGGAGGTTTCTTCAACAGAATTTACCTTCTTTCCATGTGGAGCTCTCTCAGTGTGCCATTCAGAATAGTTGACCATAATATTATCAAGGAGCTTTGTTGCAGCACCCAAGGTAATGGTCATAAAGGTACCTCCAGCAGCAGGTTTCTTGAAGGAAAGTTTAAACCTGCATAAAAAGTCTGGATAATCATCCAAGCAGTCAGTCCATGAGTGGGACAATTCTTAACCAAAGATTTCATTCTTTCCCAAGCTTGAGCAACATGTTCATTATCAAGTTGTTTAAATTTCATTATTTCACTTCTCATAGATATAATCTTAGAAGAAGGATAGTATTTTCCAATAAAAGCATCTTTGCACTTAATCCAAGAATCAATACTATTTCTAGGCAAGGATAGCAACCATTCTTTAGATTTTCCTCTCAAGGAGAAAGGAAACAACTTGAGCTTAATAATATCTCCATCTACATCCTTATATTTTTTAATCTCACAAAGTTCAACAAAGTTATTGAGGTGGGCATCAGCATCATGAGAACTAGCACCAGAAAATTGCTCTTTCATCACAAGATTCAACAAAGCAGGCTTAATTTCATAAAATGTAGCATTAGGAGCAGGTGGAGTAATAGGTGTACTCAGGAAATCATTGTTGTTTGTGCTAGTGAAGTCACACAACTTGGTGTTCTCAGTAGAGTTCATTTTTGCAAAGGTGGGGCAAACCAACAGCAGCAACAACTAGAAGAGGAACTAATTTTTTTTGTGTTTTTTATAAGAAAAAGCAAACCAAATGACACTATTTTTTGGGGGGTTTTGATAAAAAGAGGCAAACAAAACAAGGCAAAAGAAACTAAGCAAAACAAAAACAAAGTAAAGATAAAGGTTATGAAGGACTCCCCTTGTGAATCCATCCTTAGCCTCCCCGGCAACGGCGCCAAAAAAAGGCTTGCTGCGGCCCAGATCACTGTAGAGCTTCGTTGGGAAACCCCAAGAGAAAGGTATGATGAGTACAACAAGTTTTTCCCTCAGTAAGAAACCAAGGTTATCAAACCAGTAGGAGGAAGGAAACGACTCAAAGGTGTTGCTAGCAACTGGAAACCTGCACAACACAAACTCAAGACTTTTCCCCAATGAACAGTGAGGTTGTCAATCTCATCGGTTTGTTGAAAACAAAGGATTAACTATATGGTGTGAAAGGTAATGATGGTTTGCAGAAAGTAAACAGGAACAGTGGAAGATGTATCAATGGTAAAGATTGGACCGGGGTCCATAGTTCACTAGAGGTGTTCTCCTTAGATAAACAAACATGGCATGCTGGGTAAACAAATTACAGCAGGGAAATTGACAGGACAGATCAAGGAAAAATAATGCAATACTAGACATTCATGATCCTATAAGATTTGATTGGGCAATACAAAAATATACATAGAATGCCATCCAACTTCATCTATGACTAGTAATCCACCTTCAGGTTATCATCTGAACCCCCTCCAGTATTAAGTTGCAAGCAACGCATAACTGCTTTAAGCAAAGTGTGTAAGGTAAACAATCCACTTGTTCCATGAAAAATAGATCATTGTTTTCTCGCTAGTAGCAACAACACATCTACAACCTTAGAGATTCCTGTCACTTCCCCAGATTAAATAGAGGCATGAACCCACTATCGAGCATAAATACTCCCTCTTAGAGTCACTAGCATCTACTTGGCCAAGATAGCTACTAGAAACAGAGAGCATGCAAGATCTCAAACAACACAGACATGATAGAATCAATAAGATAGAATCATTAACCAATCTGACATAGTAATCTCAATATCCATCGGATCCCCGCAAACACAACATGCATGATTACAAATAGATGATCTTGATCATGAACGGAGATCACAAGATCTAAACACGGTAGCACAAAGGTGGAGAAACAACCATCTAGCTACTACATGGATCTGTAGTACAAGGTGAAACTACTCACGCATCACACCGGAGGCTGGCATGGTGATGAAGAAGGCCTCCAGGATGATCTCTCCCCTCCGGCAGGGTGCCGGGAAGAGCTTCAGATCTCCCCGATCTAGGGACGATGGTGGCGGTGGCTACGGATTGTTTCGTGGAATATTGATCGGGTACTTAGGGTGTAGGTATCGAGGGATTCTTATAGGCGAAGAGGGAGGCCGAGGGGTGCCCGAGGTGGATGCACCCCCCAGGCACGGGCCAGGCCTAGCCGCGCGGCCAGGGGGTGTGGCCCCCTCGAGGCCCTCCTCTGTCTCGTCTTCTAGCTCTGTGTTCCCCACGGTAAAATATTGGCTTTGGATTTTGTCCCATCCAATTCCGAGAATATTAATTTTCTACCTTTTCTAGAACCAAAAACAGAAGAAAACAAGCAACTGGCACCGTGGAATCTTGTTAATAGGTTAGTCCTAGAAAACATATAAAAAATACCTCAAAGTGTAGACAAAGCAAAGCAAAGTAGATACTAAACAAGCATGGAACATCAAAAATTATAGATACGTTTACGACGTATCAGGGACTCCAAAGGAGCAGTTTGTCAGGTTGATCTTGATGCGGTACTTGTTGAGATTATCGAATGTTTCATGAAGATCACTGATAAAGGTTGACTCTTGCATTGTCGTTATTATGACATCATCGATGTAGACTTGGATATTTATGATAATTTGGATCCCAAGGAAATTTTGCATCATCTGTTGGTACATGGCACCCGTGTTCTTTAGACCGAAGGGCATTGTAGTGTGCAGAATAGACCTTACGGTGTGATAAATTTTGTTTTATCCTGGTCCTCAACCTTCATCCAAATTTGGTGATATCTATGCATCCAGGAAGGAAAGACGCTCGCATCCGGCAGTAGCATGGATGATTTTATCAATTCACGGGAGAGGGAAGTGATCCTTTGTACAATGTTTGTTCAGCACAGTGAAGTCGATACACATGGAGAGGACGTTTGTGTTTTGCTTTGGGACACACACCGGGTGACGAGGTTTTGACTCCTCAATGCCCTTATTATGGGCTTGGGTTTTGGAGAAGAGGGGAACGCTAGAGATCACGGAACGGCTAACAAACAAGCAATGTAGGACACGAGATTTACCCAGGTTTGGGGCCCCAGAGGGAAACCTTACTCTTGCTTGTATGTTCTTGATTAATGGCAAAACCGAAGGTTAGAGGGGGTGCACAGATGAAATCTGGCGGGTGTGTATGCTAGGTTTGTGGATTTCTCTCCTCGTCATGCCCTCCTAGCCTTTATATGGGGAGGCCAGGTATCGGGGGTTGGTTGAGTCGGTTATAGATTAGGGTTTTTTGTTTAACTTTCTATCTAAAGCTAGTCTTGTTCTCCAAGGAGTCGCATCCTTGATGGGCCTGGTCCACTCGGATTCCTCCCGGGCTTCGTCATCAGGGGTGCATCATCGCATGGCCTTCTGTTGGGCTAGACCGAATAGGCTAATATTAGGCACCCATAGGCCATACCCATGTCAGTAGCCCCCGAGTGTTCAGTTGACTCGTATATTCGACTGAAGACTCTAAAATATTTGAGTGCCTTCATCCAAACATGTTTTCGGGTCTTGATGTGAGTTCATAGGGATAGTTGATATGCATTCTTGACTCTTCCGACGGATCAGGGTCAGTTAACTTCCTTTGGAAAAAACAACCCTATCTACTCAGACTTCGAGTCCCCGGACTCGAATCCGGAAAATTTCTGGTGTGATTTGACTCGGGCAATGGAGGTCTTACAGAACTCTTATTCTGGTGTTTTTAAGTATGTACCCAATGCGCCGTTGGGATTTTTCATCATGCCTGCTGACAAAAAATACTACTAGCAGATAGCATTCAGGTGCATTACCAGTCCATCAGACTGTATCTATAGGTCTTATCTTTGTGTCAAAGATACAACATCCGAATATTTATCATCGTGGAGACGTTTAGGGTGGCCAAGGAGATGTTATCTCTCCGCATAAATTTTTAGTTGGAGTCACCAAATTTGTTGTCTGTATGTCAGTTTTTGTGATATAGTAGTTGAAGAGGATCCGAAGGATCATAATCAGTAATCTTTGTATTGTGTGAGTGTGCATATCCTTTTCGTTAGCCTGACTCCTTGTCGATCTCTGCTCCTTGCCAACCTATCAGTTGGGTTGCAACTAGGTCAGAGTTTTCAAGGTTTCGATGACGTAGTCAGCTACTCATGTGAATACAATCGTATGAGGCCAACGAGGTCGTCAGATGAGGCGCAACCCCCCAGTATAATTTATAAATTTAAATTTTCAGAAGAATAAAAACATATTGGCCAATGAACTTAGATTTTATTCATCGTATAGGAAGAGGTACATGATTTCGCTAAATATCCTAGATGAGAAGCCTTATTGTAATTTAAAAAATCTAAGGGTAGAAGCGTCATAGCTACGCGACGTTCCAAGGATTGGAGTATGCTACTCCAGACTCGACGTCCTTGAGGTGGTAGGCGCTAGCTGGAATCACTTCTGTGACCACATAGGGTCCTTTCTAGGAGGATTCGAGCTTCAAATGCCCTTTTGCTTAAGTCGCAGTACGAGGTCGCCTTCGACGAAGGACCTTGGTCATAGCCATCGGCTGTGGTAGTTGTGGAGGCTTTGTTCATACACCGTTGAATAGCCGTCGGCGATGTCACTTGCCTCGTCCAGCAGGTCAACGGAGTCCTCGAGTGCGGCCGTTGATTCGGCCTCACCGTAAGCGATGAACCGTGGGGCCTTATCACATACCTCGGCTGGCAACATCGCTTTGGCGTCGTGCACCATGAAGAAGTGCATGTAGCGGTGGCACTGTTTGGCATAGTGCGCAAGCTCTAGAGGATAGAGGGAAGTTCTCCTGCCCAGGTTCCCATCTCTTGTTCGAGAGGTCGTAGGAGTCTCTTCTTGATCCCGTTGCAAATGAGGCCATTTGTCACATCCCAAAATTTTCCAAATTTTGTAATGTGAAAAATAAATAAACAAAATAAATAATTGTTGAAATTTAGGGTGAAAAGAAACTTTTTTATTCCAAATGGAAACTTAAAATCCCATCTTGAACAAACTTTGATTAATGTTTGAATCCAACTAAATTCAAATCAAGTGAAATGCTTCCTTCATAAAAGCATCTTGAAAATTTAAAAACTTGGAAAATAAACCAAAACCCTAAAACCCTAATGGAAGAAAAACATTTCCAAGTTATCTCTAAGCCTATGGATTTGATCCATATAAAATTTGTCGATATTTACAAATGATCAAGAATGAAAAATATAAATATTATAAAATCATAGAAATTTGTTTCACTTAATTTGGAGCCATAAATAAAATCTTATGAATTTAATAAGATAAGGGAATTGAATTTCTAAAGCCAATAAAGCACCTATCTATAAATCCATACCAAATGGTGAGAAAATAATCCTAAAGATATTTAAAAGGATAAATAAATATTAAATAAGATTTTACCAATTGGAATCACCAAGTTTGGATCGTTAAATAAAAGGATATGGATTTTATAAGATAAAGATAGAAATATTAAATGAGAAATATTTAAAGGCCAAATTAAATCTTGACCTAATCCATAAGCAAATGTAATAAATATAATCCAAAACCAAATAAAATAATGGATAAAGAATTTTCAAATTAAATAAAATGGCATTAACCAAATTCCATTTCCATTTGAATAAAGACAAAATCCCTATTACAAATGATTAATTATATCATGGGAAAATAATATTTGGAATTTACCCAAGTGGAACAAAAGTTGTTTAATTAAATTAAATAAGATCAAAGAAATCTTCCAAATAAAATTTATGGAATTAAAACTATAATTGATTTCATTGGGATAAAGACAAATACCCAATTTTAAATGATTAATAAATCATATTAAATATGTTCCAAATAATTCAAAGTGAATTATTTGACACCCGAATAAATAAATAAAACCTACTAAAAAGATTTGGAAAGATTTAGATTTCAAATGGAGTTTGAAAAACATTATTTAATCTTATTTGAGTTAAAACAAGGGCCTATTTTAATTAATTAATATGCCCTAAAAAGAATAAATATATTATTCTAAATTTGACTTTATAATGTATTATTAATCAGTATTAAAATCTACTCAAAGTTTGGTTGATGTTTGAATTCTAATAGTTGTTTGAAATGTTTAAATAAAATCAAAACAGATAAATAGAAAAGGAAAAGGAAAAACATTCAGAACAAAAAAAAGAACGAAGCAGCCAGCCCAGCAAACCAGGCCCAGCTAGCCCAGTCCAGCCCACTCCCTCTTACCCCGCAGAAAATGATTCGCACTCGCAGACGAACCCACTCGGTCACTGACTGCTTGGACCCACTCTCCCTCTCTCTCTCTCGCTGCCAAGCAGGTCCCACCTCCCAGATTTCTTCCTCACCCGCGCGACGACCCCGCCCCCAATTCCTCCGTCGTCGTTTCTGGCCAATGAAGGCATCATCAATCCGTGTTAATCGCTCCATTAATCCTCGCCGCGACCACGCGTACTAAACTGCCTGCTCCTCCTCCACCTTTCCCCCCAGAAACCGTCCACCCTCTGCCACCAGGCCGCTCAGAATCAGCTCGAGAACGTCTACTGCTCCGGCGAGCACTTCCATCAATTCCGGCCAGAAACCATCACGCCTTACTTCCTCAACCACGCGAACGAGATCCCCATCACCTGGCGAACCTCTCCGTAGCCTCCACTCGCCCCCGCACGCGCCACATCGTCGGCAATGACGACCACCGAGCATCGCCGTCGTCTGCCTCGACTCCGGCGGGTCCTCCTGGTAAGCACAGACCCCCTCTTTCCCTCCTTTTGATGCACACATGTCTGTGACTCGCGTACGAAGCTAACCGCATCCTCCGTTTGCTCTTCCGTGCTCTGTAGCAACGTCTCCGTCGTCGAGCAGACGAGCCCGACGCCAGGCAGAACTCCGATGAGCAATCCACGTCACCACCGTGCGCCCCTCGACGAGCTACTGCCACGTTGAGCATCAGCGAAGCACGGCGATCTCGGTGAGCCCCTCCCCTGTCTCTTTTGCTTCCTGCATTGCCAGCGCCACCCTCGTCTGAGCACGCCGCCGCTCGCCGCCGCGCCAGCGCCAGCGCCGCCAACTGATGGTCAACCACCTGTGAGCCGTCCGATGTAGATCCAACGATAGAGATAGAATCATTAAACGAAAGGGTATCGTGTGTTGTGTGCCGTATGATTTCCATTAGATATGACGGCCTGTATTGCTTTATCGGTGCGAACCGGTACCGTCCAGTTAGATTCAGCCACGTGGCCAGACTCAGGATTTAAAATAGAAATTTGATCTATTAGATTTGGAAACTTGCAAAATTCATAACTTTAAT
This sequence comes from Avena sativa, assembly GCA_916181665.1. Lineage (NCBI taxonomy): Eukaryota > Viridiplantae > Streptophyta > Magnoliopsida > Poales > Poaceae > Avena > Avena sativa. Next base: position 252,161,598 of record OV702280.1, on the reverse strand, counting down.
TCTACACGTCCACATTTTGCAAATTTTATATCAGTGGAATCAGCAAGACAAACCCTACCCAACCATGCACTTTTTTTAGTAAATTGCTCCTGTTAAATTGGATGTTTTTGCAGAAACTTGTGTAGGCATAATTTGAATATAAAATTCATTCTAAATTTATTTTTGTGATAAAATCTTTGGCAAATGGATTATTTTGAACCTACTGACCATAGAAACCAACTTTTGGTTTTAAAAACTTATTTTGAGATGCTAAGGAATACATCTTTGAATAAAAGCATTTCTAGCCAAATAAAAATGTTGATTATGGTTTAAAAATGATTTTGGAGAAAAACCTTTGGGAAATGTTTTGATTTAAACTCTCTGACCCTAAACATCAAGTTTTAGAATTTAAAAATGTATTTGGTGAACCCTATAAAGATTGTTGCTTTGCTAAAAGCATTTTCAACCACATAAAATATTGATTTGGTTTTAAAATGGTTTATAAGTAAAATCTTTTGCAAATGATTTTGCCACTTATATAAAATGACCAATAGGTGTTTTATAATGTTTATAACATGTTGGAAACCACTTTTCCAAATAAAACCATCTTTGGCATACTTGCATGCATTGCTTTGTTTCTATTATTTTGTGATGTTGCTTGAATGGTAGATTGAAATTGTGCCTTGCTTGATTGAATTGTAGTGATTTGAAGAGTGGGAATATTGCAAGGTCAAGGAGTGAACTTATATTCTCTACCAAAAATGCAAGTGATGCTTCATACTTTTGTCCCATTATTTTCACTATGCATTAGGGATATTTCTAAAGTAGGACTTGCATGGAATTTTTGCTAAGTGTAAACTATGCCATGGTAAATCCTAGTAGATGAAACCTTAGTAGAAATTTCCTAAGTTAAGATTCCTACTACTACCATGCTTAGCTTAGCTAGTAGAAAACAAGGGTGGATTATATTCATACTATGGAATATTTCTAAGTCAAGGACTGATGTTTTGTTTAATAAAACAACTAAGTGAATGAATCACCTGGGTGGAATGGAAGGAATGGTTTGTGTTGAGTGGTTACACAAGGCCCATTTCTATGGTTTACCTTGTGTATCTCACTTGTGGATGGCCACACAGGAACAAAGAGATTTGAGATGTCAAATGTTGAGAAGCTTCAAGTGCAGCCACTTGGCATTATGGGCTCTGCCTGGATCATATAGGTTGCAATAACTTGGCCAAATGAACAGTTGGTGGTAGGGGTTGATAGGTTGGAACGCGTCCATTCTGGTCTAAGGGAAGGCTTCTGAAAGATCTTGTCTTGGTGAAACCAAGTCTTGTGGGGAAAGTGCACCACCTCTGCAGAGTGAAAAATCTAAGTACTTAGTCATGTCCCTCGCAAAGGACAATTTGAGCATCAAGACATGGAAGCTATCAAGAATCTCCTCATCCCAATTTCTAAGTTAAAAACTTGTGGTTGAACAAGGGTTGAAGGATCACCAATTTCTATTGGGAGATGCCTTGGGTGATTTTTGTCAAGCAAAACTTAGTGTTTTTCAAATGATAAGGAAAATCTATTTTGAGCAAAGCAAGCCTAAGCTCCACTTGACCAAATGCATATATATGATAGACTCCACTATACTACCATAGTATCACTTGCCAATACAAGTCAAATGTATTGACCCTTGTGGCTGTAACTTATTATGTTGCAGGTTTGTTTGATGTTAGTGAAGTTTAATGATTAGGATTACAAGTCTACAACCAACATGACTGCCTGTGGCACTTTGAAGATGAAGGACCCCATGCTATTGTTATATTCTTCTGCATTGTAATAAGATAGCTAAATGAGCTATGTAAGATGTAATAAATTATTTTATTCCTGGTTATAAAGTTGTATAATGACCTATGTTTCTTGATATTACATCTTAACTGTGGATGCTAGCTATTGATCCAAGGACTAGCATTGTAAACACAGGGATCTCTACCTTATTAAAGGTTGGGACCTCTACACCATTGGACTTTTCGACTTGGCCATTAGTCTGCGGATGCGCGACCGACGCGTAGGTAATGTTGATGCAGAGGCCGTCACAGAAGTATTGGAACTCCTTTGATGATGTGCGGCACCCCAAACCTATAAACAATGGACTGGAAAAACTTGACGGCGGTGGCACCAGTTTGGTTGGTGAAGGGCGTGGCCTCAATCCACTTGGTGAATTTGTGTACTGTGACTCGGAGGAAGACGTAGTCTCCATGCGAGCACTTTTGCAGCTTGCCAACCATGTCGAGTACCCACTGCACGAAGGAGCAGGCCAGCGGTATTGGTCACATCATCAATCCTGGTGCGTGCGGCATATCCATGAACCCATTGGTAGGCGTTTCATTTTTCTACTATTCTCTTGGCATCGCGCATTGACATTGGCCAGTAGAAACCGGTCCGTAGGGATTTGGCGACCAGGGCACGGCTGCCAGCGTGGTGGCCGCAGATGCCTTCATTGATGTCGAGGAGGATGCTCCTTCCATCACCATTGGTGATGCATCGCTGGAGTACCCCGGTGATGCTTCACTTGTAAAGCTCGCCATTGATGATGGTGAAGGCCTTGGAGCAGCGGGCGATGTGTCGCGCGTCCGTAGGATCGTCTGGCAGCTTCTTTCTTAGTAGGTACATGATGTACTACTGAGTCCAAGATTGTTCAATCATCATGAACGTCGTGAGGTTTTCGATAGGATCCTCTGTTTCCTCCGCTCCTAGGGCCTTGGGATCTTCGGGTGGCGTAGCCCCCGAGCTTGGTTTGGTCTTTGGTGTGCCCTTGGATTTCTTGCACTTGATGGAGCGTTCGCATATTTGCTCCAAGAACACACCTGGCGGGACCAGTGTGCAGGTGGAACCGATATTGGCGAGCTTGTCGACCTCTTTGTTTCTTTCTCGGTCGATGTGTCGGAGTTCATAGTCGTCAAAGTCTCCTTCTATTGCGTTGGAGAGGCTGTGGTAGGCGATCATGTTATCGCTGACGGCGTTGCATTGGTCCATCGTCTATTGCATGACGATATTGGAGTCACCGTAGATGACCAGCCGAGTGGCGCCATAAACCTTGGCCATCCGCATACCATGCATCAGCGCCTCGTATTATGCTTCGTTGTCAGAAGAACGGAATCTCATTTGCAGGACGTATCGCATCTTGTCTCCTTGTGGAGATGTCAAGATTACTCTGGCTCCAGTTCCTTCTCCATGCTTGGATCCATCGAAGTGCATTGTCCAGAGATGAGACATGTCTGGGGTGCCTGGCAATTGGAGCTCCATCCAGTGGACAAGTCAGGGAGCACCTGCGATTTAATGGCAGTGCATCACTCGTAGATGATGTCCCACGGGTATTGAAGGGAATATGACCGAGAGACAATAATAAAGTGGTTATTATCTTATTCCTTGTTTATGATAAATGTTTTGCATGCTATAATTGTATTAATACAGAAACGTTAATACATGTGTGTTTAATAAACAAATAGAAAGTTCCTAAATATGCCTCTCTTATAAACTAGCTCGTTGATTAACAAGATGATCAAAGGTTTCCCGATCATGGTCATTGGATACTGTTAATAACGAGGTCACAAAATTATTGGAATGGTGTGATGAACATTCATCCGAAGTATAATAGTACAATCAAAGGTCATTGTGTTTATATTGCTATAACATCATACGAAGTAATCTTAGTCCTTAGACCAAGAGATCATGTCAATCACTAACACCGGAAGAGTATCTTGATAACATCAAACGTCACACCGTAACGGGGTGACTATAAAGATGGGTTCAGTGCTACGAAGGTACTATATTGAGGCTCATGGATCAAGAGTGGAATTTGTCCATCCCGATGACGGATAGATATACTCTAGGCCCTCTCGGTGATATCACATTAATTAGCTTGCAAGCAAGTGATTTGATCACTAGAATGTTATATCACGGGAACGAGAAAATAGTACATGTTGGTAACTAGATCAAACTAGGTATGGAGATACCGATGATCGAATCTCAGACATGTAATATATCGCGAGACAAAGGGATTGAGTTACATGCATATAAGGTTCACACAATCACAGAAGTCATCGTTGAATGTGTGGGAGTCAGTACGGATCTCCAGGTCCTGCTGCTGATTATTGATCGGATAGGAGTCTCGATCATGTCTACATTATTCGTGAACCATAGGGTGACACACTTAAGGGATACTGACACAATTTGGAGCAAATAAGATGCTAGAGAAAGAAAAAGAAAGCGCATGAATTTATTTCACTAGACACCGGAATTGTTTCAGTTGAAATTGTTGAAACTGGTTCTGCATGTGAAATTGAAATGTTGTAAGGGGTTTTATGTGAATGTTTGTTAATTAAAGTAATTAACAAAATTCTGAATAAATAAATAAAAGAGTTTTATTTAAATGAGAGCTTGCATTAAATTTGGTGGAAATTTAATGCATGTGAGTGGATTTTTTAGTGGAGCCATGTTTATGTGAGTGGAGGCTTTTCATTTTGAGTAGGAGCTCAACCCACATGAATGTGGAAGAGGTGGGGGCAGACACCATGGCTGAGCGCCATGCCCCTTGGGTGCCCCCTCTCCCTATAAAAGGAGTCCCTCTCCTCCTCTTATATCACACCTCCTCGTGAAGGATCTCTCCCCCCTTTAGAATTTCCCCATGGTCTCGGATCAGCGAGATACATGTTCCCGGTGGCTTTTTCTGGAAGGATTTGTTGTTGCCGCTGCTTCGCTGGAGCGAGGGCATGGAGGTTGTCGGGATACCCGAATGTGTGTGCGATCACGGATGCACCACTGCTTTGCGGTGCTAGACTTAATGGTGCTGGACCTGCTGGACCAGATGGACTTCTTCTCGATCTTGAGATCGGCAAGCGTTCGACTACATCATCCACGAGTACAACCTCGTTAACGCTTTTTGGTCTTTGAGGGTATGTATTCTATGGATGTATATCCACCCGTTTCTTGTATCTAGTAGATAGATCTTGATACTTAGTTGTTCTCACTGTAGGAAAGTTTTTGTTTTCTATGCTGCAAACCCATCAGTGGTATCAGAGCTGGATCTATGCATAGATGCTTTGCACGGGTAGTACATAAATGAGTATGTGGGCGATGATGATTATGTTATTGCTTCTTGCTTGTACTTTGGATGTTGGTGGCATAGTGGGATGAAGCGGCCCGGACAAACTTTACATTTCCTCGCACATGAGACCTGTTCCACGCTTGACATGCAACTAGTTTTGCATAAGTGGCTAGCGGGTGTCTGTCTCTCCTACTATAGTAAATATCTAATTTACAACGAGTTGTTAATAATTTGGTTATCCTCGTTGTGGTTCCATGTTCATAGGTAAGAATGGTTCTATATTCGAAATCCCTCAGCCACGTAAAACATGCAAAAGATAAACTAGAGGCGTCTAGTTTTGGGTTTTGCCAGGCAGGTACTATGATATGGTAGTGTTATAATTTGTAGTATGGATTGATACTATTAAAAATTATAATATGACAATGTAAGTTCCATAGACCTTGGCCTTACACATATAGGAATGATAAAGATCATTCCACGATGCACACGATAGAGATCAAGTGCAAGAACCATATCATATCACTATAGCATATGATGTTTTGTTTGCATCTCATATTGCTTGTTTGGCTCTTTAGTAGAATTATAAGATGATCCCTCATTTAGATGTCAAGATAAAAATGTGTTCTCCCTTAAGTATGCACCGACTATGTTTCGCTGCTTCAAGACATCACGTGATGATTGGGTGTACTTGAATCCACGAACATACATCAGATGTAAGACAGTTTTACACACGCGAATACTAAGGTTCTTACTTGGCGAGCCTAGAACGTACATACATGGCCTCAGAACACGGACCGAAATGTTAAGCATGAGTCATATGTTTGATATGATGCCCATATAGATGCTCGCCTTTGAAGCTGCACCGACTCACGTGATGATCGGACTTGGTGTAGTGGATTTAGTTCATGTAATCACCAAAAAGACACGAGGGATGTCGTTTTTGAGTGGGAGTTCATTTCTAATTTGGATTAGTAGAACTCAATTTATCATAAATTAAATCAAATTGAATTTGCATAATTTGTTGTAGTCATTGGCATTCGTTCACCACTTTATGCTTAGTTGTAATTGAGATAATAGAACTATAGAATTCTGTATATTTACTTTACAAACTGGTATTGTATTGTGTTGAGTATCAATCTAAAGTTTAAAGTCCTATTGCAAACTTGCAGCAAACTCTGTTTACTCTGTGAAATTTAATAATTAGTATTAAATCAAGAGTGACAATTCCAGTGTTAGTATCTAAAGTATCATGTTTGCCTCCATGATTCTTGATTTAAATATCGAGATTATCTAGGAGATGAAATAATTGTTTCAGAAACCATCATGTGTGGCAGATATAATGATATTTGAAACAATGTTTTTGGTTGCAATATGATAGAGTATAATATATGTTCTCATATTGGATTAGAATTTGCAACGGTTGGAGATGCTAGACATACTAATCATCCAAAAGGGTTTTGGAAAGTGACATTATACTCACGATATGCCTTTATAAGCTATATTAGCTTGATCATGAAATTTGTCATGATAAGGATGAATAGCATATGTAAGTAAAGTGTTTACTACACTAAAAGATTACTAAAAATGGATTTCGAAAGAAAGCCAATCATTTGATGATGGTGATCTACTTCAAAGTGCAAGTCTAAAGGTATTAGTATTTTACTATACACGTTTTGGACTATGTGTCATGTATATGGCACCACTGTTGATGTTGATAATTCTTTTAAAAGGAAAAGGAAATGCTGAAAGAGAATCTATAAAATATTTGGCAGAAAAGGAAAGACTGGAAATATCCATCTTAGGTATATAGATGATATACATGTTATGGTTGTATTCTTTGCTTGTTAAAAAATGTGGTTCTTGGGTATTGATACCGAATTGGTTGGTATGAAATATCATACAGAACAACATAATTCATGAACTACAATGGCCTAAGTAACTAGGAAGAGAATATGTGATGATGTTCATCGAAAATGAACAAACGGTTCTTTGTATTTCTCGTTGACATCAAAGCTTGCCTTCAAGATTTGTTTTAATAATTGTTATTTAAATCAGGTATTATGAGAACAAAGATTTTTCAAATAATTACCGTATTCCATATAATATGGATGATTTACAAATCTAGTTGGAGACATCACGTCCATAAAGCCTAATGCTAAAATGTTGCAAGACAAATAATTGAAAGATCACTTACGAAGTGGCATTGCCGTTTAAATTATATTGGAAAGAAAAACATGAAGAAACTCCATGTTAATGGACTTTTGGAGTCTTTGATTTGATCAAATGTCGCTTGTGAGATTTTCCTCGGGATAATTAAAACTTCGTTCAAAGGCCAAAGAAGAACAAATGACTAAATTATTGGAATTTATACATATCGATGTATGTAGTCCATTATGTGTAGTCGTAAGCGATGGATTTCAATATCATATGCTTTCTCCATAAATTTGAGTGAATATTTACTTAATGATAAAGAAGTATGAAATATTTGAAAACGTTCAAAGACTTTCAAGATGAAGTGGAAAATCATTGTAACAAGAAAATAAATATCTTAAGGTTTGATCATAAAGGGATTTATTTGAGTTGCAAGTTTAGCAAAAAACCTAGATTTGCATCTCCCAAAAAACCATAGGAATATGGGGTGTTCGAGATTTTTAATGAAACATTGTTTGACATGGTTGGATCAAAGGTGTTATTTATAAAACTGCCATTATGTTTTAAAAGATTAAAGCTTTAGAGGCTACTGCTTTTACACTAAAAAGAGCACCATCGTGATCCGTTGAAATGACACCATAAAGGTTATGGTTTGGGATAAAACCCAAGTTGTCCTTTCTTAAATTTTGGTATGCTTTGAATAAGTAAGATGTTTACAACCAAAGTCAGATGAGCGTGTCTTTGTAGGTTATTTCGAATAACTGTTGGGTATTCCTCCATAACCCCGAGGACAAAAGAGTTTGTCGCTTTCAAACGTCAAGTTTCTTGAGAAAGAATTTTTCGTAAAAGTTAAGTGGGAGAACAATAAAACTTTAATAAGGTTGATAAACCTTAGCTAAATGTGCTGAGTTGCGCAGCGCCGGAAATTGTTCCGGAGGTAGCTGTAATGCTCATAGCTTATGTGCCTCAAAGGTTGTGGTCATGGAGATCTAAGTTCCTATTGAACCAAGTAGGTCGGGTAAACAATCAAATACTAAGATTTGAGAGTAAATTATTATTGTTTGACAATAATGAACCGAGTACATGTAAAGAAGCGATGATGGGCCCTGACTCCATCAAATGGGTTGAAGCCATATAATCCGTGATAGTTCCATACACGAGAAATCCAGATTTTTGAACTTGGAAGACCCTTCGGAAAGGTGTAAAAACCTATCGGTCGTATTTGGATCTATAAAGAAACAGATATGGATGTTTCACATATATGAAATAGTCGACATGTTGGTAAAGTTTTTACGACAATGTTCAAGGAGTTGACTATGACAAGATTTGATCGTTCATAGCGATATTTAGTCTGGACGGATTAATATAGCAATCACTACATATATTTTGGTATATGGTAGATGAATAAACAAAACAAAGTTCTTCTAATATAATAGTTACCTAGGACGTGTACGTGACATGATCCAAAGGTTTTTGTTAATTCAAAGGATGCTAAAAAGGCATGTACACTTCAATGGTTGAAGTAAGCATCACGGAGTTGGAATCTTCACCGTGATGAAACTGTTAAAGAAGTTTATTTTCATCAAGAGACGATGAAGATGCTTGCATTTGCAAGAAATTAAGTGGGAGCGCTGAGATACATTTCTAATACATTATGTGGAGGACATATTGTTAATTGGAAATTATGTATCTTTTATTGACAAAGGTTAATAATTTCATTTTGATGAAATACTTAGGCAAAACCCGAATATTAGGCATGAATGTCTATATGGATAGATTATGATGCTACTATGGTTGTGCTAGACATACATATATGAGATATTGAATGAGTTCAATATGCAAACGAAGAGAAAAAGTTCTTGTCACATGAAAAGAATTGAATCAAGATCCAAGTGTACTAACACTTGGTAAGTGAAACAAGATTCAAGTGCTTTGACACTTGGTGAGTAAAATCACAAGAATATTTTGATCAATCATAACGTGATATGTACACATCCAGATATGTCCTATGCTCTAATTTTTATGAGCATATACCAGAATCAATCATGATATGATCATTGGACGATAGTAAGGATATTCTTATAATCTTTTGGAAGAATTAAGAATATATTCTATTTGTATAAGAGACAAATAGTTCATTGTAAAATGACACTAATTCTGTCACAAGATACAAACAAGTTTATCTCAATTTAAACTATGGGTGGCACAATTTAATGGAATAGAGATTCCATGATGGATTTGGATGAATTCCAAAGTTAAGACATTGTGACGGATACTACAACAAAAAGGATAAGTATATGACTGCTATAGTAGCAGCAAAGAGGGCATTTGTGTTAAGTAGTTTGTTATCAAACTAAGGTGTGGTTCACAACGGGCTAACACTAAAGATATATTGTACGACAATAGTATCGACATGATTTGACCCCAAGGAACTAAAGGTCTCACCAAAAGACCAAATTTATACAATGCCATCTCATTCCTTGTTTATGCTAAATGTTTTTCATGCTATAATTGTATTAATACGGAAACATTAATACATGTGTGTTTAATAAACAAATATAAAGTTACTAGTTATCCCTCTCTTATAAACTAGCTCTTATATTAACAAGATGATCAAAGGTTTCCTGATCATGGACATTGGATATTGTTAATAACGAGGTCAAAACATTATTGAAATGGTGTGATGAACATTCATATGAAGTATAGAATTACAATCAAAGGTCATTGTGTTTATATTGCTATAACATCATACGAAGTAATCTTAGTCCTTAGACCATGAGATCATCTCAATCACTAACACCTAAAGAGTGGAATTTTTTCATCCCGATGACGGATAGATATACTCTGGGCCCTCTCGATGATATCACATTAATTAGCTTGCAAGCAAGTGATTTGATCACTAGAATGTTATATCACGGGAACAAGAAAAGAGTACATGTCGGTAACGAGATCAAACTAGGTATGAAGATACCGATGATCGAATCTCAGACATGTAATATATCGGGAGACAAAGGGATTGAGTTACATGCATATAAGGTTCACACAATCACAGAAGTCATCGTTGAATGTATGGGAGTCAGTACGGATCTCCAGGTCCCGCTGCTGATTATTGATCGGAGAGGGGTCTCGATCATGTCTACATTATTCGCGAACAGTAGGGTGACACACTTAAGGGATACTGGCACAATTTGGAGCAAATAAGATGCTAGATAAAGAAAAATAAAGCGCATGAATTTATTTCACTAGACACCGAAATTGTTTTGGTTGAAATTGCTGAAACTGGTTCTGCATGTGAAATTGAAATATTGTAAGGGGTTTTATGTGAATGCTTGTTAATTGAAGTAATTAACAAAATTTTGAATGAAAAAAATAAATAAAAGAGTTTTATTTAAATGAGAGCTTGCATTAAATTTGGTGGAAATTTAATGCATGTGAGTGAATTTTTGAGTGGAGGCATGTTTATGTGAGTGGAGGCTTTTCATTTTGAGTGGTAGCTCCACCCACATGAATGTGGAAGAGGTGGGGGCAGCCAGCATGGCTGGGCGCCATGCCCCTTGGGTGCCCCTATCCCTATTAAAGGCCTCCCTCTCCTCCTCTCATATCACACCTCCTCGTGAAGGATCTCTCTCCCCCTTTAGAATTTCCCCATGGTCTCGGATCAGCGAGATACATGTTCCCGGTGGCTTTTTTGGAAGGATTTGTTGCTTCCACTGCTTTGCTAGAGCGAGGGCACGGAGGTTGTCGGGATACCCCAACATGTGTGCGATCACGGATGCACCACTGCTTTGCAGTGCTGGACTTGATGGTGCTGGACCTGCTGGACCGGATGGACTTCTTCTCGATCTTGAGATCGGCAAGCGTTCAACCACATAATCCATGAGTACAACCTCGTTAACGCTTTTCGGTCTTCGAGGGTATGTATTCTATGGATGTATACCCACTTGTTGCTTGTATCTAGTAGATAGATCTTGGTACTTAGTTGTTCCCATCGTAGGAATTTTTTTGTTTTCTATGCTGTGAACTCATCATGGATAGCTCAATGCCCTAGAGGGCCACTCGCCCCGTTGCTGCGGCGTTGTTGAGAATATGGGATAGTGGTGCGTCATTGACGACCACTATCCGATGCTCCTGAAAGTAATGGCGCAGTCAACGCACGGTCATGAACATGTCGTAGGACAACTTTTGGTAGTGAGGATACCTCTGCTTTGTTGGTGTCAGTACCTCGCTAAGGTAGTACACTGGGAGTTGTACCCCATGATTCTTGCCCTCTTCGGGTCATTCGACGACGAGTGCGGTGCTGATCACCTGATGAGTAGCGGCTATGTATAGCAGCATAGGAACCTTCAGTTGGGGCATCACTAGGACCGGTGAGGTGGATAGTAGGCACTTGAGGTCTTCGAATGCATCCTGAAATTCATCCGTACACTCGGATTTCTCCATCTTGTAGAGGAGTTGATAGAATGGGAGAGCTTTTTCACCCATTCGGTTTATGAATCTGCCTAGCGCTGCCATTCACCCGTCGAGCTGTTGGACGCCCTTAACGTTCTTCGGCTTCTCCATGGCATGTATGGCTTTGATATTCTTTGGGTTTGCCTCGATGCCTCGCTCAGAGATGAAGTACTCGAGTAGTTGGCCGGAAGGGACACCGAAGGCGCACTTTTCTAGGTTTAGCTTGATCCTGTAGCGATCTAGGTTTTCGAACGTCTCGCGGAGATCATCGATCAATGTTCGGCTTTCCTTGTTCTTTAACATTATGTCATCGACATGGACTTGGATACTGCATCCAATTTGGTTCTTTAGGCGGGCCTGCATGCATCGTTGATAGGTTGCACCTGCGTTCTTGATCCTGAAAGGCATTGTGTTGTAGCAGAAGACTCTGAATGGCATGATGAACACTATCTTTTCCTGGTCCTCCACCTTCATTCAAATCTACTTGTAGCCTGATTAGGCATCGGGGAAAGAGAGGCGCTCGCATCCTACGGTGGAATCGATGAACTGATCGAACCGCGGTAATGGAAAGTGGTCTTTCGGGCAATGCTTGTTGTGAGTTGTAAAGTCCACGCACATTTGCAAGATGTTTGTGTCCTTCTTTGGGACCAGCGCGAGGTTAGCTACCTAGGTGCTTTCCTTGATCTCTCGGATGAAGTCGGCATCAAGGAGTCTGTGGACTTCCATGCCAACCGCTTTGGCTCGTCCTTCGAATAGTCGATACATTGACTGCTTGACTGGTCGCGCATCGGGGTACATGTTGAGTGCATGCTCGACGAATTCCTGGGAACTCCTGGCATGTCCGCAGGACACCTGGCAAAGATCTCCTAGCACTCATGGAGGAATTCAATGAGTGTGAGTTCCTAGGCGGAACTCAGGTTGTTGGAGATGAGAGCCGTCTTAGCGGGGTCTGTCGAGTGGACTTGGATCTCCTTAGTGTTGACCGTGGAGTCAAAGGACTGGTCAGGAGAATTTTGCTTGGTCATAGGAGGGCGGCTGGTGTCTGTTGACTCCTTTAGCCTTGCGAGCTCCTTCTGCATGCTGAAAGACTGGGAGATTCTATTGAAGTCTTGTCGCAGTTGTTCGATCTGGTAAAGCTCCCTAGAACATTGATGACATTGTTGGGTCCTGGCATCTTCAGCAGGAGATACGCGTAGTGCGGTACTAATAGGAATCGTGCGAATGCCACACCACCGAGGATAGTGTGGTACTGTGATGGCTAGTCGACCACCTCAAATTATAGTCGCTCGCGCCTAAAGTTCTTGGAGGTGCTGAAGATGACATTGAGCCATATCTTGCCCAGGGGGTAGACTCCTTTCCCTGGTACAATGTCGTGCAAGGTTGTATCTGATGCCTCCAAGATAGTTAGCGGGATCCGCGTGGCCTCCAGGATGCTGGCGAACATAAGATTTATGTCGTTGTCGCCGTCCATGAATACTCGACCCATATCACACCAACCAATATGAGCCTCGAGCACCAGGGCAGAATGTCCTAGGCAAAGGATTTGGCGAGGATGATCGGATCGGTCGAAGGTGATGCATGACATGGAGCCGCTGAGGAAATCAGGTACCGCCAGGTTAATCTTGCGGGTGATCGTCTTTTGGATCATGTTGGACGGACGCCCCTTCTGTATCATCATGGTACCCAATGCACGTGGGTACTACTCTCCTCCGTTGTTCTAGGCCGGCACAGCCATAGGAAACACGGGTCCTCCAGGTGGTTGTGTTGGAGCGCCATATGCGATGGGCCTGGGGGTGGCACCAAACCCCTAGTTTACTACGTCACGCCACAGCTGGGGGTATCCTTGATGGAGCTTTTGAAACTCTCGTTAGTCTTTGAGAAGGTGGCTAGACTTCTTTTTGTCATCCTGCTTGGTAATGTAGAAGTGTATGCTATAAGGAATCAGCAGTTTGTCCATCACAGATGGCTCATAGTCGTCGATGCGATGTTGCCACAATTCCGTGGTCTTTCCACTATTGCGGTAGCTGCTTCTATGGTAGCCACTGTTGTGTTTCCCATCATCGCAGAATGGCTAACAAACAAGCAATGCAGGACACGAGATTTACCTAGTCTTGGGCCCCCGGAGGGAAACCTTACTCCTGCTTGTCTGTTCTTGATTGATGGCAAAACCGAAGGTTACAGGGGGTGCGCAGATGAGATCTGCGGGTGTGTATGCTAGGGTTGTGGATTTCCCTCCTCGTCGTGCCCTCCTAGCCTTTATATGGGGAGGCCAGGTATCGGGGGTTGGTTGAGTCGGTTATAGATTAGGGTTTTTTCCGTTTAACTTTCTATCTAAAGCTAGTCTTGTTCTCCAAGGAGTCGCATCCTTGATGGGCCTGGTCCACTCGGATTCCTCCTGAGCTTCATCATTAGGGGTGCATTGTCGCATGGGCTTATGTTGGGCCAGACCGGATAGGCTAATATTAGGCACTCGTAGGGCATACCCATGTCACTGGGTTTGTGACCCATGTTGCCTTCTTGATTTCCTTGATGAACTTTGCGTCCACTAGGCGATGGAGCTAGCTCCTTTACAATGGTCTGGCGTTTGGGTTCTGTGAAGCGGCGGAGTCACTGTTTAACTAGTTTAGCGTTAGGATACAAGTTGAGTGCATGCTCGGCGAGTTCCCTGGGAATTCTTGGCATATCGGCTGGGACCCATGCAAAAATTTCCTAGCACTCACGGAGGAACTAAATGAGCGTGCTTTCCAATGCGGGGCCGAGGATGGAGGTCACAAAGTTTGTTTTCTTCGGGTACGTTGGGTGGACATGGATTTCTTTCGTGTCCTTTGCGGAATCAAATGAATGATCAGGAAGAGACCTTGCTTCAGGCGGAACATCATGGTTGGTAGAGATTTTTAGCTATGTGAACTCCATTTCAATTCTACAGGACTCAAAGATCTTGTTGAATTCACGGTCGCAATTATCGAAGCGCATGAAGATTCCCTTCATCGTTATAATTCCATTGGGTGTTGTCACCTTCATCACAAGGTATGCGTTATGTAGCACCGCCATAGATCGTGTGAATGTTGGGCGTCCTATGATCACGTGGTATTGTGATGGCCAATCCATGACCTCAAACTCGAGCTTCTCACGCCCAAAGTTATCCCACATCCCAAATACAACATCAAGGTAGATCTTGCCTAATGGGATCTTGCTGCCTAGAACTATGTCGTGGAAAGATATTTCCGTTGGAGCTAGATTAGTCAAATAGCAATCCATCGCCCAGAATGTTTTGGAGTAGATAAGGTTGATGCTGCTTACTGCATCCGTGAAGACCTTGATCATGTCAAACCCATCGATTTGGGCCTCTACTATCAGTGTCGAATGACCCGGTCGTGGGACCCGAAGCGGGTGATCAGCTCTGCTAAACTTAATCTCTTGCTCCGACTAGTGAAGATATTCGGGTGTTGGTGGCGATGCCATTACTTCCATGTTAACTTGTCAGGTGATCAATTTTTGGATTCTATTGGATGGACGTCCCTTCTGAATCATGGATATTTCTCCCCTGGACCTCGAGTACTCATCATCCTGGTTCCTTCTTGCCGCGGGTTGCTACTGACGCATCGGAGGTGGCTCTGGCGATGGTGGTGGCGCGGTGATTGCTAGGGTCTCCAGTGCACCTATATATATATCCCTGGTTTGATGCTTCAGCCACCTTGGTGCCGCAGGCCCAAGAAAGTGGGGCAATCCTTCATGAGATGATAAGAATGTCTTCGTCCTTCCAAGTCGATGTAGTAGTGCATGTGGAAATTCCCTTCGAGCATATGCATGGGAGACATCGGAGCCTCCCGAGCCCTATTTCGATATTGTTGGGTTGCCTTGCTTGTCCCTGCATCATCTTGGTTGCCTCGATGTCCGTTGTTGCGGTTCTCATTTCTTTGGTTGTCCTCTCCGACAAAGACAACCGCAATGTAGCTTGGTTCACCATAACCATCATAGTTGTGCCTCCTCCTATTATCATTCCTCGGGTGAGCATCATCGCTTGTTATTTACCGCGTCTTACCATCATCTTAGCAGTTTGCCACATCCATCAGCTGATAAATTGTTTTGGGTTTGACCCGATCCAATTACTCGATGAATTCCTTCTAGTGTAGGTCGTCATTGAAGGCGTCTATTGCCCTTTCATCGGAGATACTCTCGACTGAGTTTTTAATGATGCTACACCTCTGTATAAATGTGTGTATCGACGCCCTAGGGTTTTTCTTGCACGCTCGTAGTTCCTCAATGTATGCAGGTCCCTTGAACGTGGATTTCAAGTTTCGGATGAACTTGTCCTCCAGGTCGCTCCAGCTGCTGATTGATTCTTCAGGTAGCTGACTGAGCCAAGACCGCGCGGCCCCACTCAGGTGCAATTTCAGGCTTTGCATGGCAGTAGCCTTTGATCCACCTTGAAGTTTGATGGTTTGCAGGTAATCATCCAACCACGCCTCCGGCTCCTAGAGGCCATCATACTTTTGGAGATCGTGAGGGAGTTTGAAGTCCTTGGATACCAGAGTTTTGTGAACCCGACGGGTAAAGAAACTAGCACTGCAAGGTGCATGCTCGTCTTTGCTTTCGGCATCTGAATATCTTTGGCTGTTATGCTCTTCCCTTGATTTGTTGACCCTATGCTGCATAATGTCGTTTCTGGCATCATTCCCACCAAAGTTTGTGCTAAGCGTACGTGGTGTGGCAATCTGAACATTTGGGTGCTTCCCACATGCCGAGGGCTGCTGCCACTGTGTAGTAATTTGTGGGGTTGCTAGATGATTTCTTGTTCCCTTGTGTGAGTCATGCTCCCAACATGTCGAGGACCATTGATGGCCAGGATATATATAGAGCTTCGTTGGGAAACCCCAAGAGGAAGGTATGATGAGCACAAAAGTAAAATTTCCCTTGGTTATAAAACCAAGGTTATCGAACCAGTAGGAGTAAGGAAACAACTCCAAGGTGTTGCTAACAACTTGGAACCTGCACAACACAAACTCAAAACTTTGCCCCAACTTACAGTGAGGTTGTCAATCTCACTGGTTTGCTGAAAAAAGGATTAAACGTATAGTGTGGAAGATAGTAGTTGCTTATAGAAAGTAACGGTAACAATAGATGATGTGTCAATGATAAATATTGGACCAGGGTCCACAGTTCACTAGAGGTCTTCTCCTTAAGATAGATAGCATGTTGGGTGAACAAATCACAGCGGGGAAATTGACAGACTGAGAAAGCATAACAATGCATATAGTAGACATCTTGACTCCTATGATATTTGATTGGGCATTACAACAATATACATAGACTGTAATCCATCTGCATCTATGACTAATAATCCACCTTCAGGTTATCATCCGAACCCCCTCCAGTATTAAGTTGCAAGCAACAGATAATTGCATTAAGCAATGTGTGTAAAGTAAACAATACAATTTTTCCATGAACAAAAGATTGTTGTTTTCTCCCTAGTAGCAACATCACATCTACAACCTTAGAGATTTCTGTCACTTCCCCAGATTACTAGAGGCATGAACCTACTATCGAGCATAAATACTCCCTCTTGGAGTCACAAGCATCTACTTGGCCAAGATATCTACTAACAGCGGAGAGCATGCAAGATCACAAATAACAGAGACATGATAGAATCAATAATCAATCTGATATAGTATCTCAATATCCATCGGATCCCCGCAAACACAACATGTATGATTACAAATAGATGATATTGATCATGAACGGAGCTCACAAGATCTAAACATAGTAGAACAAAGGAGGAGAAACAACCATCTAGCTAATGTATGGACCCATAGTCCAAGGGTGAACTACTCAGGCATCACTCTGGAGGCTGGCATGGTGATGAACAAGGCCTCCGGGATGATCTCTCCCCTCCGACAGGGTGCTGGAAAGAGCTTCAGATCCCCTCCCCCATCTAGGGACGATGGTGCAGCGGCTACGGACTGTTTCGTGGAATTTTGATCGGGTACTTAGGGTTTTTGCATCGGGGTGCTTTTATAGGCGAAGGGGCAAGGTAGGTGGGCGACTAGGGGGCCCACACCACCTGGTGGCACGCCCTAGGGTGAGCCCACGCCACCCTATGGTGTGGCCACCTGGTGGCCCCCCTTCGGCTGCCCTTCGGACTTGTGTTCCTTCTGGTAAAATGTTGACTTTGGCTTTCGTCCCGTCCAATTCCAAGAATATTTCCTTACTCGCTTTTTTGAAACCAAAAACAGCAGAAAACAGGAAACTGGCACTGTGGCATCTTTTCAATAGGTTAGTTCCGAAAAATGTATAAAAATACTACAAAGTGTAGACAAAACATAAGAAATTCGATACAAAACAAGCATGGAGTATAAAATTATAGATACATTTACGACATAACAAGCATCCCCAAGCTTAACTCCTGCTCGTCCTCGAGTAGGTAAGTGATAAAAAGAATAATTTTTTAGGTGACATGCACCATCACAATCTTGATCAAACTATTGTAAAGCATTGATAGCTGGGACCAAAGTACTCTAAACATGAGCATGAAAGATGTAGTTATAACAATAAGACAAAGCAACTATGTTGCAACATGACAAGGTACAAACAAAAGATCATGAATGACAATGCATTGAAAGAAGTTTGTTTGTTTCACATATAGAAAACATAGCATGTGTGGTATTCATCTTGTCCTTCATGGAGTAGCAAAACATAAATGCATAGGACACCTTCAAAGTTCATAAGGGTGACTAGATACAAATAGTTCAAGAACAAGCAATATCAACATTATAAATCAATCAATAAGTTTTGGGACAATGCACATAGAACTAAGAATGACAACTATGATCTCTTAATTGGTGCCTAAAGGTAGAAAGTGGAGACTCAACAAAAAGTAAAAAGAAAGGCCCTTCATAGAGGGAAGCAGGTATTTCAAGTTTCATAAAGAGCTTCCAAAAATTATGATACTCATTAGCTTTCAGCTCTCATTGCCTTTATCATAAGTATCTTGAAGTGATTAAGGTTAAAGTGAAACAAATATGGAGTATATGCTTGACAGATCATAAGTTGGAAATCTCATGTCCCTTGAGTATGAGGGTTGTTCCTCATGCTACTCACCTTTAGTCACAAGAAAGTTCTTGTCATTGTAAGTAAATGTGTATCATAGAGAACCGCCAACGGGGTACCCCTTTTCCCATGAAACAGGAGCTATCCCATATCAAAATGATAAGGCAATAAACAATGATCATCTCAGTGATCTTTTTATTTGCTATTTGCATAGGTTTTTATTGAGGATGCTTCACAGATTGCTCACTATGGTTATGCTGCAAGTTTCCACCATGATTAGGCATGGCTTAGGCTACCCGCCTAGGCGTTTCTCTAACACATATACATAACTCCATGGATTTACAAGCTCCCCTTTTATTTCACATATACATAACTCCATGGACTTACAAGCTCCCCTTTTATTTCACACCGCCGACATCCGCAAACAAAAGATCATGATATCAACTGGGTAATATGTACAAGTGTTGAAAGCGTTCCCCATAACAGCATGGTTCTGCTAATTCCCAACTTATAAGTGCAAGCATATACAACATACATGACACAATGGTTCAAGCTTATTAGGTGCAAGAAATTAAAGTGTGCCATCAAGTTTGCGAGAGCTTTAATCACTAATTTTCACATAACAAGTTTAATTTGGAAGATAGATAAAAACAAGAATTTACTTGGAATGGTGTAACACGCCATGCATAGGAATTTATAGTGGACTCTTTGGAATAACTTGGTTTCTTGGGAGTTGGATGCATGAGTAGAGCTTACTCAGTACAAGTGGAGGCTAGCAAGACTGGGAGCGACCAACTAAGAGAGCAATAATGGCCATAATCATGCAGAGCGACAAAACATTATCAATTAAAGGATAAAGCGATATCACAAGTCAAAAAAACTAAATGATCATAGAGGCTAAGGTGACTGGTTCATAGTCATAACATGGTGTAAGCATGTGCCAAGTCAACCCAAACAGAGCATCAAAGGACAATACCACAATATTATGCTTTTGTATGGTAAAACAATGCATGATTCTTTCAAGGCACATTGTTTGGAACAAGTCATGCTATAGCAATAATTACTAAGCATAAGATCAAAGCAACATCTAGCATGACATGATAAAGTCTAAGCCACAGTCAAAACAAGCTCCCTTTTGTACAACTATAAGCATGAAACGTTCTACTCTTTTCCAACACCAATCAACTTATTTGAAAGAAAAGAGTGAATGCGGGGGTCCAACTAATTTATTCAGCAAACCAAACAAAAGAAAACCAAAAATGAAAACTAAGACGCTCCAAGAACAATACAACAGTGCATGAAACAATAAAAATGAAGTGTCTAGAAGGAGACCTGAGTTTTTTATTGATGATGAAGGGGATGCCTTGGGCATCCCCAAGCTTTGACGCTTGTGACTCTTGAATATTTCTTGGGTGACACGAGGTGGCATCCCCAAGCTTGAGCTTTTATCCATTCTTCATCTCATCTCATCATTCTTCCCCTACACTTGAAAATTTCCTTCATAAAAAACTTCACACAATCTTCATTAGCAACATTAGTGTATTCAAGATAATAAGCCTTTGGTTTTAATTTCAGCACAAGTAAAACTTCCATTAGAACACAAGCCAATGTAGCAATTTATTTTAAAATCTCAGGTGATCAAGGAGAACTCAAAAAGAAACCGATTAAGAGGCAAATGCAAATAATGGCAGAAATCTATCAAAACAGACCAGCAGGTAAAAACCGATTTTTTCAAAGACCTTCTTTGCTCAAATAGAAAAGTGTTGAACTAACGAAAGTTAGATAACAACCTGGGGCATATGCTTAGAGAATTACAGCTCAATCCGAGGTACAGCGATTTTTTAAGATTTTTTACAGTGAAGCACAAAAATCTGTTTCGGGACAGCAATTTCCCCAAATCTTACTTCTCTCTCATTAGAGGTTATTCTTGGCACAAAAACCACATAAAAATGATAAGGAGAGTTTATTACAGAAGTAATAATTTACAAGACTCAACAAAACAAAAACCTAACAAACTTTGGGTTATCTCCTAATTAGTACCTTTCTTTAACTCCTTTCAGCTATGCTTGATAGTTTGAGAAGATGCTCACATAAGAAATATGAATTGAAGTAAAAGAGAGCATCAAGAAGCAAATTTAAAACACATTTAAGTCTAACCCACTTCCTATGCATAGGAATATTGTACGCAAATAAATTCATAAAGACAAAACTTCTACAACCATGTTTTCCTCTCTCATAATAATTTTTAGTAGCCTCATGAATAAACTCAACAATATAACTATCACATAAAGCATGCTTTTCATGATCTTTAAACACATAATTTTTATCAAGCTCAAAAATAGTTAGATAAAAACCTTCAAACCCACTTTTAACAATTTTATTACAAGATGACTGATCATTCTCAAGAGGTATGGGGTTCCAAGATAAATTCAAGCCCCTTCCAATCTCATTTTCAATAGTAGTACAATTAATATCATCAACCAATATAGGACCATCATCTAGAGCTTTATCATAAACATTTTCTAAGAAAACCTCTTAAGTACCATGCATTTCGAAGTTAGGCACATATAAAGGATTATCATTGATAACAGGAGCATAATTATTATCACAAGTTTTACCCATAGTAGATATTTCAAAAGAATCCACAGGAACATAACATTCATCCTCCTTTGGTAAGCATGGGGGACAATCAAATAATGCAAGGGATAAAGAGTTACTCTCATTAGAAGGTAGGCATGGGTAGATAATCCATTCTTCCTCCTCTTTTTTATCTAATGAGCTTCCAGTTTTAGTGTCCATAGGCTCCTGCAAGGCATTAGTCCCTTCCGTTGGTGGAAAGCATCTATTAAAATATTCAAGAATATAGTCATATTTATAAGGTGCATCATTAGTATTTTCAAGCAAATTAGCAAGTTCGGATGCACCCTTCCAAGTAATAAATTCTTCAATTTGTTCCACATCATAAAAGTCATAATTTCCCTTAACATAAGAAGATATGGTAACATTATCATTATACTCACATTGAAAAGGGAGGTGTTTATACCTCCTAGAACAACAAGATTTATCAAAGCAATAAGTAACATTATAAGTAGAGCAAACGTTTCTAGCAATGGTATGCAATTTATCAATTTGTTCCCATAAGTGTTTCCCTTTTTGTGACAAGCGGTGTTCCTTATAATAATATTTTTGTTCTTCCGTGAGCCCACCTTGCCAATAAGATCTATTTTCAAAGAAACCAATCATTGATATAAATCATAATAAAGCAAGACAATAACAGACCAACAACTATAGTAGGAACTATTTTTTTGTGTTTTTTATAAGAAAAAGAAAACCAAACGAAGCTAACTTTTTTGTATTTTTGAAAGAAATAAACAAGCAAAACAAAGCAAAGGAAACTAAGCAAAACAAAAACAAAGTAAAGAGAATGGTTGTGAGAGACTCCCCTTGCGAGAATTTTATTTCTCCCTGCAAGGTGACTAACGGGGAGGAAGAGATTGAAGTTGTCCTTATCTCCCCAGCAACGGCGCCAAAAAATGTCTTGATGGCTCAGATATGTATAGATCTTCGTTGGGAAACCCCCAAGAGGAAGGTATGATGAGCACAGCATTAAGTTTTCCCTCAGTTATGAAAACAAGGTTATCGAACCAGTAGGAGTAAGGAAACAACTCCAAGGTGTTGCTAACAACTTGGAACCTGCACAACACAAACTCAAAACTTTGCCCCAACTTAAAATGAGGTTGTCAATCTCACTGGTTTACTAAAAACAAAGGATTAAACGTATAGTGTGGAAGATAGTGGTTTCTTGTAGAAAGTAACAGTAACAATAGATGAAGTATCAATGATAAAGATTGGACCAGGGTCCACAGTTCACTAGAGGTGTTCTCGTTAAGATAGATAGCATGTTGGGTGAACAAATTACAGGGGCAATTGACAGACTAAGAAAGCATAACAATGCATATACTAGACATCTTGACTCCTATGAGATTTGATTGGGCATTACAACAATATACATATATCGTAATCCAACTACATCTATGACTAATAATCCACCTTCAAGTTATCATATGAACTCCCTCCAGTATTAAGTTGCAAGCAACAGATAATTGCATTAAGCAATGTGTGTAAAGTAAACAATACAATTGTTCCATGAATAAAAGATTGTTGTTTTCTCCCTAGTAGCAACATCACATCTACAACCTTAGAGATTTCTGTCACTTCCCCAGATTACTAGAGGCATGAACCTACTGTCGAGCATAAATACTCCCTCTTGGAGTCACAAGCATCTACTTGGCCAAGATAGCTACTAACAACAGAGAGCATGCAAGATCACAAATAACAGAGACATGATAGAATCAATAATCAATGTGACATAGTATCTCAATATCCATCAGATCCCCACAAACACAACATATATGATTACAAATAGATGATCTTGATCATGAACGGAGCTCACAAGATCTAAACATGGTAGCACAAAGGAGGAGAAACAACCATCTAGCTACTGTATGGACCCATAGTTCAAGGGTGAACAACTCACGCATCACTCCGGAGGCTGGCATGGTGATGAAGAAGGCCTCCAGGATGATCTCTCCCCTCCGGCAGGTTGCCGAGAAGAGCTTCAGATCCCCCCCGATCTAGGTACGATGGTGCCGGCGGCTACGGACTGTTTCATGGAGATTTGATCGGGTACTTAGGGTTTCTGAATCGGGGTGCTTTTATAGGCGAAGGGGCAAGGTCGGTGGGCGGCCAGGGGGCCCACACCACCTGGTGGCGCGCCCTAGGGTGGGCCCACGCCACCCTATGGTGTGGACACCTGATGGCCCCCCTTCGACTGCCTTTCAGACTCCATATTCCTTCTGGTAATATATTGACTTTGGGTTTCTTCCCATCCAATTCCGAGAATATTTCCTTACTAGCTTTTCTGAAACAAAAAATAGCATAAAACTGGCAACTGGCACCGCGACAGCTTATCAATAGGTTAGTTCCAGAAAATGTATAAAAATACCTCAAAGTGTAGACAAAACATAAGAAAGTCGATACAAAACAAGCATGGAGCATCAAAAATTATAGATACGTTTACGACGTATCACCCATGAGGGCGAAGATATGGATAGGTACCCGCGGATCGTCGGCTGCTGGCTGAGTCATGAGGAGGTAGATTTGGGCAGCACAGAGGTCGGCTTGCACTGTTTTAGTTTTCATATTGCCTGCTGAATCCACAAATATGAATGATAGATCCAAATCTCCGGCCAACTCGCGCCTTTCGACTTTAGGTATGTGCTGCATCCTCGAGGCGCTCCTTCTTGGTTGTGGTCCTCCTGTGATGCCAACAGAGTTGAGGGTGGAGCTTAGCTACGCTCGCCAAATACTTGATTCATCGTCTAGCCTCTTTCGTTCGTAAAGTTTGCTTTGCATCCTGACCAGATCTATCCTTTTGTTGTGGAGAAGGTACTGGTAGGCCATCATCTCTTTATGCGTGGCATCTGCCATCATGGGTACTGCACCTAAGACAACCTTTTTTTCCTTCTCCCATAATTCTAGTGCCAGTCGAAGTGTTAACCATTCTCCATCGTGTGCTCTTTCCCTTCCTTGAAAGACAAGGTTGTATGCGGTTGCCTCTGCTCCGTTCTCATGACAACCTACATCACCATCCGAGAGAATATCATTGGGGTCAAGGATTGAGTTACCGTTAGAATCGTGCGGTGTTGAAGGTCCCTCTCCTCCATTGGTTCCGATCACGCATACTTGGTGATGTGCCATGTATAGGCTGTTGTTGTCACTGTCGGAACCATAGGAGACACTGTCTAAAAAACTAGTGAAATCCCACGGGTCTTGTTTTGGGTATGAGTCGGCCTTCCCGATTCCGGAGTCGATGCTTTGATCAAATTTATCGAGGATGACGTTTGTCGGGTTCGATATGCACGGTGGCGTTGATTGAGAGTCTTATCCGAATGAGAGGCCATCGTAAAGATCAGCCAAATCTCCCAAATCCGTGATATTTTTGTGTTCTGCTTCATCGCTCATTGGCTATTAAAACACCCTAGGATCGTCCCTATGCAAGTTTTAGTGATTCCCGCCAAACCCGCATAGAAATGATTCAAAGGAGCCCACCAGGCACTTGAGTGTGGGTGGAAAATGAAGTAATATCATTACACAGTAGTCCATGATGGAACCCACAGAACATATATACCACAACGACTCAAAGAGTCAAGAATACAGATATACAATACAAAGATCCAAATCACCGTGAAAAATGATACAGCGTCCGAGTACGGACAAGATGCAAATTGGGCTAAGAGCCCTAAAGAATAACCAATGGCGTCCATAACTTTCCCATGCCAAACCATAAGGGTAACCCTGCTAACAACGTCAATCTCAAACCTGCTACAACAAAAGGGGTGCCGACAAAGGGCAAAGGAAAAAGAAAGCGGTTAGTATTGAGGCCATTACACAATGAGATAATTCGGTGTCTCTCGCCTACATAAGTATGGTGTACTAAAGCAACAGCAAAGCATGTGCTAAACAACCTATAGAGATACAATACAATTGTCAGCTATTAGAGAGGGATAAGAAAAACCTATTCGGAACCAACCTGATACTACCACCAAACATACCCATCCGGGTATTCCCCGTCAAAACCAAACAAGAAAGTCCTACCGAGGAAACTCACACAGTTGGAAATTTTATTCATTCTTTCCATGGTGGTTATCCAACTTACTAGTCATATCAGATACAAGTCAAATTATAGCAGTAACTTTAGTTCTAGTTGTCTATGGTAGAGAAACTGTGCTCCAAGTCGTCCATAACTGCAGACATGGATTTTCGAAAATATTTAACCCTGCAAGGGTGCACCAAAGTTTCCACACGCACTTCAACCCTTTTTGCTAGATCAATTAACATACACCCATCGGTATGTCGGCGGGGCCTCGGACACGACGCTTTCCCATACCCAAATCAAGAACATGGGGGCCACCACACTAATCTACCCATAACAAAGTCGGACGGCTACGAAGACGGGCCCAGAGGTTACGAGATTGGCTAAGAGATCAGAGGCCATAGGTATTGTAGAGGACCGAACCCAATAAGGTACTAGTCCCTGTGTTTATAGTGCTAGTCCCTGGATCGAATATATAGCACCCACAGTGAAGATTTAATATCAAGAAACAAAGGTCATATTACATCGCATATCTAGGAATAAAATGGTTCATTACAACTTACATAGCTCATATAGCTATGTTATTAGAGAGCAGCAGACATAACTATAAAGCATGGAGTCCTTCATCTTCATGTGCCATAGGCAAACATGTTGGTTGCAGACTCGTAATCCCTACTCATCAAACTTCACTATCATTAAGTAATCCTGCAACTGATAAGTTACAGCCACAAGGGTCAATACATTTGAATTGTATTGGCAAGTGATACCATATTGATATAGAGAACCTAGCATCTACATTAATATATGGCTAAGTGCAGTTTTGGCTGGCCTTTGCATAAAGTAAGTTTTCCCTATCCTTTGTTAAATAGTTTTTATCTTTTCCATCAACACTTCATCAAACATGGCACTCTGGATACCCTCTAGGTGCTTCCCTTGTTCACCCAACAAGTTTTAACTTAAAGAAATTAGAATGATGAGATTCTTGATTCTGCTTCATTGTCTTGATGCTCAAAATTTTTCCATAATCGGGGACACGACTAAGTACTTAGTGTTACCCTCTCGGGAGGTGGTGCACTTTCCCCACAAGACTCGACATGCATCGAGACGAGACTTTTCAGAAGCAATCCCTTAGACCACCACGGACGTGTTCCATCCTATCATCACTACCACCCTATGTCCGTCTGGCTGAGTTCTCGCAACTTAGTTGGTCAAGGCAGAGCCCATATGCCATGTGGCTGCACTAGAAGCTTTCGCGACAAGAATGTCTCCAATCTCTTTGTTCCTGGGTGGCCATCCACAAGTGTGATACACCAGGGTAAACCATAGAAATGGGCCCTAGGTAACCACTCAACATAATCCATACAAGTCCCATTTCCACCCAGGTGTTTCATTAACATCAGTTGTTTTCATTAGTCCAAAAATACTCATATTTCCATAAGTCATCATATCATGATTTACACCCATGAATCTATATAGCAATACTAAGCATTCTAATCTTACGATGTCTCCTATCTTTAGGAAATACTACCAAGATAGATACTATAGGATTAGCATAGCATAGTAATATACATAATAGTCCTATCATGCACACTACAAAAAAATTACTAATGCAATATTGAAAAGATAGGACTTTTGATGGCCAAAGTATCACTTGCCTTTATAGTACTACCTCCGATCCAAAATAAGTGTCGCCATTTTGACCTAGAGTTAGTTCAAAATCGTGACACTTATTTAGGATCAGAGGGAGTAGAATATTTAGGTACTCTCCTTGATCTTGCAATAGCACACTCCTCAAAGTCTACAATAATACAATCAAGCAAAAAACACAAACTCAAACTACAACACAAACTAACAAAACAATATAATTGAATGCTTGCAAGCATGCCACAAGATCATTTTATTTTTTTGAAATTGTTATAGCGAGGTTTTGAACACTACAAACATCTACTGGTCCTTTTTTATAAAAGTGGAAGTCCAATTGGAACCAAGTTAGTGCAATTAAGTTATTTAAATTATTTTTCTTTTACTAGAAAAGCTTTATTCAATGCGATATTTTCTAGTGCCAACAAATTATATGTTTAATTTCAAAAGTTAGTGTTTATGGTCAGAGGATTCAATATACAACTATTTTCAAAAGGATTCACTCAAAAATAATTTCTACAACAATTTTTATACTCAAAATACTCCACAAAAGGTTCTGCCTATAAATCAGTTTATACAGAAGCATTTTTCTAATTTCTGAATCAAAAGTAATGAATTTTACAAGTTTAAACATCTAATAAATCAAATCTAGATTTTATCTGAAAATCTCAGCCACTTGGCGCAATCTCACTGGCCGATACCATTTCACGCGGATCAGGCGCGTGCGCCGTTAGATCTAAGTTAGATTGTGCGGTCCATATCAGCCAGTACCCCTTCGCTCTAACTTCTAATCCTATCCCTCAGATATGGATCTAGCGGACCAGAGCGCTCTGGCCAGAAGTGGGCGTCCTTGATGGCGATGCGCGGCGGCGGCGCGTCTGGTGATGGTGCATCGATGGTGCTAGGAGTAAGGGAAGGGTGCATGGGCATTACCGAGGTCGCAATGGCGAGGCGGTTGCAGTGGAGGTCGTGGTAGGGGAAAGGGCGCACGGGTTCGGCCAGGATTCCTCGTCAGAATTGCTCCCGGCGTCGGTGGTTCGCGGGCATAGACGAAGCCAAGCTTCTGGGCCATGAGCAAGCAAACGGAAAGCATCAGTAGGTGCGCCCGAAGATGATGAGCAAGATAGTAGGAACCAGAGGGCAAGGGGGGTCGAAGCTCACCAAATTTCGTCGCTGGAGTGCAACGGGACGGCGGCGGCTCGAGCAGAAATACGTGGAGCCTAGCGGCTCTCTAGGGTTGCGGTGTGGGGGAAAATGGAGAGGGGTGAGTGGTGAATAAGTAGCAGGGATCGAGGGGGTAATCAAGCCGCGAATCAAGCGAATTAACGTGAAATCAATCGCTGTAGAAATGGCCGAGGAGCAGGTCTGCGCGGTGATTTGGGGATGACGATGGTAACGTGGAGGTGGGGTCGCCTTGTCAGTGAGCGGGTGCGGGCCCAGCTCGGTGAGAAAAGAACAGAGGGGGAGAGGGGAGCCAGGTGGGCTGGATGGGCCAGCACGCTGGGTGGGCTGGTTTAGCTGGTAGGTTTTTTTCTTATTATTCCTTTTTCTTTTTCTGTTTCTATTTTCTCTTTTTCTTCAAATCATTTGATTCAACCTCCAAATTGATTTTCAAATCGTCCCTAAACCTTTTTAGAAGATTTTATACAAAATATAAGTTGGTTATTTAGTCCAATTAGAGGATTTCAATATTTTATAAATTATTATTCATTTAAAAATTGACGGTGCACCGACGGTGCTAGGAGTAAGGGGAGGGTGCATGGGCATTACCGAGGTCGCAATGGCGAGGCGGTTGCAGTGGAGGTCGTGGTAGGGGAGAGGGCACACGGGTTCGGCCAGGATTCCTTGTTAGAGTTGCTCCCGGCGTCGGTGGTTCGCAGGCGTAGACGAAGCCAAGCTTCTGTGCCATGAGCAAGCAAACGGAAAGCATCAGTAGGTGCGCCCGAAGATGACGAGCAAGATAGTAGGAACCAGAGGGCAAGGGGGGTCGAAGCTCACCAAATTTCGTCGCTGGAGTGCAACGGGACGGCGGCGGCTCGAGCAGAAATACGTGGAGCCTAGCGGCTCTCTAGGGTTGCGGTGTGGGGGAAAATGGAGAGGGGCGAGTGGTGAGTAAGTAGCAGGGATCGAGGGGGAAATCAAGCCACGAATCAAGAGAATTAACGTGAAATCAATCGCTGTAGAAACGGCCGAGGAGCGGGTCTGCGCGGTGATTTGGGGATGACTATGGTAACGTGGAGGTGGGGTCGCCTTGTTAGTGAGCGGGTGCGGGCTCAACGCGGTGAGAAAAGAACAGAGGGGGAGAGGGGAGCCGGATGGGCTGGATGGGCCAGCACGCTGGGTGGGCTGGTTTAGCTGGTAGGTTTTTTTCTTATTATTCCTTTTTCTTTTTCTGTTTCTATTTTCTCTTTTTCTTCAAATCATTTGATTCAACCTCCAAATTGATTTTCAAATCGTCCCCAAACCTTTTTAGAAGATTTTATACAAAATATAAGTTGGTTATTTAGTCCAATTAGAGGATTTCAAATATTTTATAAATTATTATTCATTTAAAAATTGAGTGTGGCACATTGGCAATAGTTAATAAAATTTAAATATGGTACTGATACGCCCAATTTGCATCACCTTTATATATCATAATTTACCTCTATTCATTGATAATTGTCTTATTATGAGGTATTACTTATGGCTTTTCATCTGTTTATGCATGTTGGATGATTCTTGGAGGATGGACTGCCGGAGTCTGGATTCTGATGGAAAAGAAGGCGTTTCGGTGCAATTTCGCGAAGATCAGAAAAATACTAGAAAAATATGGAAACATATTAGTTTACCAAAAGACGAAGGATGCCAAAAGGAGGGACGAAGTGGGGCCTCAGGGGGCCCACACCCCCTAGGCACGGGCCCACCTGACCCCGCGCCTAGGGCAGGTGTGGCCCGCCTGCCCGGCCTCCGACTCCGCCCCTTTGCCTATATCTTCCCTTCGAAACCCTAAGGTTCAGGGAGCGACCACATATAGATTTCCACCATCTCTAGGGGGTGGAAAACACCGAGAGAGAAATATCTCTCCGGTAGACAGATTTCTGCCGAGGGAATTCCTTCCCAGAGAGGGGAGACCGTCGCCATTAACACCGTCATCAAGCTAGGCTTCATCGGGATCATCATCATCATCCACACCATCGTCTCCACCAGCACCATCATCACCACTCCGTCCCGCTGTAAAAATTGTGTTGGATATTGCTTTAATTCTTAGGGGAAACTTTCCCGGTGTTGATTACTATTGTAGTTGATGCTTGTGAGTGGAACCATTGGATTATTGTTTATGTTCAGATTCTTATCCATTATCATATCATCTTTGATCTTGATCCATATGATGTCTTGTGAGTAGTTCGTTTAGTCCTTGAGGACATGGGAGAAGTCATGTTGTTACTAGTGAATCTGTGATGAGTTATTATTCAATGGTTTAGTATTTAAGTTGTGGTGATATTCTTCTAGTGGTGTCATGTGAACATCGACTACATGACACTTCACCATTTATGGGCCTAGGGGGGTGCATTGTGTATTTGGATACTAATTGTGGGATCGCCGGAGTGAAAGAAACCTGAACCCCATTAGGACACCTTTACACAAGGGAGCGTAGGATCTCAGAGTTCAACGCTATGGTTAGATTTATATCTTAATTACTTCCATGTAGTTACGGATGTTTGCAGGGAGTTTAATCACAAGTATGTATTAGTCCTAGGAAGGGCGGTATATTAGCATAGGTTCACCCACACAACACTTACAAACACCAAAGAAGAGTACTCAGCTATTTGAAGCGAAAGCACTTGATAGAATTCCCATGTATCCTCAAGAACTTTTGGTCCTTATAAGTATTTCCACCGGATTGTCCTTTGCTAATAAAGGATTGGGCCACTTGCTCCGTTTGTTCGTTACTTCTGTTACTTGCTCTTTGTTTTGTTGCCTTGTCAAAAAACCACTAAAAATCCGTTTGCTAAGTATTCACAGGGATTTTCTGCTCCATACCACCGTTCAGCACCTTCTGCTCCTCGTTGGGATCGACACTCCTATTTATCGAAAGTACTACGATACACCCCCTATAATTGTGGGTCATCAAGATTATTTTCTAGCGTCGTTGCCGGGGAGTGAAGCGCTTTTGAAGAGTGGAACTGGTAAAGGAAACTTTTACTATGAGTATTGCTTTTATTACTGCTTGTTACTTTGTTTCCAATATGGATAACCCACTTGGTTTTCTGTTTGGGAAAACTACTACCACTGCTAGGGTAGTAGATGAACCACCACCTGTTGAGATAGATCCTTCCAAGATACCTACAAGTATTGTTAATCGTGTTATGGATAATTATTATTTTGGGGATGGAACTGTCCATCCCGGTGATCACTTGCTTTTTTATCCATGAATTATGAGGGTTGTTTAAGTGTGCAAGTATCACAACTGAACAGGTGAAGAAGAAGTTACTCTCCATATCCTTGAAAAGGAGAGCTGAAGAATGGTATAAGCTGCTGAAGAATGGACAATCCATGGAATGGGAGGAGATGTCATCTCACTTTTACTCTAAATTTTATC
This sequence comes from Avena sativa, assembly GCA_916181665.1. Taxonomy (NCBI): domain Eukaryota; kingdom Viridiplantae; phylum Streptophyta; class Magnoliopsida; order Poales; family Poaceae; genus Avena; species Avena sativa. The sequence goes on along the minus strand of OV702280.1, from coordinate 252,129,999 downwards.
CTCCCAGTGAGATTCATAAGGATAGAAATCTTATATATAACTTTTGGCCTCTTTATGGGGAGAATACAGATCAAGCTTGGGGGAGATTGAAGTTACTAATGCTTAAATGTCCTATTCATGAACTCCCTAACAATACTATTCTAAATAACTTTTATGCTAGGCTTCCTCTTCATGATAAAGATTTACTAGATGCTTCTTGTGCTGGAACATTCACACGTATGAAGGAAGAAGCTAAATGGGATCTCTTAGACCGTATTCAAGAGAACACTGAAGCTTGGGAGAATGACAAAGGAAGAAAGTCAGGTATAAACTATGATTATGAATGCATTAAATCTTTTATGGAAACTAATGACTTTCGTGATATTAGCAATGAGTTTGGTCTTGATCCTCAAGTTCTTGTAAAATGTTTTAATGCTTTTGCCTCTTATATTGAGATTCCCAAGAAAGAGTGGGACAAGTACCATGCTCCTTATAAAGACATTGTTACCCATGTCCCTGTCAGTGTAGAGGTTTGTACTGTTGATCCTATTTTGCATGAACCTTATGTTGAGAAGATCCCTTTTCCCTCCAAGGTAAGGGAACACTCTATTAAGGCTAATGTGATTAGCAAAAGCGCAAAGAAAACGGTAGCGCCCGATGAGCTTATTGATATTGAGCCTGTGGTAGCTATTGTGAAAGATCTTGTCACTAGAAATATAGAGGATGAGCATATTGTCTTATGTGAAGACGCTACTAATATTGTTTCTCACCCTAAGAAAGTTAGAAAAGCTAGTGTCCTTGTGCTCTCTGTTAAAATTGGTAGTCATAGCTATTATGGTTTATGTGATATTGGTGCTAGTTCCAGTGCTATTCCTTATGAGCTTTACAGGGAAATTATGCATGAGATTGGTCCTTGTGAGCTTGAGGACATTGATGTGATTATTCACCTTGCTAATAGAGAGCAATTTTGCCCCATTGGTATTGTAAGAGATGTGGAGGTCCTTTGTGGTAAGATTAAATATCCTGCTGATTTTCTAGTACTTGGTAAAGAAGCTAGTAAAACCTATCCTATTATCTTTGGTAGACCCTTTCTGAATACTTGTGGGGCTATCATAGATTGTAGGAAGGAAATTTTTTTGACTAAGTTTGCTGGAGAGTCTTATGAGTTTAACTTTTCCAAATTTTCCAAAACTCCTTATGAAAATGAACTGCCTGATGAGGATTTCAGGGTTGAACAACTTTCTACTATTTCTCTTACTCCTAATAATGCCTTGCAGCAGTTCATGGAAGATCATGAAAGTGATGCCTTCATGAAGGAAAGAAATGAGATTTACGAGGTTTTCCTTCATCAGCCTGAGTTACTTAAGCATAATCTACATGTGGAAGATTTGGGTACCACATTACCACCTAAAGGGGACCCTGTTTTTGAATTAAAACCTTTACCTGATGATCTTAAATATGCTTATCTTGATGATAAGAAAATATATCCTGTTATTATTAGTTCTAAACTTTCAGGAAAGGAAGAAGAAAGGTTATTGGAGATATTGAAGAAACACCGAGGAACTATGGGCTATACTCTTGCTGATTTAAAGGGGATTTCTCCTACTATATATCAGCATGCTATTAATATAGAGCCTAATGCAAAACCAGTTGTTGAGCACCAACGTCGTCTAAATCCTAAGATGAAGGATGTGTTAAGAAATGAGGTATTAAAACTCCTTAATGCTAGTATTATTTATCCTATTGCTGATAGTAAATGGGTTAGCCATGTTCATTTGTGTCCCCAAGAAAGGGGGAATAACTGTTGTGCCTAATGAAGATAATGAGCTTATACTCCAAAGAGTAGTAGTTGGGTATAGAATGTGCATTGATTTTAGAAATATTAATAAAGTTACTAAGAAAGATCATTATCCTTTGCCCTTTATTGATCAAATGCTTGAGAGCTTGTCCAAAAAGACTCACTTTTGTTTTCTTGATCGTTATTCTGGGTTTTGTCAAATTGCTGTGAAAGCACAGGACCAAGAGAAAACTACTTTCACTTGTCCTTATGGTACTTATGCTTATAGGTGTATGCCTTTTGGTTTATGTAATGCTCCTGCTACCTTTCAGAGATGTATGTCTGCTATCTTTCATGGTTTTTGTGAAGAAATTGTGGAGGTTTTCATGGACGATTTTTCCATCTATCGAACTTCTTTTGATAACTGTTTGCACAACCTTGATAAAGTTTTGCAGAGATGTGAGGAAAACAACCTTGTTCTTAACTGGGAGAAATGCCATTTCATGGTTAATGAAGGGATTGTTCTTGGACACAAGATCTCTGAAAGAGGCATTGAAGTTGACAGAGCCAAAATTGAAGCAATTGAGAAGATGCCTTGTCCTAGAGATATCAAAGGTATTCGTAGTATCCTTGTTCATGCTGGTTTCTATAGGAGGTTTATTAAAGATTTCTCTAAAATTTCAAAGCCCCTTACTAATCTTCTTCAAAAAGATGTACCTTTTGTTTTTGATGGTGATTGTAAGGAAGCTTTTGAATCTTTGAAGAAAGCTTTGACAACTGCTCCTATAGTCCAACCACCTGATTGGAGTTTACCTTTTGAAATTATGTGTGATGCTAGTGATTTTGCTGTGGATGCTGTCCTGGGACAACGTGTTGACAAGAAGTTAAATGTCATTCATTATGCTAGCAAGACTATGGATGCTGCTCAAAAGAATTATGCTACTACTGAAAAGGAGTTCTTAGCTGTAATCTTTGCTGGTGATAAGTTTAGACCTTATATTGTTGATTACAATGTTACTATTCATACTGATCATGCAGCTATTAAATACCTTATAACGAAGAAGGACGCTAAGCCTAGGCTTATAAGGTGGGTGTTGCTTTTGCAAGAGTTTTATCTGCATATTATGGATAGGAAAGGTGTTGATAATCATGTTGCTGATAATTTATCTCGTTTGGAAAACATTTCTTTTGACCCTTTGCCTGTTAATGATAGTTTTCCAAATGGGCAGTTAGCTGCAATAAGGGTAAGTCCACATGAGAGTCCTTGGTATGCTGATTATGCTAACTTTATTGTTTCCAAGTATTTGCCTCCAACCTTTACAGCCTAGCAAAGAAGGAAATTCTTTTATGATCTAAGGCATTACTTTTGGGATGGCCCACACTTATATAAAGGAGTAGATGGTATTATGCAAAGATGTGTTCCAGAATTTGAACAACAAGAGATATTGAGAAAACGTCATGGTAGTGCTTATGGAGGACATCATGCTGGGGATAGGACTGCACAAAAGGTTTTACAATCTGGATTTTATTGGCCTACCCTTTTTAAAGATGCAAGGAAGTTTGTCTCATCATGTGATGAATACCAACGAGTAGGTAACATCTCTAGACGCAATGAAATTACTATGAATTATTCTCTTGTTATTGAACCTTTTGATTGTTGGGGATTTGACTTTATGGGGCCTTTTCCTCCTTCAAAAGGGTATACACATATTCTTGTTGTTGTTGACTATGTTACAAAGTGGGTAGAAGCCATACCTACAAACAGTCCTGATGGTAAGACCTCTTTGAAAATTCCCAAAGATGTCATTTTTCCTAGGTTTGGTGTGCCTAGATATCTCATGACTGATGGAGGCTCTCATTTTATTCATGGGGGTTTTAGAAAAACTCTCGCTAAGTATGATGTAAACCACATAATAGCTTCAGCTTATCACCCCCAAACTAGTGGGCAAGTAGAACTTTCCAATAGGGAAATCAAATCTATCTTGCAGAAGACTGTCAATAGATCTAGGAAAAAATGGGCTAAAAAGCTGAATGATGCTTTGTGGGATTATACAACTGCTTATAAAAATCATATGGGGATGTCTCCTTACAAAATGGAAAGCTTGTCACTTGCCTTTAGAATTAGAACACAAAGCTTATTGGGCATTGAAAGAGTTGAATAGAGACTTTAGACTTGCTGGTGAGAAAAGATTGCTCGACTTAAGTAATCTAGATGAGTGGAGAGATGAAGCTTACGAAAATGCTAGGATCTTTAAGGAAAAAGTAAAAATACGGCATGATAGGATAATTATCAAAAGGGAGTTCCATGTTGGTGAGGAAGTTCTTTTGTATACGTCTCGTCTCAGATTTTTTGCAGGGAAACTACTCTCCAAATGGGAAGGACCTTTTGTTATCAAGGAAGTGTACCGTTCAGGTGCCATCAAAATTTCTTCTCTAAAGGATGACACAACACAGGTGGTTAATGCTCAAATACTAAATTATATTTCTAGAGATTCTTATAACGAAGATGTTGATGTTATTCAAATGATAACTCTAGAAGAATTTATCAGAAGCCAAACACCAGAAACTGCAGAGTTCGTCCTTGAATAGGTAAAAGTGATGAAGGCAGAAGGTTCGTGAAACTCTAATCTTTTTATATTTTTGATGTTTTTAATACATAAGGGAAGTTAAGAGACGAAACTGAAGGGGAAACGGAGCCCGGGGTGGACAATCCCACCCCAGGCGGGGGCCCACCCTGGCCGCTCCAGAGGAGGGTGTTCCACCCCCAAGCTCCGACTCCGCCTCGTTTCCGTGTCACAACCTTCCTTATGCATTGAATCTTCGTAATATATACCCCCCCGGGTTCCCCGAGGTTCTTGCATCATGTTCTCGTCGTGTTTTCGTTTCGATCTGTTTTTTCAGGAAAATTCTCAGGTTTGGAGCCTCAATGTCTTCCTCTGGATCACCCACGGAGGATTCTTCTACAAACGTCCTCAACCCGTACATGTATGAGTTGAGGATTCATCCCAAAGAGTTGATCCTTAAAGAGGGGAAGGTATAGATGAAAGAAGTTCAAGGCCCTAAAGGAGAAGGCAGTCTGGAAGATAGGATGGAAGCGTTGGAACAAGAAGTTTTCAGGTACAAGAAGATGGCAGAACGCGAAGTGGATGTTATTCACAAGGTAAGTTCAGAACTCATCACCAAGAACGAGGGAGAAGTTGCTGAGCTCCGAGAAGAGATCTTCTCACTCCGTCAGACCACCAATCAATTGCAAGCACAACTCTATGACATACAGAATCAAAACTATGAGTATGAGGCTAGATTTGATCGCACAAGCTCTGCTGCTAGTTTCAGGATTGCAGAGACAAGGACATCCTTTTTGGATGGGGAACCATTGCCTTGGAAGTTTTATGATGACAAAAGAACACCACCACCAAAGGAGTACTTCGTCATCAGGTTTGGCATCCCCTTGGTTTGTTCCAAGCTTGGGGGAGTGTCGCGGTATCACCACCATTATCTTTTATCTTTTACCTTTTTAGTGCATTCATATCTGTGGTAGAGAGGTTATCTTATAGTTTGGTTTGCATGTGGAAGTATCTCTCCTTTAGTTGATTATCTATGTATCCCTTGGTGTGAGTGCCTTTATTGAATATTAATGAGAAGTCTCATCTTTTACTTTTTGCACTTCTTATTTTAGTTTGCAATATCTATTATATGATGGATATTGTTGTTCAGTATTGGCACCACTTTAGGATCATCAAGTGGATCTAAATTGGTTTTGGAAAACCGAGTTCTGGTCAGTGGCATTAGTTTGAAAGAAAAAGAAAGAAAGAAAAATCTTACAGGTATTTGGTATCATTTGTTTTCTTTCTTGTTGGCTCATAAGCTTAGTATTATTTATTTAAGATTCTTTTGTGTCTTCAAGGAAGATTGCATGTTTGGCTTTATTACTTGTATGTTCGCTTGTTTCTTTCAACTCTCTTGCTTGCTACCCAGCCTTGCTAGCCAAAACCCTGTTTTGAGAAGGCATACTTCTCATGTTTCCAAAATCCTTTGAACCCAAAACTTTTTCCACTTCTGTCCACAATATCTACCTAGTAGCTTTTGCTATTCCAAGAAAATTCTCAAGCTTCATCTAACTTTCGAATTAAAAAGCATTTTGTTATGTGAAAACTAGTTAGTAAAGCTCTCACGAACTTGATGGCACACCTTATTTACTTTCCCCTAATAGACTTGAACCATTGTGAACATCGAAGTTATATATGCTTACATCTATACGTTGGAATTAGCAGAACCGTGCTGTCACGAGGAACGTTTTCAACATTGCACTTGTACTCTGTACACAATTGATATCATGCTATTTTGTCTATGGATGTCAACGGTGTGAAATAAAGAGGGAAGTTGTAAGTCCATGGAGTCTGTATTGTGTGTTAGAGAAACGCCTGGGCCGCTAGCCTAAGCCATGCCTAATCATGGTGGAAACTTGCAGCATCACCGTAGTGAGCCATCTATGAAGAATCATCAATAAAAAGCTATGCACATAGTAAATAAAAAGATTGCTAAGATGCTCATTGTCTGCTCGCCTTGTCACTTTGGTTCTGGGAAAGATCATGTACCATGTGCAAGGGGTACCCCGTTGGCGGTTCTCAATGATATGCAAATACTTACAATGATAAGAACTTATCTGGGCCCAAAGTGGAGTATTCATGAGGAGTGGCCCTCATATTCAAGGGACATGAGATTGCCAACTTATATTTCGTCAAGCATATACTCCATCTTTGTTCACTTTAACTTTAATCATCTCAAGATGCTTATGATAGGGGCAATGAGGGCTCAAAGCTAGTAAGTACCATTATGTTTTGGAAGCTCTTTATGACGTGTAATCCCTGCTACCATCTAAGAAGGGACCTTTCTCCCACTTCCAAGTTGAGTCAGTAAACCTACTTCCTCTCTATCTCCAGCAAGCATTTGAGTTGTTGTGTTTCAAGCATTCATATGGTGATTTATTCAATCATGTTCTCTATCTTCCTTGTTTGCACAAAACTCTTTTCTATTGAGTATTACTTTGAAAGCATTCACTTGTGAAAAACCTTTTTGAGCAAAGAGTGCTCCTGTTTTGAAACTCCTACAAAAATCTTTTGTGAAACTGTTTGCCAGGTGTTCTCTGACCTAGAACAAGTTTGCCAATTCCAATTATGATTTATCTTTATGCATCTCTATTGTGACTGATGTACTTGGTTGCAAGCTAAGTTATATAATGGTGAGTTGCTTTCTTCTATGAGTTGTGCAATGGTAAGTGTGATGCTTCTTGTTCGTATTCTTTTATCGACACTTCACTCCATAAACCTGTGGACATGTTTACTGAGCTCAGTATTCGCTTGGGGACAAGTGAATTCTAAGCTTTGGGGAGTTGATATGCCCAATTTGCATCACCTTTCTATATCATAATTTACCTCTATTCATTGATATTTGTCTTATTATGAGGTATTACTTATGGCTTTTCATCTGTTTATGCATGTTGGATGATTCTTGGAGGATGGACTGGCGGAGTCTGGATTCTGATGGAAAAGAAGGCATTTCGGTGCAATTCCGTGAAGATTAGAAAAATACCAGAAAAATATGGAAACATATTATTTTACCATAAGACGAAGGATGCCAGAAGGAGGGACGAAGTGGGGCCTCAGGGGGTCCACATGTTGGATATATTCCCAAGAGGCAATAATAAAGTGGTTATTACCATATCTTCATACTTATGATAAATGTTTACATACCATGCTATAATTGTATTAACAGGAAACATTAATACTTGTGTGATTTGTAAACATAAAAGAGTCCCTAGTAAAGCCTCTTGTTAAACTAGCTTGTTGGTTAATATATGATCATGGTTTCCTGATCATGAACATAGAGATGTTATTAACAACAGGGTCATATCATTAGGAGAATGATGTGATGGACATACTCCTATAGTTAAGCGTAGCATAAAGATCAAGTCATTTAATATAGTTCATTTGCTATAAGCTTTCTGATACATAGTAACCTAATTCCTTCGACCATGAGATCATGTTAATCACCATCACCGGAAGGATGCTTTGATGACATCAAACACCACACCGTAACTAGGTGGCTATAAAGGTGGCATTGATTGTTCGGAAAGTATGGGTTGAGGCACATGGATCAAGAGTGGGATTTGTCCATACATATGACGGATAGATATACTCTGGGACCTCTCGGTGAAATGTCATCCAATTAGCTTGCAAGCATGTGACTAGTTCACAAGGGATCGCATACCACGGGAACGAGAAAAGAGTACTTATCGATAACGAGGTTGAACTAGGTATGCAGAGATGCCGACGATCAAAACCTCGGATAAGTAAACTATCGTGAGACAAAGGGAAATTGGTATCGTATGTAAGTGGTTCATTCGATCGCAAAGTAATCGTAGAAATATGTGGGAGCCATATGAATTTCCAGATTCCTCTATTGGTTATTGATCGGAGAAGTGTCTAGATCATGTCCGCATAATTCACGAACCGTAGGGAGACACACTTAAGGATTCAATGTTGTTGAGTATTTATGGAATGATGAGTAAGAGACCGAATGTTGTTCGGAGTCTCGGATGGGATCCGGGATATCATGAGGAGATCCGGAATGGTCCGGAAAATAAGATTCATATAAGGAAAGTCTTGTTTCGGAGTTGGAGAATGATTCCGGTGTTTTCGTCGAGAATGTTCTAGAAGGGTCCGGAAGGTCCGGCACTCCGTAGGGGAAGGGTGCATGAATGTGTCATAACAAGTTGGAATGGTTGCATCATGTACTAGGTGTCATCACTGAGCAAAATATAGGGATAAATCAAATCCTAGTTTGAAAAGTCAAACGCCAATTTGAAAAAGTCAAACGGCAAGTTTGCTTGGTGGAGGGAGAGTAGGAAACCTACTTGGGGAGGAAGTCCCACACTCTCCACCCCCCGGCCAAGAAGGAGGAGTTGGAGGAGGACTCCCTCCTCCTAGGCGCCTCCCTCCCACCTATAAAACAAGGGGCAGGGGTGCCCCCTCTACCTACACCTCTCACACCCCAAACCCTAGCCCCAAGTCGTCGGGCACCTCCAGTGCAGCCGCGGCCTAGGGCATCCTCTAAGTCGCCGAGTTAGGGTTTCCCCAAACCCTAGCCGCCGGCCAAGCTCTCCCCTTGGTGCCTCTAAACCCTAGATCGCCAAGGCCCTCTCTCATAGTCCACCATACTCGATTCGGCTTAAGGCGAAGCCTTGCGAGATCTCCCCTCTACTTCCGGTACCACGCCGTCGTGCTGCCGGAATCGCGAGGAGAGTGCTACTGTTGGAGATAAGCCCTAGAGGCAATAATAAATATAGTTATTATTATATCTTTGTGTTTATGATAAATGTTTACATTCATTCTATAATAGTATTAACAAGGAAACATTAATACTTGTGTGATTTGTAAACTTAAATTGAAGTCCCTGGTAAAGCCTCTATATAATACTAGCTTGTTGGTTAATAAATGATTGTGGTTTCCATATCATGAACATTGAGATGTTATTAACAACAATATCATATCGTTAGGAGAATGATATGGTGGACATACTCCTATAGATAAGCGTAGCATAAAGATCAAGTCATTTTAATAGTTCAATTGCTATATGCTTTCTGATACATAGTAACCTAATTCCTTCGACCATGAGATCATGCATATCACCTTCACCGGAAGTATGCTTTGATGACATCAAACACCACACCGTAACTGGGTGGCTATAAAGGTGGCATTGAGTGTTCGGAAAGTATTGGTTGAAACACATGGATCAAGAGTGGGATTTGTCCATCCATATGACGGATAGATATACTCTAGGACCTCTCGGTGAAATGTCATCCAATTAGCTTGCAAGCATGTGACTGGCTCACAAGGGATCACATATCACGGGAACGAGAAAAGAGTACTTATCAATAACGAGGTTGAACTAGGTATGCAGAGATACCGACGATCATAACCTCAGATAAGTAAACTATCGTGAGACAAAGGGAAATTGGTATCGTATGTAATTGGTTCATTCGATCGCAAAGTAATCGTAGAAATATGTGGGAGCCATATGAATTTCCAGATTCCTCTATTGGTTATTGTTCGAAGAAGTGTCTCGATCATGTCCGCATAATTCACGAACCGTAGGGAGACACACTTAAGGATTCGACGTTGTTTGAGTAGTTATGGAATGATGAGAAAGAGACCAAATGTTGTTCGGAGTCTCGGATGGGATCCGGGATATCACGAGGAGATCCGGAATGGTCCGGAGAATAAGATTCATATAAGGAAAGTCCTGTTTCGGAGTTGGAGAATGGTTCCGGTGTTTTCATCGGGAATGTTCTAGAAGGTTCCGGAAGGTCCGGCACTCCGAAGGGGAAGGGTACATGAATGCGTCATACCAAGTTGGAATGATTGCATCATGTACTAAGTGTCATCGCTGAACAAAATAAAGGGTTTGATGAAATCCTTGTTTGAAAAGTCAAACGCCAATTTGAAAAGTCAAACGGCTATTTTGGGAAGTGGAGGGGAAGGTGGAAACCGAGTTGGGGAGGAGTTCCTCCCCTCCACCGCCGGCCCCCTTGGGAAACCGAGTGGGGGAGGGACTCCCCTCCCCTGGCGCGGCCCCTCCACCTATATAAGGAGGGGCAGGGCTGCCCCTCCTAGCACACAAGTTCCCTACCTCTAAACCCTAACCCTAGCCGCCGCCGCCCTCCATAGCCGCCGCCGGCCTAGGGCATCTCGCCGCTGCCGCCTAGGTCAAACCCTAGCCGCCGGCCTTGCCCCGTCCTTGGTGTGTCTAAACCCTAGAACACCGAGGGCTCTCTCATAGTCCACCATACTCGCTCCGGCTTAAGGCGAAGCCCTGCGAGATCTCCCCTCTTCTTCCGGTACCACGCCGTTGTGCTGCCGGAATCGCGAGGAGAGTGCTACAACCTCCCCTGCCTGCTGGAACAAGGGAGAGGAAGGTCTTCGTCGAGTACCGAACGTGTGACCGACTGCGGGAGTGCTGCCGGAACACAGCGCCGGAAGGATCGTCTACGCGATCTTGAGATCGGGAAGAGTACGACTACATCACCCACGAGAATCCGCTCTCGTTAAACACTTTGGAATCTTCGAGGGTGAGTTATTCCATCGACTCGTTGCTACAATCTAGTAGATAGATCTTGGCTTGTTTGTTTGTATGCGGTAGAAATTTTTTGTTTTCCATGCTACGAAACCCTACAGTGGTATCAGAGCCGTGTCTATATGTAGATCTGTTGCATGAGTAGAACACAATGGTCATTGTGGGCGTTGATGCTTTTATTGTCGATTGCTTCTTGTGTACTTTGCATCTTGCGGGATGTTGGGATGAGGCGGCCTGGGCTAACCTTACATGACATCGTTCATGAGACTTGCTCCACGCTTGACATGCAACTTGTATTGCATAAGTGGCTTTGCGGGTGCCTGTTTCTCCCAGCATAGTTAAGATTCAATTTACAACGGGTGATTAACAATGCTAGTATCAATGTTGTGGTTCTTGTTCGTAAGTTAGAATGACACTTATTGAAAGCCCCAAACCACGTAAAACATGCAAAGAAAGTAGAGGCGTCTAACTTTGTTTTGCAGGGGTGTGCAGTGATGTGATATGGCCATGATTGTGATTATATTTGATGTATGCAATGATCCTTATTGTAAGTTGGCAACCGGCAGGAGCCATATGGTTGTCTTTAATTTATGTTAAGACCCGCGTGTCTATTCAAAGTAGTTGTAATAGTTGAAGTCGGTGGACGACAACCATGGAGAAGCGTCATTGACCTTGATGCAATGCCGGTAATGATGGAGATCATGTTCGTGCTTGAAGATGGAGATCGGAAGCACAAAGAAGAAAGGCCATATCATATCACATATTATGAATTGCATGTGATGTTAATCCTTTATGCATCTTGTATTGCTTAGTTAACGACGGTAGCATTATAAGATGATCCCTCATGCACATGAATTTCAAGTCATAAAGTGTTCACCCTTAGTTAGCACTGTTGCTAAAGCTTGTTGTTTCGAAGCACCACGTGATGATCGGGTGTGTTAGATTCCGCAAGTGTATACAACGTGAGCAAGCCATATTTGCTCATGCGGAAGTTAAGGTTTGACCTTGACGAGCCTAGCATGTACAAACATGGTCTTGGAACACGGATCACCGAAAGGTAAAGCATGAATCATATAGTAGATATGATGAACATGTCGATTGTTCGCCATTGAAACTATATCAACTCTCGTGATGATCGGTGTTGATGTGGTGGATTTGGTTCGTGTGATCACTAAAACAATGTGAGGGATATTGTTTTGAGTGGGAGTTCACCTAGATTAATTTAACTATTAATTAGAACTCAATTTGTCATAAACTTAGTCTAAACTATTGCAAATATGTTGTAGATCAATGGCGGCCCCTACCATCAATTTTAATGCGTTCCTAGAGAAAGAAAAGTTGAAAAACAATGGAAGCAACTTCGCGGATTGGTTCCGCAATTTGAGGATTATCCTCACAGCTGGTAATTTGACCTATGTGCTGGATGCACCGCTGGGTGACCCGCCTGTAGCTGATGTTGCCGACGAAGTAAAGAATGTTTACCTCGCCCAGAAGACTCAGTACTCCACAGTTCAGTGTGCTATCTTGTATGGTTTAGAATCGGAGCTTCAGAAAAGGTTTGAGAATTCAGACCCACATGATATTGTCCGTGATCTCAAATTGATCTTTGAGACTCACGCGGCAATTGAGAGCTATGAGGCTTCTGAAAAGTTCTTTAACTGCAAGATGGAAGAGGGCAGCTCCGTCAGTGAGCATGTGCTTAAGATGTCTGGGCACGCAAACAAACTTCAAAGCTTGGGTATAGTGATTCCTAATGCTTTGGGGATTTACCGTGTCCTCCAATCACTACCACCAAGTTACAAGAACTTTGTGATGAACTACAATATGCAAAACATGAACAAGCAGTTGCCAGAACTCTTTACCATGTTGAAATCTGCAGAAGTGGAGATCAAGAAAGAGCACCAAGTGTTGATGGTCAATAAGACCACCAAATTCAAGAAAGGCAAGTCTAAGCAAAAGGGACACTTCAAGAAGGGTGGTAAGAAAGTTACCGCACCGACGAAGAAGACCAGGGCTGGACCTAAGCCTGATACTGAGTGCTTTTACTGCAAGGGAGAAGGTCACTGGAAGCGGAATTGCCCAAAGTACTTGGCGGATTTGAAGAACGGCAACATCAAGAAGAAAGGTATATCCGATATACATGTTATTGATGTGTATCTCACTAGTACTCGTAGTAGTGCCTGGGTATTTGATACTGGTTCGGTTGCTCATATTTGTAACTCGAAACAGGTGCTGCAGAATAAATGGAAGCTAGCGAAGAACGAGGTGACGATGCGCGTGGGAAACGGATCAAAGGTTGATGTGATCGTGGTCGGCACGCTACCCCTTCATCTACCATCGGGATTAGTTTTATACATAAATAATTGTTATTTGGTGCCTGCGTTAAGCATGAACATTATATCGGGATCTTGTTTATTGCGAGACGGTTACTTGTTTAAGTCCGAGAATAATGGTTGTTCGATTTATATGAGTAATATGTTTTATGCACATGCACCTTTGATAGATGGCCTATTCTTATTGAATCTCGATAGTGGAAATACACATATTAATAACATTGAGGCTAAACGTTTGAAATCGAGCGATAACTCGACCTATATGTGGCACTGTCGTCTTGGTCACATTGGAGTGAAGCGTATGAAGAAACTCCATTCCGATGGACTTCTCTAATCACTTGATTTCGAATCACTTGATAGATGCGAAGCATGTCTGATGGGTAAAATGACTAAGACTCCATTTTCTGGTGTGATGGAGCGAGCTACTGACTTATTGGAAATCATACATACCGATGTGTGTGGTCCAATGAGTGTAGCATCGCGCGGTGGTTATCGTTATGTTCTTACCTTCACGGATGATTTGAGTAGATATGGGTATATCTATTTCATGAAACATGAGTCCGAAACTTTCGAGAAGTTTAAGGAATTTCAAAGTGAGATAGAGAATCAAGGTAACAAGAAGATTAAATTTCTGCGTTCTGATCATGGAGGTGAATATCTAAGTTACGAGTTTGGCAAGCATTTGAAGAAATGCGGAATACTTTCACAATTGACACCGCCGGGAACACCACAACGTAATGGTGTGTCTGAACGTCGTAATCGAACTCTCTTAGATATGGTTCGTTTTATGATGTCACTTACTGATTTACCGCTATCATTTTGGGGTTATGCATTAGAAACAGCCGCATTCACTTTAAATAGGGCACCATCTAAATCCTTTGAAACGACACCGTATGAATTATGGTTTGGGAAGAAACCTAAATTGCCGTTCCTTAAAGTTTGGGGTTGCGAAGCCTATGTAAAGAAGTTACAGCCGGACAAGCTTGAACCCAAAGCGGAGAAATGCGTCTTCATAGGATACCCGAAGGAAACTATTGGGTATACCTTCTATCATAGATCCGAGGGCAAAATCTTCGTTGCCAAGAATGGATCCTTTCTAGAGAAGGAATTTCTCTCGAAAGAAGTGACTGGAAAGAAAGTAGAACTCGACGAGGTTGTCGAACCTTCTCTCGAACTTGCGAGTAGCGCAGCACCGGAAGAAATTCCTGTCACCAATAAGAGAGGAGGCTAATGATGATGATCATGAAACTTCGGTTGTAGTTGCTACAGAGCCTCGCGGGTCAACGAGAACTCGTACCACTCCTGATTGGTATGATCCCGTTATGAGTGTCATGTTGTGGGACAACACCGATGACCCTGCGACATATGAGGAAGCGATGATGAGCCCAGATTCCAACAAATGGCAAGAAGCCATGAAATCCAAGATTGGATCCATGTAAGAAAACCAAGTATGGACTTTGGTGGACTTACCGGATGGCCGGAAGGTTGTCGAGAACAAATGGATTTTCAAGAATAAAACAGATGTTGATGGTAATGTTACTGTCTATAAAGCTCGAATTGTCGCAAAAGGGTTTCGACAAATTCAAGGAGTTGACTACGATGAGACGTTCTCACCTGTAGCGAAGCTAAATTCTGTGAGGATTATGTTAGCAATCGCTGCATATTATGATTATGAGATATGGCAGATGGATGTCAAAACAGCATTCCTCAATGGAGACATTGATGAAGAGTTGTATATGATGCAACCCAAAGGTTTTGTCGATCCTAAAGATGCTAACAAGGTATGCAAACTTCAACGGTCCATCTATGGATTGAAGCAAGCATCCCGAAGTTGGAATCAACGTTTTGATAAGGTGATCAAAAGTTTTGGTTTTATACAAACTTATGGAGAAGCTTGTATTTACAAGAAAGTGAGTGGGAGCTCTGTAGCATTCTTAATACTATATGTAGATGACATATTGTTGATTGGGAATGATGTAGACCTTCTTAATAGTGTCAAGGAATATTTGAATAATAGTTTTTCAATGAAGGATCTTGGCGAAGCAGCTTACATATTAGGCATAAAGATTTATAGAGATAGATCGAGACGCCTAATATCATTGTCACAAAGTACATATTTGTACAAAGTTCTAAAGAGGTTTGGAATGGAAGATACTAAGAAAGGGTTCTTGCCTATGTTGCCCAATACGACCTTGAGTAAAACTCAAAGTCCGACAACGGCAGAAGATAGAGAAAAGATGAGTAAAACTCCCTATGCCTTAGCCATAGGATCTCTAATGTATGCCATGCTATGTACTAGACCCGACATTGCATATGCTGTTAGTTTAACTAGCAGATATCAAAGTGATCCAGCAGTGGATCATTGGACAGCGGTCAAAAACATCCTTAAGTACTTGAGAAGAACTAAGGATATGGTTCTTTCTTATGGAGGTGATGAACAGCTCGTTGTTAATGGTTACACCGATGCTAGTTGGAACACCGATCCGGATGATTCTAAATCACAATATGGATACGTATTTACTTTGAATGGTGCAGCAGTTAGCTGCAAGAGTGCAAAGCAAAGCGTTGTGGCGAGATCTTTAACTGAATCGGAATACATGGCTGCTTCGGAGGCTTCACAAGAAGCGATATGGATGAAAGAGTTCATTACAGAGCTGGGTGTGGTTCCTAGTGCGCTGAACCCAATGTCTATCTACTGTGATAACATGGGCGCCATGGCCAATGCGCAAGAACCAAGGTCACACAAGAAGCTGAAGCATATCAATCTACGTTTTCACGCTATTCGAGAACATGTCCAAGATGGGGACATAAAGATTTGCAAAGTCCACACAGATCTGAATGTGGCGGATCCGTTGACTAAACCTCTCCCGAGGGCAAAACATGACCAGCACCAAACTGCCATGGGTGTTCGGTATATTACTATGTAATCTAGATTAGATGACTCTAGTGCAAGTGGGAGACTGTTGGAGATATGCCCTAGAGGCAATAATAAATATAGTTATTATTATATCTTTGTGTTTATGATAAATGTTTACATTCATGCTATAATAGTATTAACAAGGAAACATTAATACTTGTGTGATTTGTAAACTTAAATTGAAGTCCCTGGTAAAGCCTCTATATAATACTAGCTTGTTGGTTAATAAATGATTGTGGTTTCCATATCATGAACATTGAGATGTTATTAACAACAAGATCATATCGTTAGGAGAATGATATGGTGGACATACTCCTATAGATAAGCGTAGCATAAAGATCAAGTCATTTTAATAGTTCAATTGCTATATGCTTTCTGATACATAGTAACCTAATTCCTTCGACCATGAGATCATGCATATCACCTTCAACGGAAGGATGCTTTGATGACATCAAACACCACACCGTAACTGGGTGGCTATAAAGGTGGCATTGAGTGTTCGGAAAGTATTGGTTGAAACACATGGATCAAGAGTGGGATTTGTCCATCCATATGACGGATAGATATACTCTGGGCCCTCTCAGTGAAATGTCATCCAGTTAGCTTGCAAGCATGTGACTGGCTCACAAGGGATCACATATCACGGGAACGAGAAAAGGGTACTTATCAGTAACGAGGTTGAACTAGGTATGCAGAGATACCGACGATCATAACCTCGGATAAGTAAACTATCGTGAGACAAAGGGAAATTGGTATCGTATGTAAGTTGTTCATTCGATCGTAAAGTAATCGTAGAAATATGTGGGAGCCATATGAATTTCCAGATTCCTCTATTGGTTATTGTTCGGAGAAGTGTCTCGATCATGTCCGCATAATTCACGAACCGTAGGGAGACACACTTAAGGATTCGACGTTGTTTGAGTAGTTATGGAATGACGAGAAAGAGACCGAACGTTGTTCGGAGTCTCGGATGGGATCCGGGATATCACGAGGAGATCCGGAATGGTCCGGAGAATAAGATTCATATAAGGAAAGTCCTGTTTCGGAGTTGGAGAATGGTTCCGGTGTTTTCATCGGGAATGTTCTAGAAGGTTCCGGAAGGTCCGGCACTCCGAAGGGGAAGGGTACATGAATGTGTCATACCAAGTTGGAATGATTGCATCATGTACTAAGTGTCATTGCTGAACAAAATAAAGGGTTTAATGAAATCCTTGTTTGAAAAGTCAAATGCCAATTTGAAAAGTCAAACGGCTATTTTGGGAAGTGGAGGGGAAGGTGGAAACCGAGTTGGGGAGGAGTTCCTCCCCTCCACCGCCGCCCCCTTGGGAAACCGAGTGGGGGAGGGACTCCCCTCCCCTGGCACGGCCCCTCCACCTATATAAGGAGGGGCAGGGCTGCCCCTCCTAGCACACAAGTTCCCTACCTCTAAACCCTAACCCTAGCCGCCGCCGCCCTCCATAGCCGCCGCCGGCCTAGGGCATCTCGCCGCCGCCTAGGTCAAACCCTAGCCTCCGACCTTGCCCCCTCCTTGGTGTGTCTAAACCCTAGAACACCGAGGGCTCTCTCATAGTCCACCATACTCGCTCCGGCTTAAGGCGAAGCCCTGCGAGATCTCCCCTCTACTTCCGGTACCACGCCGTTGTGCTGCCGGAATCGCGAGGAGAGTGCTACAACCTCCGCTGCCTGCTGGAACAAGGGAGCGGAAGGTCTTCGTCGAGTAGCGAACGTGTGACCGACTGCGGGAGCGCTGCCGGAACGCAGCGCCGGAAGGATCGTCTACGCGATCTTGAGATCGGGAAGAGTACGACTACATCACCCACGAGAATCCGCTCTCGTTAAACACTTTGGAATCTTCGAGGGTGAGTTATTCCATCGACTCGTTGCTACAATCTAGTAGATAGATCTTGTCTTGTTTGTTTGTATGGGGTAGAAATTTTTTGTTTTCCATCCTACGAAACCCTACAGCTACAACCTCCGCTGCCTGCTGGAACAAGGGAGAGGAAGGTCTTCATCGAGTACCGAACGTGTGACCGACTGCGGGAGATCTACCGGAACGTAGCGCCGGAAGGATCGTCTACGCGATCTTGAGATCGGCAAGTGTACGACTACATCACCCACGAGAATCTGCTCTCGTTAACCGCTTTGGAATCTTCGAGGGTGAGTTCCTCTATCGACTCGTTGCTACAATCTAGTAGATAGATCTTGGCTTGTTTGTGTGCATGCGGTAGAAATTTTTTGTTTTCCATGCTACGAACCCCTACAGTGGTATCAGAGCCATGTCTATATGTAGATCTGTTGCACGAGTAGAACACAATGGTCATTGTGGGTGTTGATGTTTTTGTTGTCGATTGCTTCTTGTGTACTTTGCATCTTGCGGGATTGTGGGATGAAGCGGCCCGGGCTAACCTTACATGACATCGTTCATGACACTTGCTCCACGCTTGACATGCAACTTGTATTGCATAAGTGGCTTTACGGGTGCCTGTTTCTCCCAACATAGTTAAGATTCAATTTACAACGGGTGATTGACAATACTAGTATCAATGTTGTGGTTCTTGTTCGTAAGTTAGAACGACACTTATTGAAATCCCCAAACCACATAAAACATGCAAAGAAAATTAGAGGCGTCTAACTTTGTTTTGCAGGGGTGTGTTGTGATGTGATATGGCCATGATTGTGATTATATATGATGTATGCAATGTTCCTTATTGTAAGTTGGCAACCGGCAGGAGCCATATGGTTGTTTCCATTAAATCCTTCGTGTCTATTATTCAAAGTAGTTGTAATAGTTGATGCTGGTGGAAGACAACCATGAAGCGGCGCCATTGACCTTGACGCCACACCGGTGATGATGGAGATCATGTTCGTGCTTGAAGATGCAGATCGGAAGCACAAGAAGAAAGGCCATATCATATCACATATTATGAATTGCATGTGATGTTAATCCTTTTATGCATCTTGTATTGCTTAGTTCACGACGGTAGCATTATAAGATGATCCCTCAAGCACACAAATTTCAAGTTTTAAAGTGTTCATCCTTAGTAAGCACCGTTGCTAAAGCTCGTTGTTTCGAAGCACCACGTGATGATCGGGTGTGTTAGATTCTGCGAGTGTATACAACGTGAGCAAGCCAGATTTGCTCATGTAGAAGCTAAGGTTTGATCTTGACGAGCCTAGCATGTACAGACATGGTCTCGGAACACGGATCACCGAAAGGTAAAGCATGAGTCATACAGTAGATATGATGAACATGTTGATTGTTCGCCATTGAAGCTACATCAACTCTCGTGATGATCGGTTTTGATGTGGTGGATTTGGTTCGTGTGATCACTAAAAAAATGTAAGGGATATTGTTTTGAGTGGGAGTTCAACGGCGATATGATTAAAAGTTGAACACTATTTATCATAAATTAAATCAAAGTGAATTTGCATAGTTGTTGTAGTCATTGGCATCCGTTTACCACCTTGCGCTTAGTTTTAATTGAGATGATAGAACTATAGAATTCTGGTTAGTTACTTTACGAACTGGTATCGTATTGTTTTGAAGTGTTAATCTAAAGTTTAAAAGTCCTATTGCAAACTTTCAGTAAGTTCCGGTTACTCCATGAAGTTTAATAATTGGTATTAAAACAAGAGTGACAATTCCAAGAGTTAGTGTATGAGTATCATGTTTGTCTCTATGATTCTTGATATTCAAAGGATGTCTTAATATCAAGGTTATCTAGGATCTGAAAGAGTTGTTTTAGAAACCATGATGTGTGGAGATATTGTGATATCTAAAACGAAGTTTTGGTTACAACATGATAGAGTATAATATGGCAAAAGTCATGTTCTCATATTTGATGAGAATTTGCAAAAGGTTGGATACACTAGTTGTCCTAATCCTCCAAAAGGTTTTGGAGAGCAACATTAT
The DNA here is from genome assembly GCA_916181665.1 of Avena sativa. Taxonomy (NCBI): domain Eukaryota; kingdom Viridiplantae; phylum Streptophyta; class Magnoliopsida; order Poales; family Poaceae; genus Avena; species Avena sativa. Next base: position 252,109,948 of record OV702280.1, on the reverse strand, counting down.
ACTCGCAATTCACCATTATAAGCTAAAATTAGCTTGATCATGGATAATTCCATGATAAGGGTGAATATTTGATGTAGGTAAAATGTTTACTACATCAAGAGATTACTAAAGAAAGGAATTTGAAAGAACACCAAACATTTGATAATGGTGATCTACTTCAAAGTGCAAGTCCAAAGACATTGGTATTTAACTATACACGCTTTGGACTATGTGTCATGTGTATGGCTCCACTATTGATGTTGATAGATTCTTTCAAACAGAAAAGAAATATTGAAAGAGAATCTCGTAAATATATGGCAGAAAAGAAAAGACTAGAATTGTTCAGTTTAGGTATATAAAGGATATACGTGTTATGGCTATATTCTTTGCTTATTAAACAAAGTGGTTCTTAAGTGTTTGATATTGAATTTGTTGGTATGAATGGTCATACGAAACAACAGAATTCATGAACTACAATGGCGTAAGTAATTAGCAAAACAATATGTGATGATGTTCATCAAGAACAAATAAAGGGTTATTGTGTTGCTCGTTAAACATCAAAGCTTGCCTTCAAGATTTGTTTTATCAGGTATTATGAGAACAAAAGGGTTGTTCAAATAATTGCCGTAATCCATAAAAGATGGATGATTCACAAATCTCGTTGGAGAAATCACATCCATAAAACTAGTGCTAAAAATGTCGAAAGACAAATTGATTGAAAGATCACTTAGGAAGTGACATCGCCGTTTAAATTATATTGGAAAGAAAACATGAAGAAACTCCATGTGTATGGAATTTTGGAGTCTTTTGATTTTTGATCAAATGACGCTTGTGAAACTTTCCTATAGATAATTAAAACTTCGTTCATAGGCCAAAAGGGAACGAATGACTAGCTTATTGGAACTTGTACATATTGTTGTACGAAGTCCATTATGTGTATTCAAGAGCGATGGATTTCAACTTCATATGCTTTCTCCGAAAATTTGAGTGAATATATGAATATTTACTTAATAAGGATGAAGTATGAAACATTTGAAAAGTTCAAAGACTTTCAAGATGAAGTGCAAAATCATTGTAACAAGAATATAAATAGTTTATGATAAGATCATAAAGGAAGATATTTGAGTTACAAGTTTAGCATAATACCTAAGATTTAAGGAATCGTTCCGTGGATTTGCATTTTTCGAAACACCATAAGAGTATGGAGCGTTCGATATATGTAATTAAACCTTGTTTGACATGGTAAGATCAAAGGTGCAATTCATAAAACTGCCATTATATTTTAAAGGTTAAAAGCTTTAGTGACTACCGTTTTTCCACTGAAAAGAGCTCCATCATAATCCGTTGAATTGACACCATATAAAGTTATGGTTTGGGATAAAACCCAAGTTGTCATTTCTTAAACATTGGTATGCTATGCATAAGAAAGATGTTTGCAACCAAAGTCGGATGAACCTGTCTTTGTATAACTGTTAAGTATTCCTCCATAACACCGGAGACAAAAGTGTTTGTCGCTTAAAACGTCAAGTTTAATTGAGAAGAAATTTGTCATGAAAAGATAAGTGGGAGGACAATAGAACTTTGATAAGGTTAAAAGAACCTTAGCTATATGTGCAAAGTTGCGCAGGGCCAAAAAGTGTTCCGGAGGCAGCAACAATGCTCATGGCTCACGTGCCTCAAAGGTTGCGGTCATAGAAGTCTAAGTTCCTATTGAAACAAGTAGGTCGAGTAAACAATCAAATACCAAGATTTGAGGGTTGAATCATTATTTGAGAATAATGAACGGACTACATGCAAAGAAGCGATGATGGGCCCTGACTCCGTAAAATGGCTTGAAGCCATAAAATCCGTGATAGTTCCATACACGAGAAATCAAGTTTTGAACTTGAAGGACCCTCGAGAAAGGTGTAAGACCTTACAGTTGTGTTTGGATCTATAAAGAAATAGACATGGATGTTTCGCATCTTTGAAATAGTCGACATGTTGGGAAAGAGTTCACAACAATGTTCAAAGGTTGACTATGACAAGATTTGATCTTTCATAGCGATATTTAGTCTAGACGGATTAATGTAGCAACCACTACATATAATTTTGTTATGTGGTAGTTGAATAAACAAAACAAGTTCTTCTAATAGAATTGTTACCTAGGACATGTGCTTAACACGGTCCATAGGGTTTTGTTAATTCAAAGGATGCTAAAAGCATATGCAAACTTCAATGGTTGAAGTAAGCATTGCGGAGTTGGAATCTTCACTATGATGAAACTGTTAAAGGAGTTTAAATTCGTCGGAGACAATGAAGATGCTTGCATTTGCAAGAAATTAAGTGGGAGCCCTAAGACATGTTTCTAATACATCATGTGGAAGATATATTTTTGATTGGAAATGATGTATCTTTCATTAACACATATTAAGAATTTCATCCCGATGAAAGACTTAGGCAAAACCCAAATATTTGGCTTCGATAGACGCTAATATGGTTGTGCCGAAAGTATATAGATGATGTATTGAATGAGTTCAATATAGAAACTACAAGAAAGGCTCTTATCACACAGAAAGGATTGAATGAGTTCAATATTGATGATATATTAAAGTTTATTGACACTTGGTAAGTGAAACAAAGATTCAAGTATAGATTGATACTTGATGTATGAAATCACAAAAGGTATTTATATCAATCATACTGTGATATGTACAAATCCAGATATGTCCTATGCTCTAAATGTTATGAGCATATACCAGAATGATTCATAAGATGATCATTGGACGATAGTAAGGATATTCTTATGATCTTTTGGAAGAACTAAGAGTATATTATTTTGTAGAAGTGGCAAATAGATGGTTAGTTCATTGTAAAAGTATTACATTGATACTAATTTTGTCACAAGGTACAAATTAAGTTTATCTCAATCTAAACTAAGGGTGGCACAATATAATGGAAAGTAAGTTCCATAATGAATTTGGATGGGTTCCAAAGTTAAGACATTGTGACAGATACTACAACAAAAGGCTAAGTATATGACTGCTATAATAGCAGCTAAAGAGGGCATTTGTGTCAAGTAGTTTGTTATCAAACTAGGTGTAGTTCACAGCAGGATAATACTATGAAGATATATTGTACGACAATATTATCAACATGTTTTAACCCCAAAGAACTAAAGGTCTCACCAAAGGACCAAAATTATACAAAGCCATCTCATTAAAGAATGAGTGATGCATAGAGACGCAAAGACATGCAATTACACACGGACCTGGAAGTGTCATATCCGGAGATTATTTGACCACTAGCAATCGTGTACATACAACACCGGAAAGCCATAGGTGTTGAATACACAAAGGTTTGAAACTAGATTATTGACTCTAGTGCAAGTGGGAGACTGTTGGAGATATGCCCAAGAGGCAATAATAAAGTGGTTATTATCATATCTTCATACTTATGATAAATGTTTACATACCATGCTATAATTGTATTAACAGGAAACATTAATACTTGTGTGATTTGTAAACATAAAAGAGTCCCCAGTAAAGCCTCTTGTTAAACTAGCTTGTTGGTTAATATATGATCATGGTTTCCTGATCATGAACATAGAGATGTTATTAACAACAGGGTCATATCATTAGGAAAATGATGTGATGGACATACTCCTATAGTTAAGCGTAGCATAAAGATCAAGTCATTTAATATAGTTCATTTGCTATAAGCTTTCTGATACATAGTAACCTAATTCCTTCGACCATGAGATCATGTTAATCACCATCACCGGAAGGATGCTTTGATGACATCAAACACCACACCGTAACTGGGTGGCTATAAAGGTGGCATTGAGTGTTCGAAAAGTATGGGTTCAGGCACATGGATCAAGAGTGGGATTTGTCCATCCATATGACGGATAGATATACTCTGGGCCCTCTCGGTGGAATGTCATCCAATTATCTTGCAAGCATGTGACTAGTTCACAAGGGATCGCATACCACGGGAACGAGAAAAGAGTACTTATCGGTAACGAGGTTGAACTAGGTATGCAGAGATACCGACGATCAAAACCTCGGATAAGTAAACTATCGTGAGACAAAGGGAAATTGGTATCGTATGTAAGTGGTTCATTCGATCGCAAAGTAATCATAGAAATATGTGGGAGCCATATGAATTTCCAGATTCCTCTATTGGTTATTGATCGGAGAAGTGTCTAGATCATGTCCGCATAATTCACGAACCGTAGGGAGACACACTTAAGGATTCGATGTTGTTGAGTAGTTATGGAATGATGAGTAAGAGACCGAATGTCGTTAGGAGTCTCGGATGGGATCCGGGATATCATGAGGAGATCTGGAATGGTCCGGAAAATAAGATTCATATAAGGAAAGTCCTGTTTCGGAGTTGGAGAATGATTCCGGTGTTTTCGTCGGGAATGTTCTAGAAGGGTCCGGAAGGTCCGGCACTCCGGAGGGGAAGGGTGCGTGAATGTGTCATAACAAGTTGGAATGGTTGCATCATGTAATAGGTGTCATCGCTGAGAAAAATAAAGGGATAAATCAAATCATAGTTTGAAAATTCAAACGCCAATTTGAAAACGTCAAACGACAAGTTTGCTTGGTGGAGGGAGAGTAGGAAACCTACTTGGGGAGGAAGTCCCACTCCCTCCACCCGCCGGCCAAGGAGGAGGAGTTGGAGGAGGACTCCCTCCTCCTAGGCGCCTCCCTCCCACCTATAAAAGAAGGGGCAGGGGTGCCCCCTCTACCTACACCTCTCACACCCCAAACCCTAGCCCCAAGTCGCCGGCCACCTCCAGTGCAGCCGCCGCCTAGGGCATCCTCTAAGTCGCCGAGTTAGGGTTTCCCCAAACCCTAGCCACCGGCCAAGCTCTCCCCTTGGTGCCTCTAAACCCTAGATCGCCAAGGCCCTCTCTCATAGTCCACCATACTCGCTTCGGCTTAAGGCGAAGCCCTGCGAGATCTCCCCTCTACTTCCGGTACCACGTCGTCGTGCTGCCGGAATCGCGAGGAGAGTGCTACAACCTCCGCTGCCTGCTGGAACAAGGGACAGGAAGGTCTTCATCGAGTACCGAACATGTGACCGGCTGCGGGAGCGCTGCCGGAACGCAGCGCCGGAAGGATCGTCTACGCGATCTTGAGAACGGCAAGTGTACGACTACATCACCCACGAGAATCTGCTCTCGTTAACCGCATTGGAATCTTCGAGTATGAGTTCCTCTATCGACTCGTTGCTACAATCTAGTAGATAGATCTTGGCTTGTTTGTGTGCATGCGGTAGAATTTTTTTGTTTTCCATGCTACGAACCCCTACACCACACACCCCCTAGGCGCGGGCCCACCTGACCCCGCGCCTATGGCAGGTGTGGCCCACCTGCCTGGCCTCCGACTTCGCCCCTTCGCCTATATCTTCCCTTCGAAACCCCAAGTCTCGAGGAGCGACCACAAATAGATTTCTTCCTCCTCTGGGGGCGGAAAACACCGAGAGAGAAATATCTCTCTGGTAGACAGATTTCTTATAGGGTTCATAGCATAGAAAACAAAAATTTCCTATGATGGGAACTATGTACCAAGATCTATCTACTAGATACAAACAACGGGCAGATGTATATCTGTAGAGAACATACCCTTGAAGACCGACAAAGGGGGTGGCCGGGAACATGTATCTCGCTAGTCCGAGACCATGGGGGATAAATTCTAGAGGGGGGAGAGATCCTTCACGAGGAGGTGTGAGTGAGAAGTGAGGAGAGGGTTGCCTTTTATAGGAGGAGGGGGACACCCAAGGGGGTGGCCGCCGGCCATGGGCCTGCCCCCTCCCCTCTTTCATTCATGTGGGTGGACACTCCACTCACAAAAATCCATTCAAATCCCTCCACTCAAAATCCCACTCAAACTTGCCATTAAATGTCCGCCAAATTTAATGCAAACTCTCATAAATAAAACTCATTTTATTTATTCAGAATTTTGTCAATTACTTTAATGACAAACATTCACATATAACCCCTTGCTAGAATTCTATTTCACATGCATAATCTCTTTATGCAATTTCACCCGAAAACCTGTTTCGGTATCTAGTGAACTAAATTCCTGCGCTTGTTTATTCTTTCGGCATGAAACTTTTGCTCCAATTGGATGTCGGTGTCTCTTAAGTGTGTCACCCTACGGTTCGTGAATAATGCGGATATGATCGAGACCCCTCTCAGATCAATAATCAGAAGCGGGATCTAGAGACCCATACTGACTCCCACACATTCAACGATGACTTTCTTGTGATCGTCGGAACCTTTTACGCTAGTATCTTAATCCCTTTGTTTCGTGATATATTACATTTCCGAGATTCGATCATCGGTATCTCCATACCTAGTTTTATCTCGTTACTAACATGTACTCTTTTCTCGTTCCCGTGATATAACATTCTAGTGATCAAATCACTTGCTTGCAAGCTAACCAATGTGATATCACCGAGAGGGCCCAGAGTATATCTATCCGTCATCGGGATGAACAAATTCCACTCTCGATCCATGGGCCTCAACATAACACTTTATTAGTTCTGAATCCATCTTTATAAACACCCTGTTACGGTGTGATGTTTGATGTTATCAAGAAACTCTTCCGGTGTTAGTGATTGACATGATCTCATGGTCTAAGGATTAGGATCACTTCGTAAGTTGTTATAGAAATATAAACCTAGTGACTTTGGTCGTAATGATATACTTCGGATGAATGTTCATCACACCATTACACTAATGTTGTGATCCCGTTATTAACAACATCCAATGTCTATGATCAGGAAACCTTGATCATCTTGTTAATCAACGAGCTAGTTTATGAGAGATGCATAACTAGGAACTTTCTGTTTTGTTTATTAAACACACATGTATTAACGTTTCCGTATTATTACAATTATAGCATGCAAAATAAACATCTATCATATACTTGGAATACACATAATAAACACTTTATTATTGCCTCTCAGGGCATATTCCCTTCAGTCTCCCACTTGCACTAGAGACAATAATCTAGTTACATAGTGATGAATCTAACACCCATTGAGTTCTGGTGTTGATCATGTTTTGCTCTAGGGAGAGTTTTAGTCAACGGATCTGCTACATTGAGATCCGTGTGTACTTTACAAATCTTAATATCTCCATCCTTGACATGCTCGCAGATGGAGTGAAACCGGCGCTTAATATTCTTGGAATGCTTGTGAGACCTTGGTTCTTTGGCATTGGCAATGGCACCATTGTTGTCACAATAGATCACCATTGGGTCCAACGCGTTAGCAACCACTCCTAGTTCGGATATGAACTCCTTCATCCAAACCGCTTCCTGAGCCGCTTCCGAAGCAACAACATATTCGACCTCCGTTGTTGATCCCACCACCATAGGTTGTTTGGAGCTCCTCCAACTAACCGCTCCGCCATTCATGAGAAATACGTATCCGGATTGAGACTTCGAGTCATCTGGATCGTTGTCAAAGCTAGCATCGACATAACACTTAGCGACTAGCTCTTCTTCACCTCCGTATACAAGAAACATATCCTTAGTTCTTCTTAAGTACTTAAGGATATTCTTGACTGCTATCCAGTGTTCCGAACCTGGATCCGATTGGTACCTACTAGTCAAACTAATAGCATGTGCCACATCCGGTCTTGTACATAGCATGACGTACATTATAGAGCCTATGGCTGAAGCATAGGGGACTTTGTCCATTATCTCTCTTTCTTCCGCTGTAGCCGGACTTTGAGTCTTACTCAATGTCTTGCCTTGCAACATAGGTAAGAACCCCTTCTTACTTCCGTCCATTTTAAACTTCTTTAAAATCTTATCAAGGTATGTACTTTGCGATAGCCCTATTAGGCGCCTAGATCTATCTCTATAGATCTTTATGCCTAATATGTATGACGCTTCACCTAGGTCCTTCATTGAAAATTTGTTGTTTAGATAACTTTTAACACTGTTTAAAAGATCTATATCATTTCCGATCAATAATATGTCATCCACATATAATACCAGAAATGCCACATTGCTCCCACTCACTTTCTTGTAAATACAAGCTTCTCCATAAGTTTAGACAAATACAAACTCTTTGATCACCTCATCAAAGCGGAGATTCCAACTTCGTGATGCTTGCTTCAATCCATAGATGGATCGCTGAAGCTTTCACACCTTGTTAGCATCCTTAGGATCGACAAAACCCTTTGGTTGTATCATATACAACTCTTCTTCAATATTACCATTGAGAAACACGGTTTTGACATCCATCTGCCATATCTCATAATCGAAATATGCAGCAATTGCTAACATAATCCTAACTGACTTTAGCATCGCTACGGGAGAGAATGTCTCATCGTAGTCAACTCCTTGAATTTGTCGAAAACCCTTTGCGACAAATCGAGCTTTATAGACGGTCACATTACCATCAGCATCAGTTTTCCTTTTGAAAATCCATTTGTTCTCCACGGCCTTTCGGTCGTGAGGTAATTCCACAAAGTTCCAAACTTGATTTTCATACATGGATTCCATCTCGGATTTCATAGCTTCTAACCATTTGTTGGAATCCGGGCTCATCATTGCTTCTTCGCACGTCGCAGGGTCATCATTTTCGTCAACCATGAAATTCGTGACAGGATTTCCGTACAGCTCGGGAGCTGCACGCGTCCTGCTAGACCTGCGAGGTTCGGTAGTATTCTCTTTCGGAGTTTCATGATCATTATCATTAGTTCCCTCTTCAACTGGTGAAGCCAACTCCGGAACTACTTCCGGCGCTATGCTACTCGCCATACTTTGAAGAGAAGGTTCAATGTCCTCTTCGAGGTCTACCTTCCGACTACTCACACCTTTCGTGAGAAACTCTTTCTCTAGAAAGGATCCATTCTTGGCAACAAAAAGTTTGCCCTCGGATCTGTGATAGAAGGATACCCAATAGTTTCCTTAGGTTATCCTATGAAGACGCATTTTTCCACTTTGGGTTCGAGTTTATCCGGTTGAAGTTTCTTCACATAAACATCGCATCCCCAAACTTTAAGAAATGACAGCTTAGGTTTGTTTCCAAACCACAATTCATACGGTGTCTTTTCAACGGATTTAGATGGTGCCCAGTTTAAAGTGAATGCAGCAGTTTCTAGTGCATAACCCCAAAATGACAACGGCAAGTCTGTCAGAGACATCATAGATCGAACCATGTCCAATAAAGTACGATTACGACGTTCCGACACACCATTTCTCTGTGGTGTTCCGGCAGGTGTGAGTTGTGAAACAATTCCACACTCTTTCATGTGAATACTAAACTCGTAACTTAGATACTCACCTCCACGGTCAGACCGTAGAAATCTGATCTTTCTATTACGATGATTTTCCACTTCATTCTGAAATTCCTTGAACTTTTCAAAGGTTTCAGACTTGTGTTTCATTAAGTAGATGTAACCGTATCTACTCAAATCATCCGTGAAAGTAACAAAATAATGATATCCACCTCGTGCCGACACACTCATTGGACCACATACATCAGAATGTATGATTTCCAATAAATCTGTCGCCCGTTCCATTGAACCGGAAAACGGCGTTCTAGTCATCTTGCCCATAAGGCATGGCTCACATGTATCAAATGATTCAAAATCAAGTGATTCCAAAATTCCATCCGAATGGAGCTTCTTCATGCGTTTAACGCCAATATGACCTAGATGGCAGTGCCACATATATGCGGATATATCATCCTTTTAGCATCAACATTATGAATATGTGTAACATTATCATCGAGATCTAATAGAAATAAACCATTCATCATCGGTGCATGACCATAAAAGATTTCATTCATATAAATAGAACAACCATTGTTCTCGGATTTAAATGAATAACCACTTCGCATCAAACACGATCCAGATACAATGTTCATGCTTAGTGCAGGCACCAGATAACAATTATTCAAGTTTATAACTAATCCCGACGGCAAATGGAGAGGTAGCGTTCCGACGGCGATCACATCAACGCTTGATCCATTTCCGACACGCATCTTGACCTCACCCCTTGCTAGCGGTCGCTTGTTCCACAGCCCCTGATTCGAGTTACAAATATTAGAAACTGAACCGATATCAAATACCCAGGTACTACTGCGAGCACTGGTCAAGTACACATCAATAACATGTATATCATATATACCTTTGTTTGCCTTGCCGGCCTTCTTGTCTGCCAAATACTTGGGGCAGTTGCGCTTCCAGTGGCCAGTCCCCTTACAATAGTAACACTCAGTATCAGACTTAGGTCCAACTCGGGGTTTCTTTTCAGGCACGGCAACTGGCTTACCGCCCTTACTTCCCTTCCGTTTTCCCTTCTTGTCTTTCTTGAAACCAGTGTTCTTATTGATCATCAACACTTGATGTTCCTTTTTGATCTCCACTTCTGCAGTTTTAAGCATTGAAACAAGCTCGGGGAGAGACTTCTTCATGCCTTGCATATTATAGTTCATCACAAAGCTCTTATAGCTAGGTGGCAGAGACTGCAGAACACGATGGATGCCTAGGTCAATGGGAATCGATATTCCCAAGGACACAACCTTATCGGTGTAACCCGACATCTTGAGTACATGCTCACTAACGGAGCTGTGCTCTTCCATCATGCAGCTAAAGAACTTTTCTGAATCGTTGTATCTCTCTACAACATCATGTGTGTCGAAAATCATTTCAACTCACCCATTGTATCAAATGCATTGCCGTTTTCGAAATGTTTTCGAAGTTCCGGCTCTAGCCCATACAATATGCGGTGACCCAGCATACCACTCCATGATGTAGTACACTATAGTCGTTGACATAACACCAATGGAACACCGTTCACTAGTATTACATCCCTCAGAGTAGTACAACAGAAACATAGCAGGTCCAAGACATGACTATAGGTTACAACTCAACTCTTTACACAAGATCTAGAGAACACTCTAGGTTAAAGAGAGAGAAAGAATCTTATTACAAAGAAGAATCAGAGATAAAGAACTCAAAAATTATTATACTATTCAGACTAGTATCTTAACTAATGGTCTGGCATTGCTGCTATTGCAATACACTAAAAAAATAGGTTCTATGGCGAGAGATTTAAATTCCTATCTAATCAGAAGCTTTGTCTTCACTCGAGTTGATGTATATGTTGATTTTCTTGACTTAATTGAAGAACTTTAACTTTTGATGATGATTCCTGGAGCATGACTTGATGTAGACATCGTATGTACTGGCTTTAGAACCTAGCAAGGGTTAAGAAGATACTTTGAGTACAAGCGTACTCAGCAAGTCCACTAGAAAAGGAGTGTTTGATGCACTATAACTACAGCCACAGACCAAAGGTCGTAGGCAATGCAAGTTTTCATAAACATTTCTTCAAAGGTTGCTTTTATTCTGAAAAGCTATGTCCGTCAGCCTTCACGGGTTTACCAGAACCTTCATGGGGTTCCTTTCCCGCCGCGTTCGCAGCTCCTTCCCAGAACAGGGAGTAACAAGTTACAGTTCTTACACTCTGCAGAGGTGCGTCACTTTACTCATGAGAGACCTTAGGTTTTGTTGCACGGCCGGGAGTATGTCCCCGTTCAAACTTCCTTGGTTTGAGGCCCAACCTAAGATCCAAGCCAATCACTGCCTTCTCCGCGACCCCGCATGTCTCCTTGGTGTACACCATGCCCACCTATTGAATTACGGCTATGGTTTGTACAGACTGTTCAGATGCCGGAACTATCGTGGGACGTTGAGGGCGCCCACCCATATGCTGCATATCCTCTATGAATTACCATAAATAATATGCATGCTACGAGTGATAACAGCCACGACCCGCACATCCAGCTCCATGCGAGAGGGAAAAGATACAGCTGACTTCTCCGTCCCATTCCAAATCTCATGGTCAACGCGTAATATACGGCGCAAGAATCACTGGCGACATTGGTTGTTAAGTCCTAGCTAATATGTTCCTTTACCACTGGAACTCTTATGGTAGGTTATTACCTCATGGTAATTAACCTATACTCACATTATTATGAAAATAGTGTTTTCTGACCTTTTTCAAATGCAGGTGATGATAAAACTGGATTTGTAAAATACTTTACAGAAAATAATCAAAGGACATGAGCAAGTGTGAACTTGCCTTTCGTGATTGCAAGATTATGCACTCACGGTCTTCGAGACAACATAAGATCCAATATTTGAAATCTGCATCACTGGTCCGGTAAGGACTAATGTTTAAAGAAGCAATATGCAGATGTGCATAAGTAATGCTATGCATTTTGTAAAACTCCCAAATTGAATCCCCAATACTTTGAGTGAAGTGAATTCAAGTGTTTCTTTTTAGAGTTGGTTTATCTTCAAACTTTACTTTATAAGTAATGACCTTTATAGGAACATAAATGTTAACAATCCAAAATATTTAAGTAAAGTATAAGATGATGTGATTATGGTGAATTGTCATGTGATGACTATGATAAAAGTCCTTGGGATTGAGTTGTTAAAAGTTGAAGGACTTATTATAAGATTGTTATTTGAAGTGGCAAAAAGAATAACATTTGAAGAAAAGATTTCCTTTCTAAGGTTTAAACAATCACCATTGTTAATAGAACATCATCAATGTCTTTTGGTGTTTGATTTATTAGTTTAGACTTGGAATGCTTTATGTCTTAAGTTAAACGGACCAAAGTTAACTATAAAAACAAAAGTGATTTATTAGACCTGATGTTTATAAGGTTTGAGACTAAAGTTAACTTTAAAAGGTTAAGTAAACTTAAGATGTAATATATTTTAATTATTCCCAAGTTTTAGATTTATGATAGGTATAACTAAGGTGTGGAATTATTCACTTTATATTTTAAGTAAATGATTTAGATTAAATTGGTTTTGCTTATTAAGAAAATAATTTGTATTTATTTAATGGAATCATAATTAGATGGTCTTAGTAATTTGTTAGATTTTAAAGTTATGTTAGTAGTGGTTAAGATATAATGATTTTTCACCATATTATTTAAATGGGTGATACCCAATGTTTATTTAAAAGGATTCTTAATAAAAAAATTAAAAGAATATTTTAAAGTTAAAAGTTATACTTAAGTTTGATTCTGAATTCAAGTGATGGGTTTGGAATTAGTACCAAGACACTAATTACTCAAGGTTTCATAAGAATTGTAATTATTTCTTACTTAAGAATTGTTTTAAAGAATTCACAAAATAGGTATTAGGTAAGGCTTTATTATTTAAAATATTAAAGACTTTCCTAATAATATATTTAATATTTTTCTAGTATAATATATTTATGCAAGACCTTAAAAATGAATTTTATTTATTTTTAAGTATTATCTTTATTTATAAAATTCATCAAATAATTAAGTGTCTTTAATTATTTGATTTATATTCTATTTGTAAAAACTCTAAGTTAGTATTTTCATAAAATAGTAAAGTTATTTTTATACACAAAAATGATTTTTATTAAATTTGAGGAGTTTTTCTTATTTTATGAATTTTTACTTAATATTTAATAGTGTTTAATCTTTATTTTCATTTTATTAACTTAAATAAGTAAGGTTATATTTTTCTTAGGTGGATATTATTTTTGTGATAATTTTAATATATTAAATTTATTTTTAGGATTTTTTCTATAATTTTCTAGGGTATAATTTATGTTCAGGGGTAGTTTGGTCATTTAGTGATTTGATAAATATTTTATTTTCTTATTTATTTTTATTTGGAATTGGGCCAGGTTTACCAAAGGGCCCATTTGGACCCAATCTGGCCCATCTGGCTCAGGGTCAAACCCCACCCCGGCCTGTCTCCCCCATCCACCCCCTCTTACACCTCACGCACTCACCTCCCCTTCTGACTGCTGGTGACGCCGACGCTGTCGCCCGCCCGATTCCTGCGAGGTAGGCCGTTGTGGTCGCCGCTGATGGTCGCCGGGGCTTCTCCTCCCTCAGGCCGACCTGGCTCTCCAATTGGATTTGTTCTTAAAGTCCCCCTCAAGCTCGCCCCATCCATCTTGTGTGCGTCTAGGGTTCCAATGCCTTACTTTACTGTATTTTTTTGATGTTCTGATGGTGATTCGGGGTGGTTTGGTGCGGTGTTGGTGGTGATATGATGGTGGTGAAGTTGGGTTCATTCTTTTCTAGTCCGATGTCGGCGGGACGGCAGTAGGTGCAACCCCGGCGGTACGGCGTGTGCGTTAGGATGCTATTGCCTTGTTGGTGGTGTGGTTGATGCAGTGCAGCAGGATGATGCTCCCCGTGTTGCTGTGTCGTCGCAATGTGCTTCGCCTCTCTGTTGTCACTACTACTACGGCTTCTTCGGCGAGCTTGATCTTGCCAACAGGTTGGTACCACCTTCCCCTACCTCTCTTCCTTCTCTCCCCTTCTGCCAATTATTCTCACTAGTGGCACCTTATCTGTACCCATGTATGTTGCTATCCTTTGTTGTTCTATCAAATATGAGCCTTGCCTAATGGTACTGTTATTTTATTTTGTATGCTGCAAGTAGGGTGGATATAAATTCAGTTTTTCTGAATTTTTTGGGATAGTGGCTTCCTATGGTACTACTCAGGTATTGGCAATTTAAGTTTGCAAAGAAAAGTTCTTTTCACTGAAGCTATTTGCTAAAAGAATGTGGTTGAATTGGTAGCTGGTTAAGAGGATAATATGCTAGGCTTTGAGTTTTTGTCCCTTTTGTCAAATGATGACCAGGAGTCTGTATTGGACTAAACTTAGCTATCTATGTTGACAGATAGTGTTAAAAAAATGATTCCTGATTATGTGATTAGGAAATGATTACTAACTGTTTGAGTTGTTTTAGTGGCTTCTCATATCTTAGTTATATTTGTGGTGCCTCCAAATAGGAGTGTGCACCATATAACCTAGGTAAGATGATTTGCTACTTAAACAATTGAAGAAACTCATATGGAATTAATGCTTATGATGCTAGTCTGAAGCATCTGTGGAATGAGGACAAATTTACTTTGAATTTAAAGTTGAACTGACTTTGCTTGTTGGATATATTGAGAAAGAATTGAGTTTCTGTGCATAAGGACATAGAACTATATGCATAATTGATTCCTGAATTAGCTTTTGGGAAGATGATAGAATTTCTTATTTTTGAATAACTTGTGAGCTAGCTAATATACAAGGATCATTCTGTTGGCTTTAGCTGTTTTTGGCCTGCTGCTGTAGTGCAGTTGATGTTGATATAAACAAGAGAGAAACTTAGCTAGTGATGCAAAAGGCTGAAGCTAATTTGGTGGCTAAAATACAGATTCTTTCTCTTGCATTTATCTTAGCTCTAGGATGATACTGGAGTAGCACTTCTACCCAGTCGGAGAGCTCTCTCTCTCCCACCTCATGCTCTAGACACATGATAAGAACATATACTAGGAGTTGACTTGATAAGCTGAAAGAAAAAAGAATGGATATGTGCTTGATTTATTGGCCCTGCCCATGATGCATAGGCTGAGGCTTTGATGATGTTTGTATACAAAAGCTATTGCTTGCTGATGAAATTATCCAATGATGATTTAGTACTCCATTTGAGTACAGATCTGAGGATTTTCTATTGCCCCCTCTATTTTCTTTAAGATGCAAAAGTAGAAACAGATGCAAGGACATGATCTTAAATGGATAACCTGTTGTGTTGGAGTTGTGGTTGATTTTGTGCCTATTATTGATTACTGATGTGCCAACCCTTTATTCTCACCTCCTAACTTGATCCCTTGGATTTACTACTGCTCCATTACTGGTAAGCCTGCTCCTCCTAGCCTTTGGCCTTCTCCTGGTGCTCCTGGATGGCTTGCCCAAGCAACCAGGGTGCTGGTGAGAGTTTCAGTGTTGAACCATGTTCTCTGGAGTTGTGGATGTGGACTGGTGGGATGTGGAATGATATGGTTTTCTAGTTGCGGCTGTGCTCTTAGTTTATTTGGTACCCTCATGTAGTGTTGACAACACATAGGCCTGCATGCATGTGTAAGCTGCCTGCATGTGTGCTGCTGGTCTAGGGAACCTCCCTCTGTCCAGGTTTCATTTGTGGGATATTTTTGCTAAGGATGTCCTCGGCTGGTTTGGTATTATCTGCTCCTGGCCTTTATTTTGGGTTGCCAAGTGTAATTTTGACTCTATGCTAATGATGCTCAAAGCTGAAGCTAAAATTTGATAAGAATAGATCCTATTTGGCCCCTTTTAACCATACTCAATGATGATCCTAGCATAGCAACTCTATGCCAGTCTGAGAGTAATATTAGCCTAACAATCTCCTTCATTTTTTTTGTTTTGTTATCTTTTGTGTGGTTTTGCAGGAAATTAGAAGATTAAAGGAAAGGTCAGATGATGGAGGGAACAAAAGAACAGTAGCTTAGGAATTTTCTTTGAATTAATTATTGTTATTTATTTTCTATTTAGATATTTAAAAAAACATTGTATTGTTGTATTTTATTCAATAAAGTTTACTAGTTTTCTTCTTTCTTTTATAATGCATTTGCAAAGACAATGTAATATATATATCTTCTTGTAATCAAGAATCCTTTTAGTTATTCATTATGTATATTATTTGTTTTATAATAATTTACTTTTATTCCTTTATTGTGATAACAATGAAAAATTGTATTCTATAATAAAGTGTTCCATTATTCTTGGAACAACTTAATATTTTTATCTTACTTATAGATAAGAATTCCATTCTTATTTATTATTATAATTCATTTCATTCAATTTTGTTTATTAATTAAGACTTGCAATTATTGTATCTTTTCATAAATAAGGGTTCACCTAGTATCTCTTATTACGATTTAATTTACAATTATTAATCTTTTTCAAACTCTTTTTGTATTCAAATTCATCAATTAAATATTCGAATTTGAATGGTCTTCCCCTCAAACACAAAAGCACAATAGAGGTCATGTCGAAATCCATCGCACCTACCCTGATGTTTTCATCAGAGCAAGAGAGATCTCGATCCCTCTACAGCTTCTTTAGTTTTTTGCGAAAATTCTCCGGATTTTCTTATGCATGAATGCAATGCACAACCCTGTGTCCTCTTTATTTCTAGGTGCTAATCCTGGGATGTTACACAATATGCCGCAATGAACTTAGTTGTAGTCCTCCTGACGAGTCAGATAGACATTCTTCTCCTCGTTAGGGGCATCCTCAAAAGGTGGGGGGCCTAGCGGCGCTTCTAGCACATATTGCTTTTATGCAGCAGAGAGGAGAATCCTCAACTTCATGGCCCATTCAGCAAAGTTGCTACCGTTCGTTGCAAGTTTCTCTTTCTCCATGAACACATTGAAATTAAAAGCAGGTGGTGCCATCTACAATAGAATTTGTAAAGTTTAGACTAAGTTTATGATATGTTGAGTTCAACTAATCAATATTACGAATGAACTCCCACTCAAAAACGACATCCCTCGTGTCTTTTTGGTGATTACATGAACCAAATCCACTATACCAAGTCCGATCATCACGTGAGTCGGTATAACTTCAAAGGTGAGCATCAAATGGGCATCATATCTACTATATGACTCATGCTTAACCTTTTGGTCCGTGTTCCGAGGACATGTCTGTACATGCTAGGCTCGCCAAGTAAGAACCTTAGTATTCGCATGTGTAACTGTCTTACACCCGAAATATGGTCGTGGATCCAAGAACACCCGATCATCACGTGATGTCTTGGAGCGACGAGAACATAATCGGTGCATACTAAAGGAAGAACACATTCTTATCTTGATATTTAAATGAGGGATCATCTTATTATGCTAATAAGACGCCAAATAAGCAATATAAGATGCTATCAAACATCACATGTTTATTAGTGGAATGATATGGTTCCCGCATATGATCTCTATCATGTGCACCGTGGTATGATCACTATCATACCTATATGTGTAAGTCCAAGGTCTATGGAGATTACACATTATGTGTGTTGTAAGAGTATCATCTCATACTTCTACTTACAACATCACCATATCATAACACTAGCCCAGCAACAATCTAAACGAGACGCCTCTAATTTATCCATTGCAAATTTTTACGTGGCTTAGGGCTTTCGAGATAGAACCGTTCATACCTACGAACATGAACCACAATGAGGATAATCAATTTGTTGACAACTCGTTGCAAAATAGATATTGACTATAGTAGGAGAGACAGACATCCGCTAGCCACTTATGCAAACTAGTTGCATGTCAAGCGTGGAACAGGTCTCATGTGCGAGGACATGTAAAGTTTGTCCGGGCCGCTTCATCCCACTATGCCACCAATATCCAAAATTACAACTAAGGAGCAACAACATGATCATCATCGCCCACATACTCCTATGTGTACTACCCGTGTAAAGTATCTACGCATAGATCCAGCTCTGATACCACTGTAGGGTTCACAGCATAGAAAACAAAAAATTTCCTACGATGGGAACTATGTACCAAGATCTATCTACTAGATATAAACAGCGGGTGGATGTATATCCGTAGAGAACATACCCTTGAAGACCGACAAAGCTTAAAGAGTTCGACTCATGGTTGATGTAGACGATCTCTTGCCGATCTCAAGATCGAGAGGAAGTCCTAGCGCCGCAAATCAGCAGCGCATCCGTGCTCGCACACACGTTCGAGGCACCGAGCAACCTCTGCCTCCTCGCTCCAGCGATGCAGCGGAAGCACAACTCTTTCTTGCCGAATAGCCACCGGGAACATGTATCTCGCTAGTCCGAGACCATAGGGGATAAATTCTAGAGGGGGAGAGAGATCCTTCACGAGGAGGTGTGAGTGAGAAGTGAAGAGAGGGGTGCCTTTTATAGGAGGAGGGGGAAACCCAAGGGGGTGGCCGCCGGCCATGGGGCTGCCCCCTCCCCTCCTTCATTCATGTGGGTGGACAGTCCACTCACAAAAATCCATTCAAATCCCTCCAGTCAAAATCCCACTCAAACTTGCCATTAAATGTCCACCAAATTTAATGCAAACTCTCATAAATAAAACTCCTTTTATTTATTCAGAATTTTGTCAATTAATTTAATGACAAACATTCACATATAACCCCTTGCTAGAATTCTATTTCACATGCATAACCTCTTTATGCAATTTCACCCGAAAACCTCTTTCGGTATCTAGTGAAATAAATTCCTGCGCTTGTTTATTCTTTCGGCATGAAACTTTTGCTCCAATTGGATGTAGGTGTCTCTTAAGTGTGTCACCCTATGGTTCGTGAATAATGCAGACATGATCGAGACCCCTCTCAGATCAATAATCAGAAGAGGGATCTGGAGACCCATACTGACTTGTTAAACCCCTCCTTTGTAAAGGAAAGGATCCATGTGATTGCAATGCTAGTCCCTGGATCAATGCTAGCATCCACAATTTAAGATGAAGTACACAGATACAAAGGTCGTTTATTACATTCATTCCAGAGATAAAACATAGTCTTTTACAACTCAGGGCCAAAGGCCTAATACAATATTTTATGGAATAAGTAAATAAACACAAGTCCTCATCTTCATGTGCCACAGGCAAGCATGTTGAGTGTAGACTCATGACTCATATTCATCATCGGAGTAACCTGCAACATCACAAGTTATAGCCACAGAGGGTCAATACTTTGGAATAGTATTGGCAAGTGATACCTTAGTTTATTTTAAGTGGACTAAACTTCTATATGCATTTTGGCTAAGTGTAGCTTGGCTTGCTTTGCTTCAA
Organism: Avena sativa; assembly: GCA_916181665.1. Taxonomy (NCBI): domain Eukaryota; kingdom Viridiplantae; phylum Streptophyta; class Magnoliopsida; order Poales; family Poaceae; genus Avena; species Avena sativa. The sequence goes on along the minus strand of OV702280.1, from coordinate 252,090,308 downwards.
AATAGATTTTTCCTATTAGTTGAAATCACTAAGTTTTTCTTTGTTAAAAACTTTTCCAAGAAACCACCAATAGACATTGGGGTCCTTCACCCTTGTTCACCCACAAGTTTTACTTAGAAGTTGGAGTGATGAGATTCTTGTAGCTTCCATGTCTTGATGCTCAAGTTGTCCATTGCCATGGACATGGCTAAGTACTTAGATTTTTCATCTGCAGAAGTTGTGCACTTTCCCCACCAGACTTGGTTTCCCAAGACAGGACCTTTCAGAAGCCTTTCCTTAGTCAAATGGACGCGTTCCATCCTATCATTCCCACTACCACCAACTGTCCAAGTGACTAAGTTCTAGCAACCTATATGATCATGGCAGAGCCCATATTGCCAAGTGGTTGCACTGTAAGCTTTCTCAACACTTGGCCTCCAAATCCCTTTGTGCCTAGGTGGCATACCACAAGTGTGATACACAAGCCAAGTCCATGGCCTTGTGTAACCACTCAACATAACCCAATCTTTCCATTCCACCCAGGAGGTTTATTGACTTAGTGGTTTTATTAAGAAAACATAAGTCTCATGACTTAGAAATATAGTCATTATAGCATGAATAGATTATACCAACCCTTGTTTGCTAGTAGCTAGGCTAAGCATGGCATGGTAACTTAACTTAGGAAAATTCCTAGCAATTCTACCATTCTAACTACATAGGATTTCCCAATCTTTTATTTGGCAAGAGTAGCATGCAAGACTTTAGCAAAATATCTAATGCTAGTACAAAACATAGGATGGAAATATTCATGAAAAATATCACTTGCCTTGGTAATGTGGAGAGTAGCACTCCTCACAATCACAGACACTAGCAAAATCTACACAAAATTTGTAGCACACCATTACACACAAATATATACAATAAAAAATACTATTAATGCATGCATGCAAGAATTTACTAAGTGGTGATTTTGAAAACTCTACCAAGCATGTGCATGTTTACAGAAACTTAACAAGTCACAAGTTTGCCAACTAAACTTATTTATCCCTAAAACAAATTACTAAACTAAATCCATACTCAAAATAGCCTTAAACACGTTTCTACAAATAAAGTCATTCTAATGGTTACTATTTGTTAAACACTTTGCATAAACATAAAGGCCTTGATTCACTGAATCCAACGGTATAAAGTTTGCAAAATTCTAACGTGGCATTCAAAAGTTATAGCAGTTTGAAGTTTGGATCTAAATCTGATTCGAATTTCTGTTTTTGAATTCACCCTAGACACGTGTCGCAACCTCACTGGCGCATACCGATTCGGTTGGATCGCGCTCTGTGGACCGCAGGATCTAAGTGGGATCTGGCGTCTCAGATGCGCGCTTACCCCTTCGTTTAAAATTCTATCCTAACCCTACGATACAGATCCAACGGTCTAAATCATCAAGCCAAAATCTGGCGGCGCTTAACGGCTGCGCGCGGCGGCGACGGTCAGACGGTGGCGGTGCCGGCGATACCGGTCGCTAGGAGGATAGGGAAGGTACTCACCGAGACCGCAAGGACGTGGGGATGCTCAACTTGTGGACAGCTCGGCAAGGGGCGCTCAGGGTTGCGGTGGATTCCTCGCCGGAGTTGGATCTGGCAACGGTGGCTCTGCTCGAGGTCGAAGGCGACGTTGTAGATCACTAGGAGGCAAACAGAGGATGTGGTCAGATGCAGAAGACCACGGCGAAGATGCGTGCGTGAAGGGGAAGGTTTGGGGAGGTCTGTACTTACCACTGGAGCTCGTCGGAGTTGATGCTGAAGACGGTGGCGCTCAGTCATTTGCGTTGCCAACGTTCTGGGTCACGCGCGGGCGAACCAGGGGTACTGGGTGATGTGTGAGGTCAAGCGGAGGCTGTTCGTGTGAAGCAGAGGCAGAGGGGTGGTCGGAGGTGGCCGGAATCGTGGATGCAGCTCGTCGGAGACGGCGGGGTTACAGGGAGCAATGCACGCAGCCTGGTGGAGCTCTGGGTTCGGGGTTTGAGGGAGAAGGGAGAGGGGGCAGAGGGGGTTTAAGTAGCCTGGTCGTGAGCGAGAATTACTCGTGCCTTAACGCGAATTTAAGCTGCGCAATCAACAGGAAACGGCCGCGTCAATTTGGGGATGAACAGGTCGTGGGGGTGGAGACGACGACACTCGAGTGGGCCGCGGTTGTCAGCGATAGAAGGAAAAGGGAGTGGGTCCCTTCTGTCAGTAAGCTGGGGGGTGCGAGAGCGTGTGAAAGAAAACGATTCGCGGGGGTGGGAGCTGCTGGGCTAGCTGGGCCGTGTTGGGCTAGGTCGGCCAGATTGGCTGGCTGTTTATTTTTTTCACCTTTATTCCTTTTCTTTTTTTTGATTGTTTTTCTAAAAATTGTTTTCAAACCCAAATTCAAATCTGTTTGAATCCAAAGCTTTATAGGACTTTTGTAAAATAAATCTTGTTCTTAAATAAGTGTCAAACACATCTAAACACTTAAGAAAACTTGGGTCTTTTTGAAAATTAACAAAAATCATGCCTTTATGAGGTGTGATAATAGGCATAGAATTTGTTTTAATTCATAATTTGCTTTGAGACTTTGCTTAAGTTTTTGAGACCACTTAAGTTTGAAATCAAATCATCCTGAATGAATAACAACATCTTTCTCAATAGCATGTAGCACAAAGGCTAGGGTTTTCATACATAAAATAATGAGCCACAATTGCTCCTGTTTCTGAAATGGTTTTGATTTTGAAACCCTAAATGATAATGGATGCATGGATGATATGAATGAGTTTTGGAATATGAATTTTGGGATGTTACAAATCTAACCCCCTTAAGATGAATCTCGCCCTCGAGATTCGGATTGGCTAGCAAATAGGTGAGGGTGGTCTTTCCGAAGATCATCTTCTCTTTCCCATGTTGCTTCCTCTTCGGAATGATGATTCCATTGCACTTTGCAAAACTTGATAGTTTTTGTCCTTGTGACTCTTTCTGCGGTCTCAAGAATCTTGACAGGCTTTTCTTCATAGGTGAGGTCACTTTCTAGTTGAACCTCTTCCAAAGGTATGGTATCCTTCAAAGAAGATTCTTCCATCTCTGGGTGACATTTCTTAAGCTGACTCACATGGAACACATTATGGACAGCTGACAGAGATTCTGGCAATTCAACTTCATATGCAACTTCTCCCTTGCGACTTAGAATTTTGAATGGCCCAACATATCTTGGTGCCAACTTTCCTTTGACTCCAAATCTTTTCACTCCACGAAGTGGTGATACTCTGAGATAAGCTCTATCCCCAACTTCGTAGGTGACTTCTCTACGCTTAGAATACGCGTAGCTTTTCTGTCGGGAATGTGATATCTTCAACTTGTCCTTAACCAATTGGACTTTCTCTTCAGCGTCTTTGATAAGATCGGGTCCAAACAAACTCCTTTCTCCCACACCATTCCATAGCAATGGGGTGGTACACTTCCTTCCGTAGAGAAACTCAAATGGTGCCATCCCAATACTAGATTGATAGTTGTTATTGTAAGAGAACTCTGCGTAGGGCAGACTTTCATCCCAACTTGCTCCATAGTCTAGAGCACATGCCCTCAACATGTCTTCAAGAATTTGGTTAGTCCTTTCTGTTTGTCCATCTGTTTGAGGATAAAAAGCAGTGCTGAATTCCAATCTCGTTCCCAAAGATTCATGAAGCTGTCTCCAAAAGTGAGAAGTGAACTGAGTTCCTCTATCAGACACAATACTCTTAGGCACACCGTGAAGGCATACAATTCTGCTCATGTAGATCTTGGCTAACTTGGTACTTGTATAAGTTGTCTTCACGGGTATAAAATGAGCCACTTTAGTTAGGCGATCCACTACTACCCATATAGAATCATACCCTGACCTGGTCCTTGGTAATCCGGTAATGAAATCCATACCGATATTTTCCCACTTCCATTCAGGAATAGGTAGTGGTTGAAGCAAACCGGCTGGTTTTTGATGTTCCGCTTTTACTCTACTACACACATCACACAAAGCAATATGTTCGGCGATGTCCCTTTTTAGATTGTTCCACCAAAATCTTTCTTTCATATCCATGTACATCTTGGTGTTTCCTAGGTGAATAGAATACGGAGAGTTGTGGGCTTCCTGTAAAATCAGTTTCCGCAACTCCGTGTCTTGTGGAACTCAAATACGTTTCCCGTGCCATAAAGTACCTTGTTCGTCTATATGGAAACTTTTAGCTTTCCCTTGGCTAAAATCCTTTCCTTAATCTCTTCGATTTCTTTATCTTTCTTTTGGGCTTCTTTAATCTTATCCAACAGAGTGGGTTGAACATCCAAAGACATAAGATGTCCTTCTGGCACAATCTCCAATCTGAGTTCTCTGCATTGCTTACACAAGTCATCTGGCAATTCACCTTTGGTAAGGCCATTTACAAACGCCTTACGACTTAGAGCATCTGCTACTACATTTGCTTTACCGGGATGGTACTGCAAACTTAAGTCGTAATCTTTGATAAGTTCTAGCCATCTCCTTTGTCTCATATTGATTTCCTTCTGGGTGAAGATATATTTCAAACTCTTGTGATCAGTAAACACTTCACAACGCTTTCCCAAAAGGTAGTGTCTCCATGTTTTGAGTGCATGGACAACAGATGCTAACTCCAAATCATGAGTAGGATAGTTTACCTCATGAGTTTTGAGTTGTCTCGAGGCATAGGCCACAACTTTTCCGCCTTGCATAAGTACGGCACCCAAACCTTGATGAGACGCATCACAATATACTTGGAAATCCTTTTCCAAATCTGGCAGACATAGAACTGGTGCTGTCACAAGTCTCTTCTTTAATTCTTGGAAACTGACTTCACAACCTTCAGACCATGCAAATTTCGTGTCCTTCTTTAACAATTCAGTCATTGGTTTAGCAACCTTTGAGAAATTTTCAATGAACCTTCTGTAGTAACCTGCTAAACCAAGGAAACTGCGAACTTCTTTTACGTTCTTAGGAGATTCCCATTCAGTCACAGCTGAAACTTTAGCAGGATCAACTGCTACACCATCCTTTGTCATAACATGACCAAGAAAAGCAACTTCTTCTAGCTAGAACTCGCACTTGCTGAATTTGGCATAAAGTTTATGTTCCCTCAGTTTCTCAAGTATCAAGCGTAAGTGTCTTTCATGTTCTTCCTTGCTCTTAGAGTAGACTAAGATATCATCGATGAAAACGACAACGAACTTGTCAAGAAATTCCATGAACACCTTGTTCATTATATTCATGAAGTATGCTGGAGCGTTGGTTAAACCAAAAGGCATCACAGTGTACTCATCCAATCCATACCTTGTGGTGAATGTTGTTTTAGGTATGTCTTGCTCTCTTATCTTGAGTTGAAAATAGCCTGACCGAAGATCAATCTTTGAGAACACGCATGCTCCTTCTAACTGATCAAACAAGTCGTTGATTCTTGGCAAAGGATATTTGTTTTTGATAGTTACCTCGTTGAGGGAATGGTAATCTATGCATAACCTTTGTGTTCTATCCTTCTTTTCCACGAATAAAACTGGAGCTCCCCAAGATGAAGAACTTGGCTGGATGAATCCTTTCTGCAATTGTTCTCCGAGTTGTTTCTTGAGTTCCTTTAATTTGTCAACTGACATTTTATAAGGTCTCTTTGCTCTTGGTCCAGAACCTGGTACCAAATCTATTATAAACTCCACATCTCTATCTGGTGGCATTCCCGGTAAATCTTCCGTAAAGACATCCGGATACTCACACACAACTGGCACAGTGTCCATGCTAACCCCCTTAAGAGAATTTAGCTTACTTCCTTTAGATTCAAAGTTGGATTTGAATTTTATCCTTTTTCCTTCAGGGGTTGTGAGTGTAACTGTACGATTTGCACAATCTAGTACCCCTTCATACTTAGCCATCCAATCCATTCCCAAAATCACATCCAATCCTTGGGAATTCAGGATTATTAGGTTCACTGGAAACTTATGTTTTCCAAACTCTATGACTAAGTCATGACATCCTGAGTTTACTATCATTTCTCCACCAGGAGAACTTACTCTTATAGGACACCCAATGGTTTCTACCGGTAGTTCATTTCTTTCGACAAATGCTTTTGATATGAATGAATGAGATGCACCGGTATCAAAGAGTACAAATGCTGGAATTGAATTGAGTCTGAACTTACCAGCAACGGCATCAGGCTCCTCATAGACCTCCTCCATATTGATGTGGTTAACCTGTCCTTTCTGAAAAGGATTGGGCTTGATAGGTCCTTCAACTTTCTTCTCAGGGCACTCATTAGCATAATGCCCCAGTTTCTTGCATTTGAAGCACTCAACATGACTGATGTCCTTTTTAGGCTGGTTTCCACTTCCACTTCCACTTCCACTGTGGTGGCTCTTATGTCCACTCTTGTGGTTCTTGTACTTGTCATTGTCATGACTGCGGTGATGCTTGTTGTCATGACGGTTGTGGTTGTTGTGTTTGTTGAATTTCCCATGCTTATGGGATCCTGAGCTGCCACTGTCATCATAGTGAGATCGTTTGTGAGACGATCCCGAGCTGTGTTTGTCGGAGTGTTTCCTCTTCCTACTCTCGACTTGCTTCATTTTACTCTCCAAAATAGCAGCCTTGTCACACAAAGACTGATAAGTTGGAACATATGCCACAGACAGCTGCAGATTCAGCTCATCATTCAAGCCCTCCAGAAACTTTTCCTTTCTTTTGGCATCTGTGTCAACCTCATCCGGTGCATAGCACGCCAGATTGTTGAACTCTTCTATGTATTCAGCCACGCTGCGGTGGCGCTGCTTCAGGTTGTGAAACTCCTTCTTTTTCAGACTCATCATTCCTGATGAGATATGAGCAGTGCGAAAACCATCTTCAAAGATAGCCCAAGTCACCTCATCCAAAGGAGTGGTGATTTGGAAGTTGTCCCACCATGTGGCGGCTGGTCCTTCCAACAGATGCGCTGCGAACCTGACCTTTTCAGCATCCGTGCAGCCCACAGTCACTAAGTCCTTGTTCACGGAACGTAGCCAATCATTGGCTACCATGGGATCAGTTGTCCCCGAGAACTTAGCTGGCCTCAAACGCAGAAATCTGGTGAGCATATAAAAACCCGGAGGGTTGTTGTTGTTGTTATTGTTGTTGTTGTTATTGGGGTTGTTGTTGTTGTTATTCTGGTTTTGGATGAATGTTGTCATCATCTGCATAAGCTGTGTTTGCGCATTCATCATTTGTTGCATTTCTGGGGTGATGTTGTTGGGGTTGGGGTTTGCGCGACAGGGAGGCATCTGTGGTTTGTTCAAATAGATAATAATGAGATACCCATAGATGTTTATGCACAATACATCATAAGCAAAATCACATAGCATGCAACTCAAGAATAAAAAAAAGCTCAACAACCAGATAATAAGTTCATGAAGTAAAACACACAAGTGGCAAGCCATCCACATGTCGGATGGTCCAATAACAAGTTCACAAATAACAAGTATGATAATGAAAAGATAATCGAGTAGTCAAGTCTACTCATACACATCAATCTCCTCCTCGACGAAGGTAAGACCTGCGTTCTCCATCGCGGTCTTGTTCTCCTCAATCGTAGTGGTCAAGGAATCGATCTTGGCCTTGAGAGCCCTCTTCTGGGAGCGAAGTCTCTCAATAACCATCTGCTGCTGCTCTAGCTCGAAATCCTTGGACTTCATTTCCTCGGTCATGTCCCGGATCTTCTTGTTCCTATCCTGGACGTGTTTCTCCTGACTCTTGAACTTGCGGTCCTGGGCCTCGAACTTCGTCTCCATTTCCTTGACCATCTCGTCCTGCTGTGCGAAAAGCTTGTCCTTCTCGCGTAGCAGCACCTGGAGCTCGTCATTGCTAAGCATGACGTTCGTCCTGTCCGTGTCCACGTGCCTGATGAGAGACTCTAAGTCCTGGAGATAGAGACGTATCGGCTCTGCCGCGTCCCTCGAGTCGTCCTCAAAGTCGATGGACTCTCCATCAACATCACGTCTTCCGAAGACGTGGAAGTGAGTGCCCCTAACCTGTCGGGAGTGACGGCCTAACAGACGTCCTATCAGGTCCTGCATGACTACCTCCATGCCTCTCTCCCTGTCGTCGTGCATCAGCTTGAAGACGATGGCCTCTGTAGTGGGCTCTGTCTGGCGTCCGGGCTGGTTCACCTTGAAGCCCCAGAGGTCCTTCCTCTCGAACTTGGTGAGTGGGTACACCGTGATGGTGGGAAGAGGGAGATCCAGCAAAGTGGTAAGCTCAACGATACGGGCACCAAAACGGGTAACCTGGAACTCCTCAAAAGTGCTGATGGTAATAGGCATCTATTTATAAGATTGAAAAAAAAATTAGAACAACACAATTTAAGATAAAACAAGACAAACATTCATACATATCCATGGAACACAAAATCAACCAAGTCATGCATACATAATTCCATTACATCAATCATGGTCCAAACTTATTTAAGGTATCATTTTGAAAAATAAGGTGATAGGTGGTGGTCCAACTAACGAAGTGTGCTCACAATCCTATCTCACTGGATCTGGTGGCTATCACAATGTTCCTAGAGGCAATCCACCTATCTTGTACACATGATTCCATCACTAAGTCTATAATATCTCCCCTTAATTCTTGGTTGGTGGCTTCCAACTCTTGGGTAAGCTCCTTCTCTTTCTCTAAGTCTTTTTGGAGGTTGAGCATTCTGCACTTGACTCTTGCACTTAGTTCTTTGATAGTCCTCCAAGCTGCTTCTCTTGTCGACTCAAAGAATGTGGTGTGCATCACAGTGTTGGTATACATGCAGAATCCTCTTTCTTTGTGGTTGTCTTCCTTGTTTTTGTACAAGTGAAGTTGCACCCACCAATACTCCACTCCTTCATCCATCACTGGAAAGCCCTTGTACACAGCTGCACCATGTGCTTCCATTGCCACCATGAGGTCCTTGAGAATTTTGGGAAACTCAGTTTCACACTCCAAGGTCATGGTCATGAGTGGTCCTTTCTTCACGGCTTCGTTGATGGAGTTCATCTACAAATAGAGATGAGAATGAGAAGATTAGAAAAGTTTACGAGAAGAATAGACAAGTGTAGAAGTAGTTAAAAAGAAATTTTCCTTAGTGGTTTTCGATTCCGAGGGGTCATAATCCTACAGGCAACACAGTGCTCTGATACCATCTGTTAAACCCCTCCTTTGTAAAGGAAAGGATCCCTGTGATTGCAATGCTAGTCCCTGGATCAATGCTAGCATCCACAGTTTAAGATGAAGTACACAGATACAAAGGTCGTTTATTACATTCATTCCAGAGATAAAACATAGTCTTTTACAACTCAGGGCCAAAGGCCTAATACAAGAGTTTATGGAATAAGTAAATAAACACAAGTCCTCATCTTCATGTGCCACAGGCAAGCATGTTGAGTGTAGACTCATGACTCCTATTCATCATCGGAGTAACCTGCAACATCACAAGTTACAGCCACAGAGGGTCAATACTTTGGAATAGTATTGGCAAGTGATACCTTAGTTTATTTTAAGTGGACTAAACTTCTATATGCATTTTGGCTAAGTGTAGCTTGGCTTGCTTTGCTTCAAAATAGATTTTTCCTATTAGTTGAAATCACTAAGTTTTTCTTTGTCAAAAACTTTTCCAAGAAACCACCAATAGACATTGGGGTCCTTCACCCTTGTTCACCCACAAGTTTTACTTGGAAGTTGGAGTGATGAGATTCTTGTAGCTTCCATGTCTTGATGCTCAAGTTGTCCATTGCCATGGACATGGCTAAGTACTTAGATTTTTCATCTGCAGAAGTTGTGCACTTTCCCCACCAGACTTGGTTTCCCAAGGCATGACCTTTCAGAAGCCTTTCCTTAGTCAAATGGACGCGTTCCATCCTATCATTCCCACTACCACCAACTGTCCAAGTGACTAAGTTCTAGCAACCTATATGATCATGGCAGAGCCCATATTGCTAAGTGGTTGCACTGTAAGCTTTCTCAACACTTGGCCTCCAAATCCCTTTGTGCCTGGGTGGCATACCACAAGTGTGATACACAAGCCAAGTACATGGCCTTTTGTAACCACTCAACATAACCCAATCTTTCCATTCCACCCAGGAGGTTTATTGACTTAGTGGTTTTATTAAGAAAACATAAGTCTCATGACTTAGAAATATAGTCATTATAGCATGAATAGATTATACCAACCCTTGTTTGCTAGTAGCTAGGCTAAGCATGGCATGGTAACTTAACTTAGGAAAATTCGTAGCAATTCTACCATTCTAACTACATAGGATTTCCCAATCTTTTATTTGGCAAGAGTAGCATGCAAGACTTTAGCAAAATATCTAATGCTAGTACAAAACATAGGATGGAAATATTCATGAAAAATATCACTTGCCTTGGTAATGTGGAGAGTAGCACTCCTCACAATCACAGTCACTAGCAAAATCTACACAAAATTTGTAGCACACCATTACACACAAATATATACAATAAAAAATACTATGAATGCATGCATGCAAGAATTTACTAAGTGGTGATTTTGAAAACTCTACCAAGCATGTGCATGTTTACAGAAACTTAACAAGTCACAAGTTTGCCAACTAAACTTATTTATCCCTAAAACAAATTACTAAACTAAATCCATACTCAAAATAGCCTTAAACACGTTTCTACAAATAAAGTCATTCTAATGGTTACTATTTGTTAAACACTTTCCATAAACAGAAAGGCCTTGATTCACTGAATCCAACGGTATAAAGTTTGCAAAATTCTAACGTGGCATTCAAAAGTTATAGCAGTTTGAAGTTTGGATCTAAATCTGATTCGAATTTCTGTTTTTGAATTCACCCTAGACACGTGTCGCAACCTCACTGGCGCATACCGATTCGGTTGGATCGCGCTCTGTGGACCGCAGGATCTAAGTGGGATCTGGCTGCTCAGATGCGCGCTTACCCCTTCATTTAAAATTCTATCCTAGCCCTACGATACAGATCCAACGGTCTAAATCATCAAGCCAAAATCTGGCGGCGCTTAACGGCTGCGCGCGGCGGCGACGGTCAGACGGTGGCGGCACCGGCGATACCGGTCGCTAGGAGGATAGGGAAGGTACTCACCGAGACCGCAAGGACGTGGGGATGCTCAACTTGTGGACAGCTCGGCAAGGGGCGCTCAGGGTTGCGGTGGATTCCTCGCCGGAGTTGGATCTGGCAACGGTGGCTCTGCTCGAGGTCGAAGGCGACGTTGTAGATCACTAGGAGGCAAACGGAGGATGTGGTCAGATGCAGAAGACCACGGTGAAGATGCGTGCGTGAAGGGGAAGGTTTGGGGCGGTCTGTACTTACCACTGGAGCTCGTCGGAGTTGATGCTGAAGACGGTGGCGCTCAGTCATTTGTGTTGCCAACGTTCTGGGTCACGCGCGGGCGAACCAGGGGTACTGGGTGATGTGTGAGGTCAAGCGGAGGCTGTTCGTGTGAAGCAGAGGCAGAGGGGTGGTCGGAGGTGGCCGGAATCGTGGATGCAGCTCGTCGGAGACGGCGGGGTTACAGGGAGCAATGCACGCAGCCTGGTGGAGCTCTGGGTTCGGGGTTTGAGGGAGAAGGGAGAGGGGGCAGAGGGGGTTTAAGTAGCCTGGTCGTGAGAGAGAATTACTCGTGCCTTAACGCGAATTGAAGCTACGCAATCAACAGGAAACGGCCGCGTCAATTTGGGGATGAACAGGTCGTGGGGGTGGAGACGACGACACTCGAGTGGGCCGCGGTTGTCAGCGATAGAAGGAAAAGGGAGTGGGTCCCTTCTGTCAGTAAGCTGGGGGGTGCGAGAGCGTGTGAAAGAAAACGATTCGCGGGGGTGGGAGCTGCTGGGCTAGCTGGGCCGTGTTGGGCTAGGTCGGCCAGATTGGCTGGCTGTTTATTTTTTTCACCTTTATTCCTTTTCTTTTTTTATTGTTTTTCTAAAAATGGTTTTCAAACCCAAATTCAAATCTGTTTGAATCCAAAGCTTTATAGGACTTTTGTAAAATAAATCTTGTTCTTAAATAAGTGTCAAACACATCTGAACACTTAAGAAAACTTGGGTCTTTTTGAAAATTAACAAAAATCATGCCTTTATGAGGTGTGATAATAGGCATAGAATTTGTTTTAATTCATAATTTGCTTTGAGACTTTGCTTAAGTTTTTGAGACCACTTAAGTTTGAAATCAAATCATCCTGAATGAATAAAAACATCTTTCTCAATAGCATGTAGCACAAAGGCTAGGGTTTTCATACATAAAATAATGAGCCACAATTGCTCCTGTTTCTGAAATGGTTTTGATTTTGAAACCCTAAATGATGATGGATGCATGGATGATATGAATGAGTTTTGGAATATGAATTTTGGGATGTTACATGACTCCCACACATTCAACGATGACTTTCTTGTGATTGTCGGAACCTTTTACGCTAGTATCTTAATCCCTTTGTTTCGCGATATATTACATGTCCGGGATTCGATCATCGGTATATCTATACCTAGTTTGATCTCCTTGCTGACATGCACTCTTTTCTCGTTCCCGTGATATAACATTCTAGTGATCAAATCACTTGCTTTCAAGCTAACCAATGTGATATCACCGAGAGGGACCAGAGTATATCTATCCGTCATTGGGATGAAAAAATTCCACTCTCGATCCATGGGCCTCAACATAACACTTTATTAGTTCTGAATCCATCTTTATAATCACCCTGTTATGGTGTGACGTTTGATGTTATCAAGAAACTCTTCCGGTGTTAGTGATTGACATGATCTCATGGTCTAAGGATTAGGATCACTTCGTAAGTTGTTATAGCAATATAAACTCAATGACTTTGATCGTAATGCTATACTTCGGATGAATGTTCATCACACCATTACACTAATGTTGTGATCCCATTATTAACAACATCCAATGTCTATGATCAGGAAATCTTGATCATCTTGTTAACCAACGAGCTAGTTTATGAGAGAGGCATAACTAGGAACTTTCTGTTTGTTTATTAAAAACACATGTATTAACATTTCCGTATTAATACAATTATAGCATGCAAAATAAAAATCTATCATATACTTGGAATACACATAATAAACACTTTATTATTGCCTCTCAAGGCATATTCCCTTCATTTCTGTCGGGGGAATTCCTTCCCAGAGAGGGGAGACCGTCGCCATCAACACCGTCATCAAGCTAGGCTTCATCGGGATCATCATCATCATCCACACCATCGTCTCCACCAGCACCATCATCACCACTCCGTCCCATTGTAATAATTGTGTTGGATATTGCTTTAGTTCGTAGGGGAAACTTTCCTGGTGTTGATTACTATTGTAGTTGATGCTTGTGAGTGCAACCATTGGATTATTGTTTATGTTCAGATTGTTATCCATTATCATATCATATTTGATCTTGATCCATATGATGTCTTGTGAGTAGTTCGTTTAGTTCTTGAGGACATGGGAGAAGTGTTGTTAGTAGTGAATCTGTGATGAGTTATTATTCAATGGTTAGTATTTAAGTTGTGGTGCTATTCTTCTAGTGGTGTCATGTGAACGTCGACTGTATAACACTTCACCATTTATGGGCCTTGGGTGGTGCATTGTGTATTTGGCTACTAATTGTGGGGTTGCCGGAGTGACAGAAACTTGAACCCCCGTTAGGACACCTTTGCACAAGGGAGCAAAGGATCTCAGAGTTTAAGGCTATGGTTAGATTTATATCTTAATTACTTTCCTGTAGTTACGGATGTTTGCAGGGGGTTTAATCATAAGTATGTATTAGTCCTAGGAAGGGCGGTATGTTAGCACATGTTGACCCACACAACACTTACAAACACCAAATAAGATTACTCGGCTATTTGAAGCGAAAGTACTTGACAGAATTCCCATGTGTCCTCAAGAACGTTTGGTCCTTATAAGTATTTTCACCAGCTTGTCCTTTGCTAAGAAAGGATTGGGCCACTTGCTCCGTTTGTTCGTTACTTCTGTTACTTGCTCTTTGTTTTGTTGCCTTGTCAGAAAACCACTAAAAATCCATTTGCTAAGTATTCACAGGGATTTCCTGCTCCATACCACTGTTCAGCACCTTCTGCTCCTCGTTGGGATCGACACTCCTATTTATCGAAATTACTACGATACACCCCCTATACTTAAGGGTCATCGGGTACTTAAGCCTATATAATTTTATTAAATAAACATTTATCCTTTTATATTATTTAAATATACTTTTATTCCATTTACTTATGGATTTTAGCCATGGCTTAAATTGACTTTGCAATATTATGTATTTCTTTTTCTTCCTATCTTATATAAATCATATGTTTTCATTTATAGTTCCAAAAATGGTGATTCCAATTTGTATAATTCTATTTAATAATTATTCATCTTTATATATCCTTTATAATTACTTTGTTCACAATTAAATATTGATTTTAGCTATGAGCTTTATTAGCCTTGGAATACTTTCTTTTATCTTATATAGATCATAAGTTTTTATCCATGGCTCCATAAAGAGTAAAAATAATTCCCATGGTTTTGTAATATTGGTGTTTACCTTTATTGATTATATAGAAATGATATTGCTAAATTTTTATATGGAACATAGCCATAGTCTTGGAGTGAACTTGATGGTCATTTCTCTTATTATAGTTTAGGTTTTAGGTTTATCGTATCCAAGTGCTCAATATCAAGATACATTCCATGCATGAATGCATTTGATATGTTTGAAAATTTGTTTGTTACTTTCTCATTCAATTTTTTTCAAGTAAGGTTTTGATGTTTCCATTTAGAAACAAAAAGTTTTTCCCCCTAAATTTCATCATTTATTTCTTTTGTTTGTTTATTTTTTTCACATTTCAAAATTTGCAAAATTTTGGGATGTGACAGACTACCACCCTTAAAAGGAATCTCGTCCCGAGATTCGGGAAGGATAGAAACAACAAGTTCGTTTGAAGACAACTAGGGTACTACCACCCTTAAAAATATTTAACTAGATTGCATCTTGGCTAATGTCTTTCTTGCTGGGGTTGGGGCGATTATTCTTGTTCTTAGGTTTCTCCAAAGCTAGGAGGTCTCTTAGTTAATGTTCTTCATATTTCACCACAAATTTAGGAAACCTTTCTCGGTTCTTAGAACGGTTCCTAGGATAGCGTCCACGTTTCCTCTTTTGTTCACCAAAGTTGGTTACATTGTATGGTGGTGCATACTGATATTTTACTTTGTCTTCATCATTCTTGGTGGAAGTTGTACCTTCATGGGTGTTTCCAAAGACTTGATATATTACATCCTTAGCTTGATGTTTCATCTGTTGAACTATAGGATAGATGTGGCATTGGACAGGGACATGATCAGTTCCTTCACATAGGAAACAGGTAACTTGAGACATGGGGCATTGTCTAGATGGATGGTTCTCATCACAATTAGGGCACTAGTCAATATGATCTTCATAAGTATGTCCTATGCCTCCACAGATTTTACAGGCTCGTGTTCTTTCCATAATATCATCCTTGAAATCATTGTTGTCATAATTTCTTTGGGAAGGGTTGTTTCCCATATTGATCATCTGATTGGTCATCCTTTGCAACAATTGGGATTGGGATCCCAAGAACTTTAGCATGGCCGGGTATAACATAGTGTTGTTGCGGTTGTTGGCTAAAAACTGGGTTGTCACTTGATTCAACTTATTTTGGGTTGCTAGCAGTTGTACTATCATGTGCATCTCGAGGTTGTTGTTGTCACCATCTTTTATGTTGGAGTTGTGGTCTCTTGGAGAAGTCACCTGCTTCGGTTGGGTTGGAATTAGAATAGAAAAAATATTTCTAGGGAAAGAATTCTACTCATACACAACAAATCACACAAAGCAGTATACAAGCAATAACAGTCATGCATTCCACTCAAACAACAAGGTTCAAGCATATCTTAGGCAAACAAAATATTATTGCCATACCACATAGTTTGGTATGATCAATAAATGATCAGAAAATCAATTTAAACGAAACACTAGTACGGTGGTCCAACTATAGGGTTCCACTTCCACAAGAAACAAAAACAAATATAACCTAGTAAAACTATAATAGATAAGTTCTCATCCTATGGTCTTTCCTAATTTCTCTCGTATTTTACTTCTGAGACTTCTTCACTTGAATTCTTTTGATGATGGAGGTAGGCAGATCCAGCATGTTGACATAGTCGAGAAGTTTAATTCCAAGCAGGTGGTCTTGAAGTCCTTAGTGATGTCGAAGCTGAAGTCCTTTTGATGTTGATGTCCTTTAGTGAAACTGAAGTTGAAGTCCTTTGAGATGTTTAAGCTGAAGTCCTTCATGATGTTGAAGTTGAAGTCCTTAGACATCAAGTTGAAAAGGGAGAGATGTAGAAACAAAACAGAATACTGAGGAAAGAGTTGAAGTTCAAGTCCTTTGAGATGTTTAAGTTGAATACTGAGGAAAGAGTTTACAAGATTGTTTGTAAATAACTTGCACAAATGCAACTCTTATTTTTCTAAGGGATTGTCCAAATCCTAGGGTTACAAATCTACAGGAAACACAGTGCTCTGATACCATCTATAGAGGACCGAACCCAATAAGGTACAAGTCCCTATTTTTATAGTGCTAGTCCCTAGATCGAATAGCTAGCACCCACAGTGAAGATGTAATATCAAGAAACAAAGGTCATATCACATCACATATCAAGGAATAAAATGATTCATTACAAATTACATAGCTCATATCTTTCTTATTACAGAGCAGCAGACATATCTATAAAGCATGGAGTCCTTCATCTTCATGTGTCACAAGCAAACATTTTGGTTGCAGACTCGTAATCCCTACTCATCAAACATCACTATCATCAAGTAATCCTACAACATGATAAGTTACAGCCACAAGGATCAATACATTTGAATTGTATTGGCAAGTGATACCATATTGATATAGAGAACCTAACATCTATATGAATATATGCCTAAGTGGAGTTTTGGGTGGCCTTTGCATAAAGTAAGTTTTCCCTATCCTTTGTTAAATAGTTTTTCTCTTTTCCATCAACACTTCATCAAACTTGGCACTCTAGATACCCTCCGGGTGCTTCCCTTGTTCACCCAACAAGTTTTAACTTAGAGAAATTAGAATGATGAGATTCTTGATTCTGCTTCATTGTCTTGATGCTCAAAAATTGTCCATAACCGAGGACATGGCTAAGTACTTAGTTTTACCCTCTCGAGAGGTGGTGCACTTTCCCCATAAGACTCGACATGCATCGAGACGAGACTTTTCAGAAGCAATCCCTCAGACCACCATGGACGCATTCCGTCATATCATCACTACCACACTCTGTCCGTCTGGCTGAGTTCTCGCAACTTAGTTGGTCAAGGCAGAGCCCATATGCCATGTGGCTGCACTAGAACCTTTCACGACAAGAACATCTCCAATCTCTTTGTTCCTGGGTGTCCATCCACAAGTGTGATACACCAGGGTAAACCATAGAAATGGGCCCTAGGTAACCACTCAACATAATCCATACAAGTCCCATTTCCACCCAGGTGTTTCATTAACATCACTTGTTTTTATTAGTCCAAAAATACTCATATTTCCATAAGACATCATATCATGATTTCCACCCACGAATCTATATAGCAAGACTGAGCATTCTAATCTTACGATGTCTCCTATGTTTAGGAAATACTACCAAGGTAGATACTATAGGATTAGCATAGCATAGTAATATACATAATAGTCCTATCATGCACACTACAAAAACATTACTAATGTAATATTGAAAAGATAGGACTTTTGATGACCAAAGTATCACTTGACTTTATAGTATAATATTTAGGTACTCTCCTTGATCTTGCAATAGCACACTCCTCAAAGTCTACAACAATACAATCAAGCAAATAGCACAAACTCAAACTACAACACAAAATAACAAAACAATATAATGGAAAGCCTACAAGCATGCCAAAAGATCATTTTATTTTTTTGAAATTGTTACATTAAGGTTCTGAACACTACAAACATCTACTGGTCCTTTTTATAGAAGTGCAATTCCAATTGGAACCAAGTTAGTGCAATTAAGTTATTTAAATTATTTTTCTTTTACTAGAAAAGCTTTATTCAATAGGATATTTTATAGTTCCAACAAATTATATGTTTAATTTCAAAAGTTAGTATTTATGGTCAGAGG
Organism: Avena sativa; assembly: GCA_916181665.1. Lineage (NCBI taxonomy): Eukaryota > Viridiplantae > Streptophyta > Magnoliopsida > Poales > Poaceae > Avena > Avena sativa. Next base: position 252,072,136 of record OV702280.1, on the reverse strand, counting down.
GTTCAATATACAACTATTTGCAAAAGGATTCACTCAAAAATAATTTTTACAACAAATTTGATACTCAAAATACTCCACAAAAGGTTCTGCCTAAAAATCAGTTTTTACCGAAGCTATTGAACAAAAGGAGGTCACAGTAGTGTAGTTCACATTTTTTTGAATCCATAGACACCAAATTTGCCTTTTTTTCTGATTTCTAAATCAGGAGTTATGAATTTTACAAGTTTAAACATCTAATAAATCAAATCTGGATTTTATCTAAAAATCTCAGCATGTGGCGCAATCTCACTGGCCGATACTATTTCGTGCGGATCAGGCGTGTGCGCCATTAGATCTAAGTTATATCGTGCGGTCTAGATCGGCCAGTACCCCTTCACTCTAACTTATAATCCTAGCCCTCAGATCTGGATCTAGCGGACCAGAGCGCTCTGGCCAGAAGCGGGCAGCGCTGATGGCGATGCGCGGCGGCGGCGCGTATGGTGACAGTGCACCGGCGGTTCTAGGGTGTCAGGGTAGGGTACAGGGGCGTTACCGAGGTCATGGTGGCGAGGCGGTTGAAGTGGAGCTCGTGGTAGGGGGAGGGCGCACGGGTTCGGCCGGGATTTCTCGTCGGACTTGATCCTGGCATCTATGTTTCGTGGGCGTAGACAAAGGCGAGCTTCTGGGCCACGAGCAAGCAAACGGAAATCGTCAGTATGTGCACCCGAAGATGACGAGCAAGATAGTGTGAACCAGAGGTCAAGGAGGGTCGAAGCTCACCGAATTTCGTCGCCGGAGTGCGACGGGACGATGGCTCGAGCAGAAATACACGGAGCCTGACGGCTCTCTAGGGTTTCGGTGTGGGGGAAAATGGAGAGGGTCGAGTGGTGGATAAGTAGCAGGGGTCTAGGGGGGCAATCAAGCCGTGAATCAAGCGAATTAACGTGGAATCAATCGCTGTAGAAACGCCCGAGGAATGGGTCTGCGCACGGTGATTTGGGGACGACGATGGTGACGTGGAGGTGGGGTCGCCTTGTCAGTGAGCAGGTGCGGGCTCAGCACGGTAAGAAATGAACAGAGGGGTAAAGGGGAGCCTGGTGGGCTGGATGGGCCGGGGCGCTGGGTGGGGTGGTTTAGCTGGTATGGTTTTTTCTACATATTCCTTTTTCTTTCTTTATTTTTTTATTCAAATCATTTCAACCTCCAAATTGATTTTGAAACCTTCCCCAAACCTTTTTAGAAGATTTTATACAAAATATAAGTTGGTTATTTAGTCTAATTAGAGGATTTCAAATTTTTTTATAAATTATTATTCATTTAAAAATTGAGTGTGGCACATTGGCATTATTTAATAAAATTTAAATATGGTACTTAAGCCCATATAATTTTATTAAATAAACATTTATCCTTTTATATTATTTAAATATACTTTTATTCCATTTACTTATGGATTTGAGCCATGGCCTAAATTGACTTTGCAATATTTTGTATTTCTTTTTCTTCCTATCTTATATAAATCATATGTTTTGATTTATAGTTCCAAAAATGGTGATTCCAATTTGTATGATTCTATTTAATAATTATTTATCTTTATATATCCTTTATAATTACTTTGTTCACAATTAAGTATTTATATTAGCTATGAGCTTTATTAGCCTTGGAATACTTTATTTTATCTTATATAATTCATAAGGCCTCCATAAAGTAAAAACAATTCCCATGGTTTTGTAATATTGGTGTTTATCTTTATTGATTATATAGAAATGATGTTGCTAATTTTATATGGAACATAGACATAGTCTTGGAGTGAACTTGATGATCATTTCTCTTATTAGGGTTTAGGTTTTAGGTTTCTCCTGTCCAAGTGCTCAATATCAAGATACATTCCATGCATGAATGCATTTGATCTATTTGAAAATTTGTTTGTTACTTTCTCATTCAAATTTTTGTTCAAGTAAGGTTTTGATGTTTCCATTTAGAAACAAAAAGTTTCTTTTCCCCCTAAATTTCATCATTTATTTATTTTATTTGTTTATTGTTTTCACATTTCACAATTTCCAAAATTTTGGGATGTGACGGGTATAATCCTCAACATAGCGACCCACGTCCAAAACAATACAGTAGTAAACGCTCATCAAGCAATAGATAATAAACATGGCATACAAGGCATTAAAACCCCAAACTAGTTTGTGGCCCCTAGTATAGTACTTTGAAATCAGGTACTAAGCCGATAGGGGTGCCCATACAACCCACATGTGGTTAGCGCGCTCAGTCTCGGAACAGGTGTCATGAATTCGTGTCCTAGGTGGACACAGGGGTGAGATAATAACCAGATCTCATCTATTACCCCTTTGTGCCTCTGCATTATTTATATCTACCACCAACATTTAATTAACAAGTTGTTAGAATCATGATCATCTCCACCATTAAGAATATGCCAACCCCAACATAAGTGGAACATCGACGACATGAAGCAACACCTAAGCAAGCAACTACGACTCGCAAGGCCGACTATCTACCAAACAATAGGTAATAGGATGTTTCCAGGACAATATAGAGGCTGTAAGAAATATAAATGGTGTGCAGAAACTAAAGCATCACAATAAAGATAGTAATAGATCAACAGGAGGAAGTAAAGACTATAAATGCAAAATAGGTAGAAAGAGAGGGAATGATCGCCTGGAAACACTGCTGAAGATCATCCAGAGATTGGGTTGGCACTCGCATCAACTCATCAGCCTAATCCGTGAAGAAGCAAAACACTAAAAGAAACACCGGATGCACTATTTAATACTACAGCAAAAGATCAGGCATGATGCATGTATGATGCATGACATGGCAAAGGTGCGATGCAATTAGGCAGTATTAAGCCGAACCGGGGTCCCGACAATTATATATTAGGTTCATGTTGTTTAGATACCCCGCAATTTAAATGTTGACTTAACAATGCAAAATATGACATTGGTTCGCTACACAAATTTAAATTGAGGCAATATAAGACTAGATTTGCCTGCAGATGGGATCCATATATAATTATGACGTGAATCGACAAAATACCCCGAAACATCCACAATATGTGTGCAAACATGATACTTTAAATGCAAAAAAATATTATATGTATCATGAAAATATTGGTCTTGGAAAATGGGTCACACATCATCGACGATCTTGGGGTTCGTAGAGGATCCGGGTTCGGTCTCGCCAGGATCGGTCTTCAAATCCGGGAACGGGGGCCTTTGGTTTCCATGTCGAAGATCTTGATGTCCTTGATGGAGATCTCGAGGTCTATCGAACGTCTTGGCTTTCCATGTCGACGACCTTCGGGTTTGGCTTCGTTGCCGGTGGTCTTCGAGTAGTGTAAGTTTCAGTTGCAAACATTGGAGTCGAAAGGATCATGGTCGAGAGCAGCAATACCACATCATTACAACATGGGACCGATCTAGGAGAGCCATTCCAACAATAGTACATCAGACCACCAAAACACGGGCTTAGATCAATAGGGAAAAAGGAGAAAACAAAAAAAATGTACACTATGAGAAGGCCCATGTCCTGAGTAGACATTGGCTCAAACGCCTTGTGGTCGGGATGCAACAGGAGGTCGACGAGCAACACCAGATGAGAGGAACACGCGGCATCAGAGGTGTTGCAAGCCCCTGGCAGTGAGAGGAACTCTGGGAGGCGTTGCAGGACGCCATAAAGGAGAAGTCGAGCGGGGTCAGGCTCCAAGGAGGTGGCACAGCGGCGGCACGACGCTCTTTTGTGGAAGGAGGGGTGGCCTTGGCGGTTGTCGGAGCTCCGGGAGGGCTCAGAGAGGAGGTGAGGCGATGGGTGTCGGGTATGGCAGACCTGCGGAGGAGGGAGGCGCGGGTAGGAGACGATGGGGAGGCGGGCGACGGCTGAGGAACAAGGCAAGGGCGTGGTCGACGAAGAGGCGGGACACTCCAGGGGGATGGAAGGTCACTACAAGGAATATGGCTATATATGACCCTCCATTTTCGTCACAGAATCGTCATAGTAGTCCGTTTATGACGATTCTATGACGATTTTAAGATCGTCGAAAGCTGGGCGTCGCAAATGAACTATAACGACGTTTTTGATGAAATCGTCATAATCGTCTATGACGATATTGGATCGTCATAACGTCTATGACGATCCAATATCGTCACGGGCCATCTAGCCAAGCCAGCTCAGATCCTACGTGGCCGATCCTACGTGGCAAAATTGTGACGAAATAAAATCGTCGTAGTGTGAATTCAGCCTGGTCCATTCTGGTTGCTTACATGGGACAAGCCCATTAATTTGGCCTTTATTCTTCTGGGCCATGGACTTTTAGGATCGATTATTGGTGAGCTTTTTCCTTTCCACGTTTATGAATTTTCTATTTTTAACCTTTTTTCTCCAGAATTTTATGGGCCATGGCCTTATTATAAAACTATTATTTGGTCCAATGTAAAATACAGATGTGGCCTTTTAATAGTGCAAAACTATTTAGGCCTTGGCCTCTTTAGGTTCAGTTTCCCAATTATATAGATCAAACACATATATTAAATAATATAATTTTCCCGATAAATATACAATGAAATAGGTTCACAGGTTGATAGAATATAAATAACTGAATAGATCTGACTCCATTTGAATCACAAGACACCACGACATAGATCCAGGTTCACAGCTTCACACACAACGACATTATTACATAAAAGTATCTCCCAGTAATAAGTCTTTACATCGAGTAGAAGTATCTCCAGCAAGCTGACACCATGTAACTTCCTCCAAGGACATTCTTCCTTGCAATGCTAGTGTTTCATTTGTCTCAAACATCCTACTGATAAACAGACAAATATTAGGCAATACTTTTGTAATTGACATTGATAATGCACAAAAGAGGGACCAAAGATATCAAATTCGAGAATCCAGTCCATCGTTCAGTCTATCAACTCAAAACAGAAGCCCTTAAAGACCAAATGCACATAATTAATGGATTTTGGCATAAGACAGCATAGCTATAGAGATCCAAGTATGTTCAACGAAAAGTAAACATACCAGCCAAGGAACAGTGTGCATATCAAACTAATGCAATGAACCTCCAGCAGCAGCATGAAACAAATTTATCAATGGTTCTCCCACAGAAATTGCATTGACTTTAACCTAAGCTCAACAGCCTGTAGCATAATTTCTGAAGCAATTAGGCTGGATTTTCTATATATTTTACATGTTACAAACACACATGATGCTCGAGAGATAGAGCACATAGAGGAGATGGAGTGCATAGAGGAGATGGAAATCGGAACTCACTAGAGGGTTATCACAGCCGAGGCTAAACCGTCACGGGATACTTGCGGTACGTCACCACCACACCAGAATCCAAGGAAGTGAGCAGCAGGACAGCCGCCCAGGGTACAGAAGCCATCAGCGGCGGGACTCGTCCGGTCACTGCACAGAAGTTACACAAGGTCATGTCAATGTATAAGAATTTATAATAGGAGCAAAACAGTGTATCCTACATCAGCTAGCTCTACATACAACCATAAAGAAACAAAATACATTGTCCAGTTTGTTTCCACAACCAATACACACCTTATAAGAAAAAGACTATAAAGTAGCACAATGATGTTATCTCTTAGATGTTTACATCAACACTTGGGGCACGTGTTAACAAGAGTATAATCTATGGATAACAAGTAAACAGCAGAACACATAGAAACACATGCCTGGTTAGCTCCAGTATTCTTTATATATCATGATCTTTATACACCAAAGTTAGCCCCTTCCTAGTTAGTGCATGCGGTTAACTACACATTTAAGAATAAATTTCATTGATTATTTATCTTTCAGGCGGGTGAATATAGGAAATGCACTAGATGTAACTAAGCCCAACATCAATACATGCAATTGCAAATAACATCAGATATTTGAATCAGAACTAAGGCTATGCACATCTTGTGATGCAGAGAGCGAGAGTTTAATCTTCCATTATCTAATGTAAAAGGAGAGCAATTTCTAGAAAGAAATAAAAGAATACAAACCACATGATTCAGAACTTAGAAGCAATGGCATATAACTACCACATGATTCAGATGATTCAGCAATAGAATGAGACTACCAGATTACAAATGTATGAAACATCACCATGACAATATGTTAATCACTCAACAGGACCTCTAGTAACAAGCTATTGGACTATAAGCTATGCGATAACATAATAAGAATGCATTTTTTGGAGACAACAGGTTTTCATGATCAAAATCTCCCTACTAAAATCAAACCAACATATAATTGTATAACTCAAGTATACAGATCACAATGGTGGAAGGAACAAAGTGAAAACTGGAACGTCCCAGAAATTATTCAACGTCCCAGACAATGTTGAAATATTTCAATGCTCCTAGTATTTTGTCCTGATAATGAAAAAATAGACATTATTCAACGCAGTAAGTAATATCTATGTTAAAAAAGAACCACCACAAAAAAGGAATTCACTTCGACCTCTTATAAAGGTATGGGAAATCAAATAGTTTGCCATTCTGGTAGGAAGTCCTATAAATCTGAATCATTTGGCCACTAATAGAGAGATATTTAAAGTGTGAGCAAGGATTCTTGTGACTCACAAATCTACACAATGACCATGATCATGCTCCCTGGAAACTCAACATGAACAAGCTAAGAATCCTAAAATGACAAACAAAAAGGATGAATGCATAATAAAATGGGAACGGGTACTATAGCCCCTGCTCATGAACAGGAAAATATAATCTAAATCAGAATAAACATGAGAATGAATCTGAGATCATACGAAAAAAGAAGTAAGGCATTTTCTGAAATGTTATTCTTTGATGCATATGTAACATAATTGTTTAGTCAAACTAGTAACTCGACACCGATTGTCAAAATCCTAATTACATTGATTAAATGGAAAAGGCACACAAAACAATTCAAAGATGATTGCAACATACAAGTTGGATATTAACTTAATGGTATACGGTCCATGGGCTGCAGAGGCAATGACTTCTTGTAGTGTTATGGTCCATGCATCCACCTAGCTCGTCGTTGCAATCTGCACCAGCATGCAAAGCAAGGGAAAACTCAATCTATTGGTTTTGACATGTCGAGAGGAAAACGTTTAAACTCGGGACTTCAGATCAAAATCGCATGTCTCCTCATTTCTTTTTCTTGTGTACGTGTAATACTTTAAAAAAACTTCCTAGTATGACCTTCGTTTCAAAATACAAAATAAAACCGCACAAATGCAGTAAGTACTAGATTACGAAGCTACTGCCATCTAATTTAGCTATAAAGTTGGTTGTAGATCTAATTTACATTTGACTACTAGCAACCAGTATCAGTTCATCCCATGCCTAAAAGTCCTAGTAATTTACAATTTACAATGTACTGGACCTCCTAAGCCGGCCAGCAGGAACATCTAGCTAGAACCACAAAGGGTAACACCACATAGAATTAACTACAACAAAGAGGGGAAGGGAGGGAGCATACAACCTTCTTGGAGATGATGGAGAGATCCCATGGCTGCACTCCCTGCTACAGGAACTCCCGAACTGCATATCCCTTCACGATTTTAACAAAAAAATGAGATTTTTCAATATATTGGAGAGCCGGTATTTAGATTGAGTGCCTAGATAGGTTATTCAATATAGTTGTATTTGAAATAAGATAATGGCAGTGTAATTACATTCCTACTACAGGCTCACTACTACCATTGTCAAGCTCACTACTGCTATTGTCAACGAAATTAGTTTATTACAAGCATGTTTAACAAACACAAACCGTAACTAGATCCCCCATGGCCTAGCATAACCGTAACCAGAATGTCTTATACAAACAATAACAAAATTAATTGATAACATAGTTTATAATTTCATAGTATATACATTCTAGTCTAGATGATTTCAACCCAACAAAGAGTGCAAATAATTCTAGCCCTACAAAACTAGGAGGGCGTCAGGCTATGTTTGTCCTAAATAAATCACAGCACATATTAGCTTCGTGTATTTTGAAAGGTTTTCTCTGCACGAGAAATGAATTGCTCACATCCAGTAAGAATTCATGCCAAACATACATACATACGTACAGATCAAAATCATGAAGGAGTAATAGTTTAGAAAAAGGTTCAGTTAGCTAACTTGACCCCAATTTTATTTGTTGTTCGCTTAAGTTGCTACAACCAAGAGCATATAGTATAGATTCTAAGGATAACCTACAGCTACAGAATCAAGTAAAACAATAATAGGAAATGAGCACATGTACATGGTTTGCATAGGTTTTTGGTGGACAAGTGAAATTCAGTAAAAAATCTAAAGAGAGCCTGATTCAGATTGTTTCGACACCATGCGGTGAGCTGAGGGAGGGGGCAACTACTATGCAAGGTGCAGCGTTCAGGGACCAAGGTACAATGGTGCAATGTCAGCTAAATAGAGGAATGTGGCGCATGGGAATCAAAGAGAGCATATCAATTTCCATGTCCGTTCCTAATAAAACATAGAGGAAAACAATCCACTATACCCCCAACAAAAATTGAGATTTTACTTCTGACAAAATGTCAGCGCTGCATTCATTAGCCAAGATGAAATATCTGCATTCATTTACCATGAAACAAATTGGATTACGCCATTTAAATGATAGTCTATAGACAAATTCACCAGCCTATGAATGCAGTCTAGCATCAGGAGAATCGGTCTAAGAATAGAAATCTTCAATCCTCACACCTAACTGTGGAGATACAATAATTTAGCTTAAGTAACACTAACTAAACTTCATCCCAATTTTTTGTGCAGTCGATAAAAAGTACAGATGCGAAATACCTGAGAGAGATGAGTTGAACTGAAGAACTCCCAATCCCAGGGTGGCCTGCATTGCCTGCTCGAAGGATAGCGAGATCCAGCAGCAGTGATGTGGGGAGCCGCCATAGATCGGGTGTGTCCACTTGGGTGATAGGGAAAAACGGAACCGCCATGAATGCTAGGTTGGGCACAGGTGGATCTCGCTGTCAGATCCGTGATGTACAGGGCAAGATGGGATAAGGTGGAGAGGAGGACCTGAGGAAGATCCACGATGGCAAGATGGGAGAAGGTGGTGAGGAGGACCTGAGGAGCAAGGCGTGTAGGGCTCAGCGACCCACCATTCATGGCCGATTCTCCGCATGTACAGGGGAACAAGTGGGCACCAAGGATGAATAGGGAGAAGTGGAGGACCTTGATGAATAGGGAGAAGTGGAGGTCGCCGACCTTGAGGATAGGGGCGGCCTCTCGTCGCCCTCCATGTCCACAGCCGCCCAGCCCGGCCGATGGTAGTTTATTAGGAAGGCGGAGGAGATCAGGGCGCCGCTGTAAATGGACGGGGAAAGCACAGCCGCCAAGGGAGGAGAAGGGGCGAACAGAGGTGGGCGTGGTGTGGCGGCGGGAGAGAGGGGTTAGGTTAAAGGATGGAGGGGTCGTGGCGGCGGGGAATTATTTGGATGCACGCGCGATGGATAAAAATATTTTCGGTGTGTGCGCACGATGGATGCAAATATTCGCCGCGCTGGATGCCAGGTCATCGATCCGCAACAAATTTCCACACTTCATCATCCCATCCGTTCATTATGTTTAAATCCTACGGCTCGTATTGTGCTTCTCTTATATCTTGATCTATCTATAAATTATGACGATTTTGTTCATAGAAATTATGACATTTTTTCATGAAATCGTCATAGTTTAATAAGGATTTGGCCCTCCCAAAGAGCTTAAGACCATGTGGTGTAGAATCGTCATATATCTATGATGCTTTTATTCATGGTCACTACCAAAACGTCATAGTTTGACACATCTCTTGTAGTGGGTGGCGGTGGGGGGGTTGGGGCCTCGACGTGCACCTTGTGAGGAGCGAGGTGCGGGCGGGGATCACGAGGGAGGAAGAGCCGGGTGGGGCCAGGGTTTGCGACGAGAGAGTGACGCGGGGTTGGGGGACGGTACGCGTCGAGGTGGGGTGGGTCTACATGCGGGGCCGGGGTGTTATGAGAGAGGGGCACGGGTTGCATTGTCGCTAGCAGGTGCGAGCAGGCAACATGAGGAATGGTGGGGCCGGGCATGAGAGAAAGAGGAATGTGGGGGTGGTTGGGTGTGTATGGCGGCAGGGGAAGGACGAGTGGCGGCTAGGGTAGGTTTTGAGTAAGGTTAGGGTTTAGAATTAGGGTTTATAGGAAAAAGGGTTTGGGGTAGTAGGTGGCTTGGCCGGATGGGCCTTTGGGCCTGGCTCGCTGAGCTGCCTTCCCCGATTTTAAATAAAATAGTTTTGTTTTTTTCTTTAATAACACATTTTATTAAATATGTTTTAGACAGATAAAAGAGCCGAGAGGACTGGTTATTCACATTTGAATAAAGAGAGGGATATTTGTAGAAAACAAAATAGGGCTTTTAGCAAAATAGTTTTTGGCAAACATATGCATGATGAAATGACGATGCTCAAATGCAAGGTGGCATGATGACATGACCATGCGATCATGATGATGCACAGAGTAAAACACAAGTGGTTTTCTAGTAGTCATTTTCCCAGGGTGCTACTATTTGACACCACTAAAAAGGATCTCGCCCTCGAGATCTGCCTCATGGTACGGGGAAGAAGACCGATGCTCTGAATCTTCTCGCTTCGTGTAGATCCTCGCAACAACACTAACAAAGATTCTTTCACCGTCTCGAAATTGATGACACCACCAACAAGGTTCATTGATCAAGTTCATCGAGTGATCACTCCAAAGAAGCACAGAGGAAGGTAGATGTCTCAAAAGGTAATGCCACCTCTAACTTCGACAGAAGGAGAGAAAAGATGCATTCTAATCCACTACAATGTACAAGAGCGGATAGAAAAAGTAGTCGGTATGGTGGCCAATCCATCATGCACCCAAACTATTACTCCGCTCATTCAGTTGAAAAATGTGCACCCATTCTCAGAATTTAGACTAGAGATCTTCACAAGCGATGTTCAGAAACAAAAAGAGTGATGCAGGCTCTTTATCAGATCTACCGTAGAAGAGTTCATCGCAAAGGTAAACATCGTAAGATACAAAGAAATTGTTTAGTGGATTTTCGATCCACTAAAAGGTACAATAGATGAAATATTCATCAGATAGCATGAAGACCGGATGTAGCAACACCGTTACCAAAAGAAGGAAGCAAAACCCTAAAGGTACGACTGGAAACCAACAACGAGAATTCCTAGACTCGAAGAAAAGATAAGAGAGCAGATTCAAAACACACAGAGGTAAGAAGAGAATGGAACAAGGGTAAGGAGTAAAAGCAGACCTAATCAGATATATCCAACTGATTTTCAAAATAGTTTTGACATTCTACGACATCCGTTATCTAGGTTATCCTATGGGCTGGACTAGTGTGGTATCTCAACTGCTGGGCTCTGGTACCAATTTTTAACACCCTCGGATAGGCCCTATGCAAGTTTTAGCGATTCCCGCCAAACCCGCATAGATACGATTCAAAGGTGCCCACCAGGCACTTGCATGCGGGTGGAAAAATAAGTAATATCATTACACAATAGTTCATGATGGAACCCACAGAACATATATACCACAATGACTCAAAGAGTCAGGAATACAAATATACGATACAAAGATCCAAATCACCTTGAAAACGACACATCGTTCGAGTATGGACAATATGAATATTGGGCTAAGAGCCCTGAAGAATAACCAATGGCGTCCATAACCCTGCTCAGGCCAAGCCGGAAGGGTAACCCTGCTAACAACGTCGATCTCAAACCTGCTACAACAAAAGGGGTGCCAACAAAGGGAAAAGGGAAAAGAGAGAGATCAGTACTGAGGCCAGTACACAGCAAGACTTAGAATTCGGCGGCTCTCTCCTACATAGGTATGGTGGAATGAAGCGGCAGCGAAGCATGCGCTAAACAATCTATAGAGACTCAATACAATTGTCGGCTATTAGAGATGGATAAGAAAGACCTATTCGGAACCAACCTGATACTACCACCAAACATACCCATCATGATATTCCCCCTCGAACCAAACGAGGAAGTCCTGTAGAGGAAACTCGCACGGTTGGCAATTTTGTTCATTCTTTCCATGGTGGTTATCCAACTTACTAGTGATATCAGATACAAGTCAAATTATAAAAGTAAACTTTAGTTATAGTTGTCTATGATCGAGAAACTTCTCTCCAAGTTGTCCATAACCGCGGACACGGCTTTTCAAAAATATTTAACCCTGCAAGTGTGCACCAAAGTTTCCACACGCACTTCAACCCTTTTTGCAAGATCAATTAACATACACCCATTGATATGTCAGAGGGGCCTTGAACACGACGCTTTTCCATACTCAAAGAAAGCACATGGGGGCCACCCCACTAAGCTACCCATAACAAGGTCGGCCGGCTCCAAAGACGGACCTAGAGGTTGCCAGATCGGCTAAGAGATCAGAGGTCATAGGTATAATCCTCAACATAATGACCCAGATCCTAAACAATACAGTAGTAAACACTCATCGAGCAACATATAATAAACATGGCATAATATGGCATTAAAACCCCAAACTAGTTTGTGGCCCCTGGTATAGTACTTTGAAATCAGGTACTAAGCTGATAGGGGTGCCCATACGCCCCACATGTGGTTAGCGCGCCCAGTCTCGAAACAGGTGTCAATAACACGGGTCCTAGGTGGACACATGGGGGCGGGGTAATAACCAGATCTCAACTATTACCCATATGTGCCTCTGCATTGTTCATATCTACCACCAACATTTAATTAACAAGTTGTTAGAACCATGAACATCTCCACCATTAAGAATATGCCAACCCCCAACATCAGTGGAACATTGATGACATGAAGCAACACCTAAGCAAGCAACTATGACTCGCAAGGCCGAATATCTACCAAACAATAGGTAATAGGAGGTGTCTGTGGCGCCCCGCAAAAACCACTACTAGAAAATCGCTTCGTATTTTTGTTTTGTGCATCATCATGACATCATCATGCATTTGTTTGTCTGAAAATATTTTCAATAAGCCTATTTTTGTTTTCTAAAATTACCCTTCTTTCATTTCGAAACAAAGTCTCATAATTATCTGCTAAACTATTTAACTAAAAAAAATATTTGCTAAAAAGATTTCAAACAAAACCAAACAAATAAATATCTTACAAAATAATAAACCTAAAACCTAAACCCTTTTCTACCTAAACCTAGTCTACCCAGCACCCTCCACCTCACCCCCACCAACCACAGCTTGCCACCTCACCGTCCCTCCACCTCAGCACTCCACCCATCCACCTCACCAATCCCAGCAGTTGTTGCCTCTCTCCCTGGGCCCCACCCCAACCCCACACAACCACCCACACACACCGCACCCAACCCTCTCTCTCTCCCCCGGCCCCACCCCGCAGCACACGCCACACCACACACGCACGCACCCTGCAGCGGTGACCGGCCCCGCCTGGGCCCACCACTCCACACCGCCCCGACCCCCGCTCCCTCTCACGACCACCACCCACCCCTCGTCGCCTCTGTCCCGCTCGCGTTTCTGCCCAGGACCGCAATCGCCGCCGCCCGTCGCCCTCCAGCACCGGCCCCGGCCGCGCGACCCCGCCGCCGCCAGAGGTCCTCCCCGCCCCGCCGCTCGAGTCCCTCCGCCTCGGCCTGCTCCCCGTCGGCCGCGCCCTCGCCTCCCTGCGAGCCCCCTCGCCTCCGCCGGCGAGACCGCCTCCGGCCGCGTCTCCTGCCTCCTCGCCGCCCGCCTCTGCTCCCCCTTCGCGGACCGCCGCCCTCCTCTGTTTCGTCCCCGACCCCGAGCACCTCCCGCCGCCGCCTCCTCCGCAGCACGGCGCCCCCCTCCAGCGCCGGCCACCAGCTCGCCGGAGCGACCCCGCGCGTCCCCGCGTCCGGCCGTGTCATCAACCACCGCCGCGGGACCCTACCGCCCTCTGCCCAACCTTCACCGCCGTCCCGTCGCCATCTTCCCCGCGGTCGCGCGCTCGACCCCTCCCTCCGCTCGCGATCTGCCCCTCCGGCCCCAGCACCAGGCCGCGTCCGGCCCGCTCGCCTTCCCCGGGCCGCCTCTATCTCCGGCCAGGCCTCCGCCCGAGCTCGCCTTCCCCTCCGTCGCCGACGCCTCTCCGCCTCCTCCTCGCAGCAAGCTCCTCCCCGAGGCCGCAAAGCCCGCGCTGCGCGAACCAGAACCAGAGCCAGCTTGTTTTCCGTGTTGCGCTGTCGCCATCTCGTCCTCCCTGGGCCGCACCCGCCTCGCTACCTCGAACCTGCTACACCCGCGAGTCCCGCCGACATACCGATGGTTTCTAAGATGATGCTTGCGGGGCACTGGCGCCGAACATCAAGATCTTCCTAAGGGCGACAAGATCGTCAAGAGGGAACCCTGAAGGTAGAGTCTGAGGAGCCGAAGATCGTTCCCCGCCAAGGCCCCGGATTCGAAGACCGATCCCGGTGTATGAAGACCAAACCCCAAGATCTGCCTGCACGAGACAGGGGCCTCCTCGCAGATGCCAAGAACAATCGTACCCGATGGCCGAGACCCGAAGATTTCACGGCACGCCAAGATCTTCTACTCGATCCACAAGGCCGATCCGATGCCGACCCAAGTTCTTCTCTCGGACCCGTCAAGATCCCCGTCACCGAACCCTCGAGGCCTTCCACACGGAACACTGAGAACTCCTCCCTGAACACCAAGGTCGTCGACACGGATACGCCATGTTCTTCCTCTCGGACCCGAGGACACCGAGACCTGGTGCGACAAGTACTCCTTCCCGGACGCCGAGCTCGCCGAGAACCCGGATGCGACAAGATCTACTCCGTTGTTCGAGAATGTTTCTGCCGAGACCGTTTCCGTCGAACCCTGAGCCCCTGCCGAACCCCGAACCCCCCGGAACCAAGATCGCCGAACCCTAATGTGTGACCCCTTTCCTCGAGCCCTATTTTATAAATGAAATATAAACTTGTTGCATATTAAATTATCATGCTTGCACGCATATCGTGTGGGTTTGGGGGCCTTATGCCGATTCACCATATAATTAAATATGGGGCCCATATGCGGACAAATCTAGTCTTATATTGGCCTCATTTAAATCTGAGTAGCGAACCGGTGCTATCTTTTGCCATGTTAAGACAACATTTAAATTGCGGGGTAGTTAAACAACTCGAACCTATTAATTAATTGTCGGGACCCCGGTTCCGCTTAATCTTGCCTAATTGCATCGCATCTTTGCCATGTCATACACCATGCATGCATCATGCCGATCTTCTGTCGTAGTATTAAATAGTGCATCTGGTGTTTCTTCTAGTGTTTTGGTTCTTCGCGGATAAGGCCGTTGAGTTGATGCGAGTGTCGACCCGATCTTCGGTTGAACCTTCAGCAATGTTTTCAGGCGAGCATCTCCCCCTTTCTACCTATCTTACTTTTATAGTATTTATTTCCCTCCTGTTGATCTATTGCTATCTGTGTTGCGATGCTCTAGTTTTCGTACCCGTGTTATCCCTTGCAGCCTTATATTGCCTTGGACACATCCTATTACCTGTTGTTTGGTAGATAGTTGGACCTGCGCGTCGTAGTCGCTTGCTCAAGTGCTGTTGCGTGTCGTGAAGTACCACGGTTGTTGGAGGATTGCCGAATGTTTAAGGTTGGAGACGATCATGGCTTTAATTATCGTTTACTTTAATTACTGTTTAATAACTAAAATTGAAGTAGGTAAATGCAGAGGCACCGGTGGGTGATAGATAATATTTGGTTTCCGACCGCTCACTGGTGTCCCGTAGGACCCCGAGTTCTTGACACCTGTTCCGAGATCGAGCGTGCTAACCACATGTGGGATGTATGGGCACCCCATCGATTTAGTACCTGATTTCAAAGTACTGTACTGGGGGCCACAATTAGTTTGGGGCTTTATTACTATTCTATACTTATGCCATGCTTTACTGCTTTATTTACGATTGTGCGAGGAGCACACTGTACTGTTTAGGATCGGGACACGTTTTCGCTGTATCGACAAGCCCAGTCATCTTTTCGGGTTCCCAGTCGTTTACAGCCGTCCACCCAAACCCTGAGTCCGTCTCGGAGACCGGCCGACTTCGTTGCGGGTAGACTTAGTGGGGTGGCCCCCCGTGCTTGCTTTGGGTCTGGGAAACGTCATGACTTAGGCCCCGCCGACATACCGATGGGTGTATGTTAATTGATCTGGCAAAAAGGGTCGAAGTGCGTGTGGATACTTTGGTGCACCCCTGCAGGGTTAAATCTTTTCGAGAAGCCGTGTCCGCGGTTATGGACGACTTGGAGCACAGTGCTTGATCATAGACAACTATAACTAAAGTTTACTGTTATAACTTGACTTGTATCCGATCTGACTAGTAATCAGCTTCACTACAACGGAATGGCTAAATAAAAGTACCAACAAATGCTGGGTTTGGGATATCTCATGCTAATTGTATTTGACTAGTAAGTGTCGCAACTACAACGGAATGGTTAACTAAAATTGCCCACTGCTTATTATATCAGGATGATTACCTATACTTGACTAGTAATTGCTGCAACGATAATCGAATAAATAAAACTGCCAACGGTGTGAGTTCCTCGGTCGACTTCCTCGTTTGGTCTCGAGGGGGAAACACCAGGATGGGTATGTTTGGTGGTAGTATCAGGTTGGTTCTGGATAGGTCTTTCTTACCCCTCTCTGCTAGCCGACAGTGGTATCGAGTCTCTATAGGTTGTTTAGTGCATGCTGCGCTGCCGCTTCAGTCCACTATACCTATGTAGGCGAGGACCGCCGAATTCTAGCCTCGCCGTGTACTGGCCTCAGTACTGACCGCTCTCTCTTTTTCCTTTGCCCTTTGCCGGCACCCCTTTTGTTTAAGCAGGTTTTGAGATCGACGTCGTTAGCAGGGTTACCCTTCCGGCTTGGCCTGGGCAGGGTTATGGACGCCATTGGTTATTCTTCAGGGCTCTTAGCCCCATTTGCATCTTGTCCGTAGCTGGACGCTCTATCGTTTTCAAGGTGATTTGGATCTTTGTTCTGTATATCTGTATTCTTGACTCATGGAGTCGTGTTGTATATATATATCTGTTCTGTGGGTCCCATCGAGGACTGTTGTGTAATGTTATTACTTCGTTTTCCACCCGCACGCAAGTGCCTGGTGGGCACCTTTGAATCGTTTCTATGCGGGTTTGGCGGGACCCGCTGAAACTTGCATAGGGCCGATTCTGAGGGTGTTACAGAGAGGTATCAGAGCTCAGCAGTTGCGATACCCCACAAGTCCAGCCTGTAGGATAACCTAGCTAACGGCCGAAGTAGAGTGTCAAAACTAGTTTTTACAAAATCGGTTGGATAGTTCTGATTAGGTCTGATTTTACTCCTTACCCCTCTGCTGCTCTCCTCTCACCTCCGCGTGTTTTGAATCCGCTCTCTTCTCTCTCTTCGAGTCCAGGATTTCTCGTGGTTGGGTTCCGTCGTACCTTCAGGGTTTCGCTTCCTCCTTTGGTAACGGTGTTGCTACATCTGGTCTTCATGCTATCTGAGGAATCCTTCGTCTGGTGGACTTCTCTTTGTGCCTTCTCGTGCCTTCCGGTGTTTTCCGACGCGACGACATCATCTACGCTAGATCCGATGCAGAGTCTGCATCACTCCTTTTGTTCCTGAACCTCGAATGTCGAGATCTTTAGTCTGATTCCGAGAATGGTTGCACACTTTTCTACTGATTGTGCCGAGTAATAGTTTGGGTGCGTGATGGATTGGCCCCCATGCCGACTACCCCTTCTATTCGCTTTTGTACATAGAAGTGGATGAGAATGCATCGGTTCTCTCTTTCTATCGAAGCTAGAGGTGGCTTTATTTGTTGATACCTCTACCTTCGACCTTTTGTTCCCGGAGTGTTCTCTCGACGATCACGGACAACGACCTCTTGTTAGTGGTGTCGCGAGGATCTACACGATGCGAGAAGATTCAGATCGCCGCTCTTCTTCCCGGTACCATGAGGCGGATCTCGAGGGCGAGATCCATTGTTAGTGGTGTCGAATTGTGGCGCCCCGCAAAAACCACTACTAGAAAATCGCTTGGTATTTTTGTTTTGTGCATCATCATGACATCATCATGCATTTGTTTGTCTGAAACTATTTTCAATAAGCCTATTTTTGTTTTCTAAAATTACCCTTCTTTCATTTCGAAACAAAGTCTCATAATTATCTGCTAAACTATTTAACTAAAAAAAATTATTTGCTAAAAAGATTTCAAACAAAACCAAACAAATAAATATCTTACAAAATAATAAACCTAAAACCTAAACCCTTTTCTACCTAAACCTAGTCTACCCAGCACCCTCCACCTCACCCCCACCAACCACAGCTTGCCACCTCACCGTCCCTCCACCTCAGCACTCCACCCATCCACCTCACCAATCCCAGCAGTTGTTGCCTCTCTCCCTGGGCCCCACCCCAACCCCACACAACCACCTACACACACCGCACCCAACCCTCTCTCTCTCCCCCGGCCCCACCCCGCAGCACACGCCACACCACACACGCACGCACCCTGCAGCGGTGACCGGCCCCGCCTGGGCCCACCACTCCACACCGCCCCGACCCCCGCTCCCTCTCACGACCACCACCCACCCCTCGTCGCCTCTGTCCCGCTAGCGTTTCTGCCCAGGACCGCAATCGCCGCCGCCCGCCGCCCTCCAGCGCCGGCCCCGGCCGCGCGACCCCGCCGCCGCCAGAGGTCCTCCCCGCCCCGCCGCTCGAGTCCCTCCGCCTCGGCCTGCTCCCCGTCGGCCGCGCCCTCGCCTCCCTGCGAGCCCCCTCGCCTCCGCCGGCGAGCCCGCCTCCGGCCGCGTCTCCTGCCTCATCGCCGCCCGCCTCTGCTCCCCCTTCGCGGACCGCCGCCCTCCTCCGTTTCGTCCCCGACCCTGAGCACCTCCCGCCGCCGCCTCCTCCGCAGCACGCCGCCCCCCTCCAGCGCCGGCCACCAGCTCGCCGGAGCGACCCCGCGCGTCCCCGCGTCCGGCCGTGTCGTCAACCGCCGCCGCGGGACCCTACCGCCCTCTGCCCGACCTTCACCGCCGTCCGGTCGCCATCTTCCCCGTGGCCGCACGCTCGACCCCTCCCTCCGCTCGCGAGCTGCCCCTCCGGCCCCAGCACCAGGCCGCGTCCGGCCCGCTCGCCTTCCCCGGGCCGCCTCTATCTCCGGCCAGGCCTCCGCCCGACCTCGCCTTCCCCTCCGTCGCCGACGCCTCTCCGCCTCCTCCTCGCAGCAAGCTCCTCCCCGAGGCCGCAAAGCCCGCGCTGCGCGAACCACAACCAGAGCCAGCTTGTTTTCCGTGCTACGCTGTCGCCATCTCGTCCTCCCTGGGCCGCACCCGCCTCGCTACCTCGAACCTGCTACACCCGCGAGTCCCGCCGACATACCGATGGTTTCTGAGATGATGCTTGCGGGGCACTAGCGCCGAACATCAAGATCTTCCTAAGGGCGACAAGATCGTCAAGAGGGAACCCTGAAGGTAGAGACTGAGGAGCCGAAGATCGTTCCCCACCAAGGCCCCGGATTCGAAGACCGATCCCGGTGTATGAAGACCAAACCCCAAGATCTGCCTGCACGAGACAGGGGCCTCCTCGCAGATGCCAAGAACAACCGTACCCGATGGCCGAGACCCGAAGATTTCACGACACGCCAAGATCTTCTACTCGATCCACAAGGCCGATCCGATGCCGACCCAAGTTCTTCTCTCGGACCCGTCAAGATCCCCGTCACCGAACCCTCGAGGCCTTCCACACGGAACACCGAGAACTCCTCCCTGAACGCCAAGGTCGTCGACACGGATACGCCATGTTCTTCCTCTCGGACCCGAGGACACCGAGACCCGGTGCGACAAGTACTCCTTCCCGGACGCCGAGCTCGCCGAGAACCCGGATGCGACAAGATCTACTCCGTTGTTCGAGAATGTTTCTGCCGAGACCGTTTCCGTCGAACCCTGAGCCCCTGTCGAACCCCGAACCCCCCGGAACCAAGATCGCCGAACCCTAATGTGTGACCCCTTTCCTCGAGCCCTATTTTATAAATGAAATATAAACTTGTTGCATATTAAATTATCATGCTTGCACGCATATCATGTGGGTTTGGGGGCCTTATGCCGATTCATCATATAATTAAATATGGGGCCCATATGCGGACAAATCTAGTCTTATATTGGCCTCATTTAAATCTGAGTAGCGAACCGGTGCTATCTTTTGCCATGTTAAGACAACATTTAAATTGCGGGGTAGTTAAACAACTCGAACCTATTAATTAATTGTCGGGACCCCGGTTCCGCTTAATCTTGCCTAATTACATCGCATCTTTGCCATGTCATACACCATGCATGCATCATGCCGATCTTCTGTCGTAGTATTAAATAGTGCATCCGGTGTTTCTTCTAGTGTTTTGGTTCTTCGCGGATAAGGCCGTTGAGTTGATGCGAGTGTCGACCCGATCTTCGGTTGAACCTTCAGCAATGTTTTCAGGCGAGCATCTCCCCCTTTCTACCTATCTTACTTTTATAGTATTTATTTCCCTCCTGTTGATCTATTGCTATCTGTGTTGCGATGCTCTAGTTTTCGTACCCGTGTTATCCCTTGCAGCCTTATATTGCCTTGGACACATCCTATTACCTGTTGTTTGGTAGATAGTTGGACCTGCGCGTCGTAGTCGCTTGCTCAAGTGCTGTTGCGTGTCGTCAAGTACCACGGTTGTTGGAGGATTGCTGAATGTTTAAGGTTCGAGACGATCATGGCTTTAATTATCGTTTACTTTAATTACTGTTTAATAACTAAAATTGAAGTAGGTAAATGCAGAGGCACCGGTGGGTGATAGATAATATTTGGTTTCCGACCGCTCACTGGTGTCCCGTAGGACCCCGAGTTCTTGACACCTGTTCCGAGATCGAGCGCGCTAACCACATGTGGGATGTATGGGCACCCCATCGATTTAGTACCTGATTTCAAAGTACTGTACTGGGGGCCACAATTAGTTTGGGGCTTTATTACTATTCTGTACTTATGCCATGCTTTACTGCTTTATTTACGATTGTGCGAGGAGCACACTGTACTGTTTAGGATCGGGACACGTTTTCGCTGTATCGACAAGCCCAGTCATCTTTTCGGGTTCCCAGTCGTTTACAGCCGTCCACCCAAACCCTGAGTCCGTCTCGGAGACCGGCCGACTTCGTTGCGGGTAGACTTAGTGGGGTGGCCCCCCGTGCTTGCTTTGGGTCTGGGAAACGTCATGACTTAGGCCCCGCCGACATACCGATGGGTGTATGTTAATTGATCTGGCAAAAAGGGTCGAAGTGCGTGTGGATACTTTGGTGCACCCCTGCAGGGTTAAATCTTTTCGAGAAGCCGTGTCCGCGGTTATGGACGACTTGGAGCACAGTGCTTGATCATAGACAACTATAACTAAAGTTTACTGTTATAACTTGAATTGTATCCGATCTGACTAGTAATCAGCTTCACTACAACGGAATGGCTAAATAAAAGTACCAACAACTGCTGGGTTTGGGATATCTCATGCTAATTGTATTTGACTAGTAAGTGTCGCAACTACAACGGAATGGTTAACTAAAATTGCCCACTGCTTATTATATCAGGATGATTACCTATACTTGACTAGTAATTGCTGCAACGATAACCGAATAAATAAAACTGCCAACGGTGTGAGTTCCTCGGTCGACTTCCTCGTTTGGTCTCGAGGGGGAAACACCAGGATGGGTATGTTTGGTGGTAGTATCAGGTTGGTTCCGGATAGGTCTTTCTTACCCCTCTCTGCTAGCCGACAGTGGTATCGAGTCTCTATAGGTTGTTTAGTGCATGTTGTGCTGCCGCTTCAGTCCACTATACCTATGTAGGCGAGGACCGCCGAAATCTAGCCTCGCCGTGTACTGGCCTCAGTACTGACCGCTCTCTCTTTTTCCTTTGCCCTTTGCCGGCACCCCTTTTGTTTAAGCAGGTTTTGAGATCGACGTCGTTAGCAGGGTTACCCTTCCGGCTTGGCCTGGGCAGGGTTATGGACGCCATTGGTTATTCTTCAGGGCTCTTAGCCCCATTTGCATCTTGTCCGTAGCTGGACGCTCTATCGTTTTCAAGTTGATTTGGATCTTTGTTCTGTATATCTGTATTCTTGACTCATGGATTCGTGTTGTATATATATATTTGTTCTGTGGGTCCCATCGAGGACTGTTGTGTAATGTTATTACTTCGTTTTCCACCCGCACGCAAGTGCCTGGTGGGCACCTTTGAATCGTTTCTATGCGGGTTTGGCGGGACCCGCTGAAACTTGCATAGGGCCGATTCTGAGGGTGTTACAGTGTCCAAGACAATATAGAGGCTGCAGGGAATATAAATGGTGTGTGGAAACTAAAGTATTGCAACACAGATTGCAATAGATCAACAGGAGGAAGTAAAGACTATAAATGTGAAATAAGTAGAGAGAGGGAATGCTCGCTTGGAAACGCTGCCAAAGTTCATCCGGAGATTGGGTCAGCACTCGCATCAACTCATCGGCCTAATCCTTGAATAATTAAAACACTAAAAGAAACACCGGATGCACTATTTAATACTACTACAAAAGATCGGGCATGATGCATGACATGGAAAGATGCGATACAATTAGGCAATATTAAGCGGAACCGGGTCCCGACAATTATTTATTAGGTTCATGTTATTTAGATACTCTACAATTTAAATGTTGGCTTAACAATGCAAAATATGTCATTGGTTCGCTACACAAATTTAAATGGAAGTAATATAAGACTAGATTTGCCCGCAGATGGGCTCCATATATAATTATGAGGTGAATCGAAAAAATACCCCCAAACACCCACAATTTGTATGCAAAAGAGAAAATTTAAATGAAACAAATATATTATATGTATCATGAAAATATTGGTCTTGTAAAAGGGGTCACACATCGGATCGACGATCTTGGGGTTCGTAGAAGGTTAGGGTTCGGTCTCACCGGGATCAGTCTTCAAATCCGGTAACGGGGGTATTTGGTTTGCAAGTCGAAGATGTTGATGACCATGATGGAGAGCTCAGGGTCCATTTCGAACGTCTTGGCTTTCCATGTCGACAACCTTCGGGTTTGGCTTCGTTGCCGGTGGTGTTCGAGTAGCGCAAGTTTCACTTGCCAACACCGAAGCCGAAAGTATCATGGCCGAGAGAAGCAACACCACACCATTACAACATGGGGCCAATCTAGGAGAGCCATGCCAACAAAAATACATAAGACCACCAAAACACGGGCTTAGATCAATAGGGCAAAACGACAAAAGAGAACAAATGTACACTACGAGAAGGAAAATGTCCTAAGTAGACATTGGCTCGAATGCCTTGTGGTCGGGATGCAATAGGAGGTCGACGAGCGGCACCAGAGGAGAGGAAGGCGCAGTAGTAGAGGGGTTGCACGCCCTGGCAGCGAGAGGAACTCTAGGAGGGGTTACACGTCGCCAGAGAGGAGAAGGCGAGCGAGGTCAGGCTCTAGTGAGGTGGCAGAGCGGTGGCGCGATGCTCTACTGTGGAAGGAGGAGCGTCCCTTGCGGCAGTGGGTGCTGTGGGAGGGCTCGAAGAGGAGGTGATACGACGGGTGTCGGGGATGATAGAGCTGCGGAGCAGGGCACCGCGGGTAGAAGACGACAGGGAGGCAGGCGACAGCTGAGGAACGAGGCAAGGGCGCAGCCGGCAGAGAGGTGGGGCGCTCCAGGGGATGGAAGGTGGAGGCGGGGGGTTTGGGGCCTCGACACGTGCCTGGTGAGGAACGAGGTGCGGGTGGGGATCGTGGGGGAAGAAGAGTGGGGTAGGTCGGGCTTGCGACAAGAGAGCGATGCGGGGTTGGGGGACGGTATGCATCGGGGTGGGGTGGGTCCGCGTGCGGGCCGAGGTGTTATGAGAGAGGGGGCACTGGTTGTGTTGTCGCTAGCGGGTGCGAGCGGGCAGCGCGAGGAATGGTGGGGCCGGGCAGGTGAGAAAGAGGAATGCGGGGGTGGTTGGGTGTGTGCGGCTACATGGGAAGGATGAGTGGCGTCTAGGGTATGTATAGAGTAAGGTTAGGGTTTAGAATTAGGGTTTTTAGGAAAAAGGGTTTGGGGTAGTAGGTGGCTTGGCCGGCTGGGCCTCGCTGAGTTGCCTTCCCCGATTTTAAATAAAATAGTTTTCTTATTTTTTTAGTAAAATTTTTTTAGTAAATATGTTTTAGACAGATAAAAGAGCCGAGAGGACATGGGTTTCGCATTTGAATAAAGAGAGAGATATTTGTAGAAAATAAAATAGGGCTTTTAGCAAAATAGTTTTTGGCAAACATATGCATGATGACATGATGATGCTCAAAATGCAAGGTGGCCTGATGACAAGCGCATCCAATCATGATGATGCACATAGTAAAACACAAGTGGTTTTCTAGTAGTGATTTTCCCGTGCTACAGCTAGGATGCGGATTTTCCAGTGGAGGCGACATAAGATGTAGGTGTCGTCGTAGGCACTGTGGTTGGGACCGACGGACCCGAATAGATCAGGGCCGAAAGGCAAAGGTTCTTGGCTTCTCCAATGCGGAAGTGGAAGCACCCGATCATGAGATCTGTTTCCCCGTCGAAGTCGGCGATGGCCGGGAGAGGGGGCGGGCATGGATCGAGATCAATGGGATCATAGCGGATCTCATCGACCTCAATCGTCGAATTGTATCTTGGTGAAGGGGGAGTCACCGAATTCATGGCTTCAGTGCTCAGGTTTCACACAAACAATACCAATTGACGAGGGGTAACCTCGGCAATGCCCATGGTTATGGACTTAGGGTATCATGGAAAAAAGAGCGCTGATGATTTCATCGGCTTATCAGAGAAACAAGGAAGCTGATGCAGTCTGATTATTGTGGAGAATATGATTATAAAGTCGTTGATTTGCTAGTTGAGATCTAGCTCACCATGGATTATGTATTGCTGGAAAACTAATATCCCCTCTCCATTGGCTCCTCCCATCCTTTATATGAGAGGCTGAGTCCTGTAGCCCTATATGGATAGATTACAAGTTATAATTACAACACTAAGTCTAAGTCAGTTTGCACTTTTATCTTGATCGCCAAGTCAAACGTCCAATCGTTGGATGCCTCCTGGACTCTTTTTCTTCGCGGGCCTCGTGGGCCATAACCTAGATACTCACAAGGTACACCAATCACGAGAATCCAATAAGTTATACTCATACCAGGTATTGTTGGGCAAGAGGTGTGCCGTTCATCCAATAGTCTTCCCAAAACCAAATATCTAGGTCATTCCCTACTTTAAAGGAACCCCTATAAAACACTCATCTTTTACCTTCGTCACTCCTTTCCAAAATGACGAATCATTGGCTTTTACTTTGACTTGTGATAGAGTATTCAAATGAAAATATTTATGTTGGAGGAGTTCTTGCCAAACGCCCTTCTCATTTAAGAGTTTAAACAGACACTTGCTGAGTAGACACTTATTTTTTTAATTTGTAACACCTCTATTCCAAGTCCCCCTTGATCTTTGGAACGACATATGATGTTTCACTATGAAATTTTATATTTTTTGTTGTGGCCATGGCTCGGCCAAAAGAATCTCGATCTAAAAAATCTAATCTCTTATACGTCCCTATTGGTATTTCAAGAAAACATAGCATGAACATGGACAGACTAGTAGGCACAAAATTACCAAAGTAATTTATCAATCTAGCTACTAAGCTTAATGATGAGTACATTTTTACAACACGTTTACTTTACATTTTGCATAAATAGTTATAGGATTTTGGTATCTTATCGCGCCTAGCGTTCCTTTTATACTAAACAATCGATCTGATAAGTTTACGATCTACAAAACCTGCTCTCCTATATTTCCTCACCCTACCTATCTAGGGAGTTCAGAAGCGACAGGAAGTCCAGCATACACACCGCCTGTGCTAGGAAAGTGCCGTTGGAGCAAGTTCAATAATATAGCCATTCGTTGGCTATAAGAAAGTGTCATGTCATCTATAGCCGGCCTTATAGTTCACTAGTACAACAATTAGGTATAAAAGTCTACTACTTAATTAATATGTGGCACACATTTTACTCACACAAGCTGTCTAGGAGCACGTGCTAGAGCCGGCTGTTAACTTACAGCCCGCCTACATTCTCTCTCCTCTTATCTCTCCTCCACGTCACCAAAACTATAATATTTGATCCCTTATAGTCAGCTGATTGTACCCTATTGTACTTGCTCTTGAAGGCAGGAAGGCACTCGCAGAATCCCCAAATCCACTTCTCTAACAACTGATCAATTCTGCATCACGAGGTATCAATGACTTCATTCTTAGAGCATGTACAATAAGATCCAGTCAGTAGACTATAGGACTTAAAATAATATATTCATGCTTAGTTGGATGAAAGAGAAGAGGAGAGAGGAGAGAAGTGAGTTTTTAGTTAAGAGTCAGTTGTAGCACGTGCTCCTAGGCACTACTCTTTCGGTACGCAAATAAATGTACTTCTAGCCTTGTCCTAAGTCAACGTTAGTAAAATTTTACTAATTTTATTGAAAAACGTAACAATATTTATGACTCTAAATTGATACTACCAGTGGATATGTTTTAAAATTTAGTTTCATAATATGTCATTTTAATATAATATATGTTGCTATATTCATCTATAAAGTTGGTCAAATTTTATAAAGTTTGACTTAACTAAAAGCTTTGCGAATGGAGGAAGGATGTGAGAGTGTAAAGTGAGCCATACATTAATAAAATAATATATTTTTATTTTTATCTATTGTATATGTTGGCTATTAAATTGAAAGTTACGTAGACATACTTATAGCCAGCCGATGTTGCTGTTCCTCTTACTCTTAACGGACCCCTTTTATTCTAGTGTGCTGCCAATCGATGATCTCGTGCCGTTGGTGTTGTTTTACTCCTGACAAACCTCAGTCCTCTAATGGCGCCTCGAAAACCACAACAGAGATTTAGGTCGATCGCAAGCGCAGACAGGCGCCCTAGGAAAATACTACTCTCTCCGATTCATTTTACTTATCACTAAAATGGGTATATTTAGATATATTTTAATGCTAGATACATTCATTTGAACGATAAGTAATATGGATCACCATACCATTGCTGGCAAAATCTGCAATCTCCTTTACCATCATCACTTTCTCAGCTAGAGCTCCATTCTCCCTTTTCATGTCCTCTATGTGCCTCCGACGGGGCGGCATGTTGTTCCTGTCGCCCGGGGTAACCACAATGTTCCCATCTTCATCACGCCTCCCATAGTCACGGTAGGGTGAGTCTGCTGGCAGTAGGTGTTGGACAAGATGGCACTGGCGAGATAGGGCCTCATGCAGGGCCAAGTTTATTCCAAGTCCCCAGTTGCAGTATGTCTTGGTGTAGATCAGATGCACAGGGTTTGGCAAGGCGGCATCCCTGAAGATGAAAGTGGTGATCTCCCATGCATCCTCGCCATATCCATAGGTATACAGCCTTCTTCCCTTGAACATGGGCAGTGGCAATCCCAATGACTGTGAGAGTTGTGCTAACTGTCTTGCAAAGGGCCTTGGTGACTCCATGGTTGCATACTCAGTCCTGACTTCTCACATCTATCAATTAAAAGTGGAAAGTGTGAGAATAGCATATGGTAAGAATTTACGAGAGTGAAAGGCATAAGATGAAAGACAGAGTTAATATAGGCTTTAATAATTCTATGGCTTCCTATTCCCGACCTAGGTCACGATCCTACAGTCGACACACGGGCTCTAATACCATCTTGTAACACCACGGTTCTGAAAAGACCGTAGCTTCTATGTGACATGCCAATCCCTAGATCGGTTCATTGGCCTACAATAGAATAAGATGAATAACATAGCAAAATATCCGTGTATCAAAAATAACGAAGATCCAGAGTACCATTATTACAATAAAAGCTTAGCTCAAGGCTAGCTCAAATTATTCAGGTAGCAACATAAATAAAGCAAATCCTCCATTCTTCAAATTGCCCACAAGTGAACAAGTGCCGAGTGGAGTACCGTGGCCTAAATCGATTACTCAGAATCGGAATATCCTGCAACATGAAACGTAGCAGCCCCGAAGGGTCAATACATGGAATGTATGGCAAGTAGAGCTATTAAAGGAGACAATAGTGCTATCATCTACATGCATATTTGGCAAGTGGAGCTGTGGCTAGCTTGCATTTGCAAATACCTTTATCCTACTTTCATAAACAGTTTTTGATTTTCTTTGAAAAGATCCCAATTAAGTTAACCCAACAACATTAAAGCAATTACGAAATTAGAATGAGCGAGAAACATGTCATGGAATCAATATCAAGCAACTCAGACGTCCATAACCGGGGACACGGCTAATCGATTAGATTATACACCCTGCAGGGGTTAGTACACTTTACCCATGTGACTTGGCCAGCCCAGCTCGTACCATCACTCTCATTTTGGGTGATGATATGGAGCAGTCCAAGAAGAGACCGTTCGGGAAGTAGCTCCCCAATCCCGACGCGCACCGGTCCAACCTACCAAAATTCTACATCTCTGGATACGCGGGTTCGAGTTACCACAACCTACTGAGTCCAACCAACCGCCCATTTCATTATTGGCACATGGTTGTACACGTAAGCTACAAAATAAAGAAGTCAATCATTTTCTCTTGATACCTGGGTGCCTTTCCGCAATGATACCACCAAAAATTATCAATTCCATCACACCAAGGAGATTCATTGATTAAGTTGTTTTAGTTTTCACAAACCAACACATTTAGAAACAACTTATAGTGATGTAACCCAGCCCTCGTTCATCATAGCATGGCTAAGCACATCTACCAACGGTGGTTCATCTACAAGGGATATCCTACCACATAATAGGACATAGCATAGCGACAGTATTATCCTACACATGCTTCTACAAAATACACGACAATGCATTAAAAATAGTAGGACAACATCATGAACAAAGTAGCATCTACTTGCCTTGGTTGTAGCGGTCGGAAGAACAATCTACACACGAGCAAGCATTGCACTCGTCACAATCTACACGATACAATTGCAATCATAAACAAACCATCCACAATCATATGCAAACAAAGATGATGCAAGATGCATGCATGACAACTGGATTGATGCTATAGCTGAATCACATAATCTTATTCAGTATAGCTACTGTATGCATGCATGGAAATTATTTTTAGCGCAAGGAAAACAAGTATGCAATTTATAATGCTCAATAATAGAGATAGAAACCAAATAATTCACCACTGATGACATACTGTTTGTAAAATCTTGGAAAAATTCTAATGTGTAGGCAAATCTAAATAGGAATAGTACCAATTGGAATTTCTCAAAAAGGAGTCATATAACTCCCTCAGTAATTAAAATACAGCAGTAAGCCTTTAAATAGATTCTGCAAACATTATTACTATAAGCATAACTTTTTAATTCACTTTGAGATTCCTCTTATTCTACTGATTCTAGGGACATATTATTTGCAATTTTTGGAGTTACAGAACTTATTCCACGAATTTATTACTCTAAAAGGGGCATTAACTCATTTAATTATTCAGGGTAAAACCTTGTTATAAAAGTGTAAAACAAATGTACAACAAGATTCTACGTGAGTTACTGAATCTACGCATATTTTATTTGTAATTTTTGGCCCAGTAGATCTAAAGATATGGATTTTACAAATTTTAGGTGTTTTCTGCCAATTAAATCAAATTAAAAACTAACAGTCAACCCTGACAGTTGACTCCGCCCACGTGGCGGCTGACGTGGCGCTGACTGGCATTTGACCAGTCAGCTGCCTGTGCTGACTAATCAACGGTCCGCCTGGACCATTAGATCGCGATCGAACGGCCGGGGAGGCACGCGAGAGGAGGGCTCACCAGCGGCGTCGGTGGCATCGGGGGCGGCGGCTCCGGCGAGTCCCGGCGGCGGCTGGGCGGTGTACGGGGTCAGGGGCATGGCGGCGGAGCTTCCCGTGGTGGCGGCGTCGGTAGGCGGGCACGGTGGCGACGGCGGCGTCCAGCTGGAGCGGCGACGGCGTCGGTGGCGTGGGTGGCGGCGGCGGTGTGGCGCGGGCGTGCTCCTGCGGGGAAGGAAAAAGGAGTGGGGGTCAGCGGCGGCGGGGCGAGGTCGCGGGGTCGCGGAAGGGGGCGAGGCGGCGGCGGGGCGAGCACTTACCGCGAGCGGCAGCGGCGGCGGTTGTTTACTCCGGCGAGAAATCGCCGGAGATTGAGGGCGCGAGAGAGGGCGATGGTTTAGGGGTCGCGTAGGGGAGAGGCTAGGGTATAAGAGAAGGGGGTCGCGGCGGCGCGCGAGGGTCCTGGTCGTGGCCGGGTCGGCCTCGGCGTCCGTGCCAGAGCCGGCTCGCGCTGACGTGCGGGGCCCGGCTGGCGGTGGCTGTGGCCGCGTGGGCGGCGCATAGCGCGCTCCGCGCGGGCGAGCTGCAGCTGCTGGCCGCTGCGCGGCTACTGCGCAGGCTGGGCCTGGGCCGCGGCAGGACGGCTGGCTGCCGCGCTGCTGTTTGCCCTTTTTTTTGTTCTTTTCTTTTTATTCTTTTCTGTTTTAGTATTTCTATTGTAACTTTTTCATATGAACTCCAAATTGAGTGATTTTCGACTCTAAATTTTTATAAAAACCAGAGGATCAACATAAGATCAAGTTTGTAACCCTTGTCACT
Organism: Avena sativa; assembly: GCA_916181665.1. Taxonomy (NCBI): domain Eukaryota; kingdom Viridiplantae; phylum Streptophyta; class Magnoliopsida; order Poales; family Poaceae; genus Avena; species Avena sativa. The sequence continues at coordinate 252,041,466 of OV702280.1, read as the reverse complement.
AGTTTAGGTTAGTGGATTAATATAACCCTAGTATATCCTCTTGTAGGTGCATTCTAGTAATTCAAAATAGGGCTTTGAAAATATTGTTTTGCCAGAATCTTTTCAAACTGAAATTTTGCATGGATGATCATGATGCAATGACATGAATGATATGCAGTACCAAATCTAAAATTTGGGATGTGACAAGACTAACCCCCTTAAGATGAATCTCGTCCCCGAGATTCGGCGCGACTAGCAAATAGGTGTGGGTGGTCTTCTCGGATGTCATCCTCACGCTCCCAAGTGGCTTCCTCTTCGGTGTGGTGGCTCCATTGCACCTTGCAAAACATGACCGTGTTGGTACGGGTAATCCTCTCCGCTGTCTCCAGAATCTTGACCGGCTTCTCCTCATAGGTCAAGTCATTCTCAAGTTGAACCTCCTCTAGTGGCACAGTGTCTCTCAATGGTGTATCCACCATCTCCGGATGGCACTTCTTCAGCTGGGACACATGGAACACATTGTGGACAGCGGACAGAGCCTCTGGCAACTCCAACTGATAAGCAACCTCTCCTTTGCGTGCTAAGACCCGATATGGCCCAATAAACCGAGGTGCCAGCTTACCCTTGATTCCAAATGTAGTTATTATTATATCTTTGTGCCCTAGAGGCAATAATAAATGTAGTTATTATTATATCTTTGTGTTTATGATAAATGTTTACATTCATGCTATAATAGTATTAATAGGGAAACATTACTACTTGTGTGATTTGTAAACTTAATTTGAAGTCCCTAGTATAGCCTCTATACTTCACTAGCTTGTTGGTTGATAAATGATTGTGGTTTCCCTATCATGAACATTGAGATGTTATCAACAACAAGATCATATGATTAGGAGAATGATATGGTGGACATACTCCTATAGATAAGCGTAGCATAAAGATCAAGTCATTTCAATAGTTCAATTGCTATATGCTTTCTGATACATAGTAACCTAATTCCTTCGACCATGAGATCATGCATATCACCTTTACCGGATGGATGCTTTGATGACATCAAACACCACACCGTAACTGGGTGGCTATAAAGGTGGCATTGAGTGTTCGGAAAGTATTGGTTGAGACACATGGATCAAGAGTGGGATTTGTCCATCCATATGACGGATAGATATTCTCTGGGCCCTCTCGGTGAAATGTCATCCAATTAGCTTGCAAGCATGTGACTGGCTCACAAGGGATCACATATCACGGGAACGAGAAAAGAGTACTTATCAGTAACGAGGTTGAACTAGGTATGCAGAGATACCGACGATCATAACCTCGGATAAGTAACATATCGTGAGACAAAGGGAAATTGGTATCGTATGTAAGTGGTTCATTCGATCGCAAAGTAATCGTAGAAATATGTGGGAGCCATATGAATTTCCAGATTCCTCTATTGGTTATTGTTCGGAGAAGTGTCTCGATCATGTCCGCATAATTCACGAACCGTAGGGAGACACACTTAAGGATTCGACGTTGTTTTGAGTAGTTATGGTATTATGAGAAAGAGACCGAATGTTGTTCGGAGTCTCGGATGGGATCCGGGATATCACGAGGTGATCCGGAATGGTCCGGAGAATAAGATTCATATAAAGAAAGTCCCGTTTCGGAGTTCGGAAATGATTCCGGTGAATGTTCTAGAAGGTTCCGGAATGTCCGGCACTTCGGGAGGGGGGAGGGGTACATGAATGTGTCATTACATATTGGAATGATTGCATCATGTACTAAGTGTTCTTGCTGTCCCAAATAAAGGATTAAATTGAAACCTAAAACAGAAAAGTCAAATGTCCAGTTTGAAAGTCAAACGGCTAAAACAAGAAACTGTGGGAAACAAGCAAGAGGAGTTGGGAACCGACTTGAGGGAGGAGTCTCCTCCCCAAGACGGCGCGCCACCCAAGGCCGACTTGGGGAGGGACTCCCCTCCCCTGGCCGCGCCTCCCACCTATAAGAGGAGGGGCAGGGCCTCCTCCTCTAGACACACAAGTTTCTACCTCTAATCTCCGGTTTAGAGCCGTTTTGGTTTAGAGCTTCTAATTGCTTTAGCCTGCGGTTTAGAGCCTTCTAATTGGTGTGTCTAATCTCTAGACCACTAATAGCCCTCTCTCATAATCCACCATACTCGCTCCGGCTTAAGGCGAAGCCCTGCGGGATCTCCCCTCTACTTCCGGTACCACGCCGTTGTGCTGCCGGAATTGCGAGGAGAGTGCTACAACCTCCGCTGCCTGCTGGAACAAGGGAGAGGAAGGTCTTCGTCGAGTACCGAACGTGTGACCGACTGCGGGAGCGCTGCCGGAACGCAGCGCCGGAAGGATCGTCTACACGATCTTGAGATCGGGAAGAGTATGACTACATCACCCACGAGAATCTGCTCTCGTTAAACACTTTGGAATCTTCGAGGGTAAGTTATTCCATCGACTCGTTGCTACAATCTAGTAGATAGATCTTGGCTTGTTTGTTTGTATGCGATAGAAAATTTTTGTTTTCCATGCTACGAACCCCTACAGTGGTATCAGAGCCGTGTCTATATGTAGATCTATTGCACGAGTAGAACACAATGGTCATTGTGGGCGTTGATGCTTTTATTGTCGGTTACTTCTTGTGTACTTTGCATCTTGCGGTATGTTGGGATGAAGCGGCCCGGGCTAACCTTACATGACATCGTTCATGAGACTTGCTCCACGCTTGACATGCAACTTGTATTGCATAAGTGGCTTTGCGGGTGCCTGTTTCTCCTAGCATAGTTAAGATCCAATTTACAACGGGTGATCAACAATGCTAGTATCAATGTTTTGGTTCTTGTTCGTAAGTTAGAACGACACTTATTGAAAGCCCCAAACCACATAAAATATGCAAAGAAAGTAGAGGCGTCTAACTTTGTTTTGCAGGGGTGTGCAGTGATGTGATATGGCCATGATTGTGATTATATTTGATGTATGCAATGTTCCTTATTGTAAGTTGGCAACCGGCAGGAGCCAAATGGTTGTCTTTAATTTATGTTAAGACCCGCGTGTCTATTCAAAGTAGTTGTAATAGTTGAAGCCGGTGGACGACAACCATGGTGAAGCGTCATTGACCTTGATGCAATGCCGGTGATGATGGAGATCATGTTCGTGTTTGAAGATGGAGATCGGAAGCACAAAGAAGAAAGGCCATATCATATCACATATTATGAATTGCATGTGATGTTAATCCTTTATGCATCTTGTATTGCTTAGTAGACGACGGTAGCATTATAAGATGATCCCTCATGCACATGAATTTCAAATCATAAAGTGTTCACCCTTAGTTAGCACCGTTGCTAAAGCTTGTTGTTTCGAAGCACCACGTGATGATCGGGTGTGTTAGATTCTGCAAGTGTATACAACGTGAGCAAGCCAGATTTTCTCATGCGGAAACTAAGGTTTGATCTTGACGAGCCTAGCATGTACAGACATGGTCTCGGAACACGGATCACCGAAAGGTAAAGCATGAATCATATAGTAGATATGATGAACATGTCGATTGTTCGCCATTGAAACTATGTCAACTCTCGTGATGATCGGTGTTGATATGGTGGATTTGGTTCGTGTGATCACTAAAACAATGTGAGGGATATTGTTTTGAGTGGGAGTTCACCTAGTTTAATTTTATTATTAATTTGAACTCAATTTGTCATAAACTTAGTCTAAACTATTGCAAATATGTTGTAGATCAATGGCAGCCCCTACCATCAATTTTAATGCGTTCCTAGAGAAAGAAAAGTTGAAAAACAATGGAAGCAACTTCGCGGATTGGTTCCGCAATTTGAGGATTGTCCTCACAGCTGGTAATTTGACCTATGTGCTGGATGCACCGCTGGGTGACCCACCTGCAGATGATGCTCCCGATGAAGTAAAGAATGTTTACCTCGCTCGGAAGAATCAGTACTCCATAGTTCAGTGTGCTATCTTGTATGGTTTGGAATCGGAGCTTCAGAAAAGGTTTGAGGATTCAGACCCATATGATATTGTCGAGGATCTCAAATTGATTTTTGAGACTCATGCGGCAATTGAAAGCTATGAGGCTTCTGAAAAGTTCTTTAACTGCAAGATGGAAGAGGGCAGCTCCGTCAGTGAGCATGTGCTTAAGATGTCTGGGCACACAAACAAACTTCAAAGCTTGGGTATTGTGATTCCTAATGCTTTGGGGATTTACCGTGTCCTCCAATCACTACCACCAAGTTACAAGAACTTTGTGATGAACTACAACATGCAGAACATGAACAAGACGTTGCCAGAACTCTTTGCCATGTTGAAATCTGCAGAAGTGGAGATTAAGAAAGAGCACCAAGTGTTGTTGGTCAATAAGACCACCAAATTCAAGAAAGGCAAGTCTAAGCAAAAGGGACACTTCAAGAAGGGTGGTAAGAAAGTTACCACGCCGGCGAAGAAGACCAAGGCTGGACCTAAGCCTGATACTGAGTGCTTTTACTGCAAGGGAGAAGGTCACTGGAAGCAGAATTGCCCAAAGTACTTGGCGGATTTGAAGAACGGCAACATCAAGAAGAAAGGTATATCTGATATACATGTTATTGATGTGTATCTCACTAGTACTCGTAGTAGTGCCTGGGTATTTGATACTGGTTCGGTTGCTCATATTTGTAACTCGAAACAGGTGCTGCAGAATAAACGGAAGCTAGCGAAGAACAAGGTGACGATGCGCGTGGGAAACGGATCAAAGGTTGATGTGATCGCGGTCGGCACGCTACCCCTTCATCTACCATCGGGATTAGTTTTATACTTAAATAATTGTTATTTGGTGCCTGCGTTGAGCATGAACATTATATCGGGATCTTGTTTATTGCGAGACGGTTACTTGTTTAAGTCAGAGAATAATGGTTGTTCGATTTATATGAGTAATATGTTTTATGCACATGCACCTTTGATAGATGGTCTATTCTTATTGAATCTCGATAGTGGAAATACACATATCAACAACATTGAGGCTAAACGTTTGAAATCAAGCGATAATTCGACCTATATGTGGCACTGTCGTCTTGGTCACATTGGAGTGAAGCGTATGAAGAAACTCCATTCCGATGGACTTCTTGAATCACTTGATTTTGAATCACTTGAAAGATGCGAAGCATGTCTGATGGGAAAAATGACTAAGACTCCATTTTCTGGTATGATGGAGCGAGCTACGGACTTATTGGAAATCATACATACCGATGTGTGTGGTCCAATGAGTGTAGCATCGCGCGGTGGTTATCGTTATGTTCTTACCTTCACGGATGACTTGAGTAGATATGGGTATATCTATTTCATGAAACATAAGTCCGAAACTTTCGAGAAGTTTAAGGAGTGTCAAAGTGAGGTAGAGAATCAACGTAACAATAAGATTAAATTTCTACGTTCTGATCGTGGAGGTGAATATCTAAGTTACGAGTTTGGCGAGCATTTGAAGAAATGCGGAATACTTTCACAATTGACACCGCCGGGAACACCACAGCGTAATGGTGTGTCTGAACGTCGTAATCGAACTCTCTTAGATATGGTTCGTTCTATGATGTCACTTACAGATTTACCGCTATCATTTTGGGGTTATGCATTAGAAACAGCCGCATTCACTTTAAATAGGGCACCATCTAAATCCGTTGAAACGACACCGTATGAATTATGGTTTGGGAAGAAACCTAAATTGTCGTTCCTTAAAGTTTGGGGATGCGAAGCCTATGTAAAGAAGTTACAGCCGGACAAGCTTGAACCCAAAGCGGAAAAATGCGTCTTCATAGGATACCCAAAGGAAACTATTGGGTATACCTTCTATCATAGATCCGAAGGCAAAATCTTTGTTGCCAGGAATGGATCCTTTCTAGAGAAGGAATTTCTCTCGAAAGAAGTGACTGGAAGGAAAGTAGAACTCGACGAGGTTGTCGAACCTTCTCTCGAAATTGCGAGTAGCGCAGCACCGGAAGAAGTTCCTGTGGTGCCTGCACCAATTAGAGAGGGAGCTAATGATGGTGATCATGAAACTTCGGTTGAAGTTGCTACAGAGCCTCGGAGGTCAACGAGAACTCGTACCACTCCAGATTGGTATGATCCCGTTATGAGTGTCATGTTGGTGGACAACACCGATGACCCTGAGACATATGAGGAAGCGATGATGAGCCCAGATTCCAATAAATGGCAAGAAGCCATGAAATCCGAGATTGGATCCATGTACGAAAACCAAGTATGGACTTTGGTGGACTTACCGGATGGCCGGAAGGCTGTCGAGAACAAATGGATTTTCAAGAAGAAAACAGATGCTGATGGTAATGTTACTCTCTATAAAGCTCGACTTGTCGCAAAAGGGTTTCGACAAATTCAAGGAGTTGACTACGATGAGACTTTCTCACCGGTAGCGAAGCTAAAGTCTGTAAGGATTATGTTAGCAATCGCTGCATATTATGATTATGAGATATGGCAGATGGATGTCAAAACAGCATTCCTCAATGGAGATATTGATGAAGAGTTGTATATGATGCAACCCAAAGGTTTTGTCGATCCTAAAGATGCTAACAAGGTATGCAAACTTCAACGGTCCATCTATGGATTGAAGCAAGCATCCCGAAGTTGGAATCAACGTTTTGATAAAGTAATCAAAAGTTTTGGTTTTATACAAACTTATGGAGAAGCTTGTATTTACAAGAAAGTGAGTGGGAGCTCTGTAGCATTCTTAATACTATATGTGGATGACATATTGTTGATTGGGAATGATGTAGACCTTCTTAATAGTGTCAAAGAATATTTGAATAATAGTTTTTCAATGAAGGATCTTGGCGAAGCAGCTTACATATTAGGCATAAATATTTATAGAGATAGATCGAAACGCCAAATATCATTGTCATAGAGTACATATTTGGACAAAGTTCTAAAGAGGTTTGGAATGGAAGAAAGCAAGAAAGGGTTCTTGCCCATGTTGCCCAATACGACCTTGAGTAAAACTCAAAGTCCGACATCGGCAGAAGCTAGAGAAAGGATGAGTAAGACTCCCTCTGCATCAGCCATAGGATCTCTAATGTATGCCATGCTATGTACTAGACCCGACATCGCATATGCTGTTAGTCTAACTAGCAGATATCAAAGTGATCTAGGAGTGGATCATTGGACAGCGGTCAAAAACATCCTTAAGTACTTGAGAAGAACTAAGGATATGGTTCTTTCTTATGGAGGTGATGAACAGCTCGTTGTTAATGGTTACACCGATGCTAGTTGGAACACCGATCCGGATGATTCTAAATCACAATCTGGATACGTATTTATTTTGAATGGTGCAGCAGTTAGCTGGAGGAGTGCAAAGCAAAGCGTTGTGGCGAGATCTTCAACTGAATCGGAATACATGGCTGCTTCGGAGGCTTCTCAAGAAGCGATATGGATGAAAGAGTTCATTACAGAGCTGGGTGTGGTTCCTAGTGCGCTGGACCCAATGTCTATCTACTGTGATAACATGGGCACCATAGCTAATGCGCAAGAACCAAGGTCACACAAGAAGCTGAAGCATATCAAGCTACGTTTTCACGCTATTCGAGAACATATCCAGGATGGGGATATAAAGATTTGCAAAGTACACACAGATCTGAATGTGGCGGATCCGTTGACTAAACCTCTCCCGAGGGCAAAACATGACCAACACCAAACTGCCATGGGTGTTCGGTATATTACCATGTAATCTAGATTAGATGACTCTAGTGCAAGTGGGAGACTGTTGGAGATATGCCCTAGAGGCAATAATAAATGTAGTTATTATTATATCTTTGTGTTTATGATAAATGTTTACATTCATGCTATAATAGTATTAACAGGGAAACATTAATACTTGTGTGATTTGTAAACTTAATTTGAAGTCCCTAGTATAGCCTCTATACTTCACTAGCTTGTTGGTTGATAAATGATTGTGGTTTCCCTATCATGAACATTGAGATGTTATCAACAACAAGATCATATGATTAGGAGAATGATATGGTGGACATACTCCTATAGATAAGCGTAGCATAAAGATCAAGTCATTTCAATAGTTCAATTGCTATATGCTTTCTGATACATAGTAACCTAATTCCTTCGACCATGAGATCATGCATATCACCTTTACCGGATGGATGCTTTGATGACATCAAACACCACACCGTAACTGGGTGGCTATAAAGGTGGCATTGAGTGTTCGGAAAGTATTGGTTGAGACACATGGATCAAGAGTGGGATTTGTCCATCCATATGACGGATAGATATTCTCTGGGCCCTCTCGGTGAAATGTCATCCAATTAGCTTGCAAGCATGTGACTGGCTCACAAGGGATCACATATCACGGGAACGAGAAAAGAGTACTTATCAGTAACGAGGTTGAACTAGGTATGCAGAGATACCGACGATCATAACCTCGGATAAGTAACATATCGTGAGACAAAGGGAAATTGGTATCGTATGTAAGTGGTTCATTCGATCGCAAAGTAATCGTAGAAATATGTGGGAGCCATATGAATTTCCAGATTCCTCTATTGGTTATTGTTCGGAGAAGTGTCTCGATCATGTCCGCATAATTCACGAACCGTAGGGAGACACACTTAAGGATTCGACGTTGTTTTGAGTAGTTATGGTATTATGAGAAAGAGACCGAATGTTGTTCGGAGTCTCGGATGGGATCCGGGATATCACGAGGTGATCCGGAATGGTCCGGAGAATAAGATTCATATAAAGAAAGTCCCGTTTCGGAGTTCGGAAATGATTCCGGTGAATGTTCTAGAAGGTTCCGGAATGTCCGACACTCCGGGAGGGGGGAGGGGTACATGAATGTGTCATTACATATTGGAATGATTGCATCATGTACTAAGTGTTCTTGCTGTCCCAAATAAAGGATTAAATTGAATCCTAAAACAGAAAAGTCAAATGTCCAGTTTGAAAGTCAAACGGCTAAAACAAGAAACTGTGGGAAACAAGCAAGAGGAGTTGGGAACCGACTTAAGGGAGGAGTCTCCTCCCCAAGCCGGCGCGCCACCCAAGGCCGACTTGGGGAGGGACTCCCCTCCCCTGGCCGCGCCTCCCACCTATAAGAGGAGGGGCAGGGCCTCCTCCTCTAGACACACAAGTTTCTACCTCTAATCTCCGGTTTAGAGCCGTTTTGGTTTAGAGCTTCTAATTGCTTTAGCCTGCAGTTTAGAGCCTTCTAATTGGTGTGTCTAATCTCTAGACCACTAATAGCCCTCTCTCATAATCCACCATACTCGCTCCGGCTTAAGGCGAAGCCCTGCGGGATCTCCCCTCTACTTCCGGTACCACGCCGTTGTGCTGCCGGAATCGCGAGGAGAGTGCTACAACCTCCGCTGCCTGCTGGAACAAGGGAGAGGAAGGTCTTCGTCGAGTACCGAACGTGTGACCGACTGCGGGAGCGCTGCCGGAACGCAGCGCCGGAAGGATCGTCTACACGATCTTGAGATCGGGAAGAGTACGACTACATCACCCACGAGAATCTGCTCTCGTTAAACACTTTGGAATCTTCGAGGGTAAGTTATTCCATCGACTCGTTGCTACAATCTAGTAGATAGATCTTGGCTTGTTTGTTTGTATGCGATAGAAATTTTTTGTTTTCCATGCTACGAACCCCTACACCTTCAGCCTGTCCCTAATCAAGGCGACTTTCTCCTCAGCATCCTTGATCAAATCAGGTCCAAACAGCTGACGTTCTCCTACTCCATCCCATAACAATGGTGTCCGACACCGTTTCCCGTACAGCACATCGAGCGGTGACGTCTTGATGCTGGTATGATAGCTGTTGTTGTAGGAAAACTCGGCATACGGCAAATTCTCATCCCAACTAGAACCATGAGCCAAAGCGCAAGATCTCAGCATATCTTCTAGAATCTGATTTACCCTCTCGGTCTGTCCATCAGTCTGGGGGTGAAACGTTGTGCTAAACTCCAATCTAGTCCCCAATGACTCGTGCAGCTGGCGCCAAAAGTGTGAGGTAAATTGGGTGCCTCTATCAGATACAATACTCTTAGGAACTCCATGTAGGCACACAATCCTGTCCATATAAATCTTGGCCAACTTTGCACTCGTATAGGTCGTCTTCACCGGTATAAAGTGGGCTACCTTGGTCAAATGGTCGACCACTACCCAAATGGAGTCATATCCTGACCTGGTCCTGGGCAATCCTGTGATAAAATCCATTCCCACTCTATCCCACTTCCAATCCGGCACGGGCAATGGCTGTAGAAGTCCTGCTGGCTTCTGGTGTTCCGCCTTCACTCGGCTACATACATCACACAGGGCAATATGCTCAGCGATGTCTCCCTTCATGTTGTTCCACCAAAATCTGTCCTTTAGGTCCATATACATCTTTGTATTGCCCGGATGTATGGAATACGACGAGTCATGAGCTTCCTGCAGAATCAATTTCCTTATCTCCGGATCGTTGGGAACGCACAAACGATCTCCATACCACAAGGTCCCTTGCTCATCCTCGCGGAATTATTTTGCTCGATCCTCCTTCATCTTTTCCTTTACTTCATCCATCTCCTTATCTCCTACTTGAGCCTTCCTGATCCTTTCCTGTAGCGTTGGTTGGACTTCCATTGCCGCCAAATATCCTTCAGACACTACCTCTAGTCTAAGGTCCTTGAATTGCTTGCACAAATCCTCGGGCAATTCTCCAATTGTCAATCCATTGGCATAAACCTTCCGGCTCAGATCATCTGCCACTACATTGGCCTTTCCTGGGTGGTATTGCAGATTCATATCATAATCCTTGATAAGTTCCAACCATCTCATTTGCCTCATGTTCAGTTCTTTCTATGTAAATATGTACTTCAGGCTCTTGTGGTCGGTGTACACATCGCAGTGTTTCCCCATTAAGTAGTGCCTCCATACTTTGAGTGCATGCACAACTGATGCTAATTCCAAGTCGTGTGTGGGATAATTCCTCTCATGGTGTTTAAGTTGCCGCGAGGCATATGACACCACTCTCCCATCTTGCATCAGCACACTCCCAAGTCCCTGCCGAGAAGCATCACAGTATACTTGGAAATCCTTCTGAAGATCAGGTAAACACAGAACAGGTGCGGTCACTAGTCGACGCTTCAGTTCCTAAAAGCTGGCTTCACACGCATCTGTCCATTCAAACTTTCTCTCCTTCTTCAGAAGTTCGGTCATCGGCTTAGCAATCTTGGAGAAATTTTCAATGAACCTCCTGTAATATCCAGCAAGTCCCAAAAAGCTACGAATATCACCCACATTCTTGGGCGCTTCCCACTCAGTCACTGCAGTCACTTTGCTTGGATCAACAGCAACTCCTTCTCCTGACACCACGTGTCCAAGAAATCCAACAGTGTTAAGCCAGAATTCACACTTGCTGAATTTGGCATACAGCTTGTGTTCCCTTAGCTTCTCCATAATCAGTCGCAGATGTTTCTCATGCTCAGCATCATCCTTGGAATATATCAGTATATCATCAATGAACACAACCACGAACTTGTCCAAGTACTCCATGAATACCTTGTTCATCATGGTCATGAAATATGCCGGGGCATTCGTTCGTCCAAAAGACATAACTGTATACTCATATAAACCATACCTAGTAGTGAAAGCGGTTTTTGGTATGTCCTCCTCCCAGATCTTCAGTTGAAGTAGCCCGATCGCAGATCAATTTTGCTAAACACCTTTGCTCCTTCCAGTTGATCAAACAAATCATTTATGTTTGGTAGGGGGTATTTGTTCTTGATGGTCACTTCATTCAGCGAGCGATAGTCCACCACTAATCTCTTGTTGCTGTCTTTCTTCTCCACAAATAGAACGGGTGCACCCCATGACGACGAACTAGGCTGAATGAACCCCTTGTCCAACTGCTCCTTTAGCTGTTTATTTAGTTCCTTCAGTTCATCCACATCCATCTTGTATGGTCTCTTTGCTATAGGTCATGTTCCCGGCATCAGATCGATGAGAAACTCCACATCCCTGTCAGGTGGCATCCCTGGCAGCTCTTCCGGAAACACGTCGGGATACTCCTTAATCACAGGCACAGTATCCATGCTAACCCCCTTAAGAGAATTCAGCTTACACCTTCCCGGTCGCACAGCCGACTTGAACCTAATTCTCTTACCATCCGGGGTTTTGAGTGAAACAGCTCGCTGTGCACAATCTATGTGTCCCCCATGCATAGACATCCAATCCATACCCAGAATTACATCTAAACCTTGTGATTCCAATACTACCAGATGTGCAATAAAATTGTGTGCTCCAATCCTTACAGTTAAGTCGCGGCATCCCGCGCTAGCTATCATATCTCCTCCCGGTGAGCTTACTCTAATAGACTCTTTCATAGACTCCGTAGGTAACTTATACTTATCCACAAATTCCCTTGATATGAATGAATGCGATGCACCAGTATCGAAAAGTATAAGTTCAGGGTGAGTGTTGATTGGAAACTTACCAATCACAAGATCAGGCTCATCTGGGATCTCCTCCACATTCATGTGGTTCATTGTGGCCTTCTGGTTGTTGGTTGGCTTCAGTACCTTCTTCTCCGGGCAGTTTTCTGCATAATGTCCCTTCTGACCACACTTGAAGCATGTCACCTCACTCAGACCCTTCTTCACAAAGCTGCGATCACGGTTGCAGTCATGTCCACTGTGTCCTCCAGAGTGGTGAGTGTGTCCCCCCTTATGGTTGTGGCGGTTGCTCTTGTGGCTATCATGGCGATGTCCATCGCCCCCATGGTTGTGGCGGTCATGTCTTCCATGGTCACTCCCTCCATGCTTGGAGTATCCATCATAAGAAGTGCGAGACTTGTGGTGAGAACCAGAGTGGTGATTGCTGCTCTTTCTCTTGCGGTTTTCCACCTACTTGTGCTTCCCTTCCAAGATCTTGGCCTTGTCCATAAGCTCCTGGAAAGTGGGACAATAAACCACTAGCAGCTGCACTGAAAGCTCATCATTGAGGCCATCTAGGAACCTCTCTCTCCTTTTGGCATCAGTGTCAACATCCTCAGGTGCATAACGAGATAGGTTGTTGAACTCTTCAATATACTCAGCCACGGTGCGATTGGTTTGGCGCAAGTTGCGAAATTCCTTCCTCTTCAGGCTCAGAACTCCTGAAGACACGTGGTTGGTCTTGAAACCTTCAGGCTCAAAAATTGCCCAAGTCACAATGTCCAGCGGGTGGGTGATCTGAAAAGTGTCCCACCAAGAAGCGGCTGGTCCCTCCAGTAGGTGAGCGGCAAATCTCACCTTCTCAGCATCTGTGCATCCAACAGTTACCAGATCCTTGTTGACTGAACGCAACCAGTCGAGAGCAACCATCGGCTCCGTTGCAGTAGAGAACTTAGCTAGCCTTAGCCTCAGAAACCTAGTGAGAGCATCTTCCTGAGGCTGGTTGTTCCCATTGTTGTTGTTGTTCTGAGCTTCCATGAACTGGGTCATAACTTGGGTCAGCTGTGCCTGAGCTTCCATGAGCTGCTACAACTCAGTGGGTTGACGGTGGGGAGGCATCTGCGGTTCAGCACAGGTAAGCTTAGAAAGAATCGATTACGAAAACAGGATTCTATCCATGCATTATGACCAAACAACAACAAAACAATCACAGACAATCTCAAGCAAGCAACACATCAGCAAACAAGTGATCCAGCAACATCCCAGGGGGTTATCCTAGCAGTATATATATACTGAAATAGTTTTTTAGAAGAGTTGGCAATGGTTATCTACACAAGAGATCAACAAAGCATTAAAAACAACAATCTGCCAGAACAGTCCAGCAGTGTTCACGAATTTTTCTACCTGACTTAAACTCGTCAGGAATTTTTGCTGATTTTTGTGCATACAGTAAAGAGAGTTTCGAACCATCCCTATTTTGTTCAGATTTTTCCCAGATACCAGTAAAATATGAAAAATCGTATACTACTGCTGTATCAGCAGAAAACTGCAACAGGAATAACTCAGATATTAACCAAACTTGCCATAACTCTTCCATAAAATTCGCACAAATAATCCTGGGATATTGGAGTACACAAATAAGCAACTAAACACTCTTAAACTAACAGTAATTAAGTTTTACATCGATCGAGACTAATCCTAACGATTTTTACCTAACGAAGACTAATTGGTGGACTTCTATCTACTTCTTGAAGAGGTTGCGGTAGGTCCTTGCACTCATGCGTTGGTGCTTCTGTCCACAATCCAACCATGGCGGCGGAGTATACACCTCTCCTGTGTCATCACTTGAAATCTCAAACTTCACCTCTTCTGGATCCTCCTCTTCTTCTTCATTCTCTGCTGCAGCTGCAACAGCTTCATCTCCTCCACCATCATCGTCTCCATCATCATCATCCTCGTCCTCATCATCATAATCGTTCCCACTGTCATTATCATCATCATTGTTGCCATCATCTCCATTGTCATCATCAGAGGGTGGATTCAGCTGTGCTTGGAGAGCGGCAATCTGGGCTGCCATATCCTCAATAGTTTGATCCCTTTCCTGAACGGTCCCTTGCAACTGTTGTATGGTCTGGTTGTTTTCCTGCACAGTTCCATTAAGCTGAGCTATGGTTGCATCCCTGCCTACCAGGGCATTTTCCAGAACACCCATAGCTTCATGCAAGGTCTCTAACTCCAGTCCTTGGACCACCATACCATTGCTGGCAAAATCTGCAATCTCCTTTACCATCATCACTTTCTCAGCTAGAGCTCCATTCTCCCTTTCCATGTCCTCTATGTACCTCCGACGGGGCGGCATGTTATTCCTATCGCCCGGGGTAACCACAATGTTCCCATCTTCATCACGCCTCCCATAGTCACGGTAGGGTGAGTCTGCTGGCAGTAGGTGTCGGACAAGATGGCACTGGCGAGACAGGGCCTCATGCAGGGCCAAGTTTATTCCAAGTCCCCAGTTGCAGTATGTCTTGGTGTAGATCAGATGCACAGGGTTTGGCAAGGCGGCATCCCTGAAGATGAAAGTGGTGATCTCCTATGCATCCTCGCCATATCCATAGGTGTACAGCCTTCTTCCCTTGAACATGGGCAGTGGCAATCCCAATGACTGCGAGAGCTGTGCTAACTGTCTTGCAAAGGGCCTTGGTGACTCCATGGTTGCATACTCAGTCCTGACTTCTCACATCTATCAATTAAAAGTGGAAAGTGTGAGAATAGCATATGGTAAGAATTTACGAGAGTGAAAGGCATAAGATGAAAGACAGAGTTAATATAGGCTTTAATAATTCTATGGCTTCCTATTCCCGACCTAGGTCACGATCCTACAGTCGACACACGGGCTCTGATACCATCTTGTAACACCACGGTTCTGAAAAGACCGTAGCTTCTATGTGACATGCCAATCCCTGGATCGGTTCATTGGCCCACAATAGAATAAGATGAATAACATAGCAAAATATCCGTCTATCAAAAATAACGAAGATCCAGAGTACCATTATTATAATAAAAGCTTAGCTCAAGGCTAGCTCAAATTATTCAGGTAGCAACATAAATAAAGCAAATCCTCCATTCTTCAAATTGCCCACAAGTGAACAAGTGCCGAGTGGAGTACCGTGGCCTAAATCGATTACTCAGAATCGGAATATCCTGCAACATGAAACGTAGCAGCCCCGAAGGGTCAATACATGGAATGTATGGCAAGTAGAGCTATTAAAGGAGACAATAGTGCTATCATCTACATGCATATTTGGCAAGTGGAGCTGTGGCTAGCTTGCATTTGCAAATACCTTTATCCTACTTTCATAAACAGTTTTTGATTTTCTTTGAAAAGATCCCAATTAAGTTAACCCAACAACATTAAAGCAATTACGAAATTAGAATGAGCGAGAAACATGTCATGGAATCAATATCAAGCAACTCAGACGTCCATAACCGGGGACACGGCTAATCGATTAGATTATACACCCTGCAGGGGTTAGTACACTTTACCCATGTGACTTGGCCAGCCCATCTCGTACCATCACTCTTATTTTGGGTGATGATATGGAGAAGTCCAAGAAGAGACCGTTCGGGAAGTAGCTCCCCAATCCCGATGCGCACCGTTCCAACCTACCAAAATTATACATCTCTGGATACGCGGGTTCGAGTTACCACAACCTACTGAGTCCAACCAACCGCCCATTTCATTATTGGCACATGGTTGTACACGTAAGCTACAAAATAAAGAAGCCAATCATTTTCTCTTGATACCTGGGTGCCTTTCCGCAATGATACCACCAAAAATTATCAATCCCATCACACCAAGGAGATTCATTGATTAAGTTGTTTTAGTTTTCACAAACCAACACATTTAGAAACAACTTATAGTGATGTAACCTAGCCCTCGTTCATCATAGCATGGCTAAGCACATCTACCAACGGTGGTTCATCTACAAGGGATATCCTACCACATAATAGGACATAGCATAGCGATAGTATTATCCTACATATGCTTCTACAAAATACACGACAATGCATTGAAAATAGTAGGACAACATCATGAACAAAGTAGCATCTACTTACCTTGGTTGTAGCAGTCGGAAGAACAATCCACACACGAGCAAGCATTGCACTCGTCACAATCTACACGATACAACTGCAATCATAAACAAACCATCCATAATCATATGCAAACAAAGATGATGCAAGATGCATGCATGACAAGTGTATTGATGCTACAGTGGCATCACATAATCTTATTCAGTATAGCTACTGTATGCATGCATGGAAATTATTTTTAGCGCAAGGAAAACAAGTATGCAATTTATAATGCTCAATAATAGAGCTAGAAACCAAATAATTCACCACTGCTGACATACTATTTGTAAAATATCGGAAAAATTCTAATGTGTAGTCAACTCTAAATAGGAACAGTACCAATTGGAATTTCTCAAAAAGGAGTCATATAACTCCCTGAGTAATTAAAATACTGCAGTAAGCCTTTAAATAGATTCTGCAAAAATTATTACTGTAAGCCTAACTTTTTAATTCACTTTTAGATTCCCCTTGTTCTACTGATTCCAGGGACATATTATTTGCAATTTTTGGAGTTACAGAACTTATTCTACGAATTTATTACTCTAAAAGGGGCATTTACTCATTTAATTATGCAGGGTAAAACCTTGCTGTAAAAGTGTAAAACAAATGTACAGCAAGATTCTATGTGAGTTACTAAATCTACACATATTTTATTTGTAATTTTTGGCGCAGTATATCTAAAGATATGGATTTTACAAGTTTTAGGTGTTTTCTGCCAATTAAATCAAATTAAAAACTAACAGTCAACCCTGACAGTTGACTCCGCCCACGTGGCGGCTGACATGGCGCTGACTGGCAGTTGACCAGTCAGCTGCCCGCGCTGACTAATCAACGGTCCGCCTGGACCGTTAGATCGCAATCGAACGGCCGGGGAGGCACGCGAGAGGAGGGCTCACCGGCGGCGTCGGAGGCCGCGACTCCGGCGAGTCCTGGCGGCGGCTGGGCGGCGTACGGGGTCGGGGGCGTGGCGGGGGAGCTTCCCGTGGTGGCGGCGTCGGTAGGCGGGCACGGTGGCGACGGCGGCGTCCAGCTGGAGCGGCGACGGTGTCGGTGGCGTGGGTGGCGGCGGCGGTGTGGCGCGGGCGTGCTCCTGCGGGGAAGGAAAAAGGAGGGGGGTCAGCGGCGGCGGGGCGAGGTCGCGGGGTCACAGAAGGGGGCGAGGCGGCAGCGGGGCGAGCACTTACCGCGAGCGGCGGCGGCGGCGGTTGTTAACTCCGGCGAGAAATCGCCGGAGATTGAGGGCGAGGGTTTAGGGGTCGCGTAGGGGAGAGGCTAGGGTATAAGAGAGGGGGGTCGCGGCGGCGCGCGGGTGTCCTGGTCATGGCCGGGTCGGCCTCGGCGTCCGTGCCAGAGCCGGCTCGCGCTGACGTGCGGGCCCCGGCTGGCGGTGGCTGTGGCCGCGTGGGCGGCGCATAGCGCGCTCCGCACGGGCGGGCTGCAGCTACTGGCCGCTGCGCGGCTGCTGCGTAGGCTGGGCCTGAGCCGCGGCTGGCCGGCTGGCTGCCGCGCTGCTGTTTGCCCTTTTTTTTGTTCTTTTCTTTTTATTCTTTTCTGTTTTAGTATTTCTATTGTAACTTTTTCATATGAACTCCAAATTGAGTGATTTTTGACTCTAAATTTTTATAAAAACCAGAGGATCAACATAAGATCAAGTTTGTAACCCTTTTCACTAGTTGAGGTTAGTGGATTAATATAACCCTAGTATATCCTCTTGTAGGTGCATTTAGTAATTCAAAATAGGGCTTTGAAAATATTGTTTCGCCAGAATCTTTTCAAACTGAAATTTTGCATGGATGATCATGATGCAATGACATGAATGATATGCAGTACCAAATCTAAAATTTGGGATGTGACATAGCACGCGCGGGAACAACGTCTGCGCTGTCCGCGCGCATCCAGACCGACGCAAGCGAGCCCCAGATTAGATGCATGGATGGGTCGAGCCAGACGCGTTTTTCCGGATGGGTCACTCTGCTGGGGCGCCGCGCATGCCCCGCGCGTCCCCGCGGACCGGATGGGTCGGCCCGATGGAGATGCCCTAACTCCCCACGATGGCTTTGTTTTTGTTCCTCCGACAGTCGCGGACGAGGTAGATGGGCAACAGGTGCTTCCTTCAGGACTTGTTTTGCATGAGCGGTTTTCAGCATTTCCCCTAATTTTAACCCGGCCCAATCAAAATACACCAGAAAACACTTGTGGCCTGTTTTGTAGGCCGGTTTTGGCCAGGCCCAACCACGGGAATCCACTGAAACCACGTCGGGTTGAAGAGTTTTCACGTCACGAGTCGTCCTCGTGTTTGTCAAGCTGCTCGTGCGTTGCACGTCTGGAAATGGTGTCTACAGTATTTCTATGAGATTGTGGTGTTCTGGGTGACAAAAGCGTTTTCATCCAAATCCCTCGAAAAAATACTCTAAAGTACTCTATGACCCACCCTTGCAAAACAAGGCCTCACGAGTAGGTAATGAGGTCGAGTGTACGGTACGCAGGATGTCAGGAACTTTCCATGAACAACATCACGACCATGCAGTTCAAGATGGAGAGATTCCAAGCAATGTCTCCTATAATTAACAACACATAATTAAACTACGGCCGGCCGGCTGCTTGGACGTTTTCTTTCCTTCAATAGAGCAAACTCCATTAAGAAACCGAATATGCCTCTTGAATCCCACCTAACTAAGCTCTTGCTTGCAGCCCGTCCTTAACTTAATTAGCTCGAGCATATTCCTGGATCTTTCCATGTATCGCATGAGCCAAGGCGGCAAGGCATGACTGTCCGTGCAGAGCTGTGAGATTCTTTGAAGCAGTCAGCGTGGGAATTCATAGGGCATCACAGCCGCTGAGTTCAAAGGGCACCCACCCCAATGGGCTTATTGGCCGCGTCCAACAAAAAGATGCCGTCAGCCGCGGCTTTCAAAGCCGCGTCACAGCTCAATATCGTGTGTCCGGCGCTCCCAGGTCCTTCCCAACCTACAAGTCGTTGCCGTAGACTCAACGGTGCGGTCAGCTAAATTAACCGCCGCTTCATTGGCAACTCAGATTTAATTTAAATGACTCGCCGGTGGTTCCCGGGCAGGAGCAGAGTCTGGTCTGAGAAAAAACCGTTTGCGTGGCTCCTGCTCGTCCCCCGCGGGCGACGCAGGGGCGGACCATCCTTCCCAGTCAATCCCCCCTCCCCACCTCCCTTCCTTGCTGGCGGAAGCCGCCGGGCGAAGCCTGAGCGGCGGCTTTCCTCTTCCGGCGTGCATGGCAGTCTGCACGGGTCAGCTCCGTCCGGACGGTGGTGTGCTGCGGCGAGGCAACGTGCTCGGTCTGGCTGCCTGCAACGCAAAGCAATGGTGGCGTTCCTGGCGGTGTGACGCGGTCGCGTCGACTCTGGGATGGCGGCGGGCGGCGCGGTCCTGATCCCGACCCAGATGGGCCCGATCTAGGCTCTAGGCCATGACTGTTGCCTATGGTTCAGGAGGACGCCTAGACTGGGCACCTTCCTCTGGTTGTCGTGGCTGGGGAACTAGAGCAGACCAGTGGGTCTTGCACTGGTGGGCTCATGAAAGATCCCTCATGGAGCTACGGGTTGGCACTATCCTGTACTCGGATGGCGGCCACGACCGGGGCATAGCAGCACGACGACGGGAATGATCTCGGCATGATTCTGGCCTGTGGGGTCTGCGGGCCGATCTAGGTTGATCGGACTGCTATTCCATCCGGACAATGACCACCTCAGATGGATGCGGCCAGTTCCCCTTACATGGGTTGCTACATAGCCTGATGTCTACTGGATCATGTGCCCGCCCACCTCGACCAAACCCTCGGTCCTAATGTGTGCTTTTGGCCAGGGCACGGGCTCGAGCTCGTGGACACCCAGGCGGCGGCCTCGGAAGGTGGACCGCGCGGGTGTCTCTTCGGCGAGCAACGTGGCGGTGGTGATGGTCTTGGCCCTTGGTCACTAGGGCTAGTTGAACACCCCACGCACGCACGCACACACACACACACACACACACACACACACACACACACACACACACACACACACACACACATCCCAAACATCTAATCAATCCTGTGAGGCGTCTACATGGCAAGGTCAAATCAACAAAATTTCATATGAATACGCATGGTTAGGCGTTAGCTCTTTTTGCCGGATGTACCCATCTCGACCGTTTGTCTAAACACGTGTTTTCCAGTGAAAATACATATGTGTAAATTGTAAATTGCATCATGCGCCGCAGGATAGTCATGTGATAGTTGTTTTTTACTCCTTGTCGACTAGAGAAAGGGACCCTTTTGCGAGCCAAATTAGCTGTGCAAAGAAGTTCGATTGGCACATGTCGATGTGAAAAGGGTCGTTGGGCTTGGGTTGGAGCTCGAGCTCTTTTTTAACATAAGTACCCATATCAATGGTTTGCCTAGGTGTCGCCAGCTAGCGGTGCCAATATACTACGGTTGCATCGTGCAACCAACTTTGTTGAGCCAAATTAACTAAGGGAACCCTGTGTCGCAAGGACACGATGTAAGCCCTCTCTCCTAAACTTATGAAACTAAGAACACCAAGCTGGCTAGAATTGGTCTATATATACTCTTTCGATTTGGAGGATATGAAAATTATTGGTCAATCCTGAACGTTCATATGTTTCGGGCTTGTTTGATTCATAGGAATTGTGTAGGATTTAAATTATATAGGAATTTTTCTATGTTATTGTTTGATCCATAGGTGCACATTCTATAGGAATTAGGCCCAGTTCTTTTGGTGGCTTCTTCCAGAAGCTGCGCTACCCCTAGCTTCCTGCGGAAGCCGGTTCAAAAATTTTGCGAGGCTTTCAAATTTAGCCTTAACTATTTTGGAAGGCTCGCAATTTTTTTAGATCGGCTTTTCCAGGAAGCTGGGGAGAGGGCGGCTTCTCGGAGAAGCCCCAAGAAAAACTAGGCCTTAATCTTATAGGAATCTTGTAGTGCAGGTTCCTATAAGAAAAAAAAGCATTAGATTAGATCCCATGAAAAAAAATTCTTTGCTACATCAAACAGAATTCTCTCTTTCTATAGAATTCAAGTTGGCATGACATCTTAATTTATGTTTTTTCTATTCCTATAATTTTCCAATCCTATGAATCAAACAAACCTTCTATTTTAAAAGAGAGGGACACCGAAGCAAAAGCCAATCTGGACAACTACGTTCGACTGACCGTTATACCAAGTCCAAGTGTGTCCTGTCCACTAGAGAAGAAGGGAAGTTCAATTTTGCAAGCCGAATTAGCTACATCCGACCCTTGATTATATTGGCAGGTGTAGGTACATACGTGATGTGCCCACCCAAGTTATATAAGCAAAGCATTAGCTACATATCGTCCCAACTCTAATGTAGCATTAGCTACCGCTGATCGGGACAGAAAGAGACGGGGAGAGATGGAAGCCACGGCGGTGAGCTTGGCGAGGTCCGTTCTGGATGGCGTTCTGAGCAACGCTGGCTCCGCCGTTGCCGACGAGGTCGCGCGTCTCCTGGGCGTGCCGAGGGAGGTGGAGTTCATCCGCAACGAGCTGGAAATGATGCAGTCCTTCCTGAGGGTGGCCTCGGCACGCTCCGACGCTGCGGCGCGCAATGACACGGTGCGGACGTGGGTGAAGCAGGTGCGCGACCTCGCGTACGACGTCGAGGACTGCCTCTTCGACTTCGCCCTCTACTCCGCCACCGCATCCTCATGCTCGTCGTGGCTGCCGGGTGCCCTCGCCACGCGCCACAGCATGGCCCAGCGGATCCGTGACCTCAAGGCCAGCGTAAAGGAGCTCAACAAGCGCAACCTGCGCTACAACATCATCGTCGAGCTGCCCTCTGGCGCCGCCGACGTGCAGCAGGCGATCCTCCCCTACCACGACGTGATGTCGGCCACCGAGCTCGCGTTCCAGGAGTGGGACATCGTCGGGCGGAGTAGCGAGAAAGAAAAGCTGATCAACGACCTCATCTCCGGCGGAGACGGCAGTGCGCTGGCCGTCGTGTCCGTGTGGGGGATGGGCGGCATGGGCAAGTCGTCGCTGGTCAGCATGGTGCGCAACGACCCGGAGCTCCTTGACGCGTACGACTGCAGCGCGTGGGTGACTGTGCCGCACCCGCTCGACAACACCGACGAGTTCATGCGCCGGCTGAGGAAGCAGCTCGGGCTCGGAGCGGTGGCGCACGACGACGACGACGACGACGATGACATCAAGGAGCACCTGAAAGACAAGCGGTACTTGATCATAGTCGATGACCTGCTAAAGAGGGATGAGTGGGATCAGGTACGGCCAAAACTGTTTAATTTCCAGAACGCCAAGGGAAGCCGTGTCATCGTAACGACGCGGCGGAAGGACGTCGCCCTGTACTGTGCCGGAAGCGCCGGGGAGGTGCACGACCATGTCTATGAGCTCAAGCCACTTGGGGATAAGGAGTCAAGGAAACTCCTATGCAACAAGGTGAACCCCTTACACACCTACTGGTTTTCGCCAATTTTATATCTATTCTTCGACAAACTATCTTGAAGTCATCTCAAACTGCACGGTAATGCAATTTTAAAGCTTTTTCGAAATATGATTTGTTTTGTCCCATTGGAAATAATAATCTTGCCCATATGTGTTAGTGTTAAGTAATTAATCTTGTGTCTAACAAGGATTGGTGGTCAGTCCGTGGTCGGCTCAAGCGATGAGTTGTACTGGTTCTTGTTCTAATCACTACGCACTCCGTCTCATAGTATAGGATGTTAACCTAATTAACATATAAGTATATGATTAATGGTAATAACATCATATATAATACGGTAGAGGGATTACTCTAGACTATGCTAGTTAACTAGGAAAATTTGCACCGAGTCAAAATAAAAAAGAACAAGCAAAAGACATGAGTATACACAACTCGATTATGATCTCTTTTATTACCCTACATCTCTCAATTACTTTACTCTAGTTAAGGAGCATCTTTTATTTAATTACGGAAAATTAAGGATCTAACATCGCTCCCGATTTCAATCAACATGAAACCGATAACATAGAGTCAGGTTTAAATTTATTACACACAAGACCTAGCTATCTGCTTACAAAACCATTATTGCACAAAAATAACTAAAAGGGAGAAAACAGGACACCCAACTACCAAACTAAACAAAAAATCAAAGTAAACTAGAGATAATCAAGCCTCATCAGGAGGACACCTTGTTTTCATCCCCATGTTCACACTCACACTCTCTTCTTCCTATCATGTGTCATATAATTCTCAGTAACATCGGCGCCCCCACCCCTTTCTTCTACTTCCTCCGAGACATATTAGTTGACTTGGATTTGTTAAAATTTGGATTTCTAGATTCATCCAAATTTAGACAAATTTGAGTCAACTAATATGGGTTGGAGGAAGTACTTTTTTAGAAAATTAATCTCCAACTCCTGAAATACGGTGAAAACATGATACTATCATGCACTTTTCTTTACCCTGCCAGTCTTTTTGCAATACTTCCGTAAAACCATTCTCTGCTACAACCCTTCATTATCTACTACATACAAAGTCATTTAGTTCTTAAGAGACATATTCATAGTTTTTAATGCGGGGGACATATTCATAGCTTTGAAATCTACTCATAGACCCCACCCCTCTAACCAATAGGCTAACAAATAGTCTGCCAGTCAACCAGGTAGTATTTATGTTCGTCTTCTTTTTCCTGACATCACATTCTGTTTCTAAAAATAGTAAAAAAAATCTCACACCTTTAGGTAAAGAGAACACAGGCATCATACAGAAAGGAACATTAATAAGGCAACATTTTATGAGAGCTAATTTACCCCTTGCGACATAAATCTCCTTGCTAAGTCCCCAATTTACTTTTTACATCATCCTACGTTGGTCTACACAATATATATTCCTATATCTAGCATTATAAGATGGAATCCTAAATGCTTCATAGGTAATTTTACTTTAGCGCAGGTGAAAATATCTTTATAAAGCTCAGAGTTTAGCCATAATGATTTTGGCAACATTCGAATAAAAATAAAACCAGATCAGGTTGGGTTTTGCACGATCACTTTCATTAACAACACATTATATCAAAAGTACCACCATCGTTCAAAAAGTGATTGTCACCATTAATTCAAAGAGAGAGAGAGAGAGAGAGAGAGAGAAGGAAAGCAAGATCAGCCATCTCCGAATCTTGCTATATAATACCATCAAAATCGAACTTTTCATTTACGTTATTTTCTAGATGACTCGATAATCAATTTTGTTTCCATCATTTGTAGGTCTACAAGACAACCGAGTGTAGTTTGCCGGTCGAACTAGAGGAGGAAACAACTTGCATTTTAGATAGATGTCGGGGTCTTCCGCTTGCCATATCCACAATAGGAGGTCTTCTTGCCAACAGGCCCAAGATAAGCATGGAATGGAAGAAGCTGCATGAACACTTTGGAGCAGAGCTGGAGTCTGATCTCCGAAACATCACAAATGTTATTGTCTCAAGTTACGATGGCTTGCCGTATCACTTGAAATCTATCTTCCTGTACCTTTGTATCTTCCCTCAGAACCGCGATATCAGACGCAATCGCTTGTTGGGGCGATGGATGGCAGAAGGCTACATAGCAAAGAACCGTGATATGCCTGTGGAGGAAGTAGCAGAGCGTTTATACAATGAGCTTATGAATAGAAGCATGATCCAACCTTCCAAGAATAAGAAGATTATACCTGGATTCAGAGTTGATCGTTGTACGATTCACAGCATGTTGTTGCAGATCATCATGCCCAAGGCCGTTGAGGAAAACCAACTCTTTCTCATCGAGAAGCAATGCAATGGGGTTCCACAAAGCAAGATACGCCACCTGGTGGTGTCCAGATGGAAGAAGGAGAAGAAGCTGGAAAATATAAATTTGTCCTATATTCGATCATTGACGGTTTTTGGAGATTGCCCCGTTTCTCTCGTCTCTCCTAAAATGCGGCTGCTCCGCGTGCTGGACCTAGAAGACACAACCAATTTGAAGAATGAAGACCTTAGACACATAGGGAATCTTCATCACCTAAGGTATCTTTCTTTGAGAGGACAAAATATTTCAAAGCTTCCATCTTCGTTGCAAAACCTTAGGTACCTAGAGACACTAGACATTCAAGGTACAAAGGTGGCACAACTCCCTCGTGGAATTGTAAAACTTGAGAAGCTACGTTATATTCTTGCCGGTGTCAAGTTCTCGAGAGATCTACTACAAAAGGTGACACAAGTAGAGATGGATAACCAGAAGACCAACATGGTGGGAAACATGCCAACCTTTCTATGTTGCAACCATAGTGAGATTTCCAACATGTATCAACTCAGTGTAAAGGCACCCAGAGGTATCGAGAAGCTTAGTAACTTGCATATATTTGGTGCATTCAATGTTGGTCAGGGCCATGGCGTGGCAAGGAGGCTTGAGCAGCTTATGGACCTGCAAAGGCTAGGAGTAACAGTCACAGGTCTCACTGAGAAAGGAAGGCAGGAGTTGTGCCATTCAATAGGGAAGCTTAGTCGATTACAAAAGCTTGAGGTGCGATCTCGTTCCCTTGAGTTTCTTGCCAAAATGGATGAATCGGCAACACCAAAGCATTTGGCTTCACTGAAGTTACTGGGCAATCTATCCTTGTTTCCTAAATGGATCAGTTCACTCAATGATCTTACCAAGGTGAAGCTACTTGGGACAAAGCTGGAGCAAGGACAGGTTGACATCCTTGGGAACTTGCACAGCGTGGCTTTCCTTGGCTTGTGGGAGAGATCCTACATAGGGGACTCATTGTGTTTCTGTACAGGTAAATTCCCAAAGCTTAAATTTCTTGACATTGATGGGCTAGAGAAGATTGAAATGGTGAGAGTCGAGGAACCAAAGATAAAATTTCTTGCCAATGAAGGTCAAGATAAGATTGAAATCAAGGTACAAGCGATGCCTGAGCTTGAGAGACTTTGGGTGCAAAACTGCAAAGCACTGCGGGACAGTGGTGATGGATTGTTTGGAGTGCCACATCTGGTGAACTTGAATGAGCTTCTTGTCAAGCAGTGTGGCGAAAAGGAGAAACTGATAGAGATATTGCAATGGCAGGTCAGTAAATGGCAGGTCAGTCTGCACAAGAAACGCCCTAAGTTCTTCATAGGCAAGATTATAGCCCGTACAATCTCAGAGCCAAGCACAAGCGCGGCAGCCGAGCAATGAGGATCCAAGGCTTTTCATGAGCGTTTTCGTTATTTTCTGTATGTAGCTTATGTAAATTATCTGTTTGTTTCGTTTCATCTTGAGCTAGAACTCCAAAGAGCAGCAAACAACAATCCAGAAAATTAAGCTTCGGAAAATATAGTGTAAAAATGTCTAAATGTTTATATATTGGAATCAAGTTTCATATAGTTGTTTCAGCAAATGGTACTGATTACCGATTACCGCGTACCATAGTAACAATCCGTCCGTGTAGTAATTGATTTCTGACAGATGTTTTTTGCTTAGTTATTTGAGCTGCAAGTGGGGGTGACAATCTCTAGTAACTGCATACCGATAATACCACCTATATTGAACTAAAATCTCACGATCAATTTTGAAGAGGGCACAGCAAGAATATTGAGTTTGGTTTCATAGTAAACTAAAGAGTTTATTCCAATTTTTACCCTCTAGTCTCAAAATTTTGACACTCGTTACTCCATTTAGAAAATTTTCATTCTAATTACCCCATTTAGTAAAGTTGTTCCAATTTTTACCCCCTTTAGTTTTTTTGAGCGTTTTGACAGGTGAATCCATGTTATAAATACAGGTGGCGTGACACATAGACTAATTTTGTTGTGGCTGTTTTTTCCTGGCAGGTTTTTTTTCTTTCCAATCTCCTATCTCACTATTGTGTTTCTCCAACCTTTGCTAATGAAGAACTAGCTGAGAGGTGGGCCTGGTGCAACGATAGTGCCGCTAGCTGCGGTTTAAATAAGAACCGATTAGGAATCGTATTAGCACTAGGATTTCTTTTGGCTTAAGAAAGTCACTTTTTTTGTTGAGGGCAGACACAAGAAATAGACAAGACCAGCGCATCCAAAAAACAATATGGTTTAACTCATAATTAGACCGCTTCTCGTGAGAAATAAAAACCAGAAAAAGACGAAGTGGCATGCAACTTTTACTAGACACCCCTTCCAAAACACTCATCAAATTTTACATGGGATAAAAATTGGCACAACTTTTCCTAAATGGGGTAATTAGAATGAATATTTGCCAAATAGGGTAATTATTGTCAAATTTTTAAAATTAGGAGGTAAAAAGTGGAATTTACTCTAAACTAAATGCAATAGCCGGCTATTTAGAACTTTAGGTTTCATATTCAATTAAAACAAGCAACATCAAATATTCTTGATCAGGAAGAAAACTGAACGCGTAGATTCAGATAGGACAATAAATGGCTTACTACTGTCGGGAAAACCTCTAGGTGAGATTGATCATTCATATAAGCATGTTTTCCAAGCTCCCATCATGATAAATGTATGGTGGTTAAATGCTCTGTGATATCCTGAACACGTACACATATCTTACCGATACCACTGCCACCGACACCACCGAAATTTTCAGCATTCGATTTGAACATGTCTTCAGGAAACCTCGGTTTGGATAAAATACACTGAAGTGCTTGCGGGGCTACGCTAGGACGCCATGGACGTCGGTGGTGACCTTCGTGCATGTCCACCAACTACCAGATAAGGTCAAACAAGTAAGGGCATGTCCCGAGGCGCGATCTAGTCGGTTCGCACGGACAGTACGGCAGGGCACGCACGCTACAGCGACGCAATCCAAATGACTAACGCTTCTGGCGTGACCCATTCTTCCACAAAATTTGGGCCGTGGATCGCGTGCTTGTCCTCCTGCGTGGATCGTGGGCCCGCTGGCAGCGATTGTGTCATCAGAAGGCTGGACGG
This sequence comes from Avena sativa, assembly GCA_916181665.1. Classification (NCBI taxonomy): domain Eukaryota; kingdom Viridiplantae; phylum Streptophyta; class Magnoliopsida; order Poales; family Poaceae; genus Avena; species Avena sativa. The sequence goes on along the minus strand of OV702280.1, from coordinate 252,013,059 downwards.
TGGAAATCATGGCCACCAATGCCGTTGATGCCCGCTGCGACGTTGCCTGAACTCCTACGCAGTCATTGAACCCAAACCACTACACTCTGCGTCGGCATTGATGATGAAGGCTTCTTATAGTGGCCCTATGCTTGTGTCTCCCCCACACCACGGCAACGCCATAGCCACTTCTAGCAAAGCATCCCCCGGCCGCCCTCACACAATTGTCTGGCGATGAGCGGGTTCTGTGGAGAGCCGTTGGGAGGGCGATTCTGGGCGATCGCCCCTTCCTCCGACGATGAGGTTGATCCGCCTTTGCCGGTAGGCAGTGGTGGCTCGCCGGAGACTGCGAGATATTTATCGTACCTCTGCATAACGCCAGAAGATGTGGTTTGCGATCTCCCTTTGGATTCAAACTCTGTTCTGCAGCGAAAAGAAATGAAGAAGGCTCGGCAACAGGAGATCACGATGATCCTGAACTCGGCGAACTCGGTAAGGGATCATGGTGTTGTGTCTCGTCTTACAGGTCGGAAGACTAGGGCACAGAGGGTGTCGGTGCTGTCGTCGTCGACCTTCGCCTTGGAGATTTTCAATGCAAAGGAATGGATCACCGTTCAAAGGAAGAAGAAAGGCTGGTCAAGAAGAAGGATGGCTGGTCGCCCGCAGAGGAGGATCGTCGGCGACGTGGATTTCGGCATCGTCATCAGCTACGGTAGGATCCAGAATTTTCGAACCTGATGCGTTTTGTCCGGGCCAGATGGGCCATGTCAATGATATTAGCGACCAGTTGTTGGTCTAAAAAATATGCAAGATGGGCCTACGATCCAGGGTGCCTGCTGATCGTGTTTTTCCACCGTCGAGATTCTCGTCTGGGGTGCGCAGTGCATCGCTAGGTTCTGGCCAGAAACAAAAGGCGGCGCTAATCGTCTCTCCTGGCGATCTGATATCTGGCAGGATAGTCGCCGCAGCTATGGCGAACCATGGTGGCGGTTGTTTTCCCTTCGGAGGCCGTGGGCAAAGAGCCAATGAAGGTGGCTTCAATGGTGGACAAGGTAGAGGACAAGCAGGCGGAGGTGGTAGGAATTATGGAAGAGGGGTTAATGGAGGTTTCTCCGGTGGTCAGGGTAGAACTTTCTATCAGGGAGAGGGAAGCGGAACTGCTGGTGATGGTGATGGATCTAACTATGGGCACCATAACAGCAACGTCTTCAACGACGGCGTGTTCAGGGCTGGCCGGGGGAATTATGATCAGAATCGTGGCAGGTTTAGCAACTCGTCCAACGTCAATCGGAGCAATGGTTTCAGGTCCAACCTATAAGGGGCAATTTTCAGCATGGCAATGGAGGAAATCAACATGGGAATTTTGTAAATCGTTATCGCCGGAACAACACGGTGCAAGAGGCAAGCGAAGTTCAGAGTCTGTTGATCAAGGAGACGGCTGCGACTTTGGCTAGGCAGCTTGTGGAGTTCCCCAATCAACCGACATCAGTTGTTGCTGCGACAAACCCTTATGTTGCACCTATTACTGCTCCTGAGATGTTCTCGCCGGTGCCCAACCCGGTGGTGGCTACGGCTCCTCATGCCACTCAACAACAGAGGCACCCCGAGGAAGTGATCCTGGCAGTGGCTGACCTAAAGCCAAAACCAACTATTGTTGCGCCGCATTCAGTGGCACCTAAACCTATGAAAAAAAGCTACCAGACTGTTTTAAATGTGGGAAACCTGGACATTACCTCAATGATTGTACGACGGAGCTTTGCTTGTGCTGTCAGAGCCCTGATCATTTGTCTAAAGCTTGCCCTGTGCTTTTGGCTCCAAAACCGACTATGGTTATGTATGATGTGGCTCATGAAGAGCTAATGTTTTGGGATTTCCCTTCCTCGAGCACTGTCAGAGCTAAGATGGATAACACCAGATTGAGTCGTGTCACTATTTCTGATGGCTCTCTTACTATTGATGAGATTATCGCTCACTTGAAGTGGATGGTGCCGGATGATCAATATCAGTGGGAAGTGAAACGAGTGGAGGATAATATTTTCAGGGTCACTTTTCCAAGCAAGGTTGATCTCTCTAGGTCTCAATATTTTGGAACATACACCATTCCGAATAGTAAGGTTACTATGAAATTTGAAGCTTGGAAGAAACCTGTTGAACCGGCATGGTCTTGTGACAACGTATGGGTAAGGATCTATGACTTACCTTCCGAGGCACTTGATGATTTTATTGGATTATGGGCTCTGGGAAACTTGTTTGGAAAAACTGCTGATATTGACATGGAGTTCACAAGAAGGACAGATGTTTTGAGGATAAATATTGATTGTCTTGATCCTAGTCTGGTCTCGGATAGAATGGATATTAGAATTAAAGGGGAGTTCTACAAGCTCAGGTTTCAGGTAGTGGGAGTACCCCCACCGTTGGAGGATACTCGCATGGAGGATGTTCATGATGATGATGGAGATGGCAATGGCCCGGCGCAGGAGGATGGTAATGCCTCGGATAAGAGAGAACCTAAGAGGTCAAAAAACGGATCAGATAATAAGCAACAAGAGGAAGGAACTGTACAACAGCCCATCCCTATGGATGGTCAAAATATGCAGCAAAATATACTTAAAGTGGGAGATTTTGAGCTTTATCTAAAGAATAATAAGAAGTAGCCGTGGGCAGACATGGTGGAGGAAGAGATGGCCAAGTCTGCACCTCCTAAGATTTGTGTTCAAAAACTTGTCACGGCGCTGCGGATAAATGGTTCTGTCGCGGATGATCTTTTAGTTGCCAAGGGTGTGCGGCAGGATGTCGTCGATGGACGGCACGCTGCCGAGGGCGCATGTCATGCTGCCACGGCTGTGCGTCAGGTTGTAGGGGGCGTACTACACGATGCCGAAGTGCTACGGCAAGATGCTGCGACTGTTTTGCCTGTAGTCATTCCTGCTGTTGTAGAGGAGAATCAGGTCGCCAAGGATGTGTACGACTCTGCTGACATGCAGCGACATGGTAATGAAGTGAAGAATGGAACATCGAAGGTGCTGCTTACGACTCCAAGATCGAGCTATGATGGCATGGGTGTTGTGATATCGCCAGGTGTTGTGCGAACCTCTAGTTTTCCTTCCCCGTTGGGGGTGGCCTCATCGTCTTTGGGTATAGGAAATTCGGGCAAGCCTGGGATGGCAGATGTAATTGTTTTTGGTGGCATTAAGGAGAGCGACGTGGCTGGGTTGCGCTCTAGCGGGAGGCTGCGTGCGCACGACCCGCAGAATTACGAACGGTTTCTGGGCCGAACTCTTATCGCGGCCGTCCTTTTGCAATCCGCCAGATTCCCGAAAGTTGACCAGGTGACCCCACACCATCGTATTCCTTTTATTCTGACGAGCGTATTCCCTCGAGTTATACCACGTGTGGGCCACCATCTAGTCATTCCTCACCTACCGGGCATCTCGACCCTATCTCCCCCTTCTGTAGTACGACACAAACTATCTCTAGTCCTTATCTACTTCTGTTCATCTTCTTCCTGGCCAGATCCATCTCTGAATCCCAGATCCATATCTATTCGGCTAGATATTAGTTTGTCCAATAAATATCTCGGGTCTGCTAGCATTCCATCGGATCATCATGTCTCCATGGTTCGGGTTCGACGAATCCGATGGAAGATACTCACCACCGATGCCAGATCTGGATCCCTCCCTCCATGGTGACCATGAATCCCAGGTACGATACGTAAATCTCTATTGCTAACGACTTACCTGAACGGTCTTAGTGTTCTTGATAGTATGTAAATATATGATGATCCCCGAACTCATACTGCAGGTCAATCGACCTTGTAGGACTCTCATATATTAGCAGACACATGATGTTGGCAGCCTTGATTGTTCTTTACTCATTCGTATTTATTCATCTAATCGGCCCCATTTAGTGTGTATTTGTCTTCTTTAAAAAAGATCACATGTAGATATACGCGTCCAACTGATTGAGAATCCTAATCCAATAACGGACTGTCTTTTTTGTTTTGGGTCAGCATGCGACGTTAGCTCTATAAATATCCAATGACATATATTTTTACATCTAACTATGCCATAGTTATCTGAAATCACTAGATAGTATGCTTCCAGACTTCCAGTACTAAAATCTGCCAGTATATACTTTACACATTCACTTTTTTTTTCTGTATATATGACAGACAATTTTGTTGAATGGCACAACGTCTGGTCCGCAATACTCATTTGCATTTCGGGGTCGAACAGTTATCACAGCAAACTCACGAGGCAGATCTAGGAGGATTGGTGCCTGAATTTTGGTCACTGGTCCGACATGCTAAGAAGCTTTAATTTCTGGGATGTGTTTGTTCCTGGTGCCTCTGCTTAGATCTACACTATTGGAAAATTTATTTTTATTCATGGGGAGATGTAATCTCGTTGCCATCTTGTATTTTAGAGAAATTGCAGTTCCTTGCTATTCTTTGATGATCTAAACTTCAGTTTATTGATCCTGCAGGTGAGCGTACACTTGGTTTACATCATAATAACACCGCCTGGGAGATGCCTCCCTCGGTTTTTTTAGACTTGTGCTTGCTTTTAGTCATTTTTATGTTTTGGATTGAAGTTCGATTTACATTGGTAGGATTCATCTGATCTCTTGACCGCTTTACTGTGTTCTGATATAGGAAGGATTCTGTTATCATGGCTTCTGAAACTTGTTAATCTACACACCATGTTTGTGCTAGAGCTTTTGTAACGAACGACAAATCGGGTACCAAATTAATACGAAAGCACAACATAAAGGATCCAGATAGTTATGCTTTAGTTTTGTTTATTTTATTCTTAGGATTTCTCTAGGAATTTTCCCTATTTGTACAAGTTCTGATCATGCTGGTAGTACCCCGTTGCCCCTTCAAGCCAGCAAGATGGTTTCTATACTATCAATGAATAGGAACTCCCAAAGGTAATAAGGTTAAATCCTGACTTTTTTCTCTTTCAAGGTGTATGTTTTCTGAGTGGATATTTCTATTTTTTCTTGTATGAAAGTCATGCATAACTATTGTTTATAATGCATTCATGTTTCACTTGGATTTGATAAAGTCAAGCCGCCTCATAGTATGCAGAAAATTACAAAGATTTTGGTATGGATTAGTGAAATTGAAGCGTCTAAATTCGGATAGGTATAATAGTTTTATAAGCTTGCCGAACGGTGATTTATTTCTTTGTAGCATTTTTCAAAATAGGAGGGTGATTTTGCAGCAGCTTTTCCCTTGCTCTATCCCATCGATTCATAGTACTACAGAAGAAAGGGTAGTTTCGCTTCCACTAATTATTTTATACTTTTATGTAAATTTGTGGGAAAATAGTCACACAGGTCACGGAATAAATGATGACTAGAGAACTTATATTAGACCACGATGGATTGTTTGTGAACTAAATAGCTAGGCATCAAATTTTAAGTTTCCTCTTGATACGAAGCGTTGTTCAACATTTTAGTAGCTGCTAGATACCTTCGAAGCTAAACTTATATGAATTGATTTCCATTCACACGTGAAAACGAGGTAGCAATTTTCTTATTTTCAGTACCGTTTTATTTTAGGCTTTGGTTAGCTGAAAGATGATACAATCATCGATCTTTAAATGCACTAATGATCTGGATGAGTTCTTTACCTTTTTCGGAACTAATGATCCGGCTGAGTTCTTTACCTGCACTCTTATGCATCATCATGCTAGTAGCACATAAGCATCTTATACGCGTAGCTTTGAACCTTTCATTTTTAAACAGTTCTAACGTGAAATAAATGGTCCATGCTCTAGAAATCTCTTGCAATACGGTAGAAATCTCTTGCAACTCTCTCAATGTTCTCAGGTGCATTGTTTTTTCCCATTTTACAAGCAGGCATCTACGATGGGTAAATATAATTCAGCTAGCGAGGAATTATACTATCTGGCTTATACTCTCTAGTGTTTGTAAAGTATAAGTATTGAATATGTAGATAAAAAACAATTATGCCAGAACTTCAACGGTATCCTAATAAGATAGAAGTTTAGTGCATTCGGTACCTGTCCCAGTAGTATATAGTACTTACTGATAATCTAACAAGTTCTAGGGGCGTATACTATTAGTTCTCAACACGATATAGTATGCGTCGTGACATTCGAGAATGATATCCATTCGGTACCTGACAGTCATCATGAAGTTCTTACCTAGCTTCTAACAAGTACCTCGGTTGATTTCTTCTAGTTTGCGATACAATATGGAGGACACTCTATAACTCGTCGGCTATGTTTGTTAACAGGGATATTGAGCATGACGTCAGCTTCCATTTGCTTGCTCGACGTATAGGAGTTGACACCAACGAGATATTGCAATCTCCCAATGTATTCTGTTTCTTATATTTTACATGTGTCCATTCTTTAACATGTCCATTTTTAACCAAAACAGCCGAGGTACCGAAGTCATGCTTGACATGGGCACTGTGTTCACCACTGTCTCAGACCACAACATCAAATCATCATTTGTCTAAGGATTTGCAGACATGATCAGAACAACGCCCGCTAAGCAAACGAATGCCCACGTCCGTGACCTACAGTTTGAACCTTTCATTTTTAAACAGTTCTAACGTGAAATAAATGGTCCATGCTCTAGAAATCTCTTGCAATACGGTAGAAATCTCTTGCAACTCTCTCAATGTTCTCAGGTGCATTGTTTTTTCCCATTTTACAAGCAGGCATCTACGATGGGTAAATATAATTCAGCTAGCGAGGAATTATACTATCTGGCTTATACTCTCTAGTGTTTGTAAAGTATAAGTATTGAATATGTAGATAAAAAACAATTATGCCAGAACTTCAACGGTATCCTAATAAGATAGAAGTTTAGTGCATTCGGTACCTGTCCCAGTAGTATATAGTACTTACTGATAATCTAACAAGTTCTAGGGGCGTATACTATTAGTTCTCAACACGATATAGTATGCGTCGTGACATTCGAGAATGATATCCATTCGGTACCTGACAGTCATCATGAAGTTCTTACCTAGCTTCTAACAAGTACCTCGGTTGATTTCTTCTAGTTTGCGATACAATATGGAGGACACTCTATAACTCGTCGGCTATGTTTGTTAACAGGGATATTGAGCATGACGTCAGCTTCCATTTGCTTGCTCGACGTATAGGAGTTGACACCAACGAGATATTGCAATCTCCCAATGTATTCTGTTTCTTATATTTTACATGTGTCCATTCTTTAACATGTCCATTTTTAACCAAAACAGCCGAGGTACCGAAGTCATGCTTGACATGGGCACTGTGTTCACCACTGTCTCAGACCACAACATCAAATCATCATTTGTCTAAGGATTTGCAGACATGATCAGAACAACGCCCGCTAAGCAAACGAATGCCCACGTCCGTGACCTACAGTTACTATCTAGATTTGGTTAATTAGCCCCTATTACATTTTAACTTGTAAAATAAACTATAGTGTCATTTAATCATATCCTTTTGTGCATTGGATGTACATTTTTTTTCAAAGTATCATTTAATCATATCCTTTGAGTCATGTACTCTCCTATTGGATTACTTCTACTATATTACCATGTGGATGTTGTTCCTGCATTTATTTTATCTCTATGTCCATGTACTGAATTCTCCCATTATGTAATGTTCCAGATATTATCATTTTGAGTTGTAAGCACCTTAAATTATCCCTGTGTAAATTTGACGCAGTTCCTGTTGTGATTTTTCAAGTCATTTAAAATCCACGCGGTTGGTTCAGTTGTGTTTCCTATGGTCTGATTTTCCTTCAGTATGTTTATTATGTAGTGGCAATTATATTCGTTTCCTTTGTTTTGATGCCAGAATGTACTGAAATGCACCCTTATCTGTACCGCATTTTCTTTGATTAGGTACTTCATTCGAAGATTAGGTACTTCATTCGAACTTCGGTATGTACTAGACTACTTTTTATGGAGGACCTTTTCTATAACTGGCGTGTTGTTAATTTCTTATTCTCGCCCGAGGCATCAGTGTTAGGAGTAGGAACTGAGTGATTTTGCATGTCCTCCTCAGTTAGCTCAATAAGCTGCCAAGCCGGAAGCTAGTCAGTATGATGATAATAGAAGACCTAAGATAGAAAATAGAGTAGAATGAACCAAGTTTTCGTTAGGGCATTGGCCCTTGGTGGAGGACATAACCTCGTTTCTTTTTGTGAGCTTCATCATGCAACCGATTTGGATCCAGCACATGGACAAGTCAAGAATCATCTACTAGCCTATCGATCTGCCTTACGGTAGAAGCTTACGCTGCAATTAGCACTTTTGCAAGGCAACACTCTTTCTTTTGTTGCCTCGACGGGAGGGGAACTTCTTGGAGGTTCCACCCTCAGTATTTTTTTCTTGCCTGTGGCAACATCGTCAATAAGGCATTAGGGCTAGGCTAGATTTGTTGCTGCCCTCAAGCATTAGGTCTAGGGTAGAATTTTTGGAGGTTCCGCCCTTCGTTTTTTTTTCTTCTGGCCCGTGGCAGCAACATCAAGAAGGCATTAGACCTCAGCTAGGGGCCTTAGAGGCTGGCCCATCGATGAAGTCGGGGTATGTAGGCTCACTGTCCTCAAGCCGTGAATCCGAGACATAGAGGTAGGACATCTTCTAGTCCTTGCAGGTTTCGTTGCCGACAAATTCAGGATACCTTCAGTTTGGCCTATTCTTAAAGCTAATGGGACCACAATTGGCTAGATCTACTCCAGACTCGAATGATTCCTTATTGATGGTGAAAAGATCTAACCTGGACATTATGCCTAGGTATCCCTCCAAAAAGAATAGGTAGATGCTAAGTCTTAGCGTGTTATTAGGCAGAATATTATGGGGGAGAACATGGATATGTACATATAGAATCTATCTATAGTGTATACGTGCTAGAATATATTTTTGTTGGAATTATGCCCTAGAGACAATAATAAAGATGTTATTATTATAATTCTTGTTTATGATAAAGTTTATATTCCATGCTAGAATTGTATTAAGCGGAAACTTTAATACTTGTGTGATTTGTGAACAACACCGTGTCCCTAGTATGCCTCTATGGACTAGCTCATTGATTAATGATGGTTAAGCTTTCCAAATTCTATTTCTTATCCATGATGTACCATTCTCTCATTTCTTTGGAGGTTTTTGAATTATATGCAACCCAACCAATTTTTATGGTTTATAAAAAGGGCACGAACCGATTTCTTACGATTTCACTAGATGATAAGGACTTTCATAATGAACCAAACTCTAATTTATAAAGTTCTTATGAGATATGCACGACGGACCACACTCTAATTTATATAGTTCCTATGGTCCATCTCCCTTTCACTAACATATAAGATGTCCTGTTATGAAAATGGGTTAATCTTTTCCAAATCCAAAACATCTATGTTTTGCAACAACATCTATGTTTTCCAATAATTTGATGCTGTTGTGCATATATATGTGTGATGCAAGTTTGGCGTTTTAGGGAAACATTCTTATGTGTATATTTGGTATTTATTTGTTGTTAATTACCAAATTGCCCTTTACGGTTTGAGGGAAAATACCATTATGTTAGGCGGCGTTTTGCGGTGGCGACGAATACCCTCACCGGAGTAGTTCACCAGAGTTGGTTCATGAGCCAGATGTGGGACATCGTGCAAGGACTACGCTACCCCGATGTGTGTCATCACCTTCCGCTCATGTACGTCAAGGGGTAAGAACCATGGCGTCTGACCTTAGTCTTATCATGGGAAGGCCCTCGCCGAAATTTTATATTCCACCTTGTTGCTTCGAGCGTGGCCCAACACTTAATGAACCGAAAGCCACTTACTTTTTTCAAAGGTGATTTTGAGATATTTCATAACGAACAACATTCAAACTTGTATATTCCGTGCCACAGTGCACCACAACGTCCTCCATGACACCGAACGCCGCCGAATCCATCCTCACCGGTAGTTCATCTCTATCGAAGATAGCCACCATGAAGTTGGCTGCATGGTGGTCGGAAGATCACCGACCTGATGGCTCGTGCGTCGAGTGGAGATGATGCGGGATCGAGTTCCCCGTTTCTTCTAGTGCGTCTTTTTTTTCTTGATGTGGTTTGTTGTCTCTTTTTCACCATGTTTTGGATTTCTATTATCTTGTTACTCATACGAAGATCAGTGGTCTCTCAGTATTTCCGGTGTCAAAATTTGTCCACCTGATTAGCATCCCTCGACATTTTATCAGAATAGTGTTCATTTTTTTAATTCCATCATCGTTTTGTATTAGAAGCATTACCTACTAATACACACAACAAATTAGAGAGTTACTACCTCCGTTTCAAAATGTAAGCCTTTTTAGAGAGCTAAACAAGCTATCTAAAAAGGATTATATTTTGGAACAGAGGTAGTATTTTTTTAGTTTTAGTTGACAATTATGAATTTTCGTATATCAACACATTGGCTATTGAAAACGCCTGTCCTTAAGCTGTAAAAAAAATAGTACATGTTGCTACTCAGGCCAAATTTTAGGGATATTCATAATGAACCAATCTCTAATCTATAATTTTCTTTGGAGATGTTCATGGCATACCAATCTCTCATTTATAAAGTTCTTCATCTCTGGAATCTCAATAAGACGTCTCAGGAAAATCAACTATAAAAAATACATCGTGTATAGGAAAATGTGAGCATTCATTGGGGTATGTTGCTGAAACGGATCCCAACACGATCCCCAATGAGTCATGCCATATACACATGTCTCTCTCAATTATGTAGGCACCAATGATATATTTCTGAAATCTAGGCATATTTCAGTGGTGATGACTTGACGCCCTTTAGGACATTATATTTTTTTGACGAAGTAATGCATGGGTCGTCCGTGAGGACTTGACGCTTTGAACAAGTAGGACTTTATGATTTTGAACTAGGAACAATTTGTCATGTCCACATGACTCAAGAACATTTGATTGAATGGAGCTAATAGTATTGCTAATCTATAATATTCAAATATTATATCACGTACATTTATAAGTATAGTACTTTATGTCAACCCATATGGTATGTTATAGAGATAATAAAGAGTACTATATAAGTGAGTGAATAGTGCTAGATGAAAACATGAGAACTACCTAAAAAGATACAAATATCAAGCTTAACAGTTGTTTACCATCCTAGGTTCTATCTGTAAATACATTTGTGTTCCACCAGAGTTCAAAATTAATTTCTTTATCAACACTTTAAATTTTTTCAACCTGATTGCATAATGTTAAAAATTAATCACTGTAATCCAACAAAAGAGGAAACAAAACTGATATCACTCCCTCCAAATTTATAAATCCACGCTGGCAACTTTAGACATATGTATCCCAGGAAACTGAGTACAGCTTAAATAGATACAGATTTAAAACTTAGCATTTATTTAGTCATATTAGTTCTATTTATAAATACACTGCCGCCTTACTGCAAGGGTCAAATTTAACATTTTCGAGAATCTATCAATCAAAGTAGCTAAAAAATGATTCAAACGGTGTGAGGTTGGGCAGAGCAGCTACAAGATAGCCATGTTGCCCCATGCTTTTAAGTTCCTGTCTTGTTTTGCATCCCATACGCCAATGGTCTGTCCATGCAGTTCTTTGTTATTTGCATCCTTATTTTTTTGCATCTTGTACGCCAAAAGATCTGTCCAACTCCATACCGGGTTCCAGAGCAACCACAAACTCGGTCTTTCTATGTCCAAGTATCCTTATAGAATAATCCCATGGCGGCTCTTGCCCGAAAAAAAAAGACGCGAACAATTAAATTTGTCTTGGAGGAGTTACCGCCGGTGGAAAAGCATGAACATTATAACAAAGACAATGTAATGAAGATGCGGGGAGTATCAAGTGAGGATCCAATATTGACAATCTTAATGCTCAGAATGAAATATACTTCAACCAAAATCAAAATCGATAGATTGTATTCCCTCTGTCCTAAAATAGATGTCTTAAATTTGTTAAAATTTGGATGAATCTATATACTAAATAGTGTCTAGATTCATTCAAATTTTGACAAATCTAAGACATCTATTTTAGGATGGAGGGAGTACTACACTTTTAAAGAGTGAATGTATAAAGAACCGATGAAAACAAAAACAACCTAGCGGAGTGTATACGGGGCACCCCGGGTCGACCTCGTAGCCTGGGGCATCTAGGGGTGCGGGGGTAGAATTAATGGGGCTTTACAAAAAATTCCAGGCCAGGCCCACTTTATGGTGTCTATTCGGGTTATTTTTTTTATCTCAAAACCGAGAACTAACGATTATTTTCCAGTTCCAATGTGTTTTTCGGTGTCTCCTAGATATGCCCTAAACGTCTGATTACCATTAGTTCCATTGACACATTACGTACCGTTATGGCACATTTATAGAGTCCTCTTTGGGGATGTCATGACATACGATGATGGAGTTTATAAAGTTCTCAAAACTATTAGTCATATATCAGGTTAGTTCTCAGAGGCATTACCTAATGCACTTTAAGCGGTCTCTGTTGACTAACACAGTGTTACATAGAAAAAACAGATCAATTCATAATCAGAGATGTTCTGAGAACCAACAATGTCTCGCCTAACACGTACACCATCTGTTTGTGAGTGTTCTTTAGTAAGTGGTATGGACTCTGCTAGAAGGCAACATGTCATTTATGAATTTATGAAGTTGGTGTTTAGTAAGGGTTAAGAATGGTTCTACTTGAACGCAACAGTGTATTTATAAATTGATCTATGGTTGGTAATTAACTGTTATGTTTGTGCCCTAGTTGGACAATGGAATTTTGTGCTAAATATGTTGAAGCACTTTATCAGGGATCATAATATATATGGCTTCTTCATTCAGACCAGACGATAACAACATCATATGAACATATTAGCCTAACTATACATTCAATATAAATTGATATGTTTGATAAATAATATGTGCCAAGGATTACGAGTCCAACGACTAGTCTACAAGTCCTAAACTGATTGTCGACTCAGTTGGTCGACTCGTATTTCCTCGACTTAATTGAGTCCAATGACTAGTCCTGCTGTTTGAGTCGTATATTTCCTGCTATTTGAGTCGATCGACTCAATTTTAGCCGGATAAGTGGGGCTCTCAGGAAGAAAATTGAGAACCCTAGCTATTCTAGACTCGCTACATGAAGTTTTAGTTTCTTGCATTATTATGTTATATGTAACTTGTGTTGATCTTATCTCAGTTTTAGTTATTAAATCTCCCCTCTGGTTGCCATACGTGATAGTATTTTGAACTAGCTACTGCCGAAGTACATGTCGACTAGTCTCGACTAGTCTATGAGTCGGTACCCAAACGACTCGGCTCGACTTATCGACTCGTAATCCTTGATATATGCATTGAATTTGTTGAATTAATATGATACACAGCATGATTTTATTAACAAAGACTTAGCATATGAAAGTACCAAACATTAACAAAGAACAATACCCATGCTGGTAGTACCCCGCTGCCCCTTCAAGCCAGCAAGATGGTTTCTATACTATCAATGAATAGGAACTCCCAAAGGTAATAAGGTTAAATCCTGACTTTTTTCTCTTTCAAGGTGTATGTTTTCTGAGTGGATATTTCTATTTTTTCTTGTATGAAAGTCATGCATAACTATTGTTTATAATGCATTCATGTTTCACTTGGATTTGATAAAGTCAAGCCGCCTCATAGTATGCAGAAAATTACAAAGATTTTGGTATGGATTAGTGAAATTGAAGCGTCTAAATTCGGATAGGTATAATAGTTTTATAAGCTTGCCGAACGGTGATTTATTTCTTTGTAGCATTTTTCAAAATAGGAGGGTGATTTTGCAGCAGCTTTTCCCTTGCTCTATCCCATCGATTCATAGTACTACAGAAGAAAGGGTAGTTTCGCTTCCACTAATTATTTTATACTTTTATGTAAATTTGTGGGAAAATAGTCACAGGTCGTCATTCTTGAACAGAATAAATGATGACTAGAGAACTTATATTAGACCACGATGGGTTGTTTGTGGACTAAATAGCTAGGCATCAAATTTTAAGTTTCCTCTTGATACGAAGCGTTGTTCAACATTTTAGTAGCTGCTAGATACCTTCGAAGCTAAACTTATATGAATTGATTTCCATTCACACGTGAAAACGAGGTAGCCATTTTCTTATTTTCAGTACCATTTTATTTTAGGCTTTGGTTAGCTGAAAGATGATACAATCATCGATCTTTACATGCACTAATGATCTGGATGAGTTCTTTAACTTTTTCGGAACTAATGATCCGGCTGAGTTCTTTACCTGCACTCTTATGCATCATCATGCTAGTAGCACATAAGCATCTTATACGCGTAGCTTTGAACCTTTCATTTTAAACAGTTCTAACGTGAAATAAATGGTCCATGCTCTAGAAATCTCTTGCAATACGGTAGAAATCTCTTGCAACTCTCTCAATATTCTCAGGTGCATTGCTTTTTCCCATTTTACAAGCAAGCATCTACGATGGGTAAATATAATTCAGCTAGCGAGGAGTTATACTATCTGGCTTATACTCTCTAGTGTTTGTAAAGCATAAGTATTGAATATGTAGATAAAAAACAATTATGCCAGAACTTCAACGGTATCCTAATAAGATAGAAGTTTAGTGCATTCGGTACCTGTCCCAGTAGTCTATAGTACTTACTGATAATCTAACAAGTTCTAGGGGCGTATACTATTAGTTCTCAACACGATATAGTATGCGTCGTGACATTCGAGAATGATATACATTCGGTACCTGACAAAGTCATCATGAAGTTCTTACCTAGCTTCTAACAAGTACCTCGGTTGATTTCTTCTAGTTTGCGATACAATATGGAGGACACTCTATAACTCGTCGGCTATGTTTGTTAACAGGGATATTGAGCATGACGTCAGCTTCCATTTGCTTGCTCGACGTATAGGAGTTGACACCAACGAGATATTGCAATCTCCCAATGTATTCTGTTTCTTATATTTTACATGTGTCCATTCTTTAACATGTCTATTTTTAACCAAAACAGCCGAGGTACCGAAGTCATGATTGACATGGGCACTGTGTTCACCACTGTCTCAGACCACCACATCAAATCATCATTTGTCTAAGGATTTGCAGACATGATCAGAACGACGCCCGCTAAGCAAATGAATGCCCGCGTCCGCGACCTACAGTTACTATCTAGATTTGGTTAATTAGCCCCTATTACATTTTAACTTGTAAAATAAACTATAGTGTCATTTAATCATATCCTTTTGTGCATTGGATGTACATTTTTTTTCAAAGTATCATTTAATCATATCCTTTGAGTCATGTACTCTCCTATTGGATTACTTCTACTATATTACCATGTGGATGTTGTTCCTGCATTTATTTTATCTCTATGTCCATGTACTGAATTCTCCCATTATGTAATGTTCCAGATATTATCATTTTGAGTTGTAAGCACCTTAAATTATCCCTGTGTAAATTTGACGCAGTTCCTATTGTGATTTTTCAAGTCATTTAAAATCCGCGCGGTTGGCTCAGTTGTGTTTCCTATAGTCTGATTTTCCTTCAGTATGTTTATTATGTAGTGGTAATTATATTCGTTTCCTCTGTTTTGATGCCAGAATGTACTGAAATGCACCCTTATCTGTACCACATTTTCTGTGATTAGGTACTTCATTCGAACTCCGGTATGTACTAGACTACTTTTTATGGAGGACCTTTTCTATAACTGGCGTGTAGTTAATTTCTTATTCTTGCCCAAGGCATTAGTGTTAGGAGCAGGAACTGAGTGATTTTGCATGTCCTCCTCAGTTAGCTCAATAAGCTGCCAAGCCGGAAGCTAGTCAGTATGATGATAATAAAAGACCTAAGATAGAAAATAGAGTAGAATGAACCAAGTTTTCGTTAGGGCATTGGCCCTTGGTGGAGGACATAACCTCGTTTCTTTTTGTGAGCTTCATCATGCAACCGATTTGGATCCAGCACATGGACAAGTAAAGACCCATCTACTAGCCTATCGATCTGCCTTAGGTAGAAGCTTACGCTGCAATTGGAACTTTTGCAAGGTAACACTCTTTCTTTTGTTGCCTCGACGGGAGGGGAACTTCTTGGAGGTTCCACCCTCAGTATTTTTTTCTTGCTTGTGGCAGCATCGTCAATAAGGCATTAGGGCTAGGCTAGATTTGTTGTTGCCCTCAAGCATTAGGTCTAGGGTAGACTTTTTGGAGGTTTCGCCCTCCGTTTTTTTTTCTTCTGGCCCATGGCAGCAACATCAAGAAGGCATTAGACCTCAGCTAGGGGCCTTAGAGGCTGGCCCATCGATGAAGTCGGGGTATGTAGGCTCACTGTCCTCAAGCCGTGCATCCGAGACAGAGAGGTAGGACATCTTCTAGTCCTTGCAGGTTTCGTTGCCGACAAATTCAGGATACCTTCAGTTTGGCCTGGTCTTAAAGCTAATGGGACCACAATTGGCTAGATCTACTCCAGACTCGAATGATTCCTTATTGATGGTGAAAAGATCTAACCTGGGCATTATGCCTAGGTATCCCTCCAAAAAGGCTAGGTAGATGCTAAGTCTTAGCGTGTTATTAGGCAGAATATGATGGGGAAGAACATGGATATGTACATATAGAATCTATCTATAGTGTATACGTGCTAGAATATATTTTTGTTGAAATTATGCCCTAGAGGCAATAATAAAGATGTTATTATTATAATTCTTGTTCATGATAAAGTTTATATTTCATGCTAGAATTGTATTAAGCGGAAACTTTAATACTTGTGTGGTTTGTGAACAACACAGTGTCCCTAGTATGCCTCTATGGACTAGCTCATTGGTTAATGATGGTTAAGGTTTCCAAATTCTATTTCTTATCCATGATGTACCATTCTCTCATTTCTTTGGAGATTTTTGAATTATATGCAACCCAACCAATTTTTATGGTTTATAAAAAGGGCACGAACCGATTTCTTACGATTTCACTAGATGATAAGGACTTTCATAATGAACCAAACTCTAATTTATAAAGTTCTTATGATATATGCACGACGGACCACACTCTAATTTATATAGTTCCTATGGTCCATCTCCCTTTCACTAACATATAAGATGTCCTGTTATGAAAATGGGTTAACCTTTTCCAAATCCAAAACATCTATGTTTTGCAACAACATCTATGTTTTCCAATAATTTGATGCTGTTGTGCATATATATGTGTGATGCAAGTTTGGCGTTTTAGGGAAACATTCTTATGTGTATATTTGTTATTTATTTATAGTTAATTACCAAATTGCCCTTTACGGTTTGAGGGAAAATACCATTATGTTAGGCGGCGTTTGGCGGTGGCGACGAATACCCTCACCGGAGTAGTTCACCAGAGTTGGTTCATGAGCCAGATGTGGGACATCGTGCAAGGACTACGCTATCCCGATGTGTGTCATCACCTTCCGCTCATGTACGTCAAGGGGTAAGAACCATGGCGTCTGACCTTAGTCTTATCATGGGAAGGCCCTCGCCGAAATTTTATATTCCACCTTGTTGCTTCGAGCGTGGCCCAACACTTAATGAACCGGAAGCCACTTACTTTTTTCAAAGGTGCTTTTGAGATATTTCATAACGAACAACACTCAAACTTGTATATTCCGTGCCACAGTGCACCACAACGTCCTCCATGACACCGAATCCGCGGAATCCAGCCTCACCGGTAGTTCATCTCTATCGAAGATAGCCACCATGAAGTTGGCTGCATGGTGGTCGGAAGATCACCGACCTGATGGCTCGTGCGTCGAGTGGAGATGATGCGGGATCGAGTTCCCCGTTTCTACTAGTACGTCTTTTTTTCTTGATGTGGTTTGCTGTCTCTTTTTCACCATGTTTTGGATTTCTATTATCTTGTTACTCATACGAAGATCAGTGGTCTCTCAGTATTTCCGGTGTCAAAATTTGTCCACCTGATTAGCATCCCTCGACATTTTATTAGAATAGTGTTCATTTTTTTAATTCCATCATCGTTTTGTATTAGAAGCATTACCTACTAATACACACAACAAATTAGAGAGTTACTACCTCCGTTTCAAAATGTAAGCCTTTTTAGAGAGCTAAACAAGCTATCTAAAAAGGATTATATTTTGGAACAGAGGTAGTATTTTTTTAGTTTTAGTTGACAATTATGAATTTTCGTATATCAACACATTGGCTATTGAAAACGCCTGTCCTTAAGCTGTAAAAGAAATAGTACGTGTTGCTACTCAGGCCAAATTTTAGGGATATTCATAATGAACCAATCTCTAATCTATAATTTTCTTTGGAGATGTTCATGGCATACAAATCTCTCATTTATAAAGTTCTTCATCTCTGGAATCTCAATGAGACGTCTCAGAAAAATCAACTATGAAAAATACATCGTGTATAGGAAAATGTGAGCATTCATTGGGGTATGTTGCTGAAACGGATCCCAACACGATCCCCAATGAGTCATGGCATATACACATGTCTCTCTCAATTATGTAGGCACCAATGATATATTTCTGAAATTTAGGCATATTTTAGTGGTGATGACTTGACGCCCTTTAGGATATTATATTTTTTTGACGAAGTAATGCATGGGTCGTCCGTGAGGACTTGACGCTTTGAACAAGTAGGACTTTATGATTTTGAACTAGGAACAATTTGTCGAGTTATGTCCACATGACTCAAGAACATTTGATTGAATGGAGCTAATAGTATTGCTAATCTATAATATTCAAATATTATATCACGTACATTTATAAGTATAGTACTTTATGTCAACCCATATGGTATGTTATAGAGATAATAAAGAGTACTATATAAGTGAGTGAATAGTGCTGGATGAAAACATGAGAACTACCTAAAAAGATACAAATATCAAGCTTAACAGTTGTTTACCATCCTAGGTTCTATCTGTAAATACATTTGTGTTCCACCAGAGTTCAAAATTAATTTCTTTACCAACACTTTAAATTTTTTCAACCTGATTGCATAATGTTCAAATTAATCACTGTAATCCAACAAAAGAGGAAACAAAACTGATATCACTCCCTCCAAATTTATAAATCCACGCTGGCAACTTTAGACATATGTATCTCAGGAAACTGAGTACAGCTTAAATAGATACAGATTTAAAACTTAGCATTTATTTAGTCATATTAGTTCTATTTATAAATACACTGCCGCCTTACTGCAAGGGTCAAATTTAACATTTTCGAGAATCTATCAATCAAAGTAGCTAAAAAATGATTCAAACGGTGTGAGGTTGGGCAGAGCAGCTACAAGATAGCCATGTTGCCCCATGCTTTTAAGTTCCTGTCTTGTTTTGCATCCCTTACGCCAATGGTCTATCCATGCAGTTCTTTGTTATTTGCATCCTTATTTTTTTTGCATCTTGTACGCCAAAAGATCTGTCCAACTCCATACCGGGTTCCAGAGCAACCACAAACTCGGTCTTTCTATGTCCAAGTATCCTTATAGAATAATCCCATGGCGGCTCCTGCCCGAAAAAAAAAGACGCGAACAATGAAATTTGTCTTGGAGGAGTTACCGCCGGTGGAAAAGCATGACATTATAACAAAGACAATGTAATGAAGATGCGGGGAGTATCAAGTGAGGATCCAACATTGACAATCTTAATGCTCAGAATGAAATATACTTCAACCAAAATCAAAATCGATAGATTGTATTCCCTCTGTCCTAAAATAGATGTCTTAGATTTGTTAAAATTTGGATGAATCTATATACTAAATAGTGTCTAGATTCATTCAAATTTTGACAAATCTAAGACATCTATTTTAGGACGGAGGGAGTACTACACTTTTAAAGAGTGAATGTATAAAGAACTGATGAAAACAAAAACAACCTAGCGGAGTGTATACGGGGCACCCCAGGTCGACGTCGTAGCCTGGGGCATCTAGGGGTGCGGGGGTAGAATTAATGGGGCTTTACAAAAAATTCCAGGCCAGGCCCACTTTATGGTGTCTATTCGGGTTATTTTTTTATCTCAAAACCTAGAACTAACGATTATTTTCCAGTTCCAATGTGTTTTTCGGTGTCTCCTAAATATGCCCTAAACGTCTGATTACCATTAGTTCCATCGACACATTACGTACCGTTATGGCACATTTATACAGTCCTCTTTGGGGATGTCATGACATACGATGATGGAGTTTATAAAGTTCTCAAAACTATTAGTCATATATCAGGTTAGTTCTCAGAGGCATTACCTAATGCACTTTAAGCGGTCTCTATTGACTAACACAGTGTTACATAGAAAAAACAGATCAATTCATAATCAGAGATTTTCTGAGAACCAACATTGTCTCGCCTAACACGTACACCATCTGTTTGTGAGTGTTCTTTAGTAAGTGGTATGGACCCTGCTAGAAGGCAACATGTCATTTATGAATTTATGAAGTTGGTGTTTAGTAAGGGTTAAGAATGGTTCTACTTGAACTCAATAGTGTATTTATAAATTGATCTATGGTTGGTAATTAACTGTTATGTTTGTGCCCTAGTTGGACAATGGAATTTTGTGCTAAATATGTTGAAGCACTTTTATCAGGGATCATAATATATATGACTTCTTCATTCAGACCAGACGATAACAACATCATATGAACATATTAGCCTAACTATACATTCAATATAAATTGATATGTTTGATAAATAATATGTGCCAAGGATTACGAGTCCAACGACTAGTCTACAAGTCCTAAACTGATTGTCGACTCAGTTGGTCGACTCGTATTTCCTCGACTTAATTGAGTCCAATGACTAGTCCTGCTGTTTGAGTCGTATATTTCCTGCTATTTGAGTCGATCAACTCAATTTTAGCCGGATAAGTGGGGCTCTCAGGAAGAAAATTGAGAACCCTAGCTATTCTAGACCCGCTACATGAAGTTCTAGTTTCTTGCATTATTATGTTATATGTAACTTGTGTTGATCTTATCTCAGTTTTAGTTATTAAATCTCCCCTCTGGTTGCCATACGTGATAGTATTTTGAACTAGCTACTGCCGAAGTACATGTCGACTAGTCTAGACTAGTCTCGACTAGTCTATGAGTCGGTACCCAAACGACTCGGCTCGACTTATCGACTCGTAATCCTTGATATGTGCATTGAATTTGTTGAATTAATATGATACACAGCATGATCTTATTAACAAATACTTAGCATATGAAAGTACCAAACATTAACAAAGAACAATACCCATGCTGGTAGTACCCCGTTGCCCCTTCAAGCCAGCAAGATGGTTTCTATACTATCAATGAATAGGAACTCCCAAAGGTAATAAGGTTAAATCCTGACTTTTTTCTCTTTCAAGGTGTATGTTTTCTGAGTGGATATTTCTATTTTTTCTTGTATGAAAGTCATGCATAACTATTGTTTATAATGCATTCATGTTTCACTTGGATTTGATAAAGTCAAGCCGCCTCATAGTATGCAGAAAATTACAAAGATTTTGGTATGGATTAGTGAAATTGAAGCGTCTAAATTCGGATAGGTATAATAGTTTTATAAGCTTGCCGAACGGTGATTTATTTCTTTGTAGCATTTTTCAAAATAGGAGGGTGATTTTGCAGCAGCTTTTCCCTTACTCTATCCCATCGATTCATAGTACTACAGAAGAAAGGGTAGTTTCGCTTCCACTAATTATTTTATACTTTTATATAAATTTGTGGGAAAATAGTCACAGGTCGTCATTCTTGAACAGAATAAATGATGACTAGAGAACTTATAATAGACCACGATGGGTTGTTTGTGGACTAAATAGCTAGGCATCAAATTTTAAGTTTCCTCTTGATACGAAGCGTTGTTCAACATTTTAGTAGCTGCTAGATACCTTCGAAGCTAAACTTATATGAATTGATTTCCATTCACACGTGAAAACAAAGTAGCCATTTTCTTATTTTCAGTACCATTTTATTTTAGGCTTTGGTTAGCTGAAAGATGATACAATCACCGATCTTTACATGCACTAATGATCTGGATGAGTTCTTTACCTTTTTCGGAACTAATGATCCGGCTGAGTTTTTTACCTGCACTCTTATGCATCATCATGCTAGTAGCACATAAGCATCTTATACGCGTAGCTTTGAACCTTTCATTTTTAAACAGTTCTAACGTAAAATAAATGGTCCATGCTCTAGAAATCTCTTGCAATACGGTAGAAATCTCTTGCAACTCTCTCAATGTTCTCAGGTGCATTGCTTTTTCCCATTTTACAAGCAGGCATCTACGATGGGTAAATATAATTCAGCTAGCGAGGAATTATACTATCTGGCTTATACTCTCTAGTGTTTGTAAAGTATAAGTATTGAATATGTAGATAAAAAACAATTATGCCAGAACTTCAACGGTATCCTAATAAGATAGAAGTTTAGTGCATTCGGTACCTGTCCCAGTAGTATATAGTACTTACTGATAATCTAACAAGTTCTAGGGGCGTATACTATTAGTTCTCAACACGATATAGTATGCGTCGTGACATTCGAGAATGATATCCATTCGGTACCTGACAAAGTCATCATGAAGTTCTTACCTAGCTTCTAACAAGTACCTCGGTTGATTTCTTCTAGTTTGCGATACAATATGGAGGACACTCTATAACTCGTCGGCTATGTTTGTTAACAGGGATATTGAGCATGACGTCAACTTCCATTTGCTTGCTCGACGTATAGGAGTTGACACCAACGAGATATTGCAATCTCCCAATGTATTCTGTTTCTTATATTTTACATGTGTCCATTCTTTAACATGTCTATTTTTAACCAAAACAGCCGAGGTACCGAAGTCATGCTTGACATGGGCACTGTGTTCACCACTGTCTCAGACCACCACATCAAATCATCATTTGTCTAAGGATTTGCAGACATGATCAGAACGACGCCCGCTAAGCAAACGAATGCCCACGTCCGCGACCTACAGTTACTATCTAGATTTGGTTAATTAGCCCCTATTACATTTTAACTTGTAAAATAAACTATAGTGTCATTTAATCATATCCTTTTGTGCATTGGATGTACATTTTTTTTCAAAGTATCATTTAATCATATCCTTTGAGTCATGTACTCTCCTATTGGATTACTTCTACTATATTACCATGTGGATGTTGTTCCTGCATTTTATTTTATCTCTATGTCCATGTATTGAATTCTCCCATTATGTAATGTTCCAGATATTATCATTTTGAGTTGTAAGCACCTTAAATTATCCCTGTGTAAATTTGACGCAGTTCCTATTGTGATTTTTCAAGTCATTTAAAATCCGCGCGGTTGGCTCAGTTGTGTTTCCTATGGTCTGATTTTCCTTCAGTATGTTTATTATGTAGTGGCATTTATATTCATTTCCTTTGTTTTGATGCCAGAATGTACTGAAATGCACCCTTATCTGTACCGCATTTTATGTGATTAGGTACTTCATTCGAACTCCGGTATGTACTAGACTACTTTTTATGGAGGACCTTTTCTATAACTGGCGTGTTGTTAATTTCTTATTCTTGCCCAAGGCATCAGTGTTAGGAGCAGGAACTGAGTGATTTTGCATGTCCTCCTCAGTTAGCTCAATAAGCTGCCAAGCCGGAAGCTAGTCAGTATGATGATAATAGAAAACCTAAGATAGAAAATAGAGTAGAATGAACCAAGTTTTCGTTAGGGCATTGGCCCTTGGTGGAGGACATAACCTCGTTTCTTTTTGTGAGCTTCATCATGCAACCGATTTGGATCCAGCACATGGACAAGTAAAGACCCATCTACTAGCCTATCGATCTGCCTTATGGTAGAAGCTTACGCTGCAATTGGCACTTTTGCAAGGCAACACTCTTTCTTTTATTGCCTCGACGGGAGGAGAACTTCTTGGAGGTTCCACCCTCAGTATTCTTTTCTTGCCTGTGGCAGCATCGTCAATAAGGCATTAGGGCTAGGCTAGATTTGTTGCTGCCCTCAAGCATTAGGTCTAGGGTAGACTTTTTGGAGGTTTCGCCCTCCGTTTTTTTTTCTTCTGGCCCGTGGCAGCAACATCAAGAAGGCATTAGACCTCAGCTAGGGGCCTTAGAGGCTGGCCCATCGATGAAGTCGGGGTATGTAGGCTCACTGTCCTCAAGCCGTGCATCCGAGACAGAGAGGTAGGACATCTTCTAGTCCTTGCAGGTTTCGTTGCCGACAAATTCAGGATACCTTCAGTTTGGCCTGGTCTTAAAGCTAATGGGACCACAATTGGCTAGATCTACTCTAGACTCGAATGATTCCTTATTGATGGTGAAAAGATCTAACCTGGGCATTATGCCTAGGTATCCCTCCAAAAAGGCTAGGTAGATGCTAAGTCTTAGCGTGTTATTAGGCAGAATATTATGGGGAAGAACATGGATATGTACATATAGAATCTATCTATAGTGTATACGTGCTAGAATATATTTTTGTTGAAATTATGCCCTAGAGGCAATAATAAAGATGTTATTATTATAATTCTTGTTCATGATAAAGGTTATATTCCATGCTAGAATTGTATTAAGCGGAAACTTTAATACTTGTGTGGTTTGTGAACAACACAGTGTCCCTAGTATGCCTCTATGGACTAGCTCATTGGTTAATGATGGTTAAGGTTTCCAAATTCTATTTCTTATCCATGATGTACCATTCTCTCATTTCTTTGGAGATTTTTGAATTATATGCAACCCAACCAATTTTTATGGTTTATAAAAAGGGCACGAACCGATTTCTTACGATTTCACTAGATGATAAGGACTTTCATAATGAACCAAACTCTAATTTATAAAGTTCTTATGAGATATGCACGACGGACCACACTCTAATTTATATTGTTCCTATGGTCCATCTCCCTTTCACTAACATATAAGATGTCCTGTTATGAAAATGGGTTAACCTTTTCCAAATCCAAAACATCTATGTTTTGCAACAACATCTATGTTTTCCAATAATTTGATGCTGTTGTGCATATATATGTGTGATGCAAGTTTGGCGTTTTAGGGAAACATTCTTATGTGTATATTTGTTATTTATTTATAGTTAATTACCAAATTGCCCTTTACGGTTTGAGGGAAAATACCATTATGTTAGGCGGCGTTTGGCGGTGGCGACGAATACCCTCACCGGAGTAGTTCACCAGAGTTGGTTCATGAGCCAGATGTGGGACATCGTGCAAGGACTACGCTATCCCGATGTGTGTCATCACCTTCCGCTCATGTACGTCAAGGGGTAAGAACCATGGCGTCTGACCTTAGTCTTATCATGGGAAGGCCCTCGCCGAAATTTTATATTCCACCTTGTTGCTTCGAGCGTGGCCCAACACTTAATGAACCGGAAGCCACTTACTTTTTTCAAAGGTGCTTTTGAGATATTTCATAACGAACAACACTCAAACTTGTATATTCCGTGCCACAGTGCACCACAACGTCCTCCATGACACCGAATCCGCGGAATCCAGCCTCACCGGTAGTTCATCTCTATCGAAGATAGCCACCATGAAGTTGGCTGCATGGTGGTCGGAAGATCACCGACCTGATGGCTCGTGCGTCGAGTGGAGATGATGCGGGATCGAGTTCCCCGTTTCTACTAGTACGTCTTTTTTTTCTTGATGTGGTTTGCTGTCTCTTTTTCACCATGTTTTGGATTTCTATTATCTTGTTACTCATACGAAGATCAGTGGTCTCTCAGTATTTCCGGTGTCAAAATTTGTCCACCTGATTAGCATCCCTCAACATTTTATTAGAATAGTGTTCATTTTTTTAATTCCATCATCGTTTTGTATTAGAAGCATTACCTACTAATACACACAACAAATTAGAGAGTTACTACCTCCGTTTCAAAATGTAAGCCTTTTTAGAGAGCTAAACAAGCTATCTAAAAAGGATTATATTTTGGAACAGAGGTAGTATTTTTTTAGTTTTAGTTGACAATTATGAATTTTCGTATATCAACACATTGGCTATTGAAAACGCCTGTCCTTAAGCTGTAAAAGAAATAGTACGTGTTGCTACTCAGGCCAAATTTTAGGGATATTCATAATGAACCAATCTCTAATCTATAATTTTCTTTGGAGATGTTCATGGCATACAAATCTCTCATTTATAAAGTTCTTCATCTCTGGAATCTCAATGAGACGTCTCAGGAAAATCAACTATGAAAAATACATCGTGTATAGGAAAATGTGAGCATTCATTGGGGTATGTTGCTGAAACGGATCCCAACACGATCCCCAATGAGTCATGGCATATACACATGTCTCTCTCAATTATGTAGGCACCAATGATATATTTCTGAAATTTAGGCATATTTTAGTGGTGATGACTTGACGCCCTTTAGGATATTATATTTTTTTGACGAAGTAATGCATGGGTCGTCCGTGAGGACTTGACGCTTTGAACAAGTAGGACTTTATGATTTTGAACTAGGAACAATTTGTCGAGTTATGTCCACATGACTCAAGAACATTTGATTGAATGGAGCTAATAGTATTGCTAATCTATAATATTCAAATATTATATCACGTACATTTATAAGTATAGTACTTTATGTCAACCCATATGGTATGTTATAGAGATAATAAAGAGTACTATATAAGTGAGTGAATAGTGCTGGATGAAAACATGAGAACTACCTAAAAAGATACAAATATCAAGCTTAACAGTTGTTTACCATCCTAGGTTCTATCTGTAAATACATTTGTGTTCCACCAGAGTTCAAAATTAATTTCTTTACCAACACTTTAAATTTTTTCAACCTGATTGCATAATGTTCAAATTAATCACTGTAATCCAACAAAAGAGGAAACAAAACTGATATCACTCCCTCCAAATTTATAAATCCACGCTGGCAACTTTAGACATATGTATCTCAGGAAACTGAGTACAGCTTAAATAGATACAGATTTAAAACTTAGCATTTATTTAGTCATATTAGTTCTATTTATAAATACACTGCCGCCTTACTGCAAGGGTCAAATTTAACATTTTCGAGAATCTATCAATCAAAGTAGCTAAAAAATGATTCAAACGGTGTGAGGTTGGGCAGAGCAGCTACAAGATAGCCATGTTGCCCCATGCTTTTAAGTTCCTGTCTTGTTTTGCATCCCTTACGCCAATGGTCTATCCATGCAGTTCTTTGTTATTTGCATCCTTATTTTTTTTGCATCTTGTACGCCAAAAGATCTGTCCAACTCCATACCGGGTTCCAGAGCAACCACAAACTCGGTCTTTCTATGTCCAAGTATCCTTATAGAATAATCCCATGGCGGCTCCTGCCCGAAAAAAAAAGACGCGAACAATGAAATTTGTCTTGGAGGAGTTACCGCCGGTGGAAAAGCATGACATTATAACAAAGACAATGTAATGAAGATGCGGGGAGTATCAAGTGAGGATCCAACATTGACAATCTTAATGCTCAGAATGAAATATACTTCAACCAAAATCAAAATCGATAGATTGTATTCCCTCTGTCCTAAAATAGATGTCTTAGATTTGTTAAAATGTGGATGAATCTAGGTGTCTAGATTCATCCAAATTTTAACAAATCTAAGACATCTATTTTAGGACGGAGGGAGTACTACACTTTTAAAGAGTGAATGTATAAAGAACTGATGAAAACAAAAACAACCTAGAGGAGTGTATACGGGGCACCCCGGGTCGACGTCGTAGCCTGGGGCATCTAGGGGTGCGGGGGTAGAATTAATGGGGCTTTACAAAAAATTCCAGGCCAGGCCCACTTTATGGTGTCTATTCGGGTTATTTTTTTATCTCAAAACCTAGAACTAACGATTATTTTCCAGTTCCAATGTGTTTTTCGGTGTCTCCTAAATATGCCCTAAACGTCTGATTACCATTAGTTCCATCGACACATTACGTACCGTTATGGCACGTTTATACAGTCCTCTTTGGGGATGTCATGACATACGATGATGGAGTTTATAAAGTTCTCAAAACTATTAGTCATATATCAGGTTAGTTCTCAGA
This sequence comes from Avena sativa, assembly GCA_916181665.1. Classification (NCBI taxonomy): domain Eukaryota; kingdom Viridiplantae; phylum Streptophyta; class Magnoliopsida; order Poales; family Poaceae; genus Avena; species Avena sativa. The sequence continues at coordinate 251,985,126 of OV702280.1, read as the reverse complement.
GGCATTACCTAATGCACTTTAAGCGGTCTCTATTGACTAACACAGTGTTACATAGAAAAAACAGATCAATTCATAATCAGAGATTTTCTGAGAACCAACATTGTCTCGCCTAACACGTACACCATCTGTTTGTGAGTGTTCTTTAGTAAGTGGTATGGACTCTGCTAGAAGGCAAGAAGGCAGCATGTCATTTATGAATTTATGAAGTTGGTGTTTAGTAAGGGTTAAAAATGGTTCTACTTGAACGCAACAGTGTTATTATTAAATTGATCTATGGTTGGTAATTAACTGTTATGTTTGTGTCCTAGTTAGACAATGGAATTTTGTGCTAAATATGTTGAAGCACTTTTATCAGGGATCATAATATATATGGCTTCTTCATTCAGACCAGACAATAACAACATCATATGAACATATTAGCCTAACTATATATTCAATATAAATTGATATGTTTGATAAATAATATGTGCCAAGGATTATGAGTCCAACGACTAGTCTACAAGTCCTAAACTGATTGTCGACTCAGTTGGTCGACTCGTATTTCCTCGACTTGATTGAGTCCAATGACTAGTCCTGCTGTTTGAGTCGTATATTTCCTGCTGTTTGAGTCGATCGACTCAATTTTAGCCGGATAAGTGGGGCTCTCAGGAAGAAAATTGAGAACCCTAGCTATTCTAGACTCGCTACATGAAGTTCTAGTTTCTTGCATTATTATGTTATATGTAACTTGTGTTGATCTTATCTCAGTTTTAGTTATTAAATCTCCCCTCTGGTTGCCATACGTGATAGTATTTTGAACTAGCTACTGCCGAAGTACATGTCGACTAGTCTAGACTAGTCTCGACTAGTCTATGAGTCGGTACCCAAACGACTCGGCTCGACTTATCGACTCGTAATCCTTGATATGTGCATTGAATTTGTTGAATTAATATGATACACAACATGATCTTATTAACAAAGACTTAGCATATGAAAGTACCAAACATTAACAAAGAACTATACCCATCAGGCTTATCAAAGTGGAGTTTGATGAACATGAACAGGACCTATACATGTGATTGTGGTGCAGTTTCCTCTAATAAAAGTAGCAGAGAATATGAGGTTTGATAACCTTTAATTATGTGCAGTGCAAAAGTAAACCTTTAATTTTGTGCAGGGCAAAAGTAAACCTTTAATTCTATTATTATGCTGTGCAGTTGCCAATTCTTGCCCTTCTCCTATCGACATATTAGGTTACTACCAGATCAGACCCACATTTATATAGTCCTCTTTTCGAATGACATGAGGTACTAGTCGTGAGTTTATATAGTTCACATAATTAGTACACGTACATTAGGCTACTCCTCAGAGGCGATGACTTCTGCACTCTGAGCAGCCTATATTAAAAATCATAGTGATATTCAAAAACAATATTAACTCATATAATCATATTAATTTTTATGAACCAACGTTGCTGTCACATCCCAAGATTTTCCAAATCTTGTAATGTGAAAATAAATGAATAAAATAAAACTTTATTTGATTTTCAAGGCCAGAAGAAACTTTTTGAATTTAAAGGGAAACTTCAAACCAATTTGAAACAAATAAATCCTAAAGGGATTCATAAATATAAACATTTAATAAAGGAAATTAAAAATGTTTTGGAATTACTATTTTGGATCTTTTAAAATAAAAGATTTGGTATTCAAAAGAAAAGATGGATTTTCAAATAAAGATTATTTTATAAAACCAAATTAAAACTTGGCCAAGCTTTTGAATTAAAACATTTTATTTTAAATAAAATTAGCAAAGGTTTATTTAAAATAAATTAATAAGGATTTAATATCCAAGTTTTATTAATAAAGGTTCTATCATTTATAAACCATCAAAAACTTATTTGTTTAATTTAATAAAGTTTTCCAAATGTTTGTTGTTCACAAATAAAACCTACTAAGGTGTTTTGGCTTTATTTTAGATTTTAAAATAAACATTCTCAATAAAACAAAACCTATTGGATTTAATAATGAAAGTCTGTTATATTAATTAATAATGGACACTAAAATAAAAGGTTATTTTGTTTTAAAACAAATTTCCAAATATTATATATCTCCCAAATTAAACCTACTAATTTTATTTTGAAAATATTTAGATTTCAAATAAAGATTTTATTAATAAAATCAAACCTTATTCGATTTAATAACTAAGGACCATTTTATTTAATCATTAATGGACCCAAAAGTAAAAGGATCATTTTATTTTAAAGTTTTCCAAATATTTATTATTTCCAAATAAACTACTGATTGGTTTTGAAAGTATTTGATTTTTCAAATGAAGATTTTATTAAATAAATCAAACCCTATTTTATTAATAAACAATGGTCCATTTTATTTAATTAATAAATGGAACCTAAGAAGATTTAAAATATTATTTTATTTTGGAAGTTGGTTATACTACTAAACAGAACAAAGTTCAAACTTTCAAAGATTTAGTGATGGTTTGAATTGATTTGAACTTGTTTGTGTGTTGGAATTCAAAACAGAAAATAAAAAATAGAAAAGGAAAATAAAGCAGACAGAAAAAAATAAGAGAAAACGACCAGCCCACCATCTGGCCCAACAGCAGCCCAGTCCAGCTCAGTCCGCTCCCCTGCACGAAATGTTTTGCACACGAACACATACCCACACCGACGCTGACCAGAGGACCCCACCTGAAACGTTTTCCCCACTGACCAGCGGACCCCTTTCCACTGTTCTCCTTCTCCACCCCGCGACTGCTTCTTCCTTCCCTCGCCACCGTTGCTGCCATTGCTTCCTCGATTGAATGCGCCTTATTGCAGCATTAATCCCTCGCTGCAGTCACGCTGTCTTAATCGCCCACGCCCTCTCCTCCATTCCCCTCTGTCACCACTCCTTCTCCGCCCCGAGGCTGCCACAATTTGACCCAGCACTTCCTCTGCCTCCGACGACTTCCATTGCCAATTCCGGCGACTCAGCGCCGCCCCTTGCCTCGTCGACCTAACACCCATATTCCACGCGTCCAGACGCATCTGTTCATACCACCCAATCACCTGCGGGCGCCCCAAACCGTCTACTCTGACCTTTTCTGAGCACCACCGCGTCTACTGCAACTCCGGCGGAATCTCTCTGGTAAACAAGACTGTCCCGACCCCTCTCATTCACGTTTACCACTTAGTCGTATCCTTGCGCTCCTGACCATGTGTTCCGTTTGTTCCCGGGCGATCCCTAGCGCCGTCCACGACGACGACTGAGCGTGGCCGACGTCAGACGCCACTCCGACGAGGAATTCCGCCCAACCCCGTGCGCCCCTTCATCAACCAGTAGCAGGTTGAGCATCACCGTGCCACGACGATCACAGTGAGCCCCCTCTCCTCCTCCCTCGCTTCCTATTTCACCGGCGCCGCCATCGTCTGGTCGCTCCGCCGTCAGCAGCCGCCGCAGCGCCGCTAGCTTTTGGTCGAGCATGCGTCAACCGTTCGATCCCGATCTAGTGGCTAGGATAGAAGCTAGGTGAAACGGTAAGTAGCATCTGCGCGCCGCACGATCTGACTTGATCCAACGGCTGCAGCTGTGCAATCCGAGTGAAGCGGTACCGACGAATGATATTAGGACGCGTGGCACCAGATGAACTGAATTAGATTTAGAAACCAGATTTAAATGCCATTTTCAAACCCTTATATCTTTTGATCCACACGTCCAAATTTGACAAATTTTATATCAATGGATTCAGGAGAACAAGCCCTAGCCAACCATGGCCTTAGTTTAGCAAATAGTATCTGTTAGCTTGTTTGAATTTGCAGAAACTTATGTATGCTTATTTAGAGTATAAAAAATTGTTTAAAAGTGATTTTTGGATTAAAACCTTTGCAAAATGGTTTGTTGTGACCTTACTGACCCTAGGAACCAACCCTTGGTATTAAAAATGATTTTTGAAAGATTTAGGTTAGATTAATTGACTTAGCCATTTTCTAGCCAAATAAAAAGAATGGTTTTTGTTATAAAAATGTTTATGAAAAGAAAACTTCAAGGAAATGTTTTGAACCAAACCTACTGACCAAAACACCAAGTTTTGCAATAGCAACTCATTTGGTGAACCCTATAGGCTAATGCCTTAGTAAAGAAATATTTCTACACCACATAAAATAACACTTTGTTTTGAAAATGGTTTTAAAGTGAAACCTTTTGCAAATGACTTGGCCACTTTAGGAAATGACCATTAGATGTACCCAAATGTCTATGACCCACTAGGAACCACTTTTTCAAACAAAACAAAGCTTGGCATGCTTGCATGCATTTCTTTGACTTTGTTATTTATGTGTGTTGTTTTGCTTGATTGGTAGATTGAGTTTGTGCCTTGCTTGATTGATTTGTAGTGACTTGAAGAGTGTGATTGTTGCAAAGATCAAGAAGTGAACCTATACCCTACCAAAAAGGCAAGTGATGCTTCATACTTTCTATCCCATTACTTTTTCTATGCATTAGTGATTTTGCTAAGTAAACTTGCATGGATTTTGCTAAGTATAGACCTTGCTATAAGAAAACCTAGTAGATGAATCCTTAGTAGGATTTTCCCTAAGTTAAAGATTCCTACTACTTCCAAGCTTAGCCTAGCTAATAGAAAACATGGGTGGAAATATATTCACACTATGGAAAAATATTCTAAGTCTGAGGACTTAAGTTTTGTTTAATAAAACAACTAAGTTAATGAATCACCTGGGTGGAATGGGCTTGCTTGGTGGAGAATGGTTGAGTGGTTCACAATGCCATAGGCTTGGATTGTGTATCTCACTTGTGGTATGCCACCCAGGAAACAAAGAGATTTGAGATGTCAAATGTTGAGAAGCTTCATGTGCAACCACTTGGCAATATGGGCTCTGCCATGATCATATAGGTTGCAAGAACTTAGCCATATGGACAGTGGGTGGTAGTGTTTGATAGGTTGGAGCGCGTCCATTTTGGTCTAAGGGAAGGCTTCTGAAAGATCTTGTCTTGGGAAACCAAGTCTTGTGGGGAAAGTGCACCACCTCTGCAGAGTGTAAAATCTAAGTACTTAGCCATGTCCCTGGTAAAGGACAATTTGAGCATCAAGACATGGAAGCAATCAAGAATCTCATCATTCCAATTTCTAAATTAAAATCTTGTGGATTGAACAAGGGTTGTTTGAATTCTTCAATCATTGATGGAAAGATGGCTTGGTACAAGGATCTTGAAATCTTTGATTGAGAAAAATGATTTTGTCAAGCAAAAACTTAGTATTTTCAAAATGATAAGAAAAATCTATTTTGAGCAATGCAAGCCTCAACTCCACTTAGCCAAATGCATATAGATGATAGACTCCACTATACTACCATAGTATCACTTGCCAATACAATTCAAATGTATTGACCCTTTGTGGTTGTAACTTGTATGTTGCAGGTTTGATTGTTTTTAGTGAAGAATGTTTGATTAGGATTACAAAGTCAACAACCAACATCTGCCTGTGGCACTTTGAAGATGAAGGACCCATGACTATATTTATTCCGCTGCAATGTAATGTAATAGCCTAATGAGCTATGTTTGATGTAATAAAATTATGTTATTCCTGGTTATAAAGTTATAGTATGACCCTTGTTTCTTGATATTACATCTAAACTGTGGATGCTAGCTATTGATCCAGGGACTAGCATTGTAAAACACAGGAGGCTCTATCTTATCTAAGAGATGGGACCCCTACAGTTGCCTAGCCTAATACTTATAAGAGCAGTTTACCAACATATTAGCCTAACCATCTAATTAGTACTGGTAGATAACTGATTAAGCAAGAATTTTTTAACATGAACATGACCCTCTGTCTAAACATTTGTTGGGCACAGATACACTATTCTAGTTCCACAAAATGCATTGCATAGCCATCTGGTTACAGTGTGCTCTTTCGTTTTATATTTGGACAAAAACAAGTGGCCAACCAACTTGAAAAGGAACTAAACAGGGAGATCCTAACGGGCCAAGCATTTGAACACACGAACACGCTGTACCGAACCTCACATTTGCTCGTAGGAATTAGCTACTTCTCTGAACAAATTCCTAATAGGACAGACAACCACGGAGCGACGAGATGCGGTTGAAACCAGATGGGAGCAACATAAGTTAGCCAACGTCATACCACTGCTTCCATGGAACATCGGGGTGCCAGACCAGCGAGTTGCCTCTGCCCATCTCGTCGTGCTTGGAGCTCTCGGCCTCCAATACCTCCGTGATACTCTCTTCCGACCACCCTGAATCAATGGTTCCCTCTGGCCTCTGCCAAATCTACCCGGAACGGGTCAGCGATGGGCTTGATTCCTGACCGTACGAAATGCTGGAATCTTTGGTGGCTGCGAATCCTTCAAGTGCCACCGGGAATTCCATGCTGCAGTCGCCCGGAAAATCAGGATCGAGGAGAGCAAATCTGCGCATTCAAAATCAGGTCAGGAAACACAATCAGTTTAGGGAACTGACCTGAGGAGCAGATCGGTGAATCCCTGCGGCTCTCCATGGAGAATCATCGGCCTCTCTGCCGGGATCTGGGCGTCGCCGGCAGTAGATCGGAGAAGGCGAGGCAGGACGGCGAGTCTCATCCCCATTTGAACTGATACCCTCGAGCTCGAGCGTGCGGCTCGTGGGCATCTAGTATTCTAGTGGAAGGACCGGTCTGGCCTGCATGCAGAGCATACGTATTAGAATACGGTATCGCCACAACAGAAAACCGTATTGCATGAATGGCCGGTCAACCCTGTCAGCCTGTGGGGCCGGCGTCCGAATCTGGATGCAGGCGCGTGCGGCCAGGATAGGAGTTCGGCCCGGAAACCGTTCGTAAATGGCATTATGCGCGTGCGCAACCAAATGCGGACGACACTCAGCTCGTGCACGCACAGCAGCTGACCATGAAGAGGAATGTGATGTTAAGTGCATGTAAAAATTTAAATACCGAGTTCGCTTTGTTATCTCTTTGTTATCTTATTCGGATGAGGAAATAGTACATACAACGCATACTATTGGCGTTAGTATAGGGAGTGATATTAACTGTAAGATGGCTGCTGCAAAAATTATAAAGGATAATGAATTGAATCGCGCTTTAACCATCCTAAAAAAGAAGGAAGAGAGGGGGGAAATGATTCAAAATCACATCTGTTGTTGGTGTCTAGAGTTTCGAACCTATGTGAAGATTTAGTGGACGAGGAAAGAATATCATCGGATGAGAGCCATGAAGTTTTAGAAAGTACGGTTAAGGTAGGAATGGCACGTAAACGGAAATCTTATGATAAGACGAACTTACCGAGAAGCATAAGAGTTAAAAAAAAAAAAAAAACTTATTAAGATGGAGGGTTTGAGAGGAATGACTTGGAATAGCCAGGGGTTTAGAGATCCGGGGAAACATTTGTTTGTTAGTGAATCAATAAGAAACTACAGACTAGATTTTATTGCTCTTTTGGAAATAGGAAGATCTAATTTTACGGTTTCGTTTCTAAAGCACCTTGCGTCTGCTAAGGACGATCAGGGGGTATTTTAGTAGGAATTAATATGAAAACTTTGAAGGTAACTAAAGTTGACACAGGTGATTTCTGTGTTAAATTGCATATGTGTATTAGAAAGGATGGATTTGAATGGGTTTTTTTACCAGTGTATGGAGCTGCGCAAGATCCTCATAAATCTGATTTTTGTCGGAATTGGTTTGATTCTGTGAATCTGAACCACTTTCTATGTTACTAGGTGACGATTTTAATATCATGCAAAGACGGAAGGAAAAAAATAATGACAATTTTAATCCTCACCGTCCTTTCATTTTTAATGCGGTAATTGAAAGTCTAGATCTTAGAGAAATTGCTCTCTCGGGTAGACAGTTCACTTGGGCCAATAGACGTGACAATCCAACTTTTGAGAAGCTGAATCGTGTCTTACTCAGTGTTGAGTGGGAACAAAAATTCCCTTTGGTAACGGTTAGGGCTTTAACTCGATCCGAGTCGGATCATACTCCGTTACTTATTGATTCTGGATGTCGAGCCCATTTGGGGAATAAGGCTAAGTTCTCATTTGAACTTTCGTGGTTGCGTCACGATGGTTTTCATGAGATGGTGGAGAGGGAGTGGAATTCGGTGTGCACCGGTGACACCCCTATTCACAGATGGCAAAATAAAATGAGACACCTTAGGCATTACCTAAGAGGATGGACTAAAAATCTGAGTGGCAAGTATAAAAAAGAAAAGGAAAAATTGCTTGCCATCATTGATGCGCTGGACATTAAGGCAGAGTCCATCCCGTTATCAGCATCTGAAAAAACAAGGCTAAAAGATAGCAAATGAAACAATCTCGAAATTATGGAGAGATGATGAAACAAAATGGGCTCAGAGGGCAAAAGTAAAGCATGTCTAGGAAGGAAATAAAAATACAAAATATTTCCATCTTATTGCAAATAGAAAACATAGGAAGAAAAAATCTTTCAATTAGAACAGGACGAAGGAACCATTGTTAGCGAAGAGAATCTTAAAGTGTACATTATTGAGTATTACAAGAAGTTGTTTGGGGAGCCCGGGCTTAATGATTTTTCGATGATGGAGGATCATACCGATGACATCCCTCAGTTGCCTGATGAAGAGAATACACTCCTTACAGCAGACTTTACTGAGGAAGAGGTCCTGGAGGCAATTTCTCAGATGGAACATAATAAAGATCCTCGACCAGATGGGTTTCTGGCCGAGTTTTATCAGAAATTCTGGAAGATAGTTAAAGATGATTTGATGTATCTATTTAAGCAACTTCACGTAGGAGAGTTACCTTTGTATAAACTCAACTTTGAAGTTATTACTCTACTACCTAAAAAAGAGAATGCCATACAAATTCAACATTATCAACCGATTTGTTTGCTTAATGTGAACTTTAAGATCTTTACAAAAGTAGCTACGAATCGTATTACGAACATTGCCCAGAAAGTGGTGAGGCTAACTCAAACTGCATTTATGCCGGGTCGTCATATTTTAGAAGGGGTGGTTGTCTTGTACGAAACCATCCATGAGCTTCACCGTAAAAAACTCGATGGTGCTCTTTTCAAGATTGACTTTGAAAAGGCATATGATAAAGTCAAATAGCCTTTCTTACAATAGGACTTGCGTATGAAGGGTTTTGATCCGTTATGGTGTAAATGGATAAAAGAATTCATCCAAGGCGGGAATGTGGGAATTAGGGTCAATGATGACATTGGTCATTTTTTTCAGACGAGAAAAGGTTTGCGACAAGGAGATCCTTTATCTCCGATGCTCTTCAATATTGTAGCAGATATGCTTGCTATTATCATTACGAGAACAAAGGAGGATGAACAAGTTGGAGGTCTCATACCTCATTTGGTGGAGGGAGGTGTTTCGGTTTTACAGTAGCGGACGATACAATCCTTTTCTTGGAACATGATCTTAAAAAGGCGGCCAATATGAACTCATTCTTTGCATGTTTGAGCAATTATCGGGCTTAAAGATCAATTTCCATAAGAGCGAAATTTTCTGTTTTGGAAATCTAAGGATATGGAACAACAGTACAGGCAGATTTTTGTCTGTGAAGCTGGTTCCCTACCCTTTCGGTACCTTGGAGTACCAATTCATCATAGGAAATTGCGTAATTCTGAATGGAATCCGGTTGAGACTCGTCTAATGTCGAAACTCGGATGTTGGCAGGGCAAGTTGCTCTCATATGGAGATCGTCTTGTCCTAATTAATTCAGTTTTGACGAGTCTGCCAATGTCCATGTTGTGTTTTCTTGAAATACCAAAAGGAGTGAGAAAGCGAATGGACTTTTTTCGCTCACGGTTTTTCTGGCAAAGGGATGATAACAAAAAAAGTATAGGTTAACCAAATGGAATATTTCATGCCGCCCTAAGGACCAAGGGGGCTTAGGAATTGAAGTTCTTGAGTTGAAAAACAAGTGTTTGTTAAGCAAATGGCTGCTCAAACTTCTAACGGAAGAAGGGATGTGGCAAGAACTTTTACAAAACAAATACATGAATAATAAGACGTTAGCATAGGTTGAAGCTAAGCCGACGGATTCCCCGTTTTGGAAGGGCCTTATGCGTGTAAAGAATGATTTCTTTTGTCGGGTTTCTTTCAAAATTGGAGATGGAACTACCGCCAGGTTCTGGGAAGACGTTTGGTTAGGAGACACTATGTTAGCTCAACAATATCCGGCACTTTATAACATAGCCCAACGAAAGAATATTTTAGTAGCTGACGTGGTTGCACTTGTGCCAGAACCTAATATTGGTTACTTTAACACAAAACAAAGATTCGTTCCATTGGTGTCTTACTCCTACGGGATCCTTTACGGTCAAATCAATGTATTTAGATCTTATGAACGGACATGCTAGGTTTTTAAGGACATACTAGAAAATATGCCCGTGCGTTGCACCGTATGAAGAAAACAAATAAGTTTTTGTTAAAAAATTCTATGCATGTGCATAATCAAAGGCATGATTAAGAGTACTGACAATTTCCATTGACTAAAATATAAAAAATTACACTGTTAAATTAAATTGTCAAGTGATGAAATGCACACCTATTTTGACATACCATTTTCATGCAGGTGAAATTCTCTGAACCAATGGAACACTTTACTATACAGCTAGCCTCGGCTGCAACCCATTGACAACTGTCTGATTGCATATGAAGGTGACGATCACCATCCCCTGGTCAACAATGATAGTGCCACCTAGACTGAACCATCTTATCACCGGCACATGATCCCGAAGAACATGCTGAATCTTAACGAGCATTCAAAAAAAGAACAGACTTTCATAGAAGCATTTCTTTGAACACCTGGTGTGCGCGCACGGCCATTTTCAGATTGTTAGTGCAATGGAACGGCTGGACAACCTAGATATAAGCCATCCTTAATGCAAACTGACCTTTATAAAATTATCCAATGCAACATGACGGCATGTCGAACCTCACATGCTAAAACACTTCTGCAAATAACCAGACATCACTGAAATTATATATTGTATACACAATACCATCCACTAACACTCGTACACACCACTACAGATCAATGAACCATTATCTTTTACAAGCATATATGTCAGAGAAAGGGCACCAATTAGTTTGAACCTCTCTTATCCCCTGATGGCTTTTCTTGAAGGATTGCTCCTAGAAACATGAACGGAGGACCTCTTCAATCAAGGGCTTAGCCCGGGAGAAGCAAAGTCAAATTCCATATTGCCCTAAAGAAGCAAAGTCAAATTCTAAAACCAAAATCTAAAGCTAATACAAACAGATGACGATCTCAATCAATTAGCAGCTTGCTTACAAGCTGTACGCAGAGTTGATGTCCACATCTGTAGACCACGTGTAACTCGCATCAGAGAAAAGGAAAGTTACCCGTGTCCTATGTAGATGGAGCTTTGTGGACGAGCTGCAGGTCAGCGCCAGTGGCTCACCCGACTATGCAGGACAGCGGGACATCGCCGGCCCTAGCGCATGGCAGTTATAGCCTCTTCGTCATCGTCCCTTCACCCCCGCACCTCTCCCCTTCAGCGCACGTCCTTGCTCAGCTCCGGCCCAACCAAGCTCTGCCCCGCCTGCTCTTTTCCTCACGCCCAACCTAATCTAGAGGGATCTGCCGCCGGTCCCGTGCTTGGGCCACCCCTATCAGGCGCACGTCCAATAATGGTCACCGGCGCTGACGCTTTGGTGCATACGCCGCCGTTAGGCGCGCAAAGGGAGGATGCTACGGTGTGTCGCCACCATCGCCCTTGACTGGTTTTTTTCTCCTCGATCTGGTGCCGCGACCACGAGGATGCGAATCGGCCGGCTCGATCTGGCGCCGCTCGCGTCAGTATGAGCCCTCTCTGCTTTCGCCCACACGTGGCGAAGTCGACCTGTCCCTTTGTCTCCTCTGATGTCCCGTCCGGAGCTGCTATGCCCCTCACGGTCCGTCCAAGATGCGGCCCTTGACGAGGCTTAATCTCGTCAATGTCTATTGTTATGGACTTGGGTTTTTGAGAAGATGGGGATGCTGGAGATCGCGGAACGGTTAACAAACAAGCAACACGGGAACACGAGGTTTACCCAGGTTTAGGCCCCCGAAGGGAAAACCCTACTCCTGCTTGTCTGCTCTTGATTACGGCGGAACCGAAAAAGTATAGGAGTGCGCAGATGCAATCTGGCGTGGAGGTGTGTATGTGGTGGTGTGCGAGAGATTGTAAGAAAGACTCCTCGTCGTGCTCTCCTGGCCTTTATATAGAGATAGGCAGGTCCCAGGCACAGATCGAGTAGGTTACAGGTTTTAGGGTTTACCCGTTGAATTTTCTATCTACTCTAGTCTTACTTTCCAAGGATCCGAAGGCGTCATGGGCCCTGGCCACCCAAAAGTCTTCATGGGCTGGCGCATGTGTTCGTGGGCCTTCCTTGGGCTGGACCAGGTATGCTAAGATCGTGTACCCGCCTGGTATAACCATGTCAGTAGCCCCCGAGTGTTCAGTCGAATCGTAGATTCGGCTGAGGACTCTTCAATCCTTCGGGTGCAGATATTTCTGTCTGTCTAGAAAGTGTCTAGGGATTGTTGATGCGTGTGCCTGACTCTCCCGACAGATCAGGGTCAGTTAACTGTCTTAGGACAAAACAACACGATCTTTTTCAGATTCGAGTCCCTCGACTCGAACCCGGAACATATGCTGGCGTAATTCGACTCATGCCGCGGAGGACTTATATGAGTGGAATTCCAGTGAATTTAAATGATGTACCCAACGCGTCCGTCAGGATTTTTCATCACGCCTGTTGACACGGATTTTGACTAGTAGAGCGCAGTCGTGTGCGTTACTAGGCCATCAAATGGTATCTGTAGGTCTTATCTTTACGTTGCAAACGCAGCATCCAAATGTTTATCACCGCGGAGGTGTTTCGGGTGGCCAAGGAGGATGCTACAAACTTAGTGTTAATTGGGGCAGAGTTGCCGAAAAGTTTTGCATGCTGATCCGAAGGATCGCACTCGAAGAATTTTAGGGTGCGCGACCAGCGCTCCCTATGGGAGTAGCCCCCGAGTGTCTATTCGAGTCGTAGACTCGAGCAGAGACTTTAGTTCAACCGTTGTTTGGCTTCAGGTCCATAGGACACAAATTTTTTGGATGCTTGAATCCATCCTCCCTATGGGAGTATCCCCCGAGTCCGTAGTGGAGTCGCAGACTCGACGTAGGACTCGAAGAGTATTTTCATGGTATAATGTTTTGATTATCTTTCGGGTGCGCGGCTAGCCCTCCTGATAGGAGTAGCCCCCGAGTATTTAATCGAATCGTAGATTCGAGTGAGTACTCTTAGTTGTACAACCGAAGAATTGTAACCGTTGCTAGTATAGTTTTGATGACGTCAGTGCTGACGATCGGTGACCTCAAGCGTCTGCGGCACCAGAGATGACTTGACTGGACGAATATGGGTCCCATCTTCTGACTTTGAGTTGACTGGTCACGCGTGGCGTGGAGATAATTACGGCGTCGCCTCGATTTCCGTGCGTAGTGGACAACGTGTGAGCGACGGTTTGCTGATGTGCTGACACGTGGACGGTCAGATCTGAATGTTGGCTTTAGGTCTTCCCGATGGACGGTCGTCGTGCATCGTCTTCGTCCTTATAATCATTGGGGAAAGGTGAATTTGTTTTCGGGTGATCTCCCTGATCACTTTTTGTTTTTGCTTCTTGTCTCGGGGGGAGCCCCCGAGCATCTGTAGGATGATCTGCTGATCGTTTTTTCTTCGAGTCTCGGGGGGAGCCCCCGAGCGTTTTTCGTATGTGTGACTTGTTTTGCTCGTTCTTTGGGCGTAGCCCCCGAGCCTTTCATTTAACGAGTAGTGCCTTTTGTAGCATTTTGTGCAAGGCGCCAACCAGCTGGTGCAGCAGCACCTGGCGTTGGAGGCCAGCTTCAAACAGCTTCAAGGTACGTTCACGAGTTGATCTTTTTGCGTCTTCTTCTATTTTATTTTTCTTCGATCTGATAAGTGTTCTGCTGTTTGCAGAGGACAACAATACCACCCTCCGAGAGCTTGATGCTCTCAAAAAGAGCTTTGGGCGAGCGGAGAAGAAGGCCGAGGACGTCGTTGGTGCGAAGGAGCGCCTCGAGCAGGAGCTAGCCAATGCAGCTGCGACCAAGGAGCGCCTGCAGCAGGAGGCTACGGACCGCGAGGAGGAACTCGCCACCGCTACAGCCTCGCGCGAGAAGGAGGTAGCCGGCAAGCTGATGGCGGCTGCCAAGGCTATTTCGGGTGAGTGGTGTCGTCTTTCCCTTTTTCGGATTCCTTGTCTTTTCTTGTTGTGCTTTGTATTCACGTTGCTTCTTTTGTTTCTTTAGATGCCGCAGGCATCGAGTTTGACCGCGGTGCTTTGGAGCACGGAAGTGCTCTGGATGATGCCACTACGGCGGTCGAAGACCGCTGCAGTACCGTGGTCGGCTCGCTTGCCAAGGCCAAGGAGTCTCTCGGCGCTTCTATAAGGAGCTCGTCCCCAAGGGCGTCGCCCTCGAGGATGTCGATGCCTTGGCGGATGCGCTGTCAGCCGAAGCGCCTGCGGCGTACAAGTGCAAGCAGAAAGGCATTGGTGCGTCCGTCGGGCTGGCGATGGCCCTGTCGTCTGGAGCGGGGCTGGATCTTCATCAGGTCACCTCCCGGATGCCAACGGCTGCTGACGGATCCGAGGTAGCCTTCGCCCTCTACACTGCCCGCTATAAAAGTTATGGGCCGAAGTTGATTGACTTACTGGCTGAGTACGCGTTGAGGCAGCAGGGAGAGGCAAGGGGCAGGCAATCCGGCTCCGAGGCTACTCAGGATGCAGCTTCTTAGGTCTTATAGTTGTAGGATAGCTTTTGTTTCCAGCTCTTGTAATTATATCTATGAACAGTCCTTGCGCCACGTAGTGGCTTTTTGCTGTACATAATGAATTTCCGAGTTCTGTGTTCATTCGTCTGCTTGTTCATATCCTTGTCTTCTTTTACTCTAGGGGCCTTCGGGTGATGATCCCGTTGACACTTCGTCTGCACCATAGCTACGGCCATCCTTGGATGGTGCGTCACAGCTTGTGTTTCTTCGATACCGCATCCGTAGTCTTGAGAAAGAATTGCTTGGAGTGTGTGGCCACGCCGATGTTTGGAAATCGAAGGCAGAGCGAGGCGCTGCCAGAGAGGAGTATTTGATGGGGAGTTGCGTTGTCTGGCCGAACAGCTTCAATTTAAGTTTTCCGAGCTGCTGCTCATTGTTTTGGATGCGCCTGTTGGCCTTGCATCTTACTTTTGCAAGTATTGCAGGTGCTAACCTTGCTCCGAAATAGGAAAAGGAGCGTGTTGCTGTTCGGATCAACTGTCTGACCCAGCAGGACATGGAGGCCGGCGGGTTCTTCTGGATGGACCGTGATCGTGCCATGATCCTTGCGACTGTGCAGGATCGTGTTCACCAGGTGTCGCACGTGCTGCGTCAGGCAAAGGCTTCATTGGCGTCGGTTCTGCACGTGATGTTTCCGCTGGATGAGGCGCCATCGACCCTCTGGGGTCTGCTGGTGAAGTTTCGAAATGTGCATCATGTCAGGGAACTGGTGCGGCATCAGCTTGTCGCGGGGGTGAAGGCCGCACTTTCCCTTGTGCGGTTACATCGTCCCAATGTAGATCTGTCTGCTGTAGCGGCTAGGCCGCCTCTTCGGCCGGATGGTGGAGAGTGGGATATGCGTCCACATTATGCGGCTGTAAGGCAGCATGCCGAACAAATTATAGATCTGTTTGAGCAGCGTGCGCAGGTTATTCTTTAGAATAGGTAGGACCTATACAAAAAGATAGATGTAAAATTTGTATATATTCGACTAGGCGTGTTGTGCCCTTTATTGTAAAGGTTTATTGTTGTTTAGCACGTGGTGCTTTTGTTTGTATACGTGTCCTTTTCGTTAGCCTGACGTGGTCAGCTACTCAGGTGTACACGCGTTATCCTCAGTCGACGAAGTCGTGAGGTGGGGGGAGCCCCCGAGTGTGTTGTAACATGGAGAAAAATGCAGACAATAGGTGAAAATTTTGGGGCGATACACTTAGCTTTATTCATAATCGTAAGGAGGAGGTACATTGTTCAGCTGAGTATCCTTGGCTGAATAGCCTTATTGAAAGTAAAAGAGGAAGGTAGCCAGGGGTAAGCGTCGCAGTTGTGCGACGTTCCATGGGTTGGAGTATGTGACTCCAGACTCCACGTGCTTGAGGCGATAGGAGCCACCTAGGATGACTTCAGTGACGATGTAGGGTCCTTCCCATGGTGACTCGAATTTCTTCGGTCGCTCTTGCTTGAGTCGCAAGACTAGGTCTCCTTCGACGAAGGACCTTGGGCGTAGCCGTCGGCTGTGGTAGTTGCGGAGGCTCTGTTGGTACACCGTTGATCGAGTTGCTGCTATATCACGCGCCTCATCGAGTGTGTCGACGGCATCTTCGAGTGTGGCCGTCGATTCGGCTTCGCTGTAAGCAACGACCCGTGGGGCCTTGTGGCGTACCTCTGCTGGTACCACGACTTTGGCTCCGTGCACCATGAAGAAAGGCGTGTAGCCAGTTGAGCTATTTGGCGTTGTACGCAGGCTCCACAGGACCGAGGGTAGCTCTTGTGTCCAGGCTCCTGCGAGTCGCTCGAGTGGGCTCATTAGGTGCTTCTTGATGCCAGCACCGACGAGGTCGCTGGCCTTTTCGACCTGCCCGTTCGTTTGTGGGTGCGCCACGAAGGCGTATGTGATGTTGATTCCGAGGTCTTCGCAGGAGTCCTGGAATTCTTTGGAGATGAAGTTCGACCCATTGTCGGTGATGATGCTGTGCGGCACGCCGAACCTGTAGACAATGGATTCGAAGAATTTGACAGTCGTTTTGCCTTTTTGGTTAGTGATGGGCATGGCCTCAATACACTTGGTGAATTTGTCGACTACGACCAGGAGGTAGACGTGACCTCCTTTCGAGGACCTTGGCAGTTTGCCGATCATGTCGAGGCCCCATTGGGCGAAGGGCCAGGCCAAAGGTATGGGCCTGAGCTCTGATCCGGGTGTGTGCGGTTTATCTGCGAACCTTTGGCACCCGTTGCATCTTCGGATGATGTCCTTGGCGTCATTCATGGCCGTTGGCCAGTAGAATCCAGCTCGTAGATCTTTGGCGACAAGGGCGCGACTGTCCGCATGATGGCCGCAGATGCCCTCGTGGATGTCTTGGAGGATGGTTTTGCCGTCACCGATGATGACGCACCTTTGGAGTACACCCAAAATGTTGCGCTTGTACAACTCGCCATTGATGATGGTGAAGGCCTTGGACCGGAGAGATATGCGTCGGGCATCTGTCGGGCTATCAGGCAGGTCTCCGTCTATCAGGTACCTTAGGTATGGCCGTGTCCAAGTTTCTTCGACTGCCATGACCTGCATCAGGTTGACCACTGCGACCTCTGTGTCGAGTTTTTCGGGTCCTTCCTGACCGTCGGGTAGCGCAGCCCCCGAGTGCTCTGCTTCTTCGGGTGATCCCTTTGGGAATTTCCGTTTGATGCATGGCACGTAGATCTTTTCGAGGAACACACCTGGTGGCACCCGTGCGCAAGTGGATCCGATGTTGGCGAGTCTTTCGGCCTCTTCGTTGCTTTCTCTCCCAACGTGCCTAAGCTCGCAACCGTCAAAGTCTCCTTCGAGTGCATTGTAGAGTGCGCGGTATGCAATCATGTTGGCGGCGTGTGTGTCGCACTCGTTCATCGTCTACTGGACGACGAGGTTCGAGTCTCCGTAGATGACCAGGCGCATCGCGCCGCAGATCTTGGCCATCCTCATGCCGTGGATGAGGGCCTCGCATTCGGCCTCGTTGTTGGAAGCTCGAAATTTCATCCGGAGGACGTACTTCATCTTGTCACCCTGCGGGGAGGTCAGTATGACCCCGGCTCCTGCTCCGGCTCGCGCTTGGAGCCGTCAAAGTGCATCGTCCATGACTGTGTCATGTCCGGCGTGTCTGGCAGCTGTAGTTCCATCCAGTGGACGAGGAAGTCTGGAAGGACCTGAGACTTGATCGCGTGGCGCTTTTCGTAGACGATGTCTAGAGGTGACAGTTCGATGCCCCATAGGGCCACACGTCATGTGTCCTCCAAGTTGTTCAGGATGTTGTTCAGGGGTGCCTCGTTGACGACCATCACTTGATGTTTCTGGAAGTAGTGGCTCAGCCGACGAGCCGTCATGAACACGTCATAGGCGAGTTTCTGGTAGTGAGGGTACCTCTGTTTTGTCGGCGTCAGTACCTCGCTGAGGTAGTAGATTGGGCGTTCGACCCCATGGGTCTTGCCTTCTTCGGGTCGCTCGACCACCAGTACGGTGCTGACCACCTGGTGTGTGGATGCTATGTACAGCAGTAAAGGCTCGCGCTCCTTTGGCGTGACCAAGATGGGCGAGGTAGATAGCAGCCGCTTTAGATCTTCGAATGTGTCGTCCGCCTCGGGCGTCCACTCGAATTTGTCTGCCTTGCGTAGCAGCTGGTAGAACGGCAGAGCTTTTTCGCCCATGCGGCTGATGAACCTGCTCAATGCCGCGATTCGCCCGGGAAGCTGTTGGACGCCCTTGAGGTTCTTTGGCTTCTCCATGGCCATTATGGCCCGGATTTTCTTCGGGTTCGCCTCGATCCCTCGCTGGGAGATGAAGTAGCCTAGCAGCTGACCAGATGGGACACCGAAGGCGCATTTTTCTGGGTTTAACTTGATCTTGTATTGATCGAGGTTATCGAACGTCTCGCGGAGATCGTCGATGAGCATCTTGGCCTCCCTTGTTTTGATGACTATGTCGTCTATATAGACTTGGATGTTGCGGCCGATCTGGTCCTTTAGGCATGCCTGCATGCACCGTTGGTAAGTGGCGCCTGCGTTCTTCAGCCCGAATGTCATTGTGTTGTAGCAAAACAATCCGAACGGCGTGATGAACGCCGTTTTCTCCTGATCTTCGACCTTTAGTCGGATCTGGTTGTAGCCTGAGTAGGCATCAAGGAAGGAGAGTTTTTCGCATCCTGCAGTCGAATCGATGATCTGATCGATCCGAGGGAGAGGGAAGTGATCCTTCGGGCAGTGCTTGTTCAATGATGTGAAGTCCACGCACATCCGCAGGATGTCCGTGTCCTTTTTGGGGACCATCACGGTGTTGGCGAGCCACTCGCTCTCCTTGATCTCCCTGATGAAGTTTGCGTCGAGTAGTCTATTGACTTCGACTCCGATTGCTTCGGCTCGTGGTTCGGATAGTCGTCGGATGGACCGTTTGACGGGCTTGGCGTCTGGAAAGACATTGAGTGCGTGCTCGGCGAATTCCCTGGGAACTCCTGGCATGTCCGCAGGACACCAGGCGAAGATGTCCCAGCGCTCACGGAGGAATTCGATGAGCGCGCTTTCCTATGTGGAGCTGAGGTCGTTGGCGATCAGCGCCATCTTGGAGGTCTCCGTCGGATGGACCTGCACCTTCTTTGTGTTGACGGTGGAGTCGAAGGACATCTCTGGTGCGTTCTGTCTTGCGACTGGGGGTGCCCCGCTGTCTGTCACCTCGCGGAGCCTTACGAGCTCCTCCTGCATGCCGAATGACTAGGAGATTCTGTTGAAGTCCCTGTCGCAGTGGTCCGATCGGGTGAAGCTCCCGTGGACCGTGATGACGCCCCTAGGTCCTGGCATATTTAGTAGCAGGTACGCATAGTGCGGTACCGCCAAGAATCGTGCGAATGCCACACGCCCGAGGATGGCATGGTATTGTGATGGCCAGTCATCCACTTCGAACTCGAGTCGCTCGCATCGGAAGTTATCCGGCTTGACGAAGATGACGTCGAGACATATTTTTCCCAGGGGGAATACACCCTTCCCTGGGACGATGCCGTGGAACGTTGTACCAGATTGTTCTAGGCTGCACAGCGGGATCCGCATTGCTGCCAGGGTGCTGGCGAAGATCAGATTGATGCCGCTGCCACCGTCCATGAAGACGCGGCTCATGTCGAACCCTCCGATCTGCGCCTCGAGCACCAATGCAGCATGACCTGGGCGAGGGACCTGACAAGGGTGATCCGAACGGCTGAACGTGATGCGGGACTCCGATTCGCTGAGGTACTCAGGGATGGCGGGTGGAGCGGTCACGGCCAGGTTAATTTGGCGGGTGATTTTCTTCTGCACCCAGTTTGTTGGGCGCCCTTTTTGGATCATCAGCGATCCTTTTGGCACGGGGTACCCGTGCTCACCGTTATTCTGCGCGGGTGCGATTGGGTGGTTCGAAGGTCCCGCAGGTGGTTGTGGAGGAGATCCATGTGCGATCTCACCTGGTGCAGGTGCATTCTTGTATCTAGGGTTCGGGGCTTGCTGCCTCATCTGGGCCATGCTCTCGCTGAGTTTTTGGAACTCGCAGTAGTCCTTGAGCATGTGGCTTGCCTTCTTCTTACCATCCTGCTTGTCGATGTAGAAGTGGATGGTGCATGGACCTGACAGTTTGTCGTATGCTGAAGGTCCATCATCACGGCCACGGCGTTGCCATGACTGCGTTGGGCGTCCTCCGTCGCGGAAGTTGCTTCCATGGTATCCGTCGTTGCTGCGGTTGCCGTCGCTGCGGCTGTCGATGTAGCCAGCCGCGACCATGTCGGGTCCATCGCGATCGTCGTAGACGCGCGATCTTATCTTGCTACGGTGCTCACGTCGCCGGCCATAGTCGTCTTCCTCCTCCGAGTGCGCTCGGTGGACGGAGTCTTCGCCGTCAGCCCACCTGTTGGCGATGTCCATGAAGTGGTCGAGTGTCTTGGGCTTGACGCGCCCAAGCTCTTCTTTGAAGTCCTGGCGTTTGACGCTGTCCTTGAAGGCGTCGATAGCTCTGTCCTTAGATATGTGCGCCGTGGAGTTCTTGGTGTTGGACCAGCGTAGTATGTACGAGCGAATAGATTCGTCCGTTCGTTGGGTGCAGGCTCGCAGCTCCTCGATCGAGGCAGGCCTCTTGCTGGTGCCCTTGAAGTTTGGGACGAAACTGTACGCCAGCTCCTCCTAGCTTCGGATGGATCCCGAGGATAGGCTGCTGAGCCAGATCCGAGATGCGCCTGTCAGCTGCAGCTGAAGGCATTGCATGGCGGTTTCCTTGTTTCCGCCGTGTAGCTTGACGGACGACAAGTGGTCGCTGAGCCACGCCTTGGGGTCCTGTGTGCCGTTGAACTTCGGAGTGTCCGAAGGAAGCTTGAAGTTTCGTGGCATCCATGTCCACCGAACAGATCTGCTGAAGCATCGGGCTCCGCAGAGTTCTCCTTCGTCATCATCCTCCTTGGATTCAGACGAGCATACGTGCTTGGCGCGTGCCTTGTCGATCTTGCGCTGGGTTAGCTCGCTTCGAGCGTCGTAATCGCGATTGCGACGACGCGAGCTCTTGTGCCTTCGAGGAAGGTCGTGCTCTTCCTCTTCGGATGAGGGCGTGGGGCTGCGGTTGAACCTGACCGCAACCTTCTTCTTTGGCTCCCCAGGAGCTTCTCCGTGGAGCGCAGCTCCAACGAGTCCGAGTTCGGTAAGCGCGGACTTATGCATTGCCCTTTTCGGGTCCCCCTCCGGAGGTGGATGGGACGCGAGGTACGCGGTGGCCGCCATGATTGCAGCTTGCGGTGTCTTCGGGATGACGTTGCCTTCGGCATCCATCTCCATGAAGGACGCGTTGAGCGCCCGAGTCACCTCGCGACGTGCCTTGGGATCCATGTTCTCTGTGCGAGAACGGTGCTTGTTGCCATGGTTATCGTGCGAGCTGGAGCCGATGCCCATGGCGGAGAGCGCAGCTCGCCGCGCACTGGACTCCAAGGCTGCTTGCTTGCGTTTGTCAAGAACCTCTTGCATCTTCACCTGCTTCTTGTGCTCCTCGATTAGGAGCATGTGGTATGCCATCAGCAGGTCCCGTGAGGCATCTGCGGGCAGGATCTTGTTGCCTGCTACGGCTTTGCGTGCTTGAGCCCATCCTTCCTTGCTGAGGTGGATGACCCGATCGGTGTCGTTCCCGTTGGGTGGGGGACTGGCTTCTTCTGTTCCCGCCGTTTCTACCCTGCGGGTTGGGTGGCGGGTTGTGCTCCTGATCCACGTCACTCTGGATGACTGCAGCGCACTGGTAGCGCTCGTAGATCGGATTGCTGCTACCATAGCTTTCGGATCCGAAACGGTAGGTCCCTTCATCCGATGGTGGATCGCACAGATCTGAGTCGCAGCTGCTGCTGAACTCATCTGTCGATGGTGATGTGCGTAGCACGGGGTGTGGAGCCCACGAAGCAGGCCTGATCGACGGCAGGGGCACCTGCTCTAAGAGTCGGAGTGTCGTGGGAATGACCACGGCAGATGCTACAATCGGCAGCGAGTAGTAGAACATGGGGCAAGGGCGGCCAGCCATCTGCGGTGCGAGATGAGGGCGGAGACACAAGGATTTACTCAGGTTCGGCCCCCCGGAGGGTAAAGACCTACTCCTGCTAGATTGTATTATGGTGGAAGTACAATGGGACGAGCTCGGCGGCTAGGCAGCGAGTCGCTTGGGCGTATGATGGAACGTATCCTCTACACGCCCTCTAGGGAGGTTTATATAGACTCACCCCCTAGGGTTTACAGATCTCAACCGAATCAGTTAAGGTTTCAGCAATCGTTTAACCTAATCCGACTGGGCCTATCTACGCTTCTGGGCCTTCAGCTTCCAGTCGCTTGATTCCACGCCAGGTCTTGATCCAGTCGCCGTTCCGCAGGCCCACTCGCAGGCGTCTGGGCCAGTCGAAAACGTCCTGCTAGGTATACCCCGGTAGGCATATCCCCATCAGTAGTCCCCGAGGCCGTCTTTGATTAGTCGCAGGTGGTCGCTGGCAGTCGGTGTATACGGCTCCAATGCGGACGCCCAGTCGAATCGGCGGCGGACTCCTGAATAAAGGAAAAACCAGTTATTCTAGTCGCACTAACGGCGACCGATTGGGTCGCAGCTCGGCGAACAGGTCGGTGAATATTCAGTCACTTTGTAGTGATCGGGTCGGCGAATAAGCAAGTCGCGCGGAGCGATGAGTCGAGTGGATGAATTTGGACCGTTAAGTGTGGTCAAAACTAGCCGTTGGGGTAATCCAACGGTAACTTTTGGCGTAATCACCGCGTAGTAACGGCTCCCGAAATTGGCGGGTAACAACCGCTATATAAGGATAATGACAGGCGAGAGGAGAAACACTCCTTCATCTTTCCTCCGATCTTGCCCATCTCCGTTTCCACTCCGCATCACGATCCAACCGATCTAGAGAGCCCCGACCTCCACTTCCAACCAATGGCCCCCTCCACCGAACCATGGGGCCGATCCAAGTGTACCAGGGCGCTACTAGCGTCGTTCGAGGAGGCCGGGATCCTGCGCGCTGGCAGATGGCGCATCCCCGCGGCCGGAGAGGTGACTCCGGACCCGCGCGAGGGAGAATTCATTTGCTTCACCAGCCACCTAGAGCGGGGGCTGGGATTTCCCACTTCTCTCTTCTTCCGGCGCTTCTGCGCCTTCTACGGGATCCAGCCGTCGGACCTGGGCCCGCATAGCATCGAGCAACTCGCCATTTTCGTGGCGTTCTGCGAGTGCTATCTGGGCTGCAGGCCCTACTTCCCCCTGTGGCAAGATCTATTCCATGGGAGGATTAGTCGTGAAGAATCAGGCGGCCCGATGCTGGCTACGGGTGGCCTGACGTTTCAGCTGAAGTCGAAGGCGTCGTTCTTTGACCTGATGCTGCTGGCCAAGGCAGCAAACGAGTGGAAGAAATCCTGGTTCTACGTCACCGAGGCGACTCCAGATGGGTAGGTGGCGCTTCCAAGGTACTCCGCCAACCGGCCCGAACCGCGTCGGCTCCAGGTCGGCAAGCTCCCGCTAGACCTGCGGATGGTTGTCGACGAAATGTTGCAAACCATCCGCGGCCTAAAGAAGAAGGGCCTCCAAACCATCAATCTTTACAACTGCTGGCTCGGGCGGCGGCTCGTGCCTTTGGCCCGCCGCGACCATTATATGTACGAGTATGCGGGCAGGGATGACCCGACGAAATCCTGCCTCGTCGAGTGGAAACTCGAAGAATACATCCTGGCTCTGAAGAAGATCACCCAGGCAGCGTACCTGGACGCGAAGGCCGGGGTCACCCCCTATACCGCAAGGCGCCCAGCTCCGACGGTAAGTCGCCATTTTCGTCATCATTCGTAGTCGCAGATGATGCAGTCGCGGTTATGCTGACGTTGTTTCATTTTTATTGTAGCTGTTCCAAGTGGTGGAAGGATGGCTCCCACCCGCAGACGACGAAAACTCGAGCTCGTCCGTTCAGGACGGGAGCGAGTCGCCACCCGCCAAAGGCAACGTCGAGAGCGACGCGGGTGATGACGACGATGATGACGAAGACGAGCCCGTGGAAGACGCCGCCCCGATGGTTCGCAAAACTCGTGGGCAACATCAGCGCGAGCTTGAGGCGAGTAGGAGCCTCGAACGTCACGATGACGATGACGAGGAGCTCCCCGAGCACACCTCGCGTCGTGAGGCTACGCCGTCGAAGAAGAAGAAGAAGAAGAAGAAGAAGAAGAAGGAGAAGGAGGTGAAGGCTCCACCAAGGAGGAAGACGAAGCCAGCGAAGCAGGCGTCTCCGCCTCGTTCTGCGACTAGTTTCGACGCCAGCAGCTCGGCTAAGGGTGAAGAGGCGCATATGACAGCAGCACCGGACGCCGCCGCCCTCCTGGATGAGGTACCTCTGACCTCGCTTCCACCCCCATTCGCCCCGGTCTCTAAGTTGGGGGATATTCCAGCCGCAACAGCTTTGCCTCTCAGGAGAGCTCCCACAGACGTCATCACGGAGGCTCCTGCCGCGGCCTCGTCCTCGAAGAGGCCCTCTGTGTCTTGGGCACATGATGTGTTTGAGGTGGGCCTCAGTCGGAAACTGGGCCCCGAGCTGGAGAAGCCGGCCAGCATCCGCACGGGACTGTGGTTCATACCAATCGCCAAGTAAGTCTTGTTCGTGTGCTTGCATTCCGTTGTAATCGTACAATTTTGCTCATATCGTTGTTCCACAGGACTGGAGTTAAAAAGATGGCCACCCTTCCGTGGCCAAGGTTCCGCCAGTCGTCTCCGAGGAGGACCCCTCACGGAAGAGGAAAGCTGATGAAGTCGCTGCTCCCGCAGACGGCGCTAAGAGGGCGAAGGGCGACGATGTCGTCACGGTCTCTGACGATACGGAAGTTGCTCCAAGCGATCCTCCGACTGCGGCGGAGGTGGCTTTGAAGAGCAAGGAGGTTGTTTCCTCGCCCGGAGTGACTGAGCCGACTCCTAGTGGCGCTGGGGCATCCGCTGCTACCTTCCCCTATTTCATGGCCAAAGCGGCCACAGCGAGTGGCGCAATGCCAACGAGCCAGACGCCTGGGGTCGTCGAGACGGAGGTCGAGCAGCGTCGCGGACACACTACAGCTCTGCTTGCGTCTGTGGACGCGCTACAACTCCACGACATGTTGGGCGCAACCATCCAGGTATGTGCAGTCCCCGAGGATCGGGCCACTGAATTTTGGTGGTCGGATTCTTTTAGTGTTTTTGTAGCGTCCAGTCCCCGAGTGCCTAGTCGCTGAATTTCAGCGGGTGGGCACTTAGGATTTTGACCTCCAGTCCCCGAGTGCCTAGTTGCTGAATTTCAGCGGGTGGGCACTTAGGATTCTATTGTTGTTGACAGTTTGATTTGTGTGCAGGGCTTGCAGCGTGAATCGGCCGATCGGCTTGCTGCAAAGTGTCGCGTGGAGAAGGAACTTGTTGCCGTCCAAGAAACGAACAAGGGACTCCAAGAAATCGCTGCCAAGGCAGAGGAGGTCCGCCAGAGCCTTGTCCTGGCGGGTGAGCTGACGGCGGCTCAATCTGCTTTGAGTACGGCTAAGAAGCGGATCGCTGATCTAGAGCGCGAGCTCAAGGAAGCGAAGGCGGAGGCGAGCTCGGCAGATGGGCGAGCAAAAGCTGCTGTTACGCCTGCCGCTGAAGAACGAAAGGTCTCTGACGCCCTCGTTGTTGGGCTACAGAACGACTTCTCCTCGCTTCAAAGCTTCATCACGGGCCTCTGCCGTCCTTTAATTGGTAAACTTCCTGCCTCTGCCTGTAGTAGCTGCATTGTGAAGTCGTTGTTGTACTCACTGCCGACCTCTGTCCACAGGTCGGATTATTGACAGCTCAGAGGAGGCGCAGTCTTACGACGCGCGGCAGTGTGTGACCACTCTGGTTGACTCGGCCACGTTGTCCGCGGCTTGCATTCGAGCATATATTCAGGAGATATCGCCCACGGAAGTGATTCCCAGCGACCTCGTCGAAGTATGGCGGTATCTGGAGAAGGCGCCGTCAGTCGTCGAGTTCATGACGCGGTCGGTGTTCCGACGCGGGGCAGCGACGGCTCTCAGCCTTGGGCTTGCCCACTTCCCGGAGGACTTCGACCTTGACGACGTGACGAGTGTCTACCCCTCATCGATGGGCTCTGTGGAGATCGCCGAGGTGCTGAAGCTGACGGACCGGGCCGCGGTGTACTCCGATCGCGTCTAGGCGATGGGCGACCTCCTCCCCTATCAGGAGACGACTATCGCTCCCAACGATCCTGAGCCGACGCATCGGGACTTCAAGGTCGAGCAGTCATTCCGTGCGGCGATGGCAGGTGAGTTGACGACGTACCCGTTGAACCCGTACACGCCCTTCATTCGCAACCGCAGGGGTGGCGGCGAGTCGCCGTCGAAACCTGCGGAGTAGAAACATTGTGCCCTGGGGCGTTAGTAGCAATTGGTCATTGGACTCAGCTTGTATTTTGGAATGACTTTGTTCTGCCATAATGAAACTTCGTGTTATTTTGTGAATTTTTTCGTGATTTTGAATGCTGATTGGACGAGTCCCCGAGCGCATCCACCCTTTTTATGGGGTTTACCTCGTTTGTTATGTGTTTGTGACTTTGAATGTTTTGGTCAATTGTTTTGCTATTGAGGTCGACTCGCCCGAGCTCGGAGATCCAGTCGCAGGGCGACTCCCGTGAGTGCTCTTTACTTGACCGTTTTCCCTTGCGCGAACGAGGTCGGGTGGCCGAGTCCCCGAGCGTGGTACTTGGTGGTTCTAATCGCAGCTCCAGGGTGGGTGAGGACTGAGCGCGTTAGAGTAAGCGTGTCACTCCTGCTTGACCCGAAGGATCAGTCGCGTGGCGAGTCCTCGGCATGCTCTCATACTTGGCATTTTTCCTAGTCGCTCGTGCTCGACTGGTCGTCAGTCCCCGAGCTTGGTACTTGGCCGTTCGAGTCGCTGTGCCGAGGGTGCGGAGGACCTTGGTCGCTGTGAGGAACGAGGGCAGTTGTCTTGGCTCGTTAAGCCAGTCAAGCTAGGCGACTCCAATGGGGCTCCGGGTTGGTGTTTTTCGTGGACGTTACGAGTCCTGGGGTAACCCAGTGCCCTCGGAACGCACTACTTGGCCGTGCCGGTCGCTGTACCAGAGGTTGACTTCTGCGGTTAGCTTGACGTTGTTATTACGAGTGCGAGTGGCACAAGACACGGAGAGTAGACGCAATTTGCGGTAACCAATCTATTTTATTTCATAGCGGGTGGAGAGTACATGTATGGAGTTCTAGGAGTAGAACTTCCATAGTAGGTTTACATTCCACGGTCGCTTGACGTCGAGTTTCCTGTCTCCTCGGACGTCGATGAGGTAGTAGGCGTCGTTGCCGAGGACTCGCCCGATGGCGAATGGTCCCTCCCAAGGGGGGAGAGCTTGTGCATGCCCTTCTTGTCCTGGATGAGGCGTAGCACCAGATCGCCTTCCTGGAAAGTGCGAGTCCTTACTCGCCGGCTATGGTAGCGGTGGAGCCCTTGTTGGTAGATGGCGGTGCGGGAGCGAGCTAGGTCGCGTGCTTCGTCGAGTTGGTCGACTCCATCCTTGCATGCGAGTTCGTTTGCGGCCTCCGTGTAGTTGACCACCCTGGGCGAGTCATGCTCTAGGTCGATGGGCATGACTGCCTTGGCGCCATACACCATGAAGAAGGGGGTGAACCCTGTCGACCTGTTGACGGAGGTGCGGATGCCCCAGATGACGGAGGGTAGCTCCTCGACCCAGCACCTGGCGGTGCGCTCGAGTGGTACTTGGAGCCGTGGCTTCAGGCCATGGAGGATGCTCTTGTTGGCTCGTTCCGCCTGGCCGTTGGACTCTGGGTGAGCGACTGAGGCGAGGTCGAGTCGGATGTGATGTTCCTCGTAGAATTCGGCCATGGCTCCTTTGGCGAAGTTGGTGCCGTTGTCCGTGATGATGCTGTTTGGGAACCCGTAGCGATAGATGAGCTCGCGTAGGAACTTGGTGGCGGTCTTCCCGTCGCATTTCCGGACTGGCTTGGCCTCCACCCATTTGGTGAATTTGTCGACTGCGACCAGGAGGTGGGTGAAGCCGGAGGGGGCCTTCTTGAAAGGGCCTACCATGTCCATGCCCCACATGGCGAACGGCCAGGTGATGGAGATTGTCTTGAGCGCCGAGCTCGGCACGTGGGTCTGGTTGTTGTATTTCTGGCACCCGGCGCACCATTGGACAATGTCAACGGTGTCTGCGTGTGCGGTGGGCCAGTAGAAACCGTGTCGCATAGCCTTTGCGACCAGAGAGCGGGCTTCGGCGTGGTGGCCGCAGTCGCCGGAGTGGATGTCGTGGAGGATTTTGCGCCCCTCAGCGGGTTGGACGCAGCGTTGGAACACGCCGGTTACGCTGCACTTGTGGAGCTCGCCGTCGATGATGACGAATGATTTGCAGCGGCGTGCTATCATCCGGGCGTCTGTTTCGTCTGTTGGCAAGGTGCCTCCCTCCAGGTAGGCGATGTACGGCGTAGTCCAGTCCTCTGGCTCGGCGATGAGTGCGACCAGGGCTGCCTCTGGTTGCAGCGGGATTCCGATGTCGATCTCCCTTGGGGGAGAGACGGAAGGCTTGGTGATGGTGTCGAGGAAGACGCCGGCGGGTGGTGCCAGTCGAGCTGAGCCGATACGAGAGAGTGCGTCGGCCTCCTCATTCTTCCGCCTATCGATCCACTCGACGGAATAGCCTGCGAAGTGTCCGCCCAGCTTGTCCACTGCTTG